>JAIVEN010000018.1:16862857-18081785 GCA_026686845.1 Adenanthera pavonina
TCCTTATTATACTTAACTGCTAGTAGACCTGATATCATGTTCAATGTCCTCATGTGTACAAGGTTCCAATCATGTCCCAAAGAGTCCCACATAATAGCTGTAAAAAGAATATTCAGATATCTAATTAGAACATCACATACAGGCCACTGGTATCTAAAGGGCAATGGAAAAGAGCTTGTTGGGTATACTGATGCTAACTTTGCTAGATCCAAGACTGACAAAAAAAGCACAAGTGACACATGTCAATTTCTTGGAGGATCTCTAGTCTCATGGTTCAGCAAGAAGCAGAATAGTGTGGCTCTCTCCATTGTAGAAGCTGAATACATAGCTATTGGAAACTGTTATGCTCAAATCCTTTGGATGAAGTAGCAACTGGAAGATCTTGAAATTGAAAAAAAAGAAATACCTATGAGATGTGATAATTAAAGTGTTATCAACATCATATAAAATCCAGTGATGCATTCAAGGACAAAGCATATTAAGGTCAAACATCATTTTATAAGGGATTATGTTCTAAAAAGAGACATTATATTGGAATTTGTCCCTATAAAAGATTAGCTTGCAAACATCTTGACCAAGCCACTTCCAAAAAATAGATATTGTAAAATCAGAAGAGAATTGGGAATGGAAAAACCCAATGAACTGTAAGCAATTTTCTATCTAAGGCTGCTTACTTTCTAAAGTTAATATGTTAAGTCATACTCTAACTTAAGCATCGGAGTGTGTTTAAAGTTTTTTTAGGTACTCCTCATGAGCTTATATGATAGAAAGATCAATATAACGAAGTATCTCATGCTTACTCAATTAACATCTATGGTGGGGGAGAGTCACAACAACAAGAGGCTACATCTGAGGTAGCTCCACCCATACAACCTAAACCATAGTCAACCTAACCACAACCTACCAAGCAACCTAGACCTTCCATTCTAACCTCTATGGCTACTCCTAATACCATACATAAACTCTTTGATTGCCTATCAGAGATGATGCTCAATAATAGGGAGGATCAAAATGCTAAGTTTGCACACCTGTAGACTCAAATAACTGATCTGGCTAGGAATCTCAAAGTAATTGTTGATGCCTACAAAGATATATGAAATTCTCTTCCTACCACATCAGCACCTCCTTAGACTGGTACCTCAGAACCCTTCAAATCTATATCTCCTCAAGTCCCAAGTTCTTTTGAAATAAGCTCTCCTGAGGCTACTATAACTGCTACTACTACTGTTGCTGCTGCTACTCCTCAGGCCCCCAGTAATGAACCCAATCATGGTCCATCTTTGGACTATGCTATGGAGGAAGAAGCTACTCAGGCAAAAGGCTCTCATGAGCCAATGATAGAGGATATTGCTCAAGAATCAATTCTTTCATCACAAGAGACTAAGCAATTGAAGAAGCATGTTGCTGATCTCACCATTATACCAATTATTCAAGCAGCTCTCAATGATGAAAGGGGAATCACGCCTTGTATGGACTTTGCTATTGTTGCACATAATACTGTAGTGCAAGAACAAATGCAAAGGCTCAATGAAATGTTTCCTCCAATTGCTTCTCAACCTCCATCCTCTAAATATTGACTCTCAGTGGAATAATGGTCTAGGCTAGCTAAAATTCAAAGGGAAGTTTAGGAATTAACATCAAAGGTTGATGATAATCTTCCTCAGATACCTTCCTCTATGCCATTTATACCAGTCCCTCTTCAAGCCATTCCTATGACCCAAATACCTCCTCCCAATGTACATGCTCCTACATCTGAAGATGGCAAAAAGGCGAAGGAGAAGGATGAGCAAACTAGAGAATCAGCAAGTGGACAAACCAAACTTGGACAATCTGAAGCTACTCGGCAATCAGGAAAGACATATGACAAGAAAAAGATTAAGCTCAAGACTAGGAAGGAGTAACAAGCTATAAAACCTTAGGGCTTAGGTCTTATGATCTTGTATTTGTAAATTCAAATCTGTGTACTTGTTTTGAATTTGATTGAATATCTGTATTGAACTTATGACTCAATGCAACTTGTTTCCATATTTCCTTTTCTACTCTCCTACATTCTCAACTCTGATATATGTGCTATATTTATATTCAAATTTTTAATACATATGTTAAGGGGGAGTTAATTGAATTCTTGGCAACTGTTGAGGGGGAGCTCATTCAAATTTTTAATGTATACAATGTTCTAAGAATAGAGCATGAGTCTATACCGAGGTATTGCAAGGAGCCCATTGAATTCTTACTGATAGTGAAAATCTTAAGTAGTGGCTTGAGGACTAGACATAGGTCAAGTGGAACAGACCGAATCAAGATAAATTTCTGAGTCATTTCTTCCCTTATCTTGCATTTATATTCATTTTCACTGCACTCTATTTTTCTGCAAACTTTTGCTTTCATTGTGAACTTATGTTTTTGCAAAAAAATTTTGAACTTCCTAATTCACCCCCCTTTGGGAAGCCAGCCACTCTAACATGTGGTTACTTCTCAAAGTTGCGTCTGATGTTTTCTAATATTTGATAAATAGGGCATGAAAGCGCAATGTGTTACTGTAACACCTCTCTTATGGCTCATTTCCCATGTATTTATTCACTCTAAAGTCCATTTATATCATAATAGGATCTTGAATCACAATAAATACCATAATAAATTTTTCTAACTTTGGGCACTATTCATTTAATCGAATTTATTTATTCTGATTAAAATTTGAAAAATCATAACTAATTCAATAAAAATCATATGCATGTAATTCAAGTCTCTAGGGATAGCTTATAACTTTGTCTACATGGAAAAAATAAAAGTCAGAGTAATGATAGTACTGATCTGTATAGCAAACTCTGTGAAATTTCACAATTTATATGAAAACTGCAAAATAATCATTTTAATTAGGATTAAATATAAAAATCTGCCAAATATTGCACACACACCCAATTTGAGTGATCTTTGGATCATCTTAAAGCTCTATTTGTCTACTTTTCAACCATATACATCATTTATATTTAATACATCAAAAAAACTAAATAGTGGCATGTTTTCTCTACATAGGTCAAGATGACCTTTTACATCTCACTACTTTGCCAAACAAAAGCCATAAAATATTTACATGGCCATACATCATTTTCATACTATACTATACTTTAGCTAAGACCTAAGGCATCATAACAACTTAAAGAAACATACTTAACATCACATTTACAAATTTACACAAAAGGTCAAAGCTCATGGCCATTGCTAGAATTATCAATTTAATGGTCAAATTCTTTCTCCTTTCCTTTCTCTTCCTTGGTGGTCTTGCCATTGTTGCTACCTATTCATGGTTAATATTTGGGAGGGTGAGATTCAAAGAATCTCAGTAGTTAACACCCAACATGCCATCACATCATCACATTAAACATGAAAACATCAAGATAACACATTTTGAATATATTAACACATTTGCGTCATATGAATTCATAAAATTTTTGGCAGAGTTTCATTTTGAAAAATAGACATCCCGAGGTCTCAATGGCCCTCAATCAACTTAGCCAATACACATAAATCATCTCATAATATCATTGCAATCATATGACAAGGCATAAAGCACATTGAGAATTATTATGAATGCTAGTATGGGAAATCAACTAACTTATAATGCTCCCTTACTCTCCAAACTTGGTATGCCACTTCTTGAGCCTCCTAACACTTTTGTGAACCTAATCATATCATCATTTAATTCATTTACCCACTGATTTTTGGAATTACATAAGACATTGCTAACTAAAACCCAAATTTTTCACTTAGCTTTCCTTTGATCTTTCTTTGTACAACGCACTTGTTCTTAAGGTTTTGAACCATGGGGAATCTATTTTTGAGGTCAAAACCATGAAATTCAAACTCTAAATACTCCCCCTATTCTGACCGAAATCTGACCTAAGTGATTGGAAAAGATTTCCTTCAAACCATTCATGGATTCATGTATCTAGTATCTAGTCTATGCTTTTTCCTAAGTTTAATAGTTCAAAACTCATTCCTATTGCTAAATCACATTTTGGCCAAAACCCTAAGATGGAAAAGAGGCAAACTAAATCATAAAACATGCTTTGAAAACCATAATAGCAAGCTTAGGGTGGTAGGAAATAATCTTACCAACTTGTGTTTCAATTTTCCTTTGGTTTTCTCTTCCTTTTCCCCTTGCTTTTCTTGCTCTATTTCAGCTGCTGGTTCACACGTGAAATGGTGAGGAAAGAGAAGGGATTAAGTGGTTAAGTGATTTAATTAAGTGGCTTAATCACTTAATTAACTAAAGTTACTTTTTGTCTCCTTCTTTAAGAAGTTTTCCTCCAAAAATCATTAAATATTTGGGACTTTTGGGCTAGAGCAAATCACACATGAGAGAGAGGGAAGTTTGTCCAAAAATTATTCAAATTTTCCTGATCCAGAACTACCTCAATCCGAGTACTTTTTAACCGTACCGATAAAATAGTCTTTATACTAATTTAACATTTTTTGGCTACAGGACTATTCTAGTTTTATTTTTATATTTCCATAATTATCCTATCCCAAATGATATCTGTGTATGGCCCATATCCTGACCCAGTTTCTTTTTAACCATCGGTAGGGCTCACAGTTTACTTTATTGGTTTACTATTACTTTTGGACACTCGGCACTGATTATTTCTTTATTCTTGAACATTAACTCTTAGTGCCATATACCATTGGACTTCTCTTGTCGAGGGGTTCGTTTTGAAAGTAATTTTGCATATTTACAAAATCACCCTTAACCTGCGGTTAAATTATAATTTCTGAAACTTTCGGGTCATTAGATGTAATTTTTTTCAAGGCTTTTCTTTTTCTTTCTCCATGTAAATTTTAATACTTTTAGGACGTGGATGTAATTTTTATATTTCTTTAGGAAAAATATATAATTTTCTCATTTTTCCATCCAACCGGAAAAAATGATCTATTTGCCTTATTTCACGCAAAACGGGGTCTATCCGTTTTCATGAATTCCTTGTACATTGTATATTATCATCAATTATGTCCTCTTTTATCACTTAGTATCCAGTGAAATTTTGGGATATTACAGTTACTATAGGTAAGGAAAAAGCATACTATGTGAATGAACTTCAAGAAGAAGGAAAATGTTATTTGATAAAGAATTTCATTGTGATACCAAGCTTGTTCCCTCATATATAGTGGGAAAGAACTTCCAATTAGAATTTACTTTGACAGGGAGATCAAAGTTAAGCCCTGCTTCAAAGCACTTCCTCCATATTTCTTTGATTTTGCACTATAAAATAGATTTGGAAATTACCTACAGAGGAAGAACACGTGGGTAAGCAATGAAGCATAATTTATTTTAAATTATATAATAATGTGTGTTATATTTATCTTTTCATCATAATTTGATATAATTTTTATTTCTTTGAAAATCATTTAGATGATTATGGTTTCATAATGAACATCAATGGATTGATGCCTTGCCCTGGCCATCCTCCTTTTGATGTGCACATAAAGTTTGACATCATGGATTCTAGGTAACATGGTTATTCTTTTTCTATGTTAACACATCTTTTTCATCCAATATAGTATAGTTGAAATGTTTTGTATGAAATTGTCAAGAGGAGAATTCTGAAATGCAAGTACTTTGATAATGTTGCTTTAAAAATGGATAAAACACTGCAAACTATAGTAGAAGGTGTTTTGATAGTTGGAATTTACCATAGTTCAGTTGGAGTTGATGACGATATATATATATTATTTGATTGCCCTTGAGATCTGAACGTACTTTTTAAAATTCAGTAAGTGTATTTGTTAAATCTGTTAGTAAGAGTCCAATGATTATTAAGTTTATTACCATGGATTAATATGTTTACATGATTACTAGACTAAACTGTGAAATTCAATAAGTTAATTAATATATGTATATCATTAGGGGTTTGTTGCATTAAGTTTAGAAAAACTTTTAGCATATTTCTAATTAGTTTTCATTAGTGTATTTCACCAAATTTTAACTATAAGCTAACCAATTATTTATCAAAGACAAAACTGTTCAGTGATCTCAATGTCGATGAAGCACATGAATTTAGAGTTGCTAGTTTCTAGAAGATGAATGTTGGAAACTTGTTTATTTCTTTCTTTGGCTTTTTTTAATATATTTTGGAATTGTATAATGATTTTGAGGACAATATGATATGTTTCTACTTGGATGCTATTTTTATAATTTGTTGCAACTCTTCTACTTCAATGCATGGTAATATATCTTTTGTATCCCAGTATTTTTCCTCCATTATTACTTTACTTGTAAAAGTTAAATGACCCTGATTTTTTTATGAATTGCTATTAATTAGTTTATATATATTCATGGTATTGATTATTCAATCAATGTCCAAAGGGAAGTTCATTTTCCTCAACCACAAAGGAAAGTGAACGTGTTACAAAGGAATTTTCCTCGGCATTCAAATCCTTTGCATTTTGAAACCACAAAGGATTAGCTCTTTCAGCCCCCACGGAAGCCCTCTTTAGGCGTAGTGACATAAGATCAATGCAGCGAGGGGGAGGCTACTCCAAAAGGATGCACAAGGTTTCCTCTCCATGACTAATTCTGGCAAGAAGATCAGCATATTTAATTGCTTCCCTACAAAAATAGCAGAGTTTGATGTCCCGGTTCTCACATATTAAGGCACATGTTTCCTAAATTTAGGTCCAAAAAGAATGACTAGCTCTACCATTCATCCATATGAGTTTTAAGGCTTCCATCAAATTTGTATAAAGATATACTTTCGTGTAACCTCCAAGTTTACTAATTTGAAGCCCAGTGAGGATGTCATGTAATTCAACAACTGTATTAGGCATGAAACCAAGATTAAGTTGAAAGCCTAGAATCCAATTGCCATCAACATCTCTAAATTTATCCCCACAAGCTGCGTGCCCTTGGTTGTTCATAGATCCATCCACATCTACTCTAATGGTATCTAAAGGAGGAAGGACCCATACAAAACTTTTGCACTCATCAATCTAAAGAATTTTTTGCTTGTATCCTCTAATGTTGGTATTTTTCACAAGGCGATGAAGACATATATATTGAACTTGTTGCGCATCATGTGTAGACCCTTCTATTGCACCTTTGTAGTAAGAAGTTCATATGAGCCAACAAAGGTATCCAAACACTTTCCGCCATGGCCACCTGTTAACCACTTCAACACCGGCATCGTGATGGGCATTCCACCTGAGCCATTCCTGCAAAGAACCAAAGAAAAAACTAGAATTAACCTTAGGATTAATAAAATATAACTACACTTCTCTTTCCTCTCTACAATCACAAAGAATGTCGATTGTGTTTTCCTCAGTATTACACTCAAAGGAACACTTAGAATTTGAAGTTAATCTAAGTTTATCTCCAAGTGAGTTAGAGGGTATTCTCTCAATTGAGACTTGCTAGAGGAAGTACTTCACCTTCTTAGGGATCAACCATTTCCAAATGTCTTTCCATATAGGATTGACCTGACCTCAACTCTATTTGGTAACAAGGTCATACATAGATTTGGTGGAAAAATTCCATCAGGCACATTTCTCCAATAGACACCATCACTGATATTACTTGTAGGGGGCTTAACCATAACAATTTGAGAAATCACCTGATTGGAAAAATTAGAGCCTAGCTTATTCAAATTCCATGTTCTAAAGATGTTCATGAAGTCTTGCACTATAGCATTTGATTCAATCAAGTGGTTTTTCCTCTTCAAATAATTGATTAATGGCTATTCAAGGAGGAACCAGAGATCCCACTAGAATTTTGTTCTAGTACCATTATTAATTTTCTTCCCAACACCTTGTACTACAGGAAAACATCAATTTTCTCATGGAAATTTCTCATGGTCCCAATCTTTCGAGAGAAATTCTCACAATATTTCTCATGGACAATCATTTTTGGGGACATTCTCATGGTTTTTCTCATGGATAAAATGTAGTCAGAAAATTTCATGAGCAATGCATGAGAAAAAGCATTAGAATCTTTGCATGGATGGTTGGGAATGTGGCACAAAATTTTCTCATGGAAGAAATGTGTGAAAATATCTGTGTTA
Source organism: Adenanthera pavonina (assembly GCA_026686845.1). Lineage (NCBI taxonomy): Eukaryota > Viridiplantae > Streptophyta > Magnoliopsida > Fabales > Fabaceae > Adenanthera > Adenanthera pavonina. Next base: position 16,870,909 of record JAIVEN010000018.1, read on the forward strand.
AAGCATGGAAAGGGGAAAACAATCTCATAAAAGGCTTCTCACGGTATAAAACCTTGAGAAGTTCTCACGGCTTTTGTGTTTGTGAGAAAGTATTTCCGTCTTCCCTTCTTTTCCTTAGTGTTTCTCATGGAATAAAGTTGTGAGAAATGTTTGTTGTTTCTCATGGCATATTGTATGTGAGAAATTCTCACAAGTTATGTATCTGAGAGAAATTCTTGAGCTATGCGTATCTTGTCCTTTTACTGCTTACACAGGCTTTTATCCATGAGAAATTCTTCCGGTAGCTTGGGAGTGAGAAGTTCTCATAGTGCATAGTCCATGAGATATTATGGAAAATAAAAATAATCTCCCAAATGAGATTTAAACCAAGGTTTAGTGAGGCATAGTACAAGAACGTGATCAACAAGGTAGTTTTCAACACATGCCATTATGGGTCACTTATATACTTTTATAAAACTTTTTTTGTATGAATACTATTGACATTTTTAACTCCCTGTTTTGAACCCCAAATTTTGTGTATGCTCTATTTTCCTTTGTTTCCTCCCTTGCCCCATTCTCAGTCACCCATAAGCCTTAACCCTTAATCCTTTAACCTTGTCTCAACCACAAGCTTTGGTTCATAAAAAGAAAAAAATCTATTTTTTGAATGATTTTTAATACTTAATTGAAATAAAAACAATGAAAGAAACTATATTTTTTTGGGCTATTTTATAAATTTTTTTGGTTCATAAAGTGAAAAAACCTATATTTTTTGGATGATTTTTAATATTTAATTGCAATGAAACCCCAGAATGTGAAAAATAAACTTTCGAATTTAGTACTATGAGCAATTCGATCAGACACAAACCCGCAAAATTATCGAGCTTCATATAATCATACTTCACTTTTCATCTCAAAAAATTGCTGAGCTTCTACAAAATTGTCGAGCTTCACCTTCTCATCTCACAAAATCGTACGACATTCAGAATCTCGCTTTTTGTTCAAATTTGTCTTTTACAGCTCTGTTTTGATGTCATTTGGTATAGCTTTATTTTTTTAATTGCTTTGTTTCCATCTATTACTTTGTTCGAATCTCACTTTGTTTTCATGGATCACTCTTCTACTCAACTTGGTTTCTAAAGCTCTTGGAATCCCTATCTGTTATCTCATGCTATCACATCCCAAAATATGGGTGTGACTAGCCTAGAAAGTGAGGAAATTCCTTATTTTTCCATAAGCCTACACATTCATACTCACAATTGAATTCAAAGATACAATTATAATTCAATAGACCTTAGTTAAGCTATTGCATCTACGAAAATATAAAGCATTTTGTAGAAATTATGGAAGAGTTTCCTCAATAATTAGGATCTTCCGAAAGTTCTACAACAGTATAACCAAACAAAACACAATAAAGGGAGCTCGGCTCCATAGCAATATATACATAGTAATACATCAGAATGTGAGGATCCTGCCTATGAGTCTTGTGGAGCATATCTAAGCAAAATACAAGAGGTGCAACAACAAAATAAAAGTTTTACATTCAAGTCAATTCGCCCAATAGAGTGATAAAAACTTCCTAGCAGTGGAAGATGCCTCTCCAAAATCTACTAAAGGTGCAGGGCCAACTCTACTATCGAGGCCAAAATATATTTACCAGTAAATAACATCCCAAAGTTGAAATATTCATATTAAAGACAAGGTAAATAGAAAAATTGTAATTTTAATAATAAGTGTAAATAAACTTCAAACAAAAATCGAACCATACAAAGTGGTCATCTCAAATCATATGCAAGGAAATTTTACTTTAACTAAAATTAGATATAGTCATAACAATTTTTAATTAACTATTTACCATAAAAGTAACATAATCAAGAATAGAAAGAGTCAATGTATGAGCACATAAAACATGATATAAGAACCATCCTTTAAATTTCAAAATAAAGATTAAAATGTTTATTGAGAGGACCTAAACATAATGAAGAAACATGCATGGACACATAGTCCACGAGAGTAAATAACCAATCTGGCATGGCTAAAGCCACAAAAATTGGTCAAACAAATGGAGGAAGCTTAAATGAGTAAACTCTAAATCTTTACAAAGCACTTGCATAATATTTGTTAAAATATAACACTTTCTAACAATTATATTATAGATAAAAATCACAAAAACTTATTTGGAATTAAATTTAGTAAAACAAACATCAATGTAAATTTGTAGTGGGACATTTTTTACTTACTTGATACGCTTTCCACTTACACCAACTCAATAAAGAATACAAAAGCTTATTCGAATAGGTACCTATCTACCCAAAAGGAGAACCATTAATAGTTGATTTTTATACAGATAGCTTAATAAAAATTCTATTAATATATAAGAACCTATAACTCAGTTCTTAACTACGGCTTGAAAAGATTATACATTACCTTAAATTTTCTTGAACATAACAAACAAATATTTGGTGCATATTAACCAATATTCTTGTGAACTACAATTTATAACATCTTAACTTAATTGTTACAACCACTTAGCTTTAAGATGTAAATCTCAATTTAAAGCAACATATTACAACCACTTAGCTTTAAGATGTAACTCTCAATTTAAAGCAACATACTTATCTTCCAATGTTTAACATGAAAATTAAGTAAGTTATAGCCACAAATTAACTAGTATTTCATTAGCCATGCTTAATCACTTATTTTAGTTAAAATTTCTTTCTCAAACATTTTTCACAAACACCTTGTATGCATCCAAATCTAAATCCATAAAATAAACTACTAAAAATCTCAAATCCCTAGCCACACAATTGACATGTATGTAAAAATCAAAGTACTACAACACTCCTACAAACCAATTTCTCTTGATTAAAATAAATGCCCCAATTACTACTTAATATATTTTGGTTCGGAATGAGAAAGAAAATTCATACTTAAGACTCCAATCTTACATAAACACAAAACCAGAAAAACCTATAGGAAAATACCTATTAAGGGAGCTCTCTTTTGCTACAAATTTCTAGCAGAAATTTTCCCCGATACCCACCCTGTTTTCAACGTACAACAGATGGGGAAAACACAAAGGAGCTACAATAGAAAATAAGAAAGGATGGAGCTTAGAATATATGCACCACAATCCCACAAATCATGAGTGGCAAGGGAAGAGGGAAAATAATGAGCAAAAAGGAAGAGAAGAAGAGAACTAACACAACAAAGAGAAGAGGAAGAAGGAAAGAAAATAGCCACTTACTTGCAACAATTGCACAACCAGAGGAAGAAGGGAGAATGGCGCACAGGTAATGAAGAAAGAGGAGGATGTTATTGCTACAAGAGGAAAGAGGAAAGAACGTTGAAGAGGGAAGTCCTAGGGCACACTTGAGAGTTGAAAGGAAAAGAATGAACCCACCCCTGTTTCTTATTCGGTTCTCGCGCATCAAGTTACAGGAAGGAGGAAAAGTTGTGAGGAAATTACCAAAAAGGACCACCTTAGAAATGAAATAAGAAAGGGGCAATCTAGTAATTACATGAATATTAGGAAGAATGGAATAAAAATCCATTTTATATATCTTCCTTTATATATAAAGATGAAATAAACTAATAACACAATTTTTTTCTATTTTCTTTACTATTATTATTGTTGTTGTTTTTTTTATTGTTATTAAATTCTTAATTTATTATTATTATAATTTATTTCTTTATTTTAGGGTCATTACATACATTGATTCAATTGGTGGGTCTCTGAATTTGTTCTAGTGTTGTGTTTGTTTGTGTTAAATGAGGTATTTCACAAGGTAAATAGTTGATACTTTCAGTTGATTTATGTTGTTCAAATCTCTGTCACATTGATTTTTGCCCATCTTGTGGGTCCCTTTTGTTTGGTCCTTTTTGCTATTTTATAATTTCCTCCACTCATTTTTGCTTTTATAATTCTTCTTAGTGAGGATTTTATATGTTTGTCGAGATTCATGTGCCTTCTATGAGAAAAATTATTAGTTTTCTTGTCTTTTTTTGCTGAAATTGTCCCTACTTTAAATTGTGATTTTCAGAGAGTGTGTTGGGGCTAGTACTGGGAATTCGGGCTGTGGGCCGGGCCAGCCCGTCACGGGCCGTGCCTAATACGGGCTGGGCCTAAAAGCCCGTTTATCATATGTGCTGTGTTTTTTTAAGCCTAGCCCATATTCAACGGGCTACAGGCTAGCCCGTAGGCCCATATTTTTTAATTTTTAATCTAATTTAACATTTACAAAATAATAGAAACTTTTTTTTTCACATACATAATTATTTAAATCAAGACAACTAAAATTAACTATATATTAATTATCAACATCATCATTTATCATCACTATTAAAATCATTAACCAAGAAAAATATTTAAAAAAATACAAAAAAAAAAAGAAAATGGGCTAAATGGGCCAGCCCATTTTTTAACCGGCCCAAATGGGCTCAAGCTCAAAAGCCCGTTTCTTATAAAATTTTCTAAATTTCTAGCCCAACCCGTTATTTTCTTCGGGCTAAATGGGCTAGCCCATCGGGCTTGGCCCATATTCCCAGCTCTAGTTGGGGCATGTTTAGTTGAAGTTAAGAAATTGGCTTCTAGGATTCTGAGGACATATAGTATGTTGGAGTAGAAAGTGACTTTAAATTGTTTGTATACATTGCAATCTTTTTCTTGTACAGAAGTTGAGGCAATTCTAGATGTAATATCCATAAAAAGCTTAGATATTTTAAAATGCATAGGAAATTTACAAAAAAGGGCAGACACCGTTTTGTGTGAAATAGGGCAAAGAGGTCATTTTTTCCTATTAAATAGAAAATTGAGAAATTACATTTTTACTCCTAAGCATTATAGAAATTACATCTGTGTCCCTAAGCATAAAAATTTTACCCCAGGAAGAAAGTAAAATAGTCTTAGGGAAAATTACAGCTAAGACTTGAAAGTTTTAGAAATCATAATTTTGCCCCAAGTTAGGGGTAATTTTGTAAATAGGTAAAATTACTGTCAAAATGACACTCTCAGCGAGACAAGTCCAATGGTATATAGCACTAAGGGTTAATGTTCAACGATAAAGAAAAAATTAGTGTCGAGTAACAAAAAGTGCACAGTGAGCGAAAAAAAGAACTGTGGGCCCCACAAAAAGGAAGATAAAGTTAAAATGTGGGCCCTACATTTAGAGTATTTGGAATATGATAGTAAAATAAATACAGATCCTAATATAATTATATCCTATATCTCTAAAGTTATTTAATACTTCAAAAAGTAACTTTACCAATCTAGGTATAAAGTAACCTACATAGGGTATTACTAAATTGGGAAAATAAGCAATATTTTGGCTAATTTTCTCTCTCTTGTACATGTAAGTCAACAGCCCATGTGCTGCAATTGAATATTTGACATTATTTTACAAAAGCTTAATGGTTAAGCATGCAAAAAGTAACCAAACCAAGTGATTAACTTTGGTTTAAGCATATTTATATCACCCCCTCTCTCTTACACGACCAATGCACTCTGAAAGGAAGGGAGAAGAGCAGCTGGATAGAGGGAGAAAGTGAGAGCATGAGAGGGAAGAAAAGAGAAAGAAAAATCAAGGAAAAATGTAAGAAATATTCTATATGATTCTAGTTGGTTTCTCTTCAAGTTGGTGATGGTTTGGCTTTGTTAGTTTAGCTGGCTTACAAAGAGGGGAGGTGAATTCAGAAGTTTAAAATTTTTATGCAAAAAGAAAATACAGTAGTGATAATAAAAGATTACCGAAAACAGAGTATAAGGAATAAAAGGCAATTAGAAGAAGACACAGTGATTTATCCTGGTTCGGTCTACTCCACTTGACCTATGTCCAGTTCTCAAGCCACCACTCAAGATTTCTCCACTATCTCTTGCAAGATTTGAATGGGTTCTTGCAATGACCGCAGTACAATACTAGCCCAAGCCTTGAGCTAAAAAAAATCTCACTCTTCTCATATAAGAGTAAGAATATCTCCCTTAGTGTATTCTCACACTAAGCACTATCTACAAGTGTGCAAATGTATACAGAATGAAAACTCTCTCAAAAGAGTTGATATAAGAGTTTAGATATAATGAATGAGCTAAACAGAGGGTAGATAAGCTTTGAATGAATCAGAAATCAAATCAGCAGAGTTTTGGTGTATTTATTGTTCTTCTCATTACCCAACAACTTAAATGAGGTCCTATTATAGTTTTGGGATAAAAATATCCATTGGAAACAAAGATTAGCCGTTACTCTAAGAAAAATAACTCTTCACCTACCGCATTAAATGAATCTGACAGAGGTTATACAGATAACCACTTCAGGTTATGCGAATAATGGGTATCTGTTTGCCTTTGTTTTCAATGTAGAGCTTTCGTTATGCGGATAACCTAGCTAGGTTATACGGATAACGTGCTACCTAGAATAACTAAGTTTTAGCTCAAAATCTTTTTCATGAAAACCCACTCAGTTATTAGGATAACGTTAAGTTTTTCTCAAACTAGGTTTTTTGTAAACTTAGGTTATCAGGATAACCTCCCAAGGTTATACGGATAACCCATTTTGCTAAAAAAGAGCTATGAATTATGTAACATAGGTTATGCGGATAACCTGTTTAAAAGAGAAAAGTCCAAGTGCTTTGAAATATAGGTTATACAGATAACCTTCCTAGGTTATGCGAATAACTTGTTTAACAAAGAATAGTCCAAGTACTCTATGACACACGTTATGCAGACAACCTCTCTTGGTTATACAAATAACGGGCTGTACAGTACCACTTGCCTTCACTGTTCACTCCCTTATACGAATAAGGTACCTACCTTATCAGGATAACCACTTGGTCAGACTTTGAGAACTTGGTCCCCAAGCTATGTTATGTAGATAACCTCAATCCCTTTTCATGAAATTGGAGAATAAACTTTGGAAGACCATTAAGATTGAGTCTTTATCCTCATAACCTTCAATGGTTATGCGCATAAGGTAAATTTGATGAATGAAATCACCTTCAGGCACAAGAACTAGGGCTCTATCCTGATCCCTATCAGTTTCTTCCTCAAGACCATAGTCCAAGTTAAGACCTAGGTCCTCTGATAAAGCAGGTGACTTGAAGGTGGAGGAAATGGCTAAGTCAGCAAGAGGGATTGTGCAGAGGTAGTAGGTTAAGTGTATGTGGGAGGAGGTGGTTGGAAAGGTGAAGCAGAGGGCTGAGGTACACTAGAGGCTAATTGCTCACGTAGGAGTTTCACTTCTTGGGTAAGGTTTTCAAATTTGGTCTCAAATTTTTCTTGCATCTTAGTAATGAGATACCCAAGATTGATCAGATCTTCCCTATGTTCTTTCCTGGTAGCCATGGCAATTTAGAACAGATTTTGGTACAGGGTAGCAATGTCAAATGGTGTGGGAAGATTAGTAGCTGGGATTTCATCTGGTTTGCTTGGAGTAGGAGTAGGGGTATGAGGCTCAGGTTGCAAGGATTAAGGTGCTTCTGAGGGTGTGGATGGAGAGGAACTAGAGTCACCAACTGTATAACTTTTTGAGGCAGCTGTGGATTCAGAACCTTCTTCAAAATCCCTCTTCTTGTCAACCCATCTGCCATTCTCCACACTCATCCCCATCTTCTACAAAAATTTCTCACTAAACTCTTCTGGAAGTAGTGCAAGGCCTCTCTCAATATGCAGAATGTTGTGAAATTTTAGAATTTTGGTGATAATATACCCATATGGAAATTGAGAGTCCTATTTGTAGGTTCTTGCTTTCCACATCTTCTGCAAGATGATATCCACCACATTTACTAGTTTCCCTTTATCAGTAGCAACATGACTTGGAATTCTCCTCTGGAAAAATAATTGAAGCCTCCACTCTTGTTGAGGAACATGCAAGAGATAATGTAGTGGAGAATCCTGTTCTCAACACTCAGAAAAGTTAGAGCTATTTTCCCCTCAGAAGGCACATTTTGCCTTTGCCTGAGCAGCCTTGAGACTATTGTGCTCCATTTGTAATTAGCTTCATCCCTAGTATCTTCATCTACAATTTCATTTTCAGAGGGATACTTTGAAGTCTCAATGTTCACCCTTCTTACTCCAGTAGGCAAACTCAGAATTTCACACAGTAAGTCAGGGTGCAGGGTTATCCATCTTTTCCTTAATCTCACTTCAAACACATTTGTTTCATTGTTAATCCTCAGAGAATTGTACCAAGCATGTACAACCTCCTCATCATAGTCTTCTTTCAGCTCTACCAATCCCCTATATTTCTCTAACAGCCTAGCAGAATCAAACTTGTTTCTCACAAGGAATTCTTCGATTCTAACAAAGTGAGGCTTGACTACCTTACGCTTTTTAAAATCAGCCTCATAAGACTCCTTCAAAATCCTTATGCTAATAATTTCTTCTATAATTAAAGCTTCCTCAGACTCAATAGCAGAAGAACATACGTGAGTGTCACCCTAAGGTTTAGTTTCTGGAATTGCCTTTGGCTTTGGTGTTATGGGCTTCTTAGTTGGAATACTTAGCCTAGCTTCAGCTTTTCTCTTCCCTTGACTCGGTGACTTTGAAGTGTATTTGGATTTCACATTACTTTGTGGTCGTTCCCCTTGTTCACCTCCCTAAGTCTTAGCCATATCAGTGATTCCATATGATTTGGGAAGGTAAAAGAGGTTTAGAATATGCTGAAAAGAGGTTTGAGTACAGGAAATTGAGTGGGGCTTTTAAGATTTTAGAAAACTTGAGGAGTACAAATGGAGGTTTTCAGGATAGGGTTAGGTTTTTTGCACAAGGTTCTGCTAAAAAAATAGGAAATCCTATATATAGTCTCGAGGTTATGCGCATAACATACGGAGGTTATGCGAATAACGTGCTTTAGAAACTATATGCAAGGCCACAGTTTACTGGATTATGCAGATAAGGTCCTTAGGTTGTCCACATAACCAAGTTGAGATAGATGGGAGAAAAGAGGAGTTATTCAGACAAGCATACCACTTTATCATGAAAAGGAATTTCACACATAACACAGATAAAATTGGCAAACAACAAGTTATTTGGATAACCTTGCCACCTTATGCGGATAATGTTTTTACTTTGGGAACTTCTTCTCTAGATGTAACATTATGCGGATAAGGTAAGCAGGTTATCCTGCAATCGAATTACACAATACACATACAAGGAAGCAAACAAAGCAGGTTGTGCGTATAAGGTGAAGACCTTATCCAAATATCAAGTTTTACAGAGGCCAGAGGTTCATAAAAAGCTTTCATTTTCATGAAAATCTTCATATCTTATCCGAATAACCTCAACTACAAAGCTATGCATACTAGAAAATTGATCATTTTCAGCATAAGGCTATGGGGTTATGCAAATAACCATATTTTAAAAGCTCATAAACACTTACAGATAGTTGTGTTATCCCCATAAGCTTTTTCTTTTCATCATAACTTCATTTCAACATGCAGGATACTCCATTTTATCAGCTTTTCATTATTCCAAATCAAGAAGTACCTGCAAAACAAATTTCTAGATACTCCGATGCTTAAGTTAGCATCATTATTATCTAAATTATAAACTTAAGAAGGATTTCAGAGAATACTTATAACTCATCGGGATTTACCATTCCCAATTCTCTTCTGATTTTTCCATGTCTATCATCTGCAAGTGGCTTCATCAGAATGTCTGCAAGCTGATCTTCAATTGGAACAAACTCCAACTTGACATCACCTTTCAAAATATGATCTCTTATAAAGTGATGTCTTACTTCAATGTATTTTGTCCTTGAATGCATAACAGGATTCTTTGAGATGTTGATGGCACTTTGATTATCACATCTTATTGGGATTTCCTTCATCTTAATCTCAAGATCTTCAAGTTGCTACTTCATCTAAAGAACTCATGTACAACAACTCCCTGCTGCTACATACTCAGCTTCTGTTGTAGAGAGAGCTACACTATTTTGTTTTTTGCTGAACCATGACACTAAAGAGCCTCCCAGAAATTGGCAAGTTCTACTTGTGCTCTTCTATCAGTCTTGGATCCAGGAAAATCATCATATGTATAACTTATGAGCTCTTTTCCATTGCCTTTTGGATACCAGAGTCCCATTTGAGATGTTCTCAACAAGTATATGAAAATCTTCTTTGCAGTTGTTGCATGAGACTCTTTGGGACATGATTGGAACCTAGCACACATACAGACACTAAACATGAGTCAGGCCTACTAGTAGTTAAATACAGCAAGGAATCAATTATTCTCCTATATTGAGTAATATCAAAGGGTTTTATTTCTTCATCCATGTCAAGCTTAGTTGTAGAGGCCATAGGAGTTCTCATAGGCTTAGCATGTTCCATTCCAAACTTCTTCAGCAGTTCCTTGAGATATTTTAATTGATTAAGGAAGATGCCATCATCACATTGCTTGATTTGCAACCCAAGGAAGAAGTTCAGCTCACCCATCATTGACATTTCAAATTCACTCTGCATTAACTCAAAAAAATTCTTGCACAAAGACTCATTAGTAGCACCAAATATAATGCCATCAACATAAATTTGTACAATAAGCAAATCTTTATTTTCTCTTTTAATAAACAAGATTGTATCAACTTTTCCATTGTTAAAACCTTTTTCAATTAGAAAATTACTCAATCTCTCATACCATGCTCTAAGAGCATATTTTAACCCATATAGAGCTTTCTTTAGTTTATATACATGATTTGGTTTAGTTGAGTCCTCAAAACCTGGAGTTTGATCAACATAAACCTCTTCCATGATATACCCATTCAGAAAAGCACTTTTCACATCCATTTGATACAGCACAATATCTTTTATGAAAGCATAGGCTAAAAGAATCCTTATTGCTTCCAATCTTGCGAATGGAGTAAAAGTTTCCTCAAAATCAATGCCTTCTTCTTGATTATATCCTTTACCCACAAATCTAGCTTTATTCCTTATTATTGTTCCTGATTCATCAAGTTTGTTCTTAAACACCCATTTAGTTCCAATAATAGGATGGTTCTTAGGCTTAGGCACTAAATCTCAAACCTGACTTCTTTCAAATTGATTAAGTTCTTTTTACATAACAAAAGTCCAGTATTCATCAGTTAAAGCCTCTTCTATACACTTAGGTTCAATTTGAAAAATAAATGCACAATTATTCACTTGATCCCTAAGTTGTCTTTTGGTTTTAACTTTTTGTTGAACATCCCCAATAACTTGATCAACTAGATGATTCCTTTGATATCTCCAAGCTCTAGGGACTTATTGAGATATTTCCTCATTTGTTTCACATTCATTATCTTTCTCCTGGATATTTTTCTCTACATCAGCAGATTCATATACTTTAGGAGGTTCAGTTTTATTTTCTTCGAACACATTCAAATTCTTGAAACTGGAAATTTGATCATCCTCATCTTTAGCATGCATAGATAAAGTTTCATTTTCAAGAAAGACTACATGCACAGATTCTTCTATAGATCCAGATCTTTTATTGAACACCCTATATGCTTTACTTTTATTTGAGTAGCCAAGAAATATACCTTCATCTGATTTGGCATCAAACTTATCCAGATTGTCTTTGTTGTTGTTCTGGACATAGCAAGTGCATCCAAACACATGAAGATGAGAGGGATTGGGCTTCCTTCCCTTGTACAGCTCATATAGAGTCTTGCCTAGTAAGGGTCTGATGTATGCTCTATTCATCAAGTAGCATGCTATGTTTACTGCGTTAGCCTAGAATTGTTTAGGTAATCCTTTTTCATTCAGCATTGCATGAGCTATCTCCTCCAACTCTATATTCTTTCTCTCCACAATTCTATTCTGATAAGGTGTTTTTGGAGTTGAGAAGTTGTGCTCCACTCCATTTTCATCACAGTAGTAAGTAAATTTGACATTTTCAAATTCTCCACCATGATCTGTTCTAATACATACAATAGAGCAACATTTCTTATTTTGGATTTTCTTAGCTAAGATCAGAAAAGCATCATATGTTTCATCTTTAGATGGAAGAAATAAAGTCCAGGTAAACCTAGAATAATCATCTACCACAACAAGTACATACAACTTTCCATTGATTCTCTTAGTACGATTATAACCTATCAAATCTATGTGAAGTAATTGCAGTAGTCTTGTTGTAGAGACAATGTTTTTGGTATTGAATGAGGACTTTGTTTGTTTCCCTTTAAGACAAGCATAACATTCTCTATCCTTTTCAAACTTAATGTTGGGTAGAACAAGAACAAGTTCATTTTTAATGAGTTTAGTTAATTGATGCATGCTAACATGTGCTAGTCTCCTATGTCACAGCCAACTATTATCATTTTCACTTATTAAGCATATAGAGTCAAGAAAGAGTAATTTATCTAAATCAATAGTATAACAGTTACCATCTCTTTCTGCCTTGAGAATCACTTTGCGGTCACTTTTTCTAATGACTAGGCAGTAGTTGGAAACAAACAGAACACAATTGCCTCTATCACAGGTTTGGCTTACACTCAGCAGGTTGTGATTGAGTCCTATCACGAGTAGGACTTCTTCAATTGATGTTTCTGGGTTTCTTCCAATAATTCCAATCCTAACTATCTTGCCAAACTAGTCGCCACCAAAAGTAAGCTTTCCTCATTTCTTATCTCTTAGCACAATGAATTTTTCTGTCTCTAGTCATGTGTCTCGAACAAGCACCATCCATATACCATTTGTTGCTTTTCTTGGCCTTAAAACACACCTGCAAAATAAGTTTTAGTTCTTTCTTTTAGATACCCATATTTGCTTGGGTTCTTTCTTGTTAGTGGAAGAATTCTTGGGAACCCATTTCATCCTATTGCCATTTCCTTCCTTCCTGTATATGTAGGTAGAGGACATATGACCCTCCTTGTTACAGAAGTGGCAAGTGGAGAAAGGGCTAGAGGAAAGAGATGCATGTCTAAAATAGTGACTATAGTATCTATCATTTTGATTTCTAGGGGCTGGGAAAGACTCTATGCTCAGAGTTGATTTAATGTTATTACCATGCACAAAGTTTCTCAAGTAAAGATTCTGTTTCTTGATTTTTAGTTTTTCCTTGACTGCACATGGGTCATATCCTAAACCTATTTTGTTTTGACTTATAATTTGATTTCCCTCTAATACTTTCAGCATGTCCTCACCTCTAGTGAGTTTGGTTAGAGTCTTGTGGAGATAACTATTCTTATCTCTTAACTCAATGCATGAGACACATACAGAGGTAGTGGAAAAAGAAGAAAACTGTGAAGCAATGCAAGATGAATGAGACTTACTTTCAAGCCTATGTATTTTCTTTTTAGCTTGACTCATTTGTTTAGACACTTTGACAAATTTAGTCATTAGTTCATTGAATGCATCATGTAGTTCATTGTAAGAAGATTTAGAGTCATTTACCTCAGAATCACTGACACTGTCTCGGTTGTGATTCTTCTCCTCCTCTATAATCTCTTGAGCCATCAAGCATAGATTTGCAATTTCATCATCTTCTACTGTTTCTTCTTTATCTGAGGTATCTCCCTAGATGGAAGATACGAAGGCTTTCTTCTTTTTCCCTTTGTCATCCTTTTTGTCCTTCCCTTGTTTCTTGCTCAACAGAGGACATTCCCATTTGATATGTCCAGGTTTCTTGCATTCATAGCATATAATGGAGTCTTTGTTTTCTTTCTTATTACTGGTGGCTCCATCTTTCTTTGCAAACCTTTTGAATTTCTTCTTTCCATACATTTTGCCAAATTTTCTCACCAGCATAGCCATTGTCTCTTCATCTAGCTCAGCATCTTCTTCTAAGTCATCATCATTTTTTGATTCTACCTTAAGAGCCAGACTCTTCTTCTTTTTGTCATACAATGTAGACTCTTTAAGAACCTTTAGCTTTGTCTCATATTCTTCAAGACTTCCAAAGAGAGCTGTGACAAATATCATTGATTCCCCTTTAGCTTCTTCTATTGCTATCACCTTTAGTTGCCACTCAGTGAGCAAGGCTCTATGAATTTTTCTAACTTTCTCAGATTAAGTGTATTCCTTTCCAAGGCTCTTCTGCTGATTCACAATGAGAGTGAATCTCTTCTGTAAATCCTTGATACTCTCACCCTCTTTCATCTTGAAGCTTTCATATTCTCCAATACACGTATTCAGTTTATTTTCTCTCACCCCAGTTGTTCCTTCATGAGCAATCTCCAAAGTATCCCACATACCTTTGGCTGTTGTACATTAGGACACCTTATAGAACTCATCTTGGTTGAGAGCACTAACAAGGCAATGCTTAGCTTTATAATTGAGAAGAACCCTTCCCCTATCTTCCTCATTCCATTCCTCTTCAGGTTTCTCTCTTTATTTCCCATCATCTTGTAGTTTCATCAGAATGAAATCCCCATTCTAGATGACCGACCAAATATCTAAATCAATGGATTAAAGATAGATTTGCATCCTCATCTTCCAATACCCATAATAATCTCCACTGAAGCCAGAAGGTCTGTTGGTGTTGTTTCCTTCTAGAAGAATGCCTTCACCAAAGCCAGCCATGTCTTCTTTCGGATTATTAGATCCTTCAACTGGGAGTCCGGGCTCTGATACCACTTGTTAGTTCAACTGGCTTCCCAAGAGGGCAGCTGAATTGAGAAGTTTGAAGTTTTTCGACAAAAAGAAAATACAATAGTGATAATAAAAGATTACCGAAAACAGAGTATAAGCAATAAAAGGCAATGAGAAGAAGACAATAATTTATCCTGGTTTGTTCTACTCCACTTGACCTGCGTCCAGTCCTTAAGCCACCACTCAAGATTTCTCCACTATCTCTTGCAAGATTTGAATCGGTTCTTACAATAACCGCAGTGCAACACCAGCCCAAGCCTTGAGCTAAAACAAACTCTCTCACTCTTCTCACTCAAGAGTAAGAATATCTCCCTTAGTGTATTCTCACACTAAGCACTATCTACAAGTATGTTGATATATACAGAATAAAAACTCTCTCAAAAGAGTGGATATAAAAGTTTAGATACAATGAATGAGCTAAATAGAAGGTAGATAAGCTTTGAATGAATCAGAAATTAAATCAACAGAGTTTTGGTGTATTTATTGTTCTTCTCATTACCCAACAACTTAAATGAGGTCCTATTTATAGTTTTGGGACAAAACTATCCTTTGGAAACAAAGAATAGCTGTTACTCTCAGAAAAATAGCCAATCACCTACCGTATTAAATGCATCTGACAGAGGTTATGCGGATAATCTCCTAAGGTTATGCGAATAATGGGTAAATGTTTGCCTTTGTTTTCAACGTAGAGCTTTCATTATGCATATAACCTAGCTAGGTTATGCGGATAATATGCTACCTAGAATAACTAAGTTTTAGCTCAAAATCATTTTTATGAAAACCCACTTAGTTATTAGGATAACGTTAAGTTTTTCTCAAACTAAATTTTTTATAAAAACTTAGGTTATCAGGATAACCTCCCAAGGTTATACGGATAACCCATTTTGCTGAAGAAGAGCTATAAGTTCTGTAATATAGGTTATACGGATAACTTCCCTAGGTTATGCGGATAACCTATTTAAAAGAGAAGAGTCCAAGTGCTTTGAAATATAGGTTATGCGGATAACTTCCCTAGGTTATACGGATAACCTGTTTAACAGAGAAGAGTCCAAGTGCTCTGTGACACACGTTATGAGGACAACTTCCCTAGGTTATGTGAATAACGGACTATACAATACCACTTGTTGAAACAAGAGTTTTGATGATTCTAAACCAACACTCAAAAGCTTGGATTGAAGATATCAAAGGAGATCAAAGCTATCTCAAGTGAAGATTTTATGAGTACTTGCTGGTAGATTTTTTGTAGAGTCTTAGTTCTTGCTATGATTGGGTAAAAGATTTTGATTTGAAGAAAAGATATTTTCAAACTTTGATTTCATGTTAAATCTTGAAATATTTGGAAAATACCCACAAACAGACGAAGGTTGAAAGTTCAAACTAAACTGTCAAATTGGAAATTCGAACTTTGCCTTAGGACATTCGAATTTCGAGATTAAATTGAACAAGTCTGAAGAGATGTCTCTCTGTCAGATGAATTTTGGTTTTTCAAAATTCGAATTTTCATCTAGTCTGAAAGAGGCCTTTTTGGACAGACGAACTTTACAGTTTCAAAATTCGAATTTCAGACAAAATGCAATTTGTGAAAACCAAAGAAATTCGTCTGAAGCTATGTTAAAGTTCATCTGAAATTAAGAAGAAATTGAGTTTGAAAAATGCTCTCTGACAGACGAACTTTGACTTTGCAACATTCGAATTTTCATATAAGTCTGAAAGAAGCCTTTTTGGACAGACGAACTTTGCGGTTTCAAAATTTGAATTTCAGACAAAACACAACTTGTGAAAACCAAAGAAATTCGTCTGAAACTATGATAGAGTTCATCTGAAATCAAAAGGAAATTAAGTCTCAAAATTGATCTCTGACAGATGAATTTCACTACGTCAAAATTCGAATTTCGAAGAAAGTGAACTACTGTGCCTCTTTGAACGTTCAATGGACAGACGAATTTTGGGCATCCAAAATTTTAATTTCGAGGGTACTGTAGAAAATTGAAAACACTGTTCACGATTTACAGAAAAACTTTCTTCTTGAAAATTCGTATGTCACATTGAGAAAATACTCTATAAGTTTCAAAATTCGAATTTCACTCTATGGACAGACGAACTTCGTATTTTAACGTTGGAAGCTTCAACCTTCGGTTCCTTCAAAATTCGTCTGTTGACCAACCAAAATTCGAATTTCAGTATGTCAGAAACATTAAATGCGGTTGGTAAACGGATAGTTTTTCAGAGTAACCGTTGGATAACTTCCCCAACGGATAGATTTAGTCTCTAACGGATATTTGAGACCTAAATCTATAAATACAACATCATTTGAAGTTGTGGGTAACAAAATCAAACATATATATACCGAATTTCTGTTGAATCTTCTTCAAAAAGCTTTTACCCTCTCAACTTCTATACTAGTACTTAAACTTTCATATCTACTCTTTTCAAGAGAGTTATTTCATTGTAATCAATCTATTCTTCATTGGGAGATAGATTTACTTGTGAGGGGTATTCACAAGGGGATTGGGAAGCACATAGTGAAAGTGCTTGGAGAGTTTGAGAGAGCTCAGAAACAGAGCATACTCGTGTACTGTGGCCTTAGCAAGAAGCCCGTTGAAATTCTTGCTGTATAGTGGACAAATCTCAAGAGGTGTCTTGGGGACTGGATGTAGGTCAAGTGGATAGACCGAACCAGAATAAATCACTGAGTTTTCTTCTCCTTATCTCTACTTTTCAGCTTGCTCTGTTTTACACGTTGTTTTCATTATACTGTGATATCTTCACTTACTTCACTTTGTGCAGAAAAAGTTCAATCTTCCCAATTCACCCCCCTCTTGGGAAGTCAGCCTTGCTAACACCACTTTCCTTCACTATTCACTCCATTATGCGAATAAGGTATCTACCTTATCAGGATAACCACCTAGTCAGACTTTGAGAACTTGGTCCCCAAGCTATGTTATGCATATAACCTTAATCCCTTTTCATGAAATTGGAGAATGAACTTTGGAAGACCTTTAAGATTAAGTCTTTATCCTCATAATCTTCAATGGTTATGCGCATAAGGTAAATTATTTTCATGAAAATAGGGTAAACACTAAGAAACATCTTTGAGCTTGAGACTTTATCCTCATAAGGTAGCTCTTTTAGTGAAAATTATTTTGAGATCATGAGCTAATTATTAATCATTCAATTAGTCATCTCATTTAATATTGGGTTAGTTGAAATTCAAAGTTTATCTTCCTTCTTTTACAAATAGTTTCCTAAAACATGTGAAACAACTCTCCAATCTTCAGGAAACTCCAACTTTGTCCTTCATTTCACTTGTGTTCCTTTGATATTGGATTTCCAAGCTCATTTGTTTTAGAATCATCAAACATATGCATTAACAGGCTTAATTTTCTTGAGTTTTCTCCTCCTCCTCTTGCTTCCCTAGGTTTAGCCAAGCATGATTTATGGGAGGAAAGGTGTTTTTGTTCCATTAACTTGAGAGAAAGCGTGAGATTTTGAAACGAAATCAAGATTAGATGTGTTTCAAGCAAGTAATTGGAAAACTCATTTTTCCTTCCCTAGAGATAGATTTTGGCCAATATGTAAGGGTGTGTTAGAGTTATAATTTCATTAATTTGATGTCAAAAATGGTTTCCCCTTGATGGAAAACCTTAGAGACAAGTATTAGGATAAAGAGAAACCTTAAGAAGAACAATTTGGGATTTTAGGGTTTCAGTGATGTTTATTAAGCTATATCATGAAACCAATGGCCTTAGCTATGTTTAATATTGTATAGGGGCTTGAAGAAGCTTAAGGAAGCTTAAGAAAGCAAGTGGAACTATTGGTTTCAAGTGAAAGACCAAGTGATACTTCAAAGAGGTAGTTAAGTCCTCTATGTTATTTCATAATGTTTCTATGATGAAATTGAGTTTCCATATTGTGAACTATGTTTTCTCTTATTGATTTGGCTATAATATGAGGGGTTTTATTCCCTGGGATGTCCATTTTCTAAGTCGTTAGACTGCCAAAATTTTTATGACTAATGTGGCAATTTGTTGTTTAAATGTGTTTTTATGTTATTACCATATGAAATGAATAACATGATGTATAGGTTGAAACTTGCTACTGAGATTGCCCCAAATTTCATCCCCTCAAGTATCCCAAATGATAGACACAAGTTATGGCAATGGAGTCCAGAGAGCTAAAGAGAAGGAAGAAGAGAATGATGCTTGATGATGTATTCAAGCTATGAGCGTATATTTTGAAGTAATGTATAAAATCATGTATGTGCTTTTAAGATCTATGCCATTATGTTATGATTCCCTTATGAGCACTATGAAATGTATGGTATAGAGTGGAACATGGAATGATCATGTGAGCATGTTATGAGGCTTATTTTCCTTGTTGTATTGCTAAAAGCCCATTCTGTAGCAATAAAAGTATAGGCAATATTGTTTGATCCAAATAGACAAATAGGTTATGTGTTATATATGCTCCAAAAGTAGAGAGAACAACGATCCAAAGAATGCTTAATTTAGATATTTGTACGATTTATAGTGTAATTTTAAATTTAAGAGTCCAAAATTTGATAGTGAAGTGAAAGCTTCAAATTTTATTGTAAGTATTAGTTTATTTGAAAAGTGATATAAAATCATACTGAGCTGCAAAAAATTAGTGATTTATATATATGAAAATATCTATGTTTCAAGTTTAATATGCCAGTGGTTTGAGTTCAATTGAACTTTACAATGAGAGATAAGCAAGTTTTCCCAAGATTGTTCCATTAAAAGTGATGTTCTGACCCTTAGTGATTTAAAAAGATGCCATACTCTATTTTAGTTGAATAAATGTATAAGATAAATATACCTATAAGTAGACATATATAGCTTTTCAATGGCATACAAAATGCATGATTTGGCTCAATATAGAGTTAGATATGTATTTTTAAATTTATGGCCAAAATCCTAGAAAAGAGAAAAATGACCATTTGAATAGTAGATTTTGTGCAGTAAATTGTACTAATTTACATGACTAAAATGTTGTTTCATATTTTTTCCACATAGATAAGATTTCAAGACATTTTTAGAGACTTGAATCACTTAGATATAATTTTTCTACAATTAGTTATGAATTTTCAAATTTCTCCCGAAAAAAAAGGGTTTACCAAATGAATAGTAATATGGGGAAATAAAATTTTATATCATGTGATTCAAGCTTCAAAACATGTTCTATAGAGTATAATAAAGTTTAATACATGGGTAATGTGGTATATAGTTGAGGTGCTACACTAGAGGGTCTTAGCCATTCTCTTTTGGAAATTTTAGGAGACTGATACAATAGTTTTGGATGTGCTAGCATTTAGTTGAGGACACACTTTAATTTCAAACTTGTTACATTTTAAATTGATTAGAAATCTATCATTTTCTTATAGTATAATTTAATCTCCCATGCCGTTCTATTGAAGTTGGAAAAATTTTAGTGTTATTATATTTTTGTTAAATATTAAAAGCTTTTTGTTAGAGATCAATAGTATAGAATCTCCTAATGTTATGATTTGAAAGAATTTAAAAGATTAATCTATCATGGGTCATGATCCAAACAAATCACCCTATTCAAGAAGATAGCAATTTATCAAAACTTCAATATTTGATTAAGTTATTAGAACTAACTTATTTCAATATTTGATTAACTTTTATATATGTCGTGAAAAATACTAGCTCACAAGCCATGACTCTAATATTTATTTTTAATTTTTAATTTTAATTTTGAATTTTCCTTCCATTCTCTATTTGGTGTGTAGCAAGTTGATCTTTGGCCTTTGATCCTCTGCAAGGTAACATTCTTCTCCTTCTTTTGTCAAGTTTCGACTAGTTGGGATAATTTCAAGTGCAGATTCTAAACTTAATTTTGGGTGGAAAATAATGTTGGTTGGATTGAGTTGAGCTTTTTGTTTTAAAAAAAAAAAGTAGCTTATGTTTGTTTTTGTGTATGAGTTTCTTTGACCATATGACCTTAATTATTGTAAGTGGTGGAATAGTTTTAGGTGCTGGAAATTTCTTACTGTTATTTAATTGTTGAAATAACTTCCAAATATCTTGTAAGGTAACAATCTTTTCCTTTTGTGAATTTTGGGGCATTTATATGTTTTGCTGGAAATTTCTTGTTGATGTTGTGATTGGAGTGGTGGTAAATGTTGAATTGTTTTGCAAACATGTTAATGGACTAGTTGGCTTTTATATGTTTTGCTATAGGTGTTGCATTTGTCTTGTTTTAATTTGAACCTCATAAATGAATTGCATGCCATGTTGTCTTCTATTTCAAGCTTATTATTATAACTTATGTAGGATGAATTGATAGGGATTTAGGTATTAGACCTAAGAATAAATTGACTTAGGGGTGTTATTATTACAACTTATATAAGTCTTGTACTACTAAATTAGTTATTATTATTTAATGTGCTTAAATGGTTCTACATCCATTTGGATGGATAATAGATGTGTGGAAAGAATGATCATTGATGAGTTCTTTACGAGGGTGAATGAATTTGTTGAGTTTGAAATGCAATAAGAAATTTTCAAACATGAAAATAAGTTGAGATGTCCATGCTTAAAGCGTAAATGCCAGGTGACATCAAGATGGATTTGTATAAAATTGGGTTTATGCCTAACCATTATTGTTGGCATTTCCATGGAAAGGAACATCCCCGGGTGGCTCCTATTGATGAGAACATTCGCATGGCTTCTAATTCGTATAAGCAAAGGGTTATGGATGTAGCTGGCACATCATTTGAGAGATATGATATGCATGAGGATCCCAATCCAAATTCTGCAAAGTTTTATGGCATGCTCCGTGCTTCACAGTCTCCATTATGGGATGGATATGAGAATCACACAGTATTGTCCTTGGTAATAAGAATGTTGAGCATCAAATCTGAGTATAACATTCCTGAGGCATGTATGAATGAAACTATCACATTGATGTGCAAGATCTTACCAGCTAATCATCACATGCCAACAAATTTGTATCAAACAAAGAAATTGGTTTCACAACTAGGTTATGGTTATCAAAAGATTGATTGTTGCAATAATGGATGCATGTTGTACTACTATGGTGATGCAATCAATGATAGGAAACATTGATTTTGTAGGGATACAAGATTTAGGGGGGAAAGAGTTGGAAAAGAGAGGTTCAAGGAGATCCCAAGAAAACAGATGTGGTATTTACTGATTATTCCAAGACTTCAAAGGTTATTTGCATCTAATGCCTCAGCCAAGTATATGCGTAGGCACCATGAAAAGCATTATGAAGAAGGTGTGTTGTCACATCCTTCATATGGAAAATCATGGAAGCATTTCGATCAAACTCATCAAGAATTTGCATTAGAACCAAGGAATGTGAGGCTAGGGCTTTGTGCTAATGGCTTGGGTTCGAGACCATACTCTTGTTGGCCTGTGATTGTTACTCCATACAATCTTCCACCAGGGATGTGTATATGATGAGAATACTTGTTCTTGACAATCATAATACTTGACCTTAATAATCCAAAGAGTAGAATTGATGTTTTCTTACAACCTCTTATTGATGACTTGAAGTTGCTTTTAGAAAAGGGTGTGGTGACTTGTGTCATTTCTTCAAAACAAAATTTCAATTTAAGGGTTGCCCTTTTGTGGACTATAAATGATTTTCCAACATATGCCATATTGAGTGGTTGGCAAACATCCGAAAGACTGGCATGTCCAATTTGCATGGATCATTCAAAAGCATTATACTTAGACCATTGGGGGAAAATATGTTGGTTTGATTGTCACCATCAATCCTTGGCTTTAAATCATTCATTTAGGTGGAATAAACAAAATTTCATAAAGAATAGAGTAGAGGATTCACCTTAACCATCAAGGTATTCAAAGGTATTCAGGAAAGGAGCTGTATGAGCAAATTATGGGATTTCCTAGAATAATTTAATCTCCAAACTCACATTTAAAGGGGTATGATAACGATCATCATTGGATTAAACGTAGTATTTTTTGGGATCTTCTCTATTGGCATAACTTGACAAATTCACATAACATAGATGTAATGCATATGGACAATGATGAATGTGAAAGGAAAGACAAAAGATGATGACAATGCAAGGTTATATATTGCCAAATATTGTTGAAGACCCTCCTTGCACTTGGAGAAGTCACACAATGGTCAAAGGACCAAACCCAAGGCTATATACACATTTAGTATGAAGCAAAAGTGAGTAGTGTGTGAATGAGTCAAGACTTTGAAGCTTCTAGATGGTTATGCATCCAACTTGTGTTAGTGTGTGGATATGAAAAGTTTCACATTAGTTGGAATAAAAAGTTATGATTGTCATGTTTTTAAGGAGAGACTGCTACCAATAGTTTGTACTAGTTTGACAATCTCAATATTTAATGCTTTAATAGAGTTAAGCCATTTTTTTTTAGATTTATGTGCTCTAACTTTACATGTTAGTGGCCTTAAAGTGATAGAGCAGAACATTCCTATTATTCTTTGTCAAATTGAGAGGATATTTCCTCCAAGATTTTTTGACGTCATGGAGCATTTACCTATTCATTTGGTGTATGAAGCTACTGTTGGTGGACCTATATAATATAGGTGGATGTATCTATTTGAAAGGTTTTTGTACATGTTAAAGAGATAGGTGAAAAATAAAGCACATGTTAAATGTTCTATTTGCGAAGCATACATACTTGAAGAAACATCAACTTTCTACTCTTATTATTTCGAAGCTCATGTTCAATCAAGAACCAAGAGAGTTCCTCGGAATGATGGTGGTGGGGGGGCATGATGCTTATCTTCCTATCTCTATCTTCAATTTTCCTTGGCAACCTCATGGAAGAACTTAAAAAAAAAAATTATCTTATAGAGAATGAGTGCAGTGCGATAACCTTGTATGTTCTTCTCAATTGCCCTGAAGTTAAGCTTTTCCTTAAGCATTTTGAGGAACTGCTTCCAAATTTGTCAAATAAAGAGGTGGAAATGCAAATTTCTTCTGAAATTCCTGAGTGGTTTAAAAATTATGTAAGTTTATCTTACTTACTTCCTACACTTATATATATTTTGTATCATTGTTGATTTTTTTTTACTTTGACTAGGTTCTAAACCCTCAAAATGGGATAACGGATTAGTTGTTAATTTCTTTGGCATGGGGTCCTATAAGAGATATGCAAAGGTTTGATCAATAGTCTGTGAATGGTTATAAGTTTCATACAGATGCTTGGGCAAAAGGGAGGAATACCAACAATAGTGAAATAAGTGTCAAGGGATTTGGCCATAGTCTAGTTGAATTATCTTATTATGGCATGTTAAAGGACATAATACAATTAAAAGTCATTGGTAGTCCACTTAAGTTTTTAACAATCCTAATTGCAAGTGGTATAATCATACTAATCAAGGCACTAGAATTTGTCCTAAATACATAATCATGGAAGTCAATGAAAAAAGGACATACAAGGGGAATAATCAATTTATCTTTGCACAATAGCTGAACAAGTCTATTTTACACCATATCCAAAATCAACCCCTAGTAAAAAAGATTGGCTTTTTGTTATTAGACCAAAAGCAAGGAATAGAATTGATACTCCTAATGATAATTATGATGATGATGATAATGAAGAAGCACCATTCTAAGACAAGGCAAATCTTCAACTTGTTGGGAATTTCAGCACACACGCAGTGGAAAACTATCAAGAAATTTCCTTCCATGGATCCGTCAATGTTGTTTAGATTGAGATGTAGAAAAGAGTTTTACCTCCAGTGTGTCCCTTGATGTCCTTTTCATTTCGTCAGACCCCAGGAACTAATGCGATTGGTTAGGTCCCTCTACCAGTATCCACACAAATGGTGAGTCTAACTCGAATTGCGTGCTAGTACCTCTATTTGTATATGTCCGTACAGTCTGTACGCCCTCACAGTTCATCATTCGTCCATACAGTCTCTTACTGTTTGAGAGTATGGCCGCTCTCTCTTTAAGGTGATTCAAAATTGTATTAATTATGTATCCTAGTCTATATCAATATATAGATAGAATTTGGTATTTGTTTAATTTAAACTAAATCAAATATTAATTAAATAGATTAGTTTGAATTTAAATCTATCTAATAGATTAAATTTAAACTAATTATCTAATCTATATCCAAAATCAAATCTAAATTTAATTTATCATATAAATCAAATTTAAATTATTAGTTTAAATTCAAATTTAGAATCCAATCTAAATCATATTTAGATTATGATATTAGTTTAAATTTAAATCTATCATATAGAATTAAATTTGAAACTAATTCATTTGATTTGAACAATATATATATATTGAAATAATATAATATATCAAACTTATATATATTTCAAATTTTATAATATATATATCAAATATATATATATAAAATTCAATCACCCCAAATTGAACATTAAATTCATTGAATCTAGACACATAACATTCATTCTAGCTCAAGTTGGCCTATTCTTGTATGCGACCCTGTAAGCCCATATAATGTTGGAAGTGGGCTAATAATACTATTGGACCCACAAGTCACAAGTGGCATCTAGCAAGATATTGTGACTACCCAAATCATATAAGATTGGCAATCTGATGTAACTTATCATATAACCCGATCACATCTCTTTTGTCTCATGATATATAGGTCAAGTATTAGGCATGGAAAAGTCATTCTCATTTTACTCAACCATCACTTTCTCGATCTCCAAGTAGACTGACAGAACAAATGGAAACTTTTCTATTTGAGCACGGCCATGCATTTCTCAGTCTCACTCATCGAGGGGTCCAGATATATCTCTATATTAATTAGAAGGATAAATTCCATCTTGACCATTCATCTTCCTCCACACGAGTTCCACTATGCCCGATCATAGCTTTTATGATCTCCCAATTAAAGGTGACTTTTGACTTTGCCAAAATATAGTGTTTCCCATGTAGGAAGCCATGAAGATCTCAGGTTTGAGGGCTTAGTAACACTGTTATATATGAGATATGCTTATAACTTGATCCATGCAGCTATATTATGACGGGTCGATCTAGCGCCTATTCCCTAACAGAAGCTTATGACTTTGATTTGTATCTTCATACATAATTATCACATAATTATCAATCAAAATCATACTAGTCTTAGTTCATCATTGTTCCCACAAAGATGATTGAGTAGGGACATTTAGGATAAAATGATTTATCCAAGGATATTATTATAAAGAAAACATGTAATCAATATAATAATGTAAAAAAAACACCATTTTTTTCATAATGAAGTACAATGTTCATAATACAATGATTGACCTAAGACACAATCTCCAACACAACCTCCGTTAATTGATGCTCTTGATGATAACCTTGGTGAACATTATCTATGAGATAGCACAACTCCAAGTGAAGAAGTAGATGATGCATATATTAGATCAGTTATAGATAACATTGTTCACTCAATTGAGTTGAATATGTCAATTAGATGAGAAGCTACTACATATTGAGTCATCTAAAACTGAAGAGAATCCTTCTAGTGATTATTATTTAGCAAGTGATTGATGTGGGTAATTTAATGTCCTTTTTACTTCTTTTCATTTAAACTATTTGCATATGCATGTTTATAATGTAATTAATTATTTATTATTCATTGAATATGTATGTTTGTCACCTTTTTTTTTTAATTTCAGATGTCTTCTTCTCAACCAAACATGGATGGAAAAAGATCCAACAATAATAAGAGGAACAAGAAGGGCAAAAACAAGGCTATGAGATCACCACCCTTTTTGTCATTAGCAGCAACACCATCATCATCCTAACCATCACCCACCCAGCCATCACTAATACAACTATCAACGTTAGCACATAGAACCATGTCTGCATCATGTTCCCTACCATCCCCACCCATTCAATCAAACCCTAAAATTTCTGCTACTACTAGCTTAGAGAGATCTTCCCCACATTGGATGGGTCCAAATGTCTTTTCCTCCTCAAGTAAAATTACATATGATGTTGGATCCATATTAAGTGATGGTCGATTAGTGATTTCACCTAATGGTACTGAAGAGTAAGTATATTCTTTATTAATTTCATTTCTTAAGATATAAATCATTATGCTACTTTTTGTTTTGCTAAATATTATACATTTCACAGGTTTTTTCCTATTGATGAGCCTGTATCAATATTATCTAACATTATGTGCAACATCTTCAATGATGCATGGCTCAATTTTACTAGTATTCCTGATGAAGTTAAAGATGTATGGTATAAACAATTTAAGATGAGCTAGTATTCAAATCATTTGAAAGTAAGAAAACAAAGGCTAACATAGTCATTTTCTCATTTACCTGGTATTTGGCTATTTCTATTGTAGTTGAAATGTGCATGGGATCCTTCTTTGGAAGAATATATGTATAAGCTTTGGCACAAAAAAATGTAGTGGAATGATAAGTTTCACCATGAGGTATATACGAAATGGAAAAACAAAAGCCACATGGATGCTTAAAACAATCCGAGATAACTTGCATTTGCACTAGGGGACTCCTAACTTTAAGGAGAAATCAAAACATAGTAAAGCCAATAGGGCGTTAATGTTGATGTATGTGTACATAGGGGTGGGAGAATGTCATTATTAAAATACAAAAGATGGTAAGCCTTATTTGACTTAGTTATATTATTAAAGCTTTCATATTTTAACTTTCATGAATTTTGTGCCAATAATGTAAGAAGTAAAGTTGGGACGAGAAGTGAGCATGGCTGAAGTATTTAAGAAGGTACAACATAATGAGCAAAAAGGAGGTTGGGTCCAACCAAAAGCTACTAACACTTACGTAAGTTAAGATTTTATTATTTATAATTCACAAGTTATTTTTCATATTATGAATATATGATTCACAACTTTGTTTATTATTGATGTAGAACCAATTTGAGCAGCTAAAAGAACGTCAATGTGAAAGTTCAAATGTCTCTGACAATGATGCATGGCTTATAGTTGTTAGGGGGAAAAATAAGAAAGGGCGTATCTATAGATTAGACCATTTGCCAACCTTATTAATTCTAAAGGGATGCCAAGCCATAACTCTGGTGAGCTTGCACAAATTAGAGGATCTTTTGAAAAGAAGCTGCAAGACAAACTAGTTGAAGAAGCAAAGGTTTATGAGGGGACCTTAGCTATAGTGATTAACAAATTAAATGAGGAACACAAAGTATGAGAACAAATGTGGGAATAAAAATTCAAAATAACTGAGGATTTCATGAAGAAAATTATGACAATGATAAACTTAGGAGATTAATAAGGTTGGTCCTTCTCAACTCTCACTTAATGATAACTCTCACTTAATAAAATCTTGAAATGTTTCTGTCATTTCTTCTTGGAGTCTAACTTTATGTGGCATCAGCACATGGGGGTATAGGCTTCAGTCTTTTGGAGCTAGTACTTGTTCATTGGCTCCTACTAGCTAATGATTTAACCTAATATCCCTTTATATGCAATAGGCTGCAGCATATTCTTCTAGACTGCCAAACTATGCACTGTCTAGCTTGGCTTTAACACAAGTCCAGAAGAAATCATTAAGGATTTCATTGACTAATGTATCGGTCCATCATGGCTCCGGATAATATACCCCTTTACCTTCTAGAAAGCCCTTGACCTTAGCAACTTCATATAGAAAATATAGCACATGCTTAGGCCTTTCGAGATATGCCTCACTTTTCTTGAAATACTTATGAACAATCCGGTATACCTTATCTTTCGTATTAATCGGACTGTCATTACCAGAGTTATCTGGATCTAGTAAAATCCCGGCTTCATAGTCCTTACCTTCTGCAGCTACCATTCCTGGTTTCTAAACTTGAACAGGAATAGCTTGCAATGGGACTTCTTTATAAAATTCAGATCCAGTTGGATAAGGTCCAACATTAACCTTGGCCTTGTCCGAATTTCCTATCGGTAACTTATTTGAGCCAATACTTTTATCATTTTCTTTCATCTTTGACCCAGGGATCAACCATCTATTATGGTCAGGATCTCAACTATTGTTTGAGAAAAATATCTTATCTATCTCAATACACAATAGCAATCCTTGTCAATAATCTAATCCAAAGGAATATTAATATTTAATATATTCCTTTCTTTAAACTTAACTATTTTGGCCCGAATATAATGCTCTAAGAGCCTAAACCTTCGGCTCTAATACCAAAAAGTGTAACACCTTATGTTAGGGCCAATTTTTTATGTATTAGATCATTTTAGATGCCTTTCATCATGGTTTAGAGACTAAAATCATAATATAATAAAATCAGAATTTTACAAAATTTAGGGTACTGTTCATTTGGCATTTTCTCTTTTACCCGATAAACTTTGAAAATTCATAACTTAATCTAGGAAAATCATCTTGAGCTGATTCAAGTCTCTAAAATTTTATTAAATTCAGATCTACATGGGAAAAATATAAAACAGTAACATCATTTGGCCAATTTGTACAGTAATTTCGTGGACATTTACTGTTCATTTGGTCAATTTGCTATGTTCCAGTTTTCTGACCTCAACTTTGAAAAATTATATCTCCTTCTATTCTGTTCCAAAATATGCATAATCTATGTCATTTGAAAGATCTACATGTATACTTAGTGGCATATTTTTATTATACATTTATTTCCCTTACACAGGGCATAACTTTAACTTAAGTCATGAAGGGTCAGAATTTGACTCTTACTGGAACAGTTTTGGGAAAAACTCCATATCTCCTATTATATAGCTCCAATTAACTCCAAATCAGTGGCATACGAAACTTAAAACACAGATCTTTTTATACATATAAACCACTGAACTTTTGGAGCTTTGTACGATTTTATATTATCCTTTGAATTTTCTAGTACTTACTTTCCAGATTTCAGTTTTCCCCTTCTTGCCCTGTTCTAAACCCTGACTTCAAAAATTCATTATAATTCATACATTTATCCAATTTAGGTGCTCTTTAGCTCTACAAAAATCTTGTTCTGTCTACTTTAAGAGCATGTATAACACTTTTATAGGATGCTCTGTTTAGAACAGAGTTTCCCTGCTCAAATCAATACTGGTCATCTCCAACGAACTTATGCCATAACTTATATGATAAGCTTCATAACACATTTACATTGACATTTAGTGCTCCAATTTCATGCATAGTATCATAGAGGACTTAAAAGAATATATTCAAGGCATCAAATAGGATTTATCCCCTTTCATACGAATTTATACAAATTCCCAAAACATAACATCAAGACTTGCATAATAATATCATTCATCATTCTCTTCCTCTTTTCCTTTAGCTCTTTGCCTCCCTTGGATTTCTTCCATAACTTGGACCTATCATGTTATTATTTGGGTGATGAGATTTTGGAAATCCCAGTAGCTAGTCGTCACATCTCAAACATTTACATTATCATGCATGCTATAAAACCTTCAAAACATCATAATAATCATTTCAAGGCATAAATCACCATATCGTTTATAAAAATTTCGGCATTATAACGGCATAGAAAATGGACATCCCAGGTACTGTCCCTTTCATAAAAACAGCCAAAACCAGTCTCAAACATCATAAAAACGATATGGCAAGTCATCATTCACAATAAAATATAGCAAGACAATATAATGCGAGAAAAAGTAACTATGCTACCTCATGAAACTTTATGTCTTTCCTCTCTGATTCAACCATTTCAAGGACTTCCTTAAGCTTTCTCACACCCTAATGCATCACCAAATATCAAATAAATCAACTTGAACCAAGGGTTAGTTCATAAGAACTTCAAACTAATGGTTCCATGACTTTCTTCAAAAAGTGTTCATGAAACCCTAATTCTTCAAAAATTCACCAAAAATTCATTTCTAACTCAAAAATGATGAATTATACCTCTATTCCATGTAATTTTTCATGAGGAATCTAAATATGACCTCAGAATAACCAAATTCCATTTCTAACTCAGTTACTGTTTATTCCGAATTAACTTCAAAAACCTAAAAATTTCACTTCCTTAATCTTAAGCTTTTTCATGAAACCATCACTTGTTCCTATGGTTTTCCACCATGAGGAACTCATTTTTGGCATCAAAAACATGAAATTCCAACTCTAAGTGTGAACAGTAACTCGTCCAAAATCAGGGAAATTCAAGAAAAATTGCTACACTTTGTTATACAACAAACCACTTGCATATTCAAGCTTTAAATGTGTAGTCTAGCACTTCCCCTATGATTTATGGTTTGTAAACTCATTTCCTTGCTAAATCATGTTTGAATGAAACCCTAAGATAGAAAGGAAGCAAACTAAACCATAAATAATGCTTTAAAAACCATAGATAGTAAGCTTAGGGTAGTAGTATGCAAGCTTACCAATTTGTGCTTCAAGTTCCTTTGGTTTTCACTTCTTTTCTCTCTTCCTTCTTCCTCCCTTTGCTTGCGTTTTTCTTTTCTGGTCTGTGGCTGCAGAAGAGCTCATGAAATGGTGTAGAAATGAGTGGTTAATGAACTTAACTAATTAAAGTAACTTTTTGGCTAATCATGGTTACTTTTCCACATACTTCTTCAAGAAGTATTACAAAATATAATATAATATTACTTGACTCATATGGCTGCAGCAAAAGTCACGCATGGGAGAGAGAGAAGTGTCCAAAAATTGCCTAATTTTCCTGATCCAGATATGTCTCAATCCGGGTACTTTTTAACCGTACTAATAAAACCATCTTTATACTAATTTAGCATTTTTGGGATACAGGACTATTCTAATTTTATTTTTATATTTTCATGATTATCCTGTCCCAAATAGTATCTGTGTATGACCCATATCCTGATCCGATTTCTTTTTAACTATCGGTAGGGCCCACGGTTTACTTTATTAGTTTACTGTTACTTTTGGACACTCGACACTGATTATTTCTTTATTCTTGAACATTAACCCTCAGTGCCATATACCATTGGACTTCTCTCGTCGAGGGCTTCATTTTGACAGTAATTTTATATATTTACAAAATTACCCCTAACCCGGGGTTAAATTATAATTTCTGGAACTTTCGGGTCATTAAGTGTAATTTTCCCCAAGGGTATTTCTATTTCTTCTCCACGTAATTTTTATGACTTTAGGGATATAAATGTCATTTTAAACTTCTTTAGGAGCAAAAATATAATTTTTTTTATTTTTCTATTCAACCGGGAAAAATGACCTTTTTGCCCTTTTCCACGTAAAACGATGTTTGGCCATTTTTGTAAAATCCTGATATATTTCTAGATATTTTAGCTTTCTTGGGATGTTACATAAACACTGAACATAATGTCAAGTCTACTAGCTATTAGGTATAGTAGGGAGCCAATCATTCTCCTATACTGAGTTATGTCAAAGGGTTTTCCTCCCTTATCTATATCAAGTTTTGTTACAGTAGCCATAAGAGTCCCTATTGATTTGGCGTTTTCCATTCTAAACTTTTTCAGCAGCTCCTTCAGATATTTTGATTGATTGAGGAAGATGCCATCATCATATTGTTTAATTGGTAGTCCAAAGAAGAAGTTAAGCTTACCCATCATTGATGTTTCAAATTCACTCTGCATTAACTTAGAGAAATTCTTGCAAAGAGATTCATTAGTAGCACCAAATATAATATCATCAACATAGATTTAAACAATAAGTAAGTCATTATCTTCTTTCTTAGTAAACAATATTGTATCTACTTTTCCTCTATTAAATCCTTTTTCTGTCAAAAAATTACTTAGTCTTTCATACCATGCCCTAGGAGATTGTTGTAGGCCATAAAGAGCTTTCTTCAGTTTATAAACATGGTTTGGCTTTGTTGAGTCCTCAAAACCTAGAGGTTGATCAACATAAACTTCTTCTATGATATATCCATTCATAAAAGTACTCTTTACATCCATTTGATATAGCATTATATCTTTCATACATGCATAGGCTAAGAGGATTCTTATTGCTTCCAATCTTGCAACTAGTGTAAAAGTTTTCTCATAATCTATGCCTTCTTCCTAATTATATCCTTTAGCCACTAATCTAGCTTTGTTTCTGATAATTGTTCCTGATTCATTAAGTTTATTTCTAAATGCCCATTTAGTTCTAATAATTGGGTGATCTTGGGGTCTAGGCATTAAATCCTAAACTTGATTTCTTTCAAACTAATTAAGTTCATCTTGCATAGCTAGTATCTAATATTCATCAATTAAGGTTTCATCAGCATACTTAGGTTCAATTTGAGAAATAAATGCACAATTGTTTATTTGATCCCTAAGTTGTCTTCTGATTTTAACATTCTCTTGAACACCCCTAATCACTTAATCAACTGGATGACTCATTTGATATCTCCAAGCTCTAAGAGGTTCTTGAGAAATTTCTTTATTGTTTTCATATTCAATATATTTCTCCTAATTATCTTCCTCTACATCAGTGGATCAGATATTTTTGGAAGTCCAATTTTATCTTCTCCAGAAAAATTCAAGTTTTTAAAGCTAGAAATGGGATTATCTTCATCAATGACATGCTTGGAAACAATTTCATTTTCAACAAAGACAACATGTACAAATTCTTCTATAGTTCTAGTCTTTTTATTGAAAACCCTATATGCTTTACTTCCACTAAAGTAGCCAAGGAATATACCTTCATCTGATTTGGCATCAAACTTACCCAGATTTTCTTTTCCATTGTTACAGATGAAGCATTTGCTCCAAACACATGCAAGTATGGGAGGTTTGGCTTTTTTTCCTTTGTATAGCTCATAAGGTGTCTTCCCCAGAATTGGTCTAATGTAGACTCTATTTATGATGTAGCTTGTTATATTTACTGTATCAACCCAGAAAAATTGAGAAAGTTCTTTTTCGTTCAGCATTGCTCTAGCCATTTCTCCAATTATTCTGCTCTTCCTTTCCACCACTCCATTTTGCTGAGGAGTCTTAGATGCTGAGAAGTTATGATCAATTCCATGCTCTTCGCAGTACTCCAGAAAGCTTGAATTTTCGAATTCTTCTCCATGATCAGACCTGATAGACATAATAGAAATATCTTTCTCATTTTACACTTTCTTAGCTAAGGATACAAATGCATCAAATGTTTCATTTTTGGAAGAAAGGAACAAAGTCCAAGTAAATCTAGAATAATCATCTACAATTACAAGCATATACAAGTTTCCACCAATGTTTTTCACTCTAGATGGACCTATCAAATCCATATGCAATAATTGCGGTGGTCTAGATGTGGTGATTAGATTTTTAGGTTTGAATGATGATTTAGTTTGTTTCCCTTTGAGGCATGCATCACATTCTTTATCCTTATCAAAAGAGATTTTTGTTAAACCAGTGACTAAATCATTCTTAATCAATTTTGTTAGTTGGTTCATGTTAACATGTGCTAGTCTTTTATACCACAACCAACTATCATTATCTTTACTAATTAAACATACAGAGTCTATAAGTGGGAAGTTCATCAAAATCAATACTATAGCAATTACCATCCCTTTGAGCTTTGAGAATTACTTTGTGATCACTTTTTTGGATGACTAGGTAGAATTTTGAGTCAAACAATACCCAGTTCCCTTTGTCACATGTCTGACTCACACTCAACAGATTATGATTAAGGCCAACTACAAACAGCACATCTTCTATCGATGTTTCAGGATTCTTGCCCACAATACCAATGCCAACTATTTTTCCATATTGGTCACCTTTCTTATCTCCAAGGGTGATGAACTTCTCCTTATCACCAGTCATATGTCTTGAACAAGCACTGTCCATATACCATTTGTTGGTTTTGCTAGTTCTAAGACAAACCTACAAAACAAAGTTCAATTTTTCTTTTTAGGTGCCCAAATCTGCTTGGGTCCTTTTCTGTCAATGGCATTTTCCCTAGATACAGATGTACCTTTGGGAACTCATTCTACCTTCCTGCCAAGTCCATTTTTCTTTAACAAACATGAACTGGAAATATGTCCCTTCTTGTTACAGAAGTGGCAGGTGATAAAGGGACTGCTAAATTGTGATATAAGAAGAAAGTAATGCAGATAATATTTTTGTTTTACATATTTTGGTTGGACATAAGATTCAATGGTTTTTGAGTTGTAACTTTTCTTCTTATGTCCATCAGCATGCACAAAATGTCTCATATAAATTTTGATTCTACTTTTCATTCTTTTCTTTGACTGCACAAGGATCATAGCCAAGTCCAGCTTTTCCTTGTGCAATTCTCTGACTTCGTAATAAAGCAAACAACATATCTTTACCCTTAGTAAGTTTAGCCATACTTTTCAAACGATATTCATTATTTTTCTTCAGCTCAGTGCATGATGTACAACAAATGGATTTAGTTCTATGTAGAGATACAAGGTCAGATATTTTGTAGTCAGATTCTAACTTACTAATATTCTTCTTAGCCAGTTTTAATTCTTTTGCAGTTTTAATGAACTCATCATGCAGATCATAAAATGCATCAAGCAATTTAGAATAGGAAGGTTCAAATTTATTTACCTCATCTTCATGATCACTGTTGGATGAGTTTGGAGTTTCTTCATATGCAGGTGCCATAAAGCCAATATTGGCAATATCCTCTACATCTTTATTTTCTTCATCTAAGCTGCTGCCCCAGATTGATGAGATGTATGCTTTTTTCTTTTTGTCTTTGTCAACAGCTTCCTTTTCTTTTTCTTGCTTCTTCAGAAATTGTAGACAATCTCATTTGATGTGCCCTTGCTTCTTGCATTCATAGTAGGTGACCGGCTCTTTGCCTTCTTTATTGTTGTCTGCAGCTACTCCTTTCTTGAAGAATCTTTTATTTCTCTTTTAATTATTGAACCTTCCAAATTTTCTGACTAACATAGGCAAAGTCTCTTTATCCAGTTCTTCTTCATCATCAGATTCTTCTTCTCTTTCTCCTGTAGCTTTCAATGCAAGCCCCTTTTTCTTCTTATCTTGACCAGCTTCCTTGAGAGCTTTTATCTTACCCTCATACTCTTCAAGACTGCCGAAGAGTGCTATGACAGAAGTAATTAACTCTCTTCTGGCTTCTTCTATAGCTATTACCTTTGGTTGCCATTCCAGAGGAAGAGCTCTAAGAATTTTTCTGACTTTCTCTAGCTGTGTATATTCCTTACCAAGACTCTTCAAATGATTCACAATGAGGGTGAATCTCTTTTGCAATTCTTTGATACTTTCATCTTCCATCATTCTGAAGCTTTCATATTCACCAATACAGGAGTTTAGTTTGTTCTCCCTTACTCCAGTAGTTTCTTCATGTGCAATTTCTATAGTGTTCCACATTCCTTTAGCTGTGGTACATTGAGACACCTTGTAAAATTCATCCTAATTGAGTGCACTAGCCAGGCAGTGTTTGGCTTTGTAGTTGACCAAGACCCTTCTCTTATCTTCTTCATTCCATTCCTCTTTTAACTTTTCTTTGTATTTGCCATCATCCTGCAGCTTCATTGGGACAAAATCCCCCTTTTGGATAACTGACCAAATGTCTAAGTCAATGGACTGGAGATAGATTTGCATTCTCATCTTCCAGTGTCCATAATGCTCTCCACTGAAGCCAGGAGGTCTATTGTGTTGTTTCCTTCAAGAAGAATACTTTCTTCAAAAACAGCCATTGATTCTCCCGGATTGTCAGATCTTTTACTTGGGAGTCTGGGCTTTGATACCACTTATTAGGTTTGCTGGCTTCCCCAGAGGGGGGTGAATTGTGAAGTTTAAAAATTTTCTTCAAAATTATAAGAGAGCAGTGAAAGCAAAAGTTGCAGAAAAACAGAATGCATAAAGATTTATCCTAGTTTGGTCTCTTCCTCTTGATCTACGTCCAGTCCTCAAACTACCACTTAGGATTTTCTACTATCTAGCAAGAATTCAGTGGGCTCCTTGCAATGCCACAGTTGTGCTCTGTTCTAAGAACTTACAGATTCTTACTCTGCACTCTAACTAAGTGCTTCCCAAATCCCTTGTGAAATCCCCTCACAAGAAAATCTTTCTTCCAGATAAAGATAAGATTATTTACAACAAGAGAAACTCTCTAATATAGAGTATGTTTGACAGTTAACATGCAATAAATGAAGTATGAAAGAGTAGAAGGCTTTGTCTAATGATTTTGACAGAGTTTCAATATATACAACGTAAATTTGTTACCCATAACTTCAAATAAAGTTCTATTTATAGATTTATATCTTAACTATATATTAGAGACAAGATCTAACCGTTAAAGACATTACTCAATGGTTACTCTGTAAAACTAGCAATTCACCAACCGCATTTAATGCGTTTGGCATCCAACGTTCGAATTTTGGGGTGTCAACAAACAAATTTCACAAAGATCATAAGTTAAAGACTTTAACGTTGAACTTCAGAGGTGAAATTCGAATTTTGACAAATATTTCCCAAGTTAGAACATACGAATTTTCAAGTTTAAAGTGCTTCTAATAAGCGTGAACAGTTATTCCATATTGCTACAGTACACTCGAAATTCAAATTTTAGGGGTCCAAAATTCATCTGTTAGTGAGCAACTTGATATGGCACAAAAGTTCTTCTTTTTTAAATTCAAATTTTGAGCCTTCAAAGTTCGTCTGTCAAAGAGACCTCTAATCAGACTTGTACATTTTCATTCCAAAAATTGAATTTTCAAAACCAAAGTTCATCTGTCAAAGGGACATCTAATCAGACTTACACATTTTCATTACATAGTTTGAATTTTCAAAACCAAAGTTCATCTATCATAGGGACATCTAATTAAACTTATACATTTTCATTCCAAAGTTCAAATTTTCAAAATCAAAGTTCATCTGTCAGAGAAACTGACTTTGAACTCTTTTTGCACTTTAGTTTTAGATGAACTTTGACATAGCTTCAGACGAATTTTTTATTTTTCACAAATTATGCTTGACCCGAAATTCGAATTTCAACAGGCTAAAATTCGTTTATCAGAGGTAACATCTCTGTAACTTTCAATTTCATTTATCAAAGTTTAAATTTTCAAAGAAATATATGAAGTTTAACAGTCTAAAATTCTTCTATTAGTGAGTATTTTTCAAATTTATCATAAGTTAACATAGAATTATTGAAAAACACTTATTTAAAACTAGTGGGTGCAAGATCAAAGCCTTTTAATCTGTGAATATTGTGAGAAATCCTACAAATTAATCTTGTACTCATTTCTTCCTAGATTTCTTCACTTAAAATCTCTTATACTCCTTTGATATCTCCCTTCCAAGATCCAGTTGTTTGAAATCATCAAAAACACTTGATTCAACAAAATTCTCATAGAAGAAAATCCGAAAGAAGTTCTCACTACCTGTCTTCCATGAGAACTTGTTCTCATCGATTTATTCCATGAGAAAAGTCATGAGAAATGTTCTCACGGCTACAATCCATGAGAAAATTTTCTTCCCACGGCCAAAATTCTCATGATTATTTATGCATGAGAAATTCTGTGAGAAACTTGTTTCTCATGGAATTTCTTCATGTTTTCTCACAGATTTGGTCTATGAGAAAAATGATGTTTTCTTGTAGTATAAACAAGTCCCAAACTTGACGAATATTGTTCCACACTATAGAAACTGATCTTTTCTTCATAACCACTGGCAATAATTCATTACCACACCAACTTTTGTTTCTTAAGCATTGAACCCATGGGGATTTAGTCTTGGTGATTAAGCCCCAACACAGTTTCATCATAAAAGCTACATTGTATTTTCTTATATCCTTAACTCCAAGACCACCCTCTTTATTTCTCTTTTTAATGGTTTCCCACAATACCTAATGCATTTTCCTATCACCCCCGCTGTGATTCCAAAAGAGATTCCTACAACACTACTCAATATCATCAAGTAGTCCTTTTGGGATGACCATTGTTTGCATCATGTAAGAGTGTAATGCAGTCAAAACAGGTTTTATAAGAATGATACGTCCACTAAACTCAAGTACTTGCCTTTCCAACTAGCTAGCTTCTTTCGGACTTTGTGGACAAGTGAGTGGAATATCACTTTAGTTGTTCTCTTATGCATTAGAGGCACACCAAGATACTTTCAATACCAAGATCAGCAGTTAAGCCCACCCCAAGGATTTTTCTAAGTTCCAAAGCTAAATTAAAGTACACATTAGGAGAGCAATACATTTTGATTTTTCCAAGGTTAACACGTCTCTAAGCATTTTAATCTCATCAATTGAGGCCTCAGTAAACAAGACTAGATCATTGGCAAAGAATAGATGTGAGATTAAGGGCCCAAGCCCCCTCCTTGAGAGTTTCAAAGGTCTCCACCCCTTCACTTCACACTCATGAATGATAGCTTGACTTAGTCTTTTTATACACGACACAAACAAATATGGACTCAAGGGATCCCCTTGTCAAACTCCCTGTGATAGGTAGAAAAATAGTGACTCTTCTCCATTCCAGAGGACTGTCAAGGCCGTAGAATTGATGCATGTGATGATAATGCTTATGAAATGGTCATTGAAACCAAGGCTTCTTAGAGTATCCTCCACAAAGTTCCAATCTAGTAGGTCAAACGCCTTTTCCAAGTCAACTTTGATAGCAACACGCCCTTTGGTGCCTTTTGAATTCCTCATGGTATGCATTGCTTTTTGTGCTATAATAATATTATCAGTACTTTGATGCCCAACGATGAAACTACATTGTTGAGGTTGGACAAGCTTATCCATGTTACTTATGAGTCTATTAGCAAGTATCTTGGTAATAATCTTGAACCATACGTTACATAGGGAAATAGGTCTCATGTCCTTTAAAGTTGATGGTTACTCAGTTTTGGGTAACAGATAAACGATGTTTGTTTGGTTGAGCACCTTGATACTTTAAAGATTGGTAAAGATTGGTAAAGGCTTCCTTAACAAAATTACACACCTTTTATCTAATTAGGTCCCATTGCATTAATGCTCACAACATCCTTGAACCCATCTTCATGGATTCACGCCTCTTCTTGTAGCTTCTATTTCTATTTACCCCACTTTCAGACACAAGCACAACTCTATGATCCAATTTGTATCTCAACAGTTGGAAAGCTTTAAACTGTGCAAATTTCTCAGACCATCTAGCATTACAGAAAGTCCAGTCCAGTCTCTCTTTAATACTACTGTTTTCCCATGTAAATTTGTCCCCCACATAGTCTGCTTCAAAAAGGATAGCCTCATCAATGCACACAGAAAAATCATGTACGGATTGCCAATTAATTTCCGACCCTCCCAATTTGTCACTTAGCGATAAAAAGGTGTTAAAGTCATCAGTAACAAGCCAAGCCTCATCCATGGTTTCGGCAATAGAAAGTAGTGTACAATCTATTTCAAGTCCTTTTCTTATTCCACTTCGAGTTCCTTTTCATATTTCACTTCCCTCAAAATCTTTCAATACCAAATGAGGCATTAGAGATACACTAACTTACGAATCCTTCTGTTGCATTCGCAAAAGTTTTACAAAATGTTCTTAAAAAAGAGAACAAATAAAGGGAAAGCTCCTATTCGATCTGGGCCCAACATTGAGGGCAAAAAACATCAGAGAAATGAGCGCAAGAGGTTTCAGATCATAAACTTACAACTGATCAATCAAAATACAAGATATAGTTATTATTACTTTTTAAGTTTTATCAATTTATCAATGATAATGTATTTATTTTACTCAAAGATATACATGTGTGTGTGTGTTGTCTAAATGTTTTTTTTAATCTTCTTGATAGAATATTATTTGACCATGAAATTGAATTTGTTTTAATTATATAATTAATTATATATTTTAATAGTTATTTAATAAGTACAAGTTATTTAAAAATAAAAATAAAAACTTTGGTTTTGAGGCATATCCTTACCCCAGTGAAGCATTCAGACTCAATTTAATAAAAAAATTTTAACGAAAATTAAAAGAAGATAAAAAGGAACTTCTATTGGATGGCCTATGTTGCTCCCACATGCCCTCACACCACACATCATTCTTTATTGAAAATTGTATGTATAATGTCAATGCAACAATTAAAATCATTATATTTGTAATGACTAAGAGTGAGTGAACAATTATGTAATTGTAAGGATAGCACAGTAAAAACTGATAGATATAAGAACTCATAATATTAGTATTAGTAAATTTAAAATTATTCTCAAGCATGATTAAATTAATTTATCATCAGTAATATTTAAATTCTTTATTTTTATTTTTTATTACAGTTTAATTTTTTTCAACGTTATAAGAATTTTAGATTCATTATTGTTGTTAGATACCTTTGTAACATCATAAAGATAGTGATATAATATCAGGAACATGGTTTTTAATTCTGATAAAAATCAAAATTTTATTTTCATATTCTTTAATTTTTTTTCAATTTAAAATTCTAGTGATTAATATTATGCCTTATTATTCAATGTCATTTCCCTCAAGCATTACTCTGTGAGCCAAGGAAAACTGACCCTTGATAAGAAAGCCCTTTTAATCATGAACTTGCAAGGTTGGGTCCAGCTCAGAATGGCATTGCTTTTGAGACGTGGCCCAAACACAAGAAAGCATTTAAAAGACAATCATTCTCAAGAACCTCCTCGAGAATGTTGATAGGTTCCTGAAAAAGGGATCATAGTTATGTCAATACTTTCTTGGTTTATTTCATCGTATATTGGTCATAAATTTTTAATTTAGTTTTCTGGAAATTATTTATTGTCAATTTAATCAATCAACCTTTTCGTTTTATTTTTTATCTAAAATTAAGAGGAATCGGATATTTCTAGTTGTTTTCAGGGCTAACATACATTTAAAGTACAAAAAATACACCCCCAAAAAAAAAAAAGAAACAAAAGGCATACAGGAAAGAACAACCCAAAAAAAAAAAAGAAACAAAAGGCATACAGGAAAGAACAAGGTGAGAGGATAACTAAAAAATAAAAAAAGAAAAAAGTGATTAATAGTTGCTGGGTTAACTAGTAAAAAACACACTACTTCGAAATAAAATTATTGAGTTCATGCCTTAAATTATGTTTGAACAGCTTCCCTCCAATTGAGACTCCACCCAACTCAAATTCAAATTATTCAATAATACCTGATATTAGATGATTTGTTATAAAAAAAATGAGGAAAAAAAAAGGGCAAGGCTACAGGTGAGTCGTCTTGCTTCTCCTTTTTTCTACGGTCAATAGTCACGGTGGGGAATTCATGTTTGCTAAACAAAAAATGAAGTGACATTGTTTATAACTTCAAAAGGCCTGAACTCAACAACTTCAAAATGAAGTCACATTTCATAAATTTAATTTAATTATAACAAGCATTAATTATAATTTGAGCAACTTCACCATCTCCTCTTCCTCCTACTCCTCCTCTTCTTGAACTAACAAACAAGATGGCTTTACCCTCCAAAACATCTCTTCTTTCTCCATTACTGCTACTCCTTACCTTCTTCACCAACAATAAGACTCTAGCAGGTGATCCAGATCTCATCTCAGATTTCACACTCCCACAAAACAACACTACCATCAATGGATGCTTCTTCACCTACACAGGATTACGAAAAATCCTTCCTCAGATACCCCAAGCTTCATTCAAAGCAACAAAAGTCACCATGCTTGAGTTTCCAGCTTTGAATGGCCAAAGCATATCATATGCTCTATTTCAGTTTCCTTCTGGCAGCGTCAACCCTCCTCACTCTCACCCTCGCGCATCGGAGCTTCTGTTCCTTCTCCACGGTTCGTTACAGGTAGGTTTTGTTGATACCAAACGCAGTCTCTATACTCAAACCCTAGAAGCTGGAGATGTGTTCATATTTCCAAAGGGGTTGATCCATTATCAGTATAATCCACATGCTGTTCCTGCAACTGCTATAGCTGCTTTTGGAAGTGCAAATGCAGGAACAGTATCAGTACCAACTTCAATATTTGGGTCCGGGATTGATGTAGAGATTCTGGCCAAGGCTTTCAACACTGATGTTTCTACTGTTATGAAGATAAGTAGTGGTGTCAAGAAGTCATGAGGTGATGAAAGGTTTGGCTCTTTTATAGTATATTGATACTGCCTCCTCTTTGTTCAGTTTGTATTTAGATCAAGTGCTCAAGACTTTAATATATGTTGATTTTACCAATAATAAATCTTCTTGTTATCCCCTTTGAATTTCTCGTTTCTATACTCACCCTCATACTTACTGGTATGGTTCCAATCATTCAGGAATTTTGTTGGCTGAATTTTGTCAATTATGAGGAATGAAAAATTTTAAAGTGAAGAGGGGTCAGTTAAATTTTTCACCTAATGAACAGCCGGAAATTATAAAGCTCCTAATTTTAGACGGCTCTCATACAATCTTAACGTAGGATTTTTTTTATACACGAGTGTGTATCTGTACTTCTAGGCTTCTGAAGTTACTGACCCATTGAGTAGGGAGACTCATGGACAGCCAAGAGTGATATCCGCAGAATGCAAACGCCTGGGATAACAAATAGCACCATGAGACTTGGCCAAAGCAATCAAGAGGCGAAATTTTGAACAGTTGATAGCTGCAGACGCGTCTCTTCTTGATCAATTTGATATTTTACATATATACATTTACAAAAATTCTAAGTTAAACATAGTAAAGCAGAGAAATTATGGAGATTATTGTTTCCACCATACACAGTCTAGTTTATTTCATATTCCGTACAATACACAGTTAACTACCAGTTTTTTCAGATACTGGCTACTCTAAGACACTACTTGATATAAATGAGTCATTTTAGGAGGAATGGAAAGGAAGGAGGGAGAAGAGATTTCCTTCTAAATGTGATTTTTGGTCCCCAAAACACCTAAAGATCTATTTGGTTGATTTTTTCTAAGAAATGATGATTTTTCAAAAAGAGGAGTTAACGGAACACAAACTACCGTTTTTAAAAATAACAAATAGGTTAAATTATATTTTGAAAAAGGAAAAACATAGTTATTTTTCTTTTTCCAAAATTATGATTTTGAAAAAATGAGGTAAATACCAACTTTATAGTGTCCGTTTGGATTACATTTTTATAAAAAATCTATTAAAATAATCACAATTTACAAAAAAATAAATTTTAAATAAAATAGAGAAATTTACTATAAAACTGTTTAGATAAAAAAAGAGAAAAATAATTATTAAAAATCATGATTTGGTTTACCTTTTAAGTTTATGTTATACATTCAAAAATTGTTTTAACTTTTATTATCCAAATAGGTTTTTCGTCAAATTATGATTTTATAAAAAAAAAATCTAAACATAACAACTTACAACAAACTTACTTTTATTAAACTTCATTTTTACAAACTTCATTTATTCTACCTTACTTTTACAAAATTGAAAACCAAATTGGTCCAAATCTTATTTGCCAAACATAACCAAGATTTCTCTCTTTCTCCCCTTTATGAAATTCTTTTCATATCTACAAAACCTAACCTAATGGT
Organism: Adenanthera pavonina; assembly: GCA_026686845.1. Taxonomy (NCBI): domain Eukaryota; kingdom Viridiplantae; phylum Streptophyta; class Magnoliopsida; order Fabales; family Fabaceae; genus Adenanthera; species Adenanthera pavonina. Next base: position 16,914,797 of record JAIVEN010000018.1, read on the forward strand.
ATGGAACCAATAGCTATATGGCTGCCGTCAGGTATAGAGACTTATACAAGATTTGAGAATCATATTTCATTCACATTTCACAATCATGACTAAGTGCCTATTTGGATGACCATTTTGTAAAAAATCTTTTAATATAATCACAGTTTACAAAAATAAAATTTAGATAAAAGTAGAAAAATTTACTATAAATTTTTTAGGATAAAAAAAAATAATAGTTAAAAACCACGGTTTGGTTTGCATAAAAATGCACTAATTTTCCAGCTTTTATCATGACAACACGAAGAAATAAGTTTTCAAATGTTAAGTGTGTCTATGCATTACATAAATTGTCTTTAGAACTATTAAAGGCAATAAATCAAGAAGTTGACCTCTAAGATTGATCTACACTTAGGTTTCAATTTCAACAGTGAAATATGACTTCAAATTTTCCCCTTTCCCTTCTTCCATACCCATTTAAATTTGAATTAGCTCAGCTGTGACAAGAAAAAGGATCATATCGTAACAAGACATACTTCACATAGTTGCTGAATCAAACAGCACGGTTACACATAAACAAGAAACAGATTACACGAAAGGTTAAAACGAACAAAACCCACTGAGAGTCAAAGGTGTGTGCTTTATTCTTCATAATTACAGAAAACAAAGAAAGCAGTGTGAGTCAAAGCTTGCATTAATGACAAATTCAGCCCTGTTGAGTCCCTTCAGGTTTCTACGAAACCAAAAAAGAAAGAATGAGGGGTTAGATGGTTCCAGGAAGAATACATGACTGACATGAGATATGCAGTAGAGTTTAAATCTCGCATATCTGATGCAAAGATAAGGCAATAACAAATTTTGAGGCCATTTCACAGCTAAACATCCACACAAACATAATGAGTTGAAAGTTGAAACAAAATAAAGACAATTCATATCAGCCAGATTCAGCAATTTCTTAATAATCAATATGGACTTTCAGCAAGTGTTGCTGTTCGCAAGCATCAAGCCAGCAAGACCCAACTATCCAAAAATGTGTGAAAAAATTAGAAATTTTTTAAATAAAAAATATTGATGAAATCAAGTATTAAATTGTACAAAATTTAGTTCATTCTAAAATAAGTTTTATTGTTACTCTCCTGTCTTAAAGGATAATCAATATATTTACTTAAATTTGTCATAATCAAGTATATCTTTACAATAAAAATACACAATTTACTATATCTTTAACATTAATTCCATGTTACAAAATATCTGTGCATACAAATATTTTAATAATATTTGGAAAAAAAATAACCAATTCAAAATACATAGCTGTTGATTCTGCAGTTATGCTCATTAAGCCATGGACACACATGGCAACATTAAGTACAACACACATAATTATATAACTCAAATTCAAAATAAATATAAAAATACAAGTCAAAAGATAAATGCAGACGAAAACTAAGATGAGGAGACAGTTCTAGTATCCAATGTGCCTGAAGCTTTTCATTGGATATTTGTGGTCCCCATGAGTTCTTGGACATGCTTCTAAAAATAAGAGCACTATGATGGGCAAGCTATCAACTATCACATGCCTTCACATTAACCATCATAGCTGAACTAAATTGACTTCATATAATTTTGAGAAATTGCCAAGGATTAACCAGATAAAGTAATGCATAAGCAAGTACTTTCCTCAAGGTCTTGCCTTTGAATTACCAATAGTGAACCTATAGTATGCATTTAAACTCACTAATAGTTAATGGCTAAACAACTAATGATGAGGGCATGAATGTTCTGTTCCCTAGATTGAGTGCATTGATGAGTGAGTGCGTGAATGTTCTATTCGCTAGATTCTTCAAACACTTGGTGTGCACAATAGTTACTATAGTGTACACTAGAATCCAACGTCTAACTTATATGGAAAATGAGAAGAATCATATTGAAAACAAAGAATGGTATAACCTTGAAAACAGAGTAGAGACAGACAGAACCATGAAATCAGAGAAGGAAGATGTTGAAAAAACAGAGAGAGAGATTGATAGAAAATTCAAGACTTATTTTAGGAAGAAAAAGAATTAATATTTTGGGTTTTATTTTATCTTTTATATTTATCTTTTAGGGTTTGATTATTTTAGATTTATCTCATCTTATAGATTATTTTTTCTTTAGGATCTTAATTAGATTAGGATTTAGGGCTCTATAAATAAGCCCAAGAACCCTCATTGTACTGATATCTCTCTTTTCCTATTGATTGGATATTATTGAGTCTTGTTGAGTGAATTTCCTCTCCTTTTTAATTTTTTACTCTTCTCATCTATTTTCTACCCTTCCCTACCTTGTCCTACATCAGAGATATATCGAACCATACTGATTAACAGAGAAGAAAGATGAGAAGAAGAATCAGATGCATGAGGGCTGCTAGATAGGATGGATGGAATGACAGCCAATGACGAGCCTGAGGTGTCAAGTGTGCAAACAGGGGTGACAATAACCCTTCAAATATGCCCCTTTCCTATGTGGCACACACCACACAGCGCCAATGACAATCCCAACCAACCATAGCATTGCACCACATGCCATCAACAATTGTAGCTTGGCTATTTGATCGGTGATCCAACAACTTGACACCGTCACCAAGTCAATGACCAATCCAATGTAATAACTATCATGTTGACCACACCTTCAAGTTTCAACGCATAAAAATGTCATGCCAGTCCATTAAAAAAAGAAAAAAAAAATACTGCAGATACTGTCACCATGACATCATTATCATTATCAACAAGGGAACAAGGACAAATGAAAAAGTCTATGCCAAATGATCCACAAGTTGAGTGCTTTAAAGGTAAATACTTTTAGCTTGAAGAAGAAATGAAGAAAGATGCTAGATGGTTATCCTCTTTTTAAAGAGATAACAAGAAGTATTCACTATGTGAATCTTACAGGTGGGAGTCAAACAACAAATTGTCTTTTGATAATCATCCTAAGTTTTACATTGTAAATTGTAATTGTAAGCACACATAATTGGACGCAGTAGGATACCACAATACCAGTTTCTGATACCCATAATATGCATATCTGTTTGTTCCTTCATGGCCTCACATAAATCATGGGAGCAATTTAACAATAAACTTGATATTAACCTTAAGTAACCAATATTAAATAAAAAAATAACACTTAAAGCTCCACTGATAGCACGAAACATGAAATATAGAGAAAAATAAGAAATATCACAAAGAGAATATAAGCTATACCTTATCAGTATTTGCTTTCTCTTTCTCTGCCTTTTCCTTCTCAGCCTTTGCCTTCTGTTTCTCCAACCTTTCCCTCTCCCATTTCTGTAGAAAAGAAAATTAAAATAAATAAACAATATAAAAGAGAAATAGATATTTAAAGTAGTTCAGCTATGTTATAGCACTACATCAATAACATCATACGTAATATTTAATCCACTATTACTGAATAGAAATCGTGAAACCCTCTCCATATTTACATAATTTTTCAAAAGCAAAAACAATAAAGCTACATACAACATAAATATATATATACACGATTACCGAGTATCAAATATTTACTCTTATAGGTATAAAGGAAAAGTCCGTGGTCTTCGAGCGACAAAAGTCCAGTAGGTTGACTTAAAATTTGAGGCAAGAGCAACATAGTCTAATCCCATGGAAAGTTTACCATCTAAAAAGAGACAATAGTTATGATCAAACTCAATCACCTGAATATTAATATAGCAATATCCTAATAACAAACAGGCTAACCTTCTTATACTCGTTTCATTGGCATAGAAACTCAACCTTATTTCTCGGAAAGCAAACAGAACCATCATAACTTCACTTTCGTTTCACAGCAACCAAATAGGAGGAAATGAAAAGTGGCGAAGAAAATCTATGGTATTGGTACCTGAATGTAGACGTTCTCTTTGGCCTGTTCTTCCTCGCTGAGAATCCGACCTTTGTCGCTGAAGTGGCGAGTGAAAGCGCCGCGACTTGACTCCATCGAACGAGTTACCGATCCTCGACTCAGCACAGATCTCATTGCCATGGTCAGTGTTGTGTTTGCTAATTGCTTTCGTTCTATCGACGGTTTCGCAGTGAATGAATCTGCGGGCTAACGTGTCAAATGACCTAGAAATTTCGGGTTGATACCCGTCCGGTCAATGAGGGGACCGGACTTGATAAGATGAACCGGGTTCAGCATTGTTAAACACTCCCTCGGTCTAAAAAATATAGGGTAGATATAACAAGTGTTATAAGAATCGAACCATACTGATTGGTTTAACCGATTCGATCAAAAACTAGTATTTGGTTTGGTCTGAACGTAGATGAGGATCGACCAGCTCAGAAACCGATCAAAAATTAATAGAACCGGCATTGAATCAATCAAACCGATTATGAAATGGTATACTTTTCAAATTTTTATAAAAAAAATTTACAACATTTTTTTAGTTTTGAAAATAAAATAGTATCATTTTTATTACAAAATATTTTTTATGTTATAATATTATTTAAGCATAATTGGAATATTAATGGATTATTTTGAACTTAAAATGTGATTGTGGATGAATATAAACTTATTTGAATTTAAATATTAAGTTTTGAAACTTATTAATAATTTGTCTATGATAAATAATAGATTGATAATTCATTATTATTTAATTTGAAACTTTAATTAGTCATAAAATTTATTTTAAATTATGTTATTTATTTAAAACATATTATTTAAATCACTAACAACCCGACCCTAGTTAAATAACAATTCAACTATTAAATCTTAAACCAGTATCTTATCTGGTTCAATGTCTTGTGCATTCTAACAATATTGGATTTAACTATCTTACTCCTACTAAGGAAAATATTTAAAGCAAGTTATATATCTTAATTTTTTTTAAATTACTATAAATTTACAAAGTTATCCTCATTAAATTAACACATCTTAATAACTGCTATCTCTTTTAATTTCTCCACCATAAGAAAAAATAAAATATCCACTTTAATTTAAGTCTATTATAAATAGAGATAAAAATAAAAAAACATTAAATAATTGTTAACTCTTATAAAGTGACTTATATTTTGAAATATTATTTCCATTAAATCCTTCTACATTTTGATACGAAAAGGATAGTATCAATATCAAAATCAATATTTGTTTTAATCAACATCAAATGGAAAAAATCTTCTTAAGCATATTTTTGTGCTAATTATTGTCCAAATGTCTATCATGTCGCTAGACCCCACCTTCCCCACCTTCACCATGGAAAGTGGAATATAAAATCAAATAACTGAGAAGTGCTATGTGTTAGTGTAAATAGGTATATCAAAATCAATATAAAATCATACTATTCAAAGTCATGATCATGAACAGTTTGGGGAAAAATACAAAAAAAAAAAGAGTCATGAATAGGCTCCATAATCTATTTATATTAAATTTTCAACAAACAACAATATTTTACAAGTCATATATTATACAACTAAATGATGGAATCCTTTGGCCCAAAAAAAAAAAAACTAGATGATGGAATCCGTAGACTACATAGAGCCTCATTAGAATAATCCAAGTTTGTTATAGCTAAGCATTTGTTTTGTTAACCAAAGCCACAGCTAAGCTTTTAAATAGTGGATTTTTTATAATTTTTTTGGCCACCTATAAATTTGTTTTTTTTTCATATACACATATATTTGCTTTAGATACCACGCGGCACTAGGGCGGATCTAGATGGAAACGAATTTGAATTACGCTTAATGCGTTTTCAGAGAAAGACGAAAAGATATATCCGTGTCTTTAAAAAAAATGTTACTTTTTATAATAAAAAAGTTTTAATTATTCCTTTGGCCTAAAAAGGTGTTAATTATTTGAGTACTACCAATTTAATATTTTTACGAAGTTGAGGGCCTGTTGAATCTGTTGTTTTTATAGTTTTTAAAAACGGTTTTAACAATTGAAAAATAAAAAAAAATAATTTAAATATCTTTTAAAACAATTATAAAAGTCAAAAATAGAAAATATGTTTAACCAATTCATTTTTGTAATATTTTTTTTAAAAAAGGATGTGATAACATGGGTTTTTATACATTTTTTAGTTTTTTACTCTTCATACTTAGTTTAATTCATATTATTTGAGTTTAATTGAATATATTTTACATGATTTTCCATTAATTGAGATACTTTGGAATTTATTGATTTAACTAAATAATTAATGAATTTTCGTGCTTAAATTTTCCATTTAATATTTTACAGTGTAGTTTTTTTTTTTTGACCAACCACAATGTGGTTATTGAATATATTACTTTATATGGTGTAGATTCTTGGAGCTAATTTGAAGATAAAGGTGGAGATTTATTAGGCAAATTTTTGGACCTCAAGTTGAGCTTTTCCTCAAGCATTTTATTTTAATATTTTGTAATGTCATTTTTTTAATTAGGCATTTTCTCTTGGTGAGAGAGAGACTCAGAACAATTTTCTCTCTCTCCCACCTCTCACTCTCTTCTTCTACGTCCTCTTCTTCTTCTTCTTCTTGTTCATACATTTTCTCTCTAGTGGCAACCATGGAGGGCTAATTTTTCCATTGTAATAAACTAAAATTATGAACATGAAGCTACAAAGGATTGAGTAATATATTTTCTGGTTTGGTTTCTATTCCAATTTCGTTTCTCATTTCCTTTGATTTTATGGTTCTTCATTTGCTACCAATTGGAGAAATTAGGTTGCATAAATTCAGGTCTAATGGCTGATTTGAGGTGTTTAATTGCTATCATTGATTGATATGGTAATTAGGAATATTTTGGCTGAGTTCAAATGATAATTTAGGTTATGTTATAGTGCCATTTCGTATTGGATTGCTACTGATTTGTTAATTGATTAAGATCTTGATTGATTGTAATTTTCAATAGTGATTATTCTCTAGATAATCATTTGGAGCATTATATGTTTTTTTTTTATCAGAGGAGCATTATATGTTTAAGCGTAAGAAGTAGAGACCTAATTGGATTAATTAATTAAGGGGAAGGATGATGAAGAAAGGTTTCATGGAATTAACTGATAATTGATCACATCAATTTGCTTGGTTGTTACTTTATTTTATTGCTATTTTGATTTCTGATTCCGTTCCTTAGTTAATTAGTGGATTTAAATTTAGTCAAACCACCTATTTTTGTTTCCTTTGTTTTGTTAATTATTTTAGTTTATTTTCCTTGTTTAAATGATTAAGTCATTGGTTCCTTATTAGAAAATGGATTGGATTGCCCTATATTACAAATCCTTTCAACTTGTTTAATTCTACACTATTAGGCGGAAGTGTGAATTTGTACATAATTTTTTATATGTATATATAATATAATGATTTAATATTATTATTTAAAATTTATAAAGTACGAAAACATTTATTTTCATTAGTTCCAAAAATGTCTGTAGCAATGCATAACATATTATATACATATAATAGGATACTATAAGATAGATAATAGAAATTAGTAGATATATAACATATAAGGAAAAATAAACAAAACAGAACGTGGCCCAAACCAATAACAAATGTCTGGATAAAAACTTATTCTCGTCCCCAAACATTAAAAAAAAACAATTAAAAATTCTAAATCAATGATATTTATATTACATTATCTTAAAATATAAAACGACATTAAACATATACACTAAAATTTTAAATTAGACCAAACTTAAAATTAAAATTCTAAATTAGAAATTTTTGTAATCTTAAGGAGCCTTTTGGTACAATAATAAAAAGACATAATTATATACGTTAATACAAACAACATATTGTACAACTTTATGCATTAAAGTCCTCGCAAATAGAACTAGCGAAACGGGCCAGTGGCTCAGGCCCAAAATGGGTGGGGCTGAAAGCCCGTTTTGTCAAACGGGCTTAACTTTAAAAGCCCAAACCCATATAGGGTAGGCCCATGGGTTTTTTACTTATTTTTTTACATTTATTTTATTTTTCATATAATTATTTAAATTAATACAACTAATCATTAACATTATTCATTAAAAATCAACATTATATTAAAATTTTATAATTTATACATCACCAATTAATAAAATGACATATTTTTTTAATATTTTAAATAAAGAAAAAAAGAAAACAGGTTGGCTTGAGTAGGTTGGGTTTAAACGGGCCTACCCCAAAAGTCTATTTTTTATTCGAACTCCTATTTTTGAGATTAATCCGTATATTTTATCGGGTTAAATGGGCTGATCCATTGTACTTGACCGATGTTGCTAGCTCTATTCATAAGATAGTTGACCAAAGAAAAGCTGAAAAATAACCTTTTTTTGGCCGAAAAGCCTGAAAAATAACCCAATCAAGCAGTGCAAGTGGGTTTTACTTTTTTTTCTTTTGTTATATAAGAATATTTAAACCCTAAATCTTTACTCACACGTCACCTCATTGTAAGTACCTGAATTAGCCTCAAGTTTCTTAATTAAGTTTTGCTATAGAAGGTCATGTAAGTACTTTTTCATTCTAACTCTTTTCCTCACTTTCACTTTCTACTCGGTATTGTTTTTTTGAAAACTTTCTACTCCGAACTCATCAAAAGAGTGTCAATGTCAGGGAATGAGTTTTGGGCCAAAATGTGATGGAACAAGTTAGATTAAGTATTGGCCTCGCCATGTGCCGAACTATGCCCAATCCGTTTTGAATGAGTTTATTTCCAAGCCTAGGCCGCCAATTGGTTCGGCCAGCCTCAAAAATTTAAAATTTCATTTTATTTATTAATTTGTATTTAAAAATTTATAATTTCTTTCTTTAAAAAAATAAGATTATCAAATGAAAAATTATAATATATTTTTTTTAAAATTAATCAAGTCTAGCCGAGATGGCCAGTGTCATGTGTTCTAGCCCAATATGCCAACCATTTGGTACAGCCATCTATAATTTTTACTCTTTCTGAATTTTATTTTCATTGATGGGGCTTTTATTTGTCTTAATATTAATTTAACATAATAGATTTGAATAAATATATTATACATTTTAGGATTGGATGTTGTCATCGAAATGGTTAACTTTTATTCTACAAAAGGTTTTCATAATTTTTTCCAAATCCTTAGAAGGTATTGTCTTACACTGATATATTATCTTACGCAATATCATACAAACATTACATGATATTAAACTTTGATCATGTCTTATTAGATCATATATACCATATGTTCTTGTATGGCTTCATTCGATGAGGGGGAAATATGGAAGGAGAAAAATTAGGGTGAAAACAAGAAGTTATTTAGATACCTTCTTGTTTTGGTTCCTTTTTATTTTTTCTCCTAATTTTCCTTTTCTCCTTGTTTTCCTTTCATCCAAACAATGGGTAAAATTAACTATTTCCTATATTGTCTACCGGCCTTGTTTACGTGGGTGACTATATCCATGTATCATAAAATGGTCATGCATGTTTATGCGATGGTGCATGCATGCATAGTCCAGGGCCAAGCTACATATGGTGTCTTGTAAAGAAATAAGAAAGGTGATTGGTTGTTGGGCTTTGGCAGTTACCGTAATGTGATAATAACCATGAACATGGATGGATAATAGAGGAAATTAGGAGATATTTGGGAAGGGATTGGGAAGTTTCTTTGTATTCTTCTAGTAGAGAGGTTCTTCACTGATCTTAATTATCGGCTCGCAAACCAGACTTATATTCATAGACACTCTCTAGTCTTGTATCATTATGTTCCCAGCTAGAGGTTGCTGCCAGATGCTGTATGTAAAAGGAAAAGTTAATTTTAAAAGGAAAAGGTCATGCATGTTTAATTTTAAAAGGAAAAGTTAAGCACACGCCTCTCAAATGACTCTAGTAATAGTAAATGAATGTACTCCCAGTTTAGATCCCTTGCAAGTAATTCTTAATTTTCTGGATCAGTAGCAGAAAACTATTGAGCAACTATAAGACATAGTTAATGCTCCAGGACAACAAGGGAAAAGCTAGAGCCCTTAAGGTTTCCGGCTATACCAAAGTAGTCTCAGGTAAATTAGTAGGTTTTGTAGGATTCTCCCCAAGCCAACTAGATGTGTTCGCCAACCACTGATATATGATTGGCTGATGAGAAAATATTAGCTTCCATTCTTTGATGATAAATTTGATGTGCAAGTTGTCGAAAAGTAGATTGTGAGCCTTAAAAAAAAAGATTTCAAAAATGATAGGATGCACGTCGAAAATGGAAGTTTGATAGTAAAGGAGACTGACCAATGGCGGAAGAACACGGAATGAGCTAATCAGGTAAAGGGCACTGTATTGACTTGGGAAGTATTATAAGAATAGTTTTATGAAAGTTATTTTCTTTAGTCTGTAAGAGATAAAAAGAGAATGGAATTATAAGGATCAGCTAAGATGTGAATGAGTCAGTCATTAAATATGTCACAAGGTATAATCAACTGACTCGGTACCTAATCTTCCTTCAACAGTCTGTTGATAAGTAATGGTAAGTAACCTTTGAATACCAGGGGATTCAAGAAGTAAGGCAATAAGCACAGAGGAGATAGTTGAGTAAGTCAACTCTTATTTTTAAAAATGTGGAAAGGCTCATAGTAAAAGGCTATGCTTAGCAATGAAGAATGTGTGCTTTAAGTATAAAGAGTCGGGCCACTATACTCGTGACAGTACTATGGAGATGGCCAACCCCAGACCATAAGCGCAGGAAAAAGTCTTTGTGCTAATCTCAGTCTAAGGTCTGTAAGTCACCTGACCCTAGTAAAGGTATGATTCAGGTGTGAGACTAATCCTGTAGCTATGCTAAGAAGTTGAGTCTGGAAGTTACTATTATATAAGTTATATGAGAATGTCTTGATGAGAAACTAGGCTATAATCTCCATTGTTTGTCTGAATAAGCACCGTAGCAGTACAAAGATTTGTATGCCTTTCCCTAGTAGTGATGTGAGCATTGGCATGAATCAACTTTTACAAATAATCTCCTTCTAGATTGTACGAGCAAGATGATGATTTTGCCTACCCCTTGAAGGTGTTCCAGGTATTGAGTTTAAGTTAAATGTTATGTTGATAGCTCAAGCTAAGAATTGTTTGAAAAATGATGTTAAGAATAGACAAGAAAGTTGATGTAAGATTTAAACGAGAAAGTTTGATAAGATGCAATGCCTCTGTAAGAAAAGTTAGTATACTTATGAGGTATAAGGTACAAAGTATGAGCCTAAGGTATTTGATTAGTGGTAAGCAGTTAAGGAACTAAGAAACCTTGAGATAGTCGATTGCTGAGTTTAGTATGAAATCTAGCTAAAAGAAAGTTCTTGGCCAAAAGATCTCACAATGAATACAATCTTCCATTAATTGCCAAGGTGATGAAAAAGGGAGGTAGCTCTTGGGAAGAAGCCCAATTGAGCAAAGAGATGAAAGCTTCCATATGATAAAAGCAGCTGAGGCAAGGCAGATGGAAGGCAGCTCTTGGGGAGAAGCCCAATTGAGCAAAGAGATAAAATCTTCCATCAGATGAGTCGCCAAGGCAAAGTAATGGAAAGTGGCTCTTGGGGTGATGCCCAGTAGAGCAAGGATGAGTAATGGTGAGAGACCGAGGGCCAGATTCTAATTGAACTAGCAAGAGACTTTTGAAGGGTTAAGAAGTTTCCCTTAAATTGCTAAACCACTAATCGACCGTTGCTAAATAACTAAGAAGTTATGTATAAGAACAGATAAAGCAGATATATTGTAAGAGTAAAACGTTAGAGACCACTGCCTTAATATTATTTAGACCCTGGATCACAAAGAGCCAAAAGATCTTAAAGGTATGATAAGATGAGCAGAGTACAAGGTTCAAGGGTATGTTTATACCTAAAGACATAGTGGTAAGATGAATCTCTAAGCTAGTAAAGGCTAGAGTAAAAAGAAGCAGTATGAGTATAGGGGATGAATTCCCTAAAATTTAGAGCAATAAGTGATCCAGAAGTCACATAGATGAGTTATAGTTTAAAATAAGTACCATGCCACATTCTCTAAGCCTCAAGAATGACAAGAGTGCAGCAAAGCCCCTCAGCACTTTATAATTAAGCGTGCTCAAGTGAGGGAGATTTTAGAATGAGTGACCTACTGGGAAATATGAAAAAGATGTAAAAGGTAAGAAGAATGTGCTAATAATTAAAATTGGGCACCGAGAATTTATGATAGTCTTACTAAAAGCACCTGTTAGGCTGTATGAATAAAAGATGAATAGTTTATTGTGACCTCAAACATTTAGAGGAGCATGAAAGGCAATTGAGAAGTTTTGAAATGTAATTAAAGAAAAAGCTTGCTGAACTTAGTAGATGGGAGCTGGGCTCCAAGAAGTACAGTTAGTAGGTTACAGAATTTCCCATATGGATCGCAGTAGATCTTTGTAAAGCAAGTAAAGTTATGAAATGGGAGAGACCGAACACGGTAATAGAGACGAGAGGTCTCCAAGTTTAGCCAGATGTTATGAAAAATTTCTCTCAAGTTGTCTTACCGCTTAATTAGAAGAGAAACTAATGTGGAAAGAGATCAATAAATGAGGCTTTATAAGCTAAAAAGGCTAAACCTCCTTCCCTAAGATGATTAATCCTGATCCAATAATGACTATAGGGGTCTATAATTATTAAAGTAAGTATGGATCAGGATAGAGTAATATAACAGGGTTGAATGGCAGGTATTAGCCAATGTTTTATATAATAATTTTATGAAAAGCATGTTCCCACTTATAGTAGCGGTAAATAATGCTCTCAAGAAGGGTTACTAAGAGTTATTATAGCTACTATGAGTTGCTATATTCATGGTATTACTATAAAAGTGTTTGAGATCACAATAGCCTCAAGGGATTATAAGATAAGAGAAGAGTTAGACTTGAGGTAAAGAAAAGAAAAGAAGTAAAAAAGCAAATATGAAATGACTTGTAAATGTCATCTAGGTTAAAGGAAATTTTCATATTTTTATCTTGTATATCATGTTTCTAGCTTCATTTAGAGACTTGAACCAAATTGATATGATTTTTCTGGATTAAGTTATGATTTTTCAAAGTTCATCCAGAAAACTTAAGAACCAAATGAATAGTACCACGTTTTTTTTTAAATATTTTGGTTCTATTAATGGTTCAAGCTCTTAATATTAGTTAATTGGACATTGTACATACTATAATATATGGGAAAATATAGATAAAAGTAAGGTGTTACAGTTTTCTTTGCTATCTACTTTTGTGATCCTTGTTTCGTAAAGATTCGGGCCTCATACACATCAAAGTAGGCTTTTTGGATGGATTTCATAAGAGATCACCTATCATTTAACATCAGAGCTTAGGTTTGCAAATAAAGGTGTATTTTCTGTTTTGATTTCTTTCTCTTTGTTTCATTCCATTTTCGTTGTTGTCTGGAAAATTATCATCACTGTTCATCTATATTATTCATCACGGTTCATCAGTACTATTCATCATCGGTGTTCCTGTCCAGAGTATATTTAAAAAAATGAGAGATTGATTGCTGCCAAGAGGGAAAAAAAGAATATAGCAACAAAAAAAATAATAGTTAAAAAAGGTGAAAAAAAAGAAAGATTTGATTGGGCTAAATTTAGAATCTTTGTGATTTGATTGAGTTTCTGATCTGATTGAGGATTATATTTTCCTAAAGTGTTTTAACTTGAATTCCGAGTAGCATATTTTAGACGCTAATTTGTTTCAGATCTTGATTGATTTGTAATCTATTACATTGACTTGTGGGGGATTTTGCTACTTAATTATTGAAGAGGGCACTGATTTGTTTCCTTTTTAAGAGGATTATAAGGTTCTAGCTCATCAAGTCGTTATAATTTCCTCAATTTATCAACTTTGGTAGTTCTTAATTCACTCAAGTTCTTTCCTTAACTAATGCACCACACATCTCTTCCTTTCTTTTCAATTTTTTTTTCGTTGTTCCTTTTTGTATTTTCCAGCTTCTTTTCATTTGCTTCCTTGCTGGAAATTTCAGTTGCCTTGTGTTTGTGTTGGTCATTGCTTAATTGAATTAGGGTCTTTGGGAACTTTAATTTTGAATTTTGGTTCTGTGATTGCCACTTCTTAAAAAAAAACTGATTTCCTTTTAATTGAAGTTGTGGTTTTAATTTAACACTCTTATAAGAAAGCAAGCTTTGAGTGGAAAATGGAAAGAAAGAAATTGCATCATATCTGAAAAAGTTTTGATTTAGTGTGAAACACGAGTGCATTTGCATTATGTGAAACACATGAGGGAGTGGTGATATCCTTTTCTCTTTATACTTTTGTTTGCTACTAACCATGTCAGGATTTCTAAGCTTTGCATCTCACAAGAAGTCTTTGAAGAAAGTTTCCAACTATGACAAAAACTTAAGAAAGCCGAAGTTGAAGATTCCTTCTTTCCAAGGCAAAGATGATCCCAATCTCTATTGGGAATGGAAAAGAGGAATTGAGCAAGTGTTTGATTATTATCATATCACTGAGGACAAAGTTGATTGTGCCATCATTAGTCTGACTAACCATGCAAAAGTTTGGTGGGAAAGGTTCTACAAAACATGGATTGAATATAAATTTGAACCTATTACTTTTTGGGAGGATATAAAAAATCTTATGAGAAGAAAATTTGGTTCTTTTCACCACTAACCTATGCCTATAAGTGAAGATGAATATCCCAAAGAGATACATGTGTCTGTGGAAGAGAATCCAACTCCTAATATGTGTGATTCCCACATAGAGAAAGATGATCGAGTGGATGATGATGTTGCTACCACTTCAATAACCGATGTTGGAACGAGAGAATCCACTACAGATATGTCTAATCCTCAAAACTCTAATATTAATATCTCTTGTGATTTAAGATGTGATAATTCTAGTGAGATAAATGATATTGCTTGCCTTGATTATATCCCTTGCGATGGAACAATTGAATTCGAATCTGAATTGGGATGTGTCAAACTTGAGAATCCCAATGAGTTTAATGTTATTAATTGTGACAATGGAATTGAACATGATATCTTGCTAAATCTTGAAGAGAGAATTGGTCTAGATATTGATGGTGTTGTGGTAGAAAGTTTAGATGATTTTAATTGTGCTTCTAGTATGCAAATTGAAAATAATGTTGTAGCACAATTGGAAAATGAATTTCATGATGTTGCTTGTGTTCTGAGTATAATTATAATTGTTTGCATCATTTAGAGGAAAATCTTGCTTAATATGTTACTAATCAATTTGTGGAAAATTTGGTGCATAATATCATGCTAGGTTCTAGTAGTGCTAATGGTGTGATTCTTTTGGAAATTAGCTCTTATGATTGCATTGATGTTGGGCATATTGACATGACAATTGGAGATTATGCTTTTGATTCTAACTTGAATGGGCTTGTTAATCTTTGTTCTTTTGCATTAGAAAAGGCCCATGAATCATTGCCATGTAATTTAGGTGAAATTTATAAGAAAATAAAAAGTGAGCTTAAGTGGAAAAACATGAGTGGAAAAGACAAGAATGGTAGAAAGGAGAGAAGAAAAGAGATATAAGAAAGAAAAACAAGTTGGAAGAAGATTGAGAGAAGATTGAAAAAGAGAAAGAAAAAGAGAGTTTGAGGAAGAATGAAAGTGAAAGTAAGCTCAAAGTAATTTGAACAAAACTCCTTCCTCCTTCACCTTATTTTTCTTATGTGTCTTCATTGTATTCTCTTCATCCTTCTCATTTTGTTTCTAATTTCTTTGAATTATTCACAATTTCTTTTGAGTCCAAATTGTATGAGTCCATTAGTTAATTTAGTGCCTTCTTTCTCTAGTTCATCCTTTTATGTCATTTCATCTCATCTTCATCATAGTGTTTTGCATTCCCTATTTATTTGTGAACTAGTCACTGTTTGTTTCATGTTTTATATTTCTTGTGTGTCTCATAAGTCATGTGTTTTTTAGGTTCTTTATTGGTTTGTTTCACCTCCATATTTGTTCTATCATTATGCATAATCAATTTTGTCTAAATCTGTACAGGATTTGCATTTATTGTATTAAGTTCAAATCTGTCCAGATTTTGTCTTCCTTAGTTTTTCTAATGCTTTGGTTTTATTTGAGTTTTTTTTTGGTCATATTTTGTCCCCATTTCATCTCCTATGTTTCCCCTTAAATCTTAATTCCATCTAAGTCTTGTCTTGTTGAGTGTATGTTCAAAAAATTGCTAAAGGTTATTGGTAAGATTGATACAAAGAAAAGTCAAGTTTGTGTTCGCCAATGCTAGAAAACAAGACTTGTGCCAATCAAGTAATGAATTGCATAAGGTTTTTTATCCTGGAGATTGGTTGCAAAAGCTCAGAGAACAACTTCCATGTGACATCAAACTTGTAGCCAAGGAAGAATGTTGTTCTTCACATTCATGCAAAGAATAAAGTAAAGATGCATCAATCAAGCTTGAAAGGTATGTTCCTTCCATATGATTTATTTGATACATTTAATCGTTCCCTTTATTTCCATATAGGTTATGGAGATTCGAGGAAAAATATTTTCAAGAGGGAGGGAATGATAGAAGACGCTTTAAGCACGGTTCAAACAGAAGGCTTGGACAAATTTAAGAACATAACAAGGAGGCTTTATCACTTGGAAATATTGTTATACATGTTGGAGTCTAATTTTTTGAGCAAGTTTGTAGTCCAACTGAAGTTAGAGAACATTTCAAATTTACAAGTTTAAGATCCAAGTTTAAGAGGAGCCAATTGGAGGAAATTATTTAAAAGATTATGTGCTTCAGTAAAAGAGCATGTGACTTAAGCATTAGTGAGCTTAATTTATTTTAATTTCATTTTTATTAATTATGAATTGAACTTTGTTAATTAATAAAGCTCAATTAGTTAGTTAGTAATCTTTTTGATAGTCCACCTTGTAAATAAGTATGTCATGTGCCAAACATATGATTTCATTAATGTGATAGCATGTTTATAAGGGTTTAGGTATTATTTTTATTATTTTCTTCTGAATATTTGTTATTTATTTTTGGGGCTCTATTTTTACTAGTATTCTAGGTCCAATATAAGTGTTATTTGAGCTCAAAGTCTCCTAATCCCATTAGGATTACTTGAACCCAAATTAATTAAGTATTTTAGGCTCGTTAGGTTATATTTTATCTTGCCTATTTAAAGCTATCTTTCATGTACATTTTCTAGATTTGATGAATAAAATTTCAGACTTTGTGAGTTTCTCTTGCATTCTTTGAGTGCTAGAGCAAACTATGACTTATCAAGGAATTGGTTCTTCCTTGTGATGTTATCGAAACTATCTTTCATGTTTTTCTTGAGTTCTAATTCACCTAAACTAACATATCTTTCATGTTTTTCTTGTGTGCTTTGTTTGTTTTCTTTGCTGTCCACTTTTGTGATCCTTGTTTCGCAAAGATCTGGGTGTCATAGTATCAAAGTAGGTTCTTTAGACAGGTTCCACAAGGGTTCACCTATCAGCCTGCAGCACCTTACTTTTATCTATATTTTCCCATATATTATAGTATGTACAATGTCCAAATAGCTCATATTAAGAGCTTGAACCATTAATAGAACCAAAATATTTGAATAAAAAAAATGTGGTACTATTCATTTGGTTCTCAAGTTTTCTGGACGAAATTAGAAAAATCATAACTTAATCCAGAAAAATTGTATCAATTTGGTTCAAGTCTATAAATGAAGATAGAAACCTGATATATAAGATAAAAATATGAAAACTTCCTTTAACCTGACCAATTAGTACAATTTATTGCTCAAACTTACACTATACAAATGGTCATTTCTCTCTTTTTTAGGATTTTGGCCATAACTTCAAAATTCATATCTAACTCTATATTGAGCCAAACCATGTATTATATATGCCATTGGGAAGATATATATGTCTACTTAGCTTCATATTTTTCTTATATATTTATTTTGTTTAGGCAGGGCACAACATCAATTTGAATCACTAGGGATCAGAATATCACTTTTTCTGGAACAGTCTTGGGAAAACTTGTATATCTCTCATTGTACAACTTCAATTGAACTCAAACCAGTGGTATATTAATCTCAAAAGATAAATATTTTCATAAATATAAGCCACTGAATTTTTGGAGCTCTGTATGATTTCATATCACTTTTCAAAGAGAAGTAATATATTCAGTAAAATTCGCAGCCTTCACATCACTGTCCAGTTTTGATCTTGAACTTTAAAATTTCACTATAAACCGTACATATATCCAAATTGCATGTTCTTGAGCTCATTGGAAAGCTTGTTCTCTCTAGTTTCAGGAAATATATAACACTTGACTTACTTTCTCTATTTCAGTCAAACAGTGTTGACTTTACTTTCATTACTACAAAATAAACTTCTAACAATATAACATGGCAAAGTAGACTTCATAATAAGCTCACATGATCATACCATGGTTTAAATCCATGCCAAGCATTTCATAATGCTGATAAGGACATAATAGCACAATGGCACAGATCTAAAAGCATATACATGGTTTTATACATAATTTCAAATTCTACACTTATAGCTTGAAAACACCATCAAACATCATTCTCTTCTTCATTCTCCTTGCCTTTTCTTTGGACTCCTTTGCCATAGCCTGTGCCTATCATTGGGATTCTTGAGGGGATGAGATTGGGGGCAATCTCAGTAGCAAGTTATATTTCATACAATTATGTTGATCATGTCAAATAACTCACGTTTGATCACATTTAATCACATCAATCACCTTTAAACAATAAATTACCACATTGGTCATAAAAAATTTGGCAGCATAACGGCTTAGAAAATGGATATCCTGGTGAATAAAACCTCTCATTTTACAGCCAAGACCAATCAAAGAAATCACAATTGCAATATGGTAACACAATTTAATCATAGAAAGACAATGAAAGAACATAAAGAAAGAATATGAAACTTAGCTACTTTGAAGCATTCCTTTGGCTTTTCCTCTTGAATCTAATGCTTCACCACTTGGTTCCACCTCCTTCAAGAACTTACTTGGGCTTTGTCAATTCCTAATACACCATCAAACACTCACTTTATTTACTGATTTCATGAGTTACTTCTTAAAGACTCACAAAACCCTAGAATATCATTTTCTTCACCTTAAGCTTTTTATTTAACCCCATACTTGCTCTTAAGGTTTCGGACCATGGGAAATCCATTTTTCGCATCAAATTAATGAAAATCAAACTCTTTCCCATCATATTAAACTGACCGAAACAAGGATTGGAAGAGGAAAGAAGTGATTTTCATTTTTCTTACTTCCAAACATACCAAACCTTGCTCCTTTCACTTAATCTTATGCTTTCTCTTTAATTTATGGCAAAAATTACTTTCTTTCCTAACTCCTTTATCTTG
The DNA here is from genome assembly GCA_026686845.1 of Adenanthera pavonina. Classification (NCBI taxonomy): domain Eukaryota; kingdom Viridiplantae; phylum Streptophyta; class Magnoliopsida; order Fabales; family Fabaceae; genus Adenanthera; species Adenanthera pavonina. The sequence goes on from JAIVEN010000018.1 coordinate 16,934,047, forward strand.
GACGAAATTTACAGCAAAGGAGGAGAAGAGGAACTCAAGGAAACTAACCTTAAACCATTCAAAACTTGAAGGAAAAATCATTAGAAGTTGAGAGAAGATTTTTACCTATTTTTCTTAATTTTTCCTTCTCTTTTTCCTTCCTCCTCTTCTTCCCTTTACTCTTCACGTGCTCCTTCCTTTCTCCACTGTTTGCAGCCACTTCTTCTTTCTTTTTCAAGTGCCTTGGATGTTCAACATGAGGGAGTATTTATAAAGGAGCTAACCAATCAAATATTGCCACCTAAGCTTCTTGATTTCTCTTGAAAATTCATGAAAATATTAAATTAATGCCATTTTGTCATGTGCTGCAGATGGAGCACGAATTTGAGGGTAATTTGGTCTAAAAATTTTAGATAATTACTTATCCAGATATATTATGAACCGGTCTAGACAAATAAAGCTACTTTAGCAGTATATTTTCCTATTATTGGGATACCTGTTTTAACTATATTGGGATATAAAATTACCATAATATACTTATCCCAATTGGTCCAAATATAAGACCTACACATTTTTCTTGAATGAATACTGCTTCTTCCTGCAGTCCAGACTGACATTTATCGGGTAAGACATTAATATTAAATCATAATTACCCAATAAATATTATTTTGATCTTAATAAATTCCATACTATATTCCATTGGTCTTAGCTCATTGAGAGCTTCATTTTGACTATAATTTTTCATATTTACAAAAATGCCCTTAACCCGGGATAAATTTATAATTTTTAAAACTTTCAAGTCTTAGGTGTAATTTGTCCCAAAATTCGTAAAATTTACTTCATTGTAGGCGTACAAGTCCACCGCCTCTTCTTCTTAGTTCTTCTCATCCTCTCTTTTTTTTTGTTTTATCTTCTTCTTTTCTCTTTTTTTTTTCAGGGACAAAATGGTCATTTTCTCATTTTTCCTTCTGACCGAGATAATTGACCTCTTTGTTTTATATTATGCAAAACAGTGTATATCCATTTTTGCAAATTCCTTATAGATTTTAACATATTGAGCCTTAAACATTTAAGAGATATTTCAGGATATTACACAGCCCATAATTAATAAAAATGAAATTAAAATAAATTAAACCCACTAATACTTAAGTCACATGCTCTTTTAGTGAAACACATGATTTTTTAAGTAATATGAAATGCTCTCTAACTTCAGTTGAGCTATACACTTGCTCAAATAATTGGGCTCCAACATGTATAACAATATTTCCAAGTGATAAAGTCTCCTTGTCATGTTCTTGAATTTGTTCAAGCCTTATGTTTGAACCGTGCTTAAGGCGTCCTTTATTATTTTTGTTAAATGAATTTAATCATTTAGTTAAATCATTAAAAAAAATTACATATGTTCTACTTTATCTTTAATTTGGAATGTTATTCCCTCATGTTTTTTATTAATTTTTTTGTGTGCAAAACATATTTAAGTGATTAGAATTATACTTACATACACAAAACTTGTACAAAATCTATATATAATAACCGTAAATTAGACAATTTCTAAAATAGATAAATAAAAAATAATGACAAAAAATATAATAGATATATTTAGTAGAGATAAAAGTTAATTGTTTGATTTAGTTCATATTAAAAAAACTAAACTGAAATTAAGATAAATAAATAAATTTTAGTAGAAGAGCATCAAGTAAAGAGTTAAGAATTATTGGGGAATGAATCTTAGGTTTTTCATTAAGCTTTGGATTCAAATCACAACTTGTTATTTCAAATGAATTATGGGATTACTAAAATGCCCTTTTCTCCTTATCATATGGGCTGGTCTTTTCGTCATTTCTCATGAGGAAAAATATATCCTTCCTCCTTTCCTTTGATCTACCCCTGGACCCATGGAAAGAAAAAGTAGATTTCCGCTCTCTCTTAGTCATACCCTCCACTTTCTTCTTCAACATTTTCTTCCTCTTTTTCTCATTAGCTTCACTGAACTCCATCTCCCTTTAGCTACATTGTGCTCCTCCCTCTCTCTTCTTGATGTGTGTTGTGCTTGTTCCATCTTTCACTTGCTGCAATGTCCTCTCCTTTCATTTTACTCTACAATACATGTTTTGGGTGGTAAGCTACTAATTTTCTTCTCTTCTTTTCCCTTTTTGCTGTATTGTTTTCCTCTCTGCTCTTCCCTCTTGTTGTGCCATTCTTTCCCCTTCATTTGTCATGTCTTTTTTGGAGGTGTATGTGTGTGTGCATGTGTAACTTCCTCTCCCTTAATTCTACCACTATTTTGGCATTAAACAGGGGAAGAATGGGAAAAGAGAAGGTAGCTTCATTTAGAGAGCTATTTGTGTGATAGATATGTTAGCCAAAAAATTTCTAGTTTGATTTTTTCATGAGATTAAAGTTTTAGTCTAATTTTTTTTTTCTAAGGCAAAACATGCTAAGAAAATTGAGGAATTTATCTTAATCAAGAGAGATTGAAGTAAAGGAAAGTGTTATGAAACTTTGACTACTATAAGATAATTGTTTGGTTGGAGACTTAAGGCATTAGAAGCTAGCTTTGTGAACTTGAGTTTGGATGCACGCTAGCTAGATGTTTGATGAAGTGGTTGAGATATGAATTAACTATAATGAATGATTAAGCATGATTAAGGTAGTATTAACTAAATTATTATAATATGTAATTTAATTAGTCTTCATGTAACTTTAAAAAAACAAAAAAGAAGAAGAAGAAGGAAGAAAGAAAGGTGTTGTTTAAAAGCTTGGGAGAGATATGAGCAATAAATTTATAAGTTTGGAGAGCTTAATATAAAGGTTGAAATTCATATGTTTTATGATTGTTTTGATAATATGGTTATTAAAAGTACAATAAATATTTGTAGAGATGTGTATATGGATCTTTATAAATTATTACAAGAGGCAATATGAGCAAAATGGTTATGGTAGAAGAAATTCATTGCTAGTGAATGGAACCATTTTTGTACTTCTTAAGGGTAACATAAGCATTACAATTGACTAATAAAATTATTATAATAACATAAGCTTGGGAATATTGTGGTAAGAAAAGAGAATTTTATTAAGTTATTAATATTAAATGAAATATTAACAGTTTTTCCTTGGTACATAGGTACCAATATGAATAAGATTTTGTAAGGTCTTCTAGTGGGTAATTAGTTTATTTGGGAAATGTATCAGGTAAGTAAATAATGCCCAATTACAATTTTACATTGATGTTTGACCTAAATTCAATTTCAAATAAGCTTTTGTGTTATATAAGTTTTGTATTTTGATAAATGTTACAAAAATGCTTTATAAAGATTTAAAGTTTTAATTATTTAAATTTCTTCCGTTTGTTTGGTCAATATTTATACATGTATGGAATGGATGAAATGATTTCAAAGTAATTACTTATGCTTCATGTATTGTGAATGATTGAAATACTAGGGTATTTGTATTCCATGCATGCAAAAAAGGTTTTAAGGGACTGAGTATAGAATGCTGGTTGTTAATGATAATTCCATTAGTCTTTGGTGCACTATAGTTAACACCCAACTAGCAGGGTATATGGGAGGTGCTAACCTCGTGTGTTGGCCAACATACATGGAACAAAGGGATGGCTTTTTTATGAGTATCATACTCATGCTTGTTTCTTGTAAGCATAATACTCACACCTATTTTTGTGGCTTTTAGCTTGGTCGGATTTGTTATTTACCCTTATGGATCTTAGGTCCATACCTGTTACTTTGTTCTATTAAGGTTCCCTCAAAATATATGTTTCTAGAAAGGTTTTAATCTTTATGTTAGATTTTAAAGATAATATTCTTACTTCATGTTTTATGTGCAATACATTTATACTATAACCTATTCTTGTATTAAGTTATTTCTATGGAAAACAGTTAAATAAATTTGTTATGACGTGGTTGGTTAAATTTGGCTAAAGTAAGATTTCTTTTCATATAATTAGGAATGTCAACTTGGTATGGTTTGATTTTGAAGTTTAAGTTTTATTATACTCATTGTTAAATTTATAATTGTTTTATTTGCCTTGTTTAAAGATAATCATTTTACTTTAGGGTGTTATTTATTAGTAAATATTTTTAGTCTCAGATAGTAGAGTTGACCCTGCATCTCTGGTAGATTCTTGAGAGGTATTTTCTACTGCTAGGAAGCTTTGGTCATACTTTTGGACAAAGTTACGTGAAACGTAAAACATTTATATCATTGTCATGCTATTTTGTACTTAGGCTAGATGTGCTCCACATGACATATAGGTAGGATTTTTCCTTTTGATGTATGGATGTATGTATTACTGTGGAGCAGGACTTCATATATTATAATTTGATTAGTTGTTCTATTGTAGAACTTTCAGGAGGTCCAATTTATTAATTTCACATAAGTATTTGCCTCTTGGTTTTGTTTTGTTCATCTATTCCCTTAGTCTTTCCTTTCAGATTTCATGTTTCATCTATATCAATCTTTTGTGGCATAATTTATCTTTCCACCTTGCTACATTTTCTTTGAAAAGTTTGCCATAATATGTTCATTATCTCTTGTGGTTCTGGTGGCACTTATTCTCTGCGATTTTTGTGCTCAATGCCGATTGAATTCTTGCTTGAGTATTGTTGCCCATAAATCAATTGCTTGCTATCCAGATTTGTTATATAGCCCAGATTTGCCTAGAAATTCAAATTTAAAAAAAAAAGAGAGGAGAAAATTGATTGTTGATTAAGAGAAAATTCATTGCAACCTGAAAAAAATTCATATATTAAAAAAATAAAAAATAAAGAAAGAAGAAATATGGCTACCTAGGCAAATTTCAGAAATTGAGGAGAACTTGTTTGTTGAAAATCTTTCCAGAATTAAGTTCCTTCAATCAAGGGAGCCTCATTAGTGATACTTTGAATTGCAAGATTTCCTTTTGTAATTATTTGATTCCTTGCAATAAGATCTATTTGGATTGTTTGCCATCCATAGCTATCTTGGGTGTTCAATTCAAAATCTGTGAAGGGAAGTAATAAAAATTTTGAGCAACAAATCTAAATCCCAAATTTGTGTGGTAAGTTTCCTCCTTTTTTGTTTGTTTCCTTTTTTGTGCCTTTCTTTTCATTTGCCACCCTTTCTTTTTCATTTCTTTTTCTATCTAGAAACAAGGCATCTTTTCCTTCGTTCATTTTAGATTTTGAGTTTCCCAAATTTCAGTCATTGTGCATGCCACTTTTCTACCCTTTTCATTCTTCCTTTTTGATCCCTTTCCTTGTGATATTTGTTGAAAACAGAAAGCTATCCTTGTGTTGGTCACCATCATTTTAGACTCACTTTTGAAAATTTGAATTTTGGATCTTTGACTTTTAGATTGCTACTTTTATATATCGATTTAAGTTCAAATTCAATTTTGCACTCTCAAAGGAAGCAAGAGTGGTAAAAGATAAGGGTATAATTATATCATTTCTAGAAAAAGCCTTTAAAGTGTGCAAAACATGAGTGAATTTACATCATTCTTAAGTGAAACACGTGAGAAAGTAGTAAGTTCCATTTTTCTTTAATTTACACTAACATTTTGGTCCTCAAAACATATTTGGTGGTAGTGACATTCAAATTCTAGATTTGAAGCTCTTCATGGACTCCATAAATGATCAACTCAAGAAATTGAGTGTGATGGAAACTTCCCCTTCTCATTCTAAAACAAGTCGAGGAAAGAACCATGTGATCTATTTTGATGAAGGAGAAGAGGTAGATAGAATCGGCATGTAACTAGACATAACCAAGAACATAAGAAGGATCCTCTTTCCAATATAAAAATGAAGATTCCCTTATTCCAAGGGAAAGTTGATCCTGATGCCTATTTAAAGTGGGGAAGGTGTGTAGAGCTTGTGTTTGAATTCAATTCATATTCTAAGAAAAGCAAGGGAACATTGATTGCTATTGAATTTATTGACTATGCTAGCATTTGGTGGAATTAGTTGTGTACTACCAGGAGAAAAACTGGAGAGGGTCCTATTAGGACATGGCATGAAATAAGGACAATTATGTGCACACAAAGCTTCAGAAATGGAAGCAAGGAGCCATGAGTATGGAGGAGTTTTACTAAGAGATAGAGATTTCCATGATAAAGGATAAAGTGGACGAAGATCCTAAGAAAATAATAGCAATGTTCCTTGGAGGATTAAATCTAGAAATTGATGCTGAGGTTGAGATGAAAAACTACCTTAATATGGAGTTATTGCATGAACCCATTAAAGTGGAGAGATAGTTGAAGGAAAAACAGAAATTAAAGGCATATGGCAATTTCAACAAGGAGTATAAGTCCTATGACAGATCAAAGCAGCACAAATTGTCATGTAAATGGAAAGGAGAGCCCAAAGTCATGGAGAAGAACTAGTTGAAAATATAGACTCCTACTTCAAAAGGTAAGTCTTCTAAATGTTCTTTTTCTAATTCTTCTAAAGTTAAATGTTTTAAATGTCAAGGGTTTGGCCATATTGTTTCACAATATCCCAATAAAAGAATTATGACTACTCTTGAGAATGGTTGTATGACTAGTGAAAGAAGTGATAAAGAGAAAAACAAGGTCGAGATGAACTCTAGTGATGATGATTCTAATATGGAGATAGCCAAAGTAGTTGTTGGAGAAATGCTAATATCCAAGTGTGCTCTTAACATTCAACTGAAGGAGGACCTTGAGAGAGAGCAACGTAAGAACTTGTTCCACACTAGATGCTTGATCAATAACAAGGTATGCAATCTTATCAATGACAATGGTACTTGTACCAATGTAGCTAGCACCTTGTTAGTTGAGAAACTTGGTTTGCCAACTTTGAAGCACCCTACACCTTATAACTTGCTGTGGTTTAATGAAAGAGAGGCCAACTTTGAAACACCTTATACCTTATAACTTGTTGTGGTTTATTGAAAGTGGGGATGCTAAGGTAACTAAGCAAGTGATTATAGCATTTTCCATTGGTAGTTATAAAGATGAGGTTTTATGTGATGTTATACCTATGCATATGGGACACCTGTTGCTTGGTAGGCCATGGCAGTATGATAGGAGGATTGAGTATAATGGTTATACCAACAGGAACTCATTTATGTATAATAATATGACTATTGTGCTAACACCTCTTAGTCCAGTGTAGGCTCTTAAAGACCAAAGTAGAATCACACAAGGTAATATGAAAGAAAAAGAAAAGAAAGGGCGTGAGAGAGAAAGAAAAGCAAGTGGGCTCAAAAGGAAAGAACAAAGAATGAATATGAAAAAGAATGAGAGTGAAGAAACAAAAGTGACTTTGTTTGTTGGGAGAGAAGAAATCAAGCGAGCTTTGTTTTGTGAACCTTCCTTTGTACTCAAGTATAAGGAAGCATATTTAACTATTTCTACCTTTGATAACTCTCTTCCCTCTAGTGTTTTGAGCTTGTTGTAGGAATACATGACTTGTTCCTAAAGGGGATATTGGTTGGATTGCCTCCAATAAGAGGCATTAAGCATATGATTGACTTTATCCCTGAAGAATCTATTCCAAATAGACCTATATATGGGGAAATCCATACGAGACTAAGGAAATTCATAAGCAAGTTGAGGAACTACCGAAAAATGGGTTCATGTGAGAAAGCCTTAGTTCATGTGTTATTCTAGTCATTTTAGTGCCCAAGAAAGATGGTAATTAGAGAATATGTGTAGATTGTCATGCCATCAACAAAATAATAGCTAAGTATCGATATCTAATTCCTCAACTAGATGACATACTAGATGAATTGCATGATGCTTATTTATTTTCAAAGATAGATTTTATGAGAGCATATAATCAAATTAGGATGAAAGAAGGGGATGAGTCGAAGACTAGTTTAGGACTAAGTTTGGGTTGTATGAATGGTTAGTCATGCCTTTGGGTTTGACTAATGCCCTTAGTACATTTATGAGTCTTATAAATCATGTGTTTCACCCTTACATAAGAAAGTTTGTTGTGGTTTACTTGATGATATTTTGGTGTTTTCTAAGAGTCTTGATGAACATGCTAAACATGTGCGTGCTGTATTTGATATATTGTGTGAAAATAGACTCTGTACCAATTTGGAGAAATGTTCCTTCTGTTTGGATTTTGTTGTCTTCCTTGGTTTTGTTGTAGGTGCTGAAGGGATTCAAGTAGATGAAGAAAAAGTGAAAGCTATTCGAGATTGGCCTACACCAAGGAATGCTAATGAAGTGAGGAGTTTCCACGAGCTTGCAAGCATTTACGAGAGATTTGTGTGGGACTTCTCAACCTTTGTTGCATGTCTAAATGAGTTGGTAAGGACAAATGTTGTGTTTAAATAGGGTGAGGCATAAGAGAATACTTTTTTAACATTAAAAGATAAGTTAACCAATGCCTTTTACTTATTCTTCCTGACTTTTCTAATGGTTTTGAAGTTGAATGTGATGCTTTTGGTATTGGAATTTGTATTGTGTTGATGCAAGAGGCTAGGCTAATTGCATATTTTATTAAGAAGCTTAGTGGTGCATGTTTGAAATATTGCTTTTATGATAAAGAGTTGTATGTACTAAAAAGAACCTTAGAACATTGGCAACACTATCTATGGTCTAGAGAATTTGTTTTGCACTCTAATAATGAGAGTTTGAAAAATCTTGAGACCTAGAATAAGTTGAATAAATGGCATGCTGTGTGGTTGGAATTCATTAAGTCTTTTCCATATGTTTTGAAACATAAGCATGGTAAAGAACATGTTTTTGCGGATGCATTGTCTAGGAGATATAGTCTCATTACATCTATGCAAGCTAAGCTGATTAGTTTTGAATCCTTGAAAAACATGTATGAATACGATGTTGTCTTTGCTAAAACTTGGAAGTTGTGTGAGAAATGTGACATTGATGATTTCTATAAATTTGATAGATTTTTGTTTAAGGGAAGTAAGCTATATGTGCCTTCTTTTAGTTAAAGAATCTCATGGAGGAGATTTAATTGGTCATTTTGGCTTGATAAGACTTTGGCTATGCTGAAAGATCACTTTTATTGGTCACATATATGTAAGGATGTTGTTTCCATGTGTGATAAATGCATTGTGTGCAATCATTCTAAATCTAGAGTGCATCCTTATAGATTATATACAACTTTTTGCCTATTCCTTCGCATCATTGGATAGACATTTCTATGGATTTTGTGCTTGGATTGCCTAAGTCCCTATTGGTAAGGAAAGTGTATTTGTTGTTGTGGATAGGTTTAGCAAGATGGCTTATTTCATTGCTTGTTCTAAAATGCATGATGTCACACCTTACCTTTACTACTCTTTTCCCATGTATTAGACATAATTTAGAATCATTTGAATAGGTTTAAAAGCTTGAATCACTCCATTGGTCAAAAACAAAATTGTATTATCGGGTACTATTCATTTGGTTTTTCTCATTTTCAAGTTGAAATTTGAAAAATCATAACTAATTGTAAAAAAATCATATAGCAGTGATTCAAGTCTCTTAAAATAGCATAAATCTACTCTCCATGGAAAAAAATAATATGAAACAAGACATTCATCATGCTAATTTGTACAATATTTTATGAGAATTTTTTAGTTCATTAAATGATACCTCAACAATTGTCCAGATTTTGTGTCATAAATTTGAAAATTCATATCTCATTCCATACTTAACCATTTTGAGTGATCTTGGCTTCCTTAGAAAGCTTGTTATGTCTACTTTTCAGACGTACTAGCCACTTGGTCATTACTCCATTTTCTGGATAAAATTACTATTCCTAACTTTCAACATATCAAAATAAGGCAATTTGTTCAACACATTGGGAAATTAACTTCATAACTCTATTACATTATCAAAATATGTTCATAAATCATTCTAAACATCATATAAGGTTCAAAGTTAAGTGTGCTCAAGTAGGGAAAATTCCAGGATAGGTGACCTATTGGAAAGTTGGAAAAGCTGTAAGAAATAAGAAAAGAAAGATGTGCCAATATTAAATATGGGCACTATAAAATTATGCCAATTAGTCTTACCAAGCACCTATTAGGCTACATGAATAAAAGTATGAGCAATGTTGTTCACCACCGGGTTATACCGCAAGCGTACCGGCTGAGGTCTAGTAAAGTAATGAGTGAGTATCGTTTCCACAGGGACTTAGATTAAAAAGTGGTCAAACATTAGACATTGCATTTTCGATTAATTTGAGCAACATAAATTAAAAGTTCACTATTCAATTAACTTCAACTATGCAAGTCAAGCGTATAAAATTAGCAACAAGGACAACTAGGACTTGAAGAATTCAAAGGGATCTAGGATTATTCATTCCCCTTGTATTTCATGAATACCCGCTTAAACTCCTTTTACAATTGTTCTTAATGCAAGATTATGTTAGTCAGGATACCAATTTAACTATCTGTGCTCTCTCGAATCTCCAAATAGCTGTTTAGTTTAATTAATTAAGTAATCTCTTGACTAATTAATTAAACTCTCATATTCAATTCAAATCCTAAATAACTATATGAGGTTAGTGAGTATATCTCTACCCCCACTAAAAAGACAACAGCACAACTAACCTAGGGACTACAACCAGCTACAGACAAGAGACCTGCTACGAATTGGAGACAATATCCTGGCCCACCAGCAGACAAAATGACTCACTAAGCTAAACGACATTTAACAAAATGAACTACCCACTATAAGCTACAACCAAGGGGACCACCAATGGGTATAACACTAGACACGGGACAGCAGCATAACATGGGAAAAAATATAAAGTAATGGCATACACGAGAGTGACAAAGCAGGGGACCACAGGCCAACACAAGGATAAAGTATCTAACAATGGCCTACAATCACAAACGTAAGCAAATTGCATTCACATGGCCTCCATACACGGAGTCAACATCAACAGCAAAAGGTCCCAATCAGACTCAATTTAAATTCTTAAAGCAATCATAATCCATAAGACCCTAAATACTTCCTATTGAGAAACAAAATTCAACACACAAGCAGCACAACCCAGCCTACGAATATTCTACAACTTAATTCACACAGAGGGTTGGGAGCATTACCCAAAATTTTGCAGAGAAGCAAGGAAGTTGAGAGACAGAGTATGCCCACCCGTCCGTGGATGGCCAACGCTACCATAAACCCACGAGGACCGAGAAAATGGAGGAGGAAGGTAGAGGAGGAGCGGTGAAGACTGAACGCCGAGGGGAGAGGAGGAATACTGAACACGGCCGAGGGTGTGGGTGAGTGGGCAGTCAAGGTGGTGGTGAAGCTGGAGGGGAAGAGGAGCTACGGTGGACTGGGAGTGAATCATGGGGGAGGTGATGAAGGCCGAGGGAGGGGATTTTGGTGAGGGATTGAGGGGACAAGGGGTGGAGGCCGGTGATGGGGAAGCTGCGGCTTGAAGGAATTAAAAGATTTAGGGTTCAGAACACGCGGGGGAGGGCTGTTCTTTTAGCCACCTGGCTGGTCTTGCCGCGGCTTCATACATATAGCCGCGGCGAATATCGTGGTTCACGAGCCACTGGAAGTATAACGCCGCGGCATTGGTTATTGGGCCACGGCGTGAACAATCAAAGTGTGTCACGCTTCTTGATTTTTGTCACCGCGGCTGTGGTTATGGGGCTGCGGCGTGAACACTTCCAAAATTTCACGCTTCTGGATTTTTTCGCCGCGTCTATGGTTATTGGGCTGCGGTGTGATTACTGCCAGTGTCCTCTCTGTGTCCTTCACGCCGCGGCTGTGTGTGACTAGGTTGTGGCGTGGTAATCTTGTTGAGCCTATCAGCAATGCAACAGCAAATATACACATACAGAGCTTTCATCAAACATAGCCCTCACCTTATGCATGCTGAAAATAGCTAAGAGAGGCACACAATGGTAACCAAGAGCACATGACATAGCTCAAATCCTATCCTATTCCACTACTACAAGCTCAACACTTTTCAATCATACACAGTTGTTCATATTCAAACATTGATGATTCATTAATTTGCTCAAAATCAGTCTACACGACTTAGCTAACACCAGTACTTGCAGAAATAGGATTTGAAATGAGAATTGAGTTTAGTGAACTCCCTATTGATATGCCATCTCCACTTCAGTATTTCTTTGCTCTTTGTCATGAATTTGTTTCCTTGGGGTCCAAAATGGCTGCACTTACCCTACCTACATTAAAACCAAGAACAAACATAAAACCTACTACACAAAGCACATCACTAACACAACAACAACAAGATAAAAGTTAAAGAGCTTGGGTTGCCTCCCAAGAAGCGCTAGTTTTATACTCGCCAGCCCGACTTTTCACCACACTAGCTATGCTTCGACAAATAAAGGGTGGAGGTTTGATGATCCACCTTTCCGCCCCAATAATGCTTTAGTCTCTGTCCATTGACCTTGAACTTCTCACCATCATTTCCTTCCAGTTCCACAGCTCCATGAGAAAAGGTTTGAACCACAGTGAATGGTCCGGACCACCTAGATTTGAGCTTGCCTGGAAACAATTTAAGCCTTGAGTTATACAAGAGCACCTTTTGGCCTGTCACAAATGCTTTGGGTAGAATTCTCTGATCATGCAGCTTCTTTGTTCTCTCCTTATACAGCCTTGAGCTTTTGTAAGCATTGAGACGGAACTCTTCAAGTTCATTCAAATGCAGTAATCTTCTTTCACCAGCCGCCTTCAGATCAAAATTGAGCTTTTTTATGGCCCAATAAGCGCTATGCTCCAACTCTATGGGCAAGTGACAAGCCTTGCCAAAGACAAGTTGGTATGGTGACATCCCAATGGGAGTTTTATAGGCTGTGCGATATGCCCATAATGCATCATCAAGTTTAGTTGCCCAATCCCTTCTCGTTACACCCACAGTCTTCTCGAGAATGGTCTTGATCTCTCGATTCAAAATTTCAGCTTGCCCATTATACTGAGGATGGTATGCAAGGGCCACCTTATGCTTCACACCATATTTTCTCAAGAGTGCTCCAAATTAGCTGTTACAGAAATGAGTACCACCATCACTGATAATGGCTCGTGGAGTCCCAAATTTGGTGAAGATGTGCTTCTTCAAGAACTTAATCACCGTCTTAGCATCATTGGTCACACAAGCAGTGGCTTCCACCCATTTGGAGACATAATCCACTACCACGAGAATATATTGATTATTGAAGGATTTGGGAAGTGGTCCCATAAAGTCTATCCCCCAAACATCAAATAACTCTACTTCTAGTATGTTGGTGAGTGGCATTTCATTTCTCCTAGAGATGTTTCCAACTCTTTGACATCTATCACATTTAAGCACAAACTCATACGAGTCTTTGAATAGAGTTGGCTAGAAGAAACCGCATTGAAGCACCTTCGCTGCTATTTTCTCCCCCCCGAAATGACCTCCATATTCAGAATCATGGCAGCCATGAAGTATTGCTTGTTGCTCACTCTCTGGGACACATCGTCTAATCAATGAATCTGCACATCGCCTAAAGAGGTAAGGCTCATCCCAGATGTAGTATTTCACTTCATGAAAGAACTTCTTCAATTGATAAGGCTTCAAATCAGGGGGTGTCACATCACAGGCTAAATAGTTTACAATGTCATCATACCAAGGGTCCACTACATCCTCAACACCAAAGAGTTGTTCATCAGGAAATTTTTCATGAATGGCACCTTCATCATCAACTTGTGCATTGCTGTCCAATCTTGATAGATGGTCCGCCACTTGGTTTTCTAAGCCCTTTTCATCAACAATTTCTAGGTCAAACTCTTGCAGCAATAAAACCCATCTTATCAACCGCCCCTTTGACTCCTTCTTGCTAAATAGATACTTAATGGCGGAGCAATCGGTGAATACTTTTACTTTAGAACCAACAAGATATGGTCTGAATTTGCCAAAAGCAAATACTATGGCTAGCATCTCCTTCTCTGTGGTCGTGTAATTCTCTTGAGCATCATCAAGAGTTTTGCTAGCATAGTAGATGGGGTGAAAAATCTTGTCTTTTCTCTGACCCAAAATAGCCCCCACAACAAAGTCACTAGCATCACACAGATATCAAATGGGAGGTTCCAATCAGGAGCTACAATGACTGGTGCTTCTACTAATCTTCTTTTGAGTTCTTCAAAGGCCTCAAGACATTTTTCGTCAAACTTGAACTCCACATCCTTCTCTAACAAGAGGCATAGAGGCTTAGCTATCTTGGATAAGTCTTTGATGAAGCGACGATAGAATCCCGCATGACCAAGGAAGCTTCAGATACCCTTCACATTGGTGGGTGGAGGCAGTTGCTCAATCACATCAATCTTTGCTTTATCAACTTCCAGACCATTTTTAGACACCTTATGGCCCAGTACAATACCTTCACGCACCATGAAATGGCATTTCTCCCAATTGAGTACAAGATTGGTTTCTTCACATCGTTTTAAGACATCCGCAAGATTGTAAAGGCATTCTTCAAAAGATTCTCCGAACACTGAGAATTCATCCATAAATACCTCCATAGTCTTTTCAATCATATCAGCGAATATGGACATCATACACCTTTGAAAAGTTGCCGGTGCGTTACATAGACCAAAGGGCATCCTCCTAAATGCAAATGTGCCATACGGACAAGTGAAAGTGGTCTTTTCTTGGTCCTCTGGAGCAATGTCAATTTGATTATATCCCAAATAGCCATCCAAGAAATAGAAGAAGTCCTTGCCGGCCAATCTAGTAAGCATTTGATCAATGAAAGGTAGGGGAAAGTGATCTTTTCTTGTGGCGGCATTTAGCTTGCGGTAGTCCTTGCACACTCTCCAACCAGTGACAGTGCGAGTAAGGATAAGTTCATTATGGGTGTTAGCCACTACAGTCATGCCCCCCCTTTTAGGAACACATTGGATTGGGCTCACCCAAGAACTATCAGAGATAGGATATACAATCCCTGCATCTAACCACTTCAGAATTTCCTTCTTGACCACATCCTTCATAATGGGATTCAACCTTCATTGATGCTCGATGGATGTCTTGTGGTTATCCTCCAAGAAAATTTTGTGCATGCAAATTGATGGACTAATCCCCTTTATATCTCCAGAAGTCCAATCTCTTCTTTGCTGGCATGTCTTCCATTTCTCCATCTTTTCTTGAACTCCAACTCTACCAAAGGGGCTCCATTGCTCTTCCCACGAGATCTGAAATAAAGATGAGGATTTATGACCTTTCAAGGGAATAAAAGAATGCATAATAAGACAAAAACATACTACCATGCATTATTAGGATTACATTACACCTTTTCCTATCGTGAGTGTCAAGTATGTACATATATGAATGCGTAACTCAAGGAGAAAGCACTGAAATGATGTAATTTGGTATGGTTAACAAATGTATTGTGGTATTCAAGGATGATATGCTAAAGTACTCTAAATCTCTATAGGAGCATGAAAGGCAATTAAGAATTTTACTTGGTAAACCTAGTAAGGGTGAGTTGGACTCACAAAAATATGGTTAATAGGTAATAGAATCTCCCTTTAGATCACAGTAGATCCTAATAAAACAAGTAAAGTTATGATGAGGGAGAGACCAAAACTCAAAACAAAATGAAAATTTTTACAGGTTTAGCAAGATGGTATGAAAATCTTTTCTCAATTTGTTTTACCGCTTGATTAGAAAAGAAAGTTTTGTGGGATAGAAATTACGAAATGAGTTTTCATGAATTAAACAGGCTAAACCTAATCCCTTGAGTTGATAATTCTTGATCCAAAGGTGATTTATGTGATTATGGCAGCAAAAATAAGTATGGATCAGGGTATAAGTAACATAACATGGTTGAGTTAAGAGTAGTAGCCTATATTTTATATGATTAAATTTTATGAAAAAGCTATTCCCACTCATAGCAGCGGTAATTAATGTTCTCAAGATATCGAGTTACTATCTCTATGATGCCACCATAATAGTAATTTAAGGCCACAATAGTCTTAAGTGACCATTAGATAAGAGAAAAGTTAGACTTGGGGTAAAGAAAATGGAATGGAAAAAAAGATTAAGATGACTTTGTAAGTATCATCTAGACAAAGTTAATGCAGCAAGCTTGTGCCTTAGCAAAAAATTATTCATGTAGTTGGCCTAAAAGTGCAACAAGTAAAGAATGAAATGTTATCATGTACCAATGGAAAGACTATAATTTAGGCAACATGAGAGAATTAATGCATTAAGAATGAATTTGTTACATGAAAAGTTTTCTATAGCCCCTAAATTAAGGCAAGTTCATGATGTCCTCTACATTTCCCAACTCCAAAGTGTTAGCCTGACCTTTTAAATGTTATGAACTAGTAAATGACACCAGAGTGCAATGTTGACTTTTAAGTTAAACAAATGAGAAATGAAGATATTTTTCTGGTGAAATGGCCTGGAAAGGAGAAGATTATATGATAAATGAAACAAAGCATGAAATAGAAATGTTTAAAAGTGCTTAGTTAATGTAAGTTTTCAAAATTTCAAATACAAAATTTTATTAAAAGGGGGTAAAATTGTAACATCCTGATTTTTAGGGCTATGCAAAAGTGTGGTTACAATGTGCCCTATAAAATATGCTGGAAGAAGGAATGGAAAAGATATGATATTAATGGAAAAATGATAATTTCCACATAGGGTCCATAAGTGGAATTAATTTGCAAATTGGTCCCTAAAAATAAATGCAAATAGGTCCCTAAAGAAAAAATTATTTGTAGTTTGGTCCCTCTAGGGGTAATTTCAAAATTTTGCAAAATTTATGTCAAAATAGACCTCATGATATGCTAAACCCAATGGAATGATATATTGAATTCAAAGAAATCAATTTGAAGAGAAATAGCCTGCAGAATAAGTAGAAGTATACAGAAAGAAACAAAGTATTGTGGGCCCACAAAAAGAAAAAGTAAAAAAGAAAAGTAGGTAGGCCCCATAAATGTACAGTTTGGGACAGGATATTAAGTTAAATACAAATCTCAAGCTAGTTTATTCTTGTATACTTAAAGGAATAAACAATATTATAAAATACTGCAAAAGTACCTTTAACTGTCCAGATAAAAAGTAACCAATACAGGATATATTAGGACCAGGAAAAATATGTAGTATGAAGGATACTCCCTCTCCTCTTATTGGCCGAAATTTCCTCACATGTTTTGAAGGATTATTTTATTATTTTGGTAACCTTCCTTAAGAATTTTGTGATGTCATGGCTTATGTAATACCATGGATACTTGGAAAGGACTTGGAGTCTATAAATACTACTTCCTCTTGGACAAAATTTCAAGGAGGAAAAGAGAGGAAACTATGCTAAAATTTTGGGAGAGAAAGAAAGGAGGAAGAAGGGAAAAGCCAAGGAGCAAAACTTGAACATTAAGAACCCAAGCTTTAGGTAAGTTCCTTCTTCCGATCTAAGTTAGTGTCCATGAGTTTTGACTTAGGGTAGTTAAGTTTTATCCTCTCCTCCAAGGGTCTAGGGTTCGGCCAAGATGGGTATTGAATGAGGGAATGTGTTCTTTTGAAAGTAAAGTTAGAGAAAACATACAAATAATGTAAGAAAGAAGGTTTGCATGAGTTTTAAGTAAGTTGCATTTAAATTTCCTCCCTTGCTTTTCAAGAGAGTTGTTTTGGCCTATGTGAAAGGTAAGGAAAGAGTGGAAATTTTATAAATCCAATGATAGAAATGGATTCCTTGTAGCATTCCTAAAAGACTAAATATTAGAAAATGTATAAAGAATTTGAGAAAACAGAGAGATATCATTATGCATGAAAAAGGGTAAAGAGGTCTTTTTCAAGATAGATAATGTAACACCTTAAACTTAAATCCATTTCCCATGTATTAGAATCCAATTATGTCTATTATTGCATGATTAGAGACTTGAATGTATAAAAATATCAAAACAGATTTTTCTTTATTTCGGGTATTGTTCATTGTGTCATTTCCATTTTACTCGATGAACTTTGAAAATTCATAACTAATTCTAAAAAAATCATTTCATAGTGATTTAGGTCTATAAAAATATATCAAAAACTTTTATACATGGAAAAAATATGAAATAGGGAATCATATTGACCAATTCATACAGTTTATTTCTCAAATATTTACTATATATTTGGTCATTTTCTCTTTCCTAGGATTTTGGCCTTATATTTAAAAATTCATATCTCATTATATCCTGAGCCAAATCATACATCATTTATGTCATATGAAAGGCCTGAATATACAATTTTTATAAATATTTTTATTGTACATTTATTTTACTTACACAGGACATGGTGTTAACTTAAATCATAAAGGGTCAGAATTCTACTTTTGCTGGAACAGTTTTCGGAAAACCTTTATATCTCCTATCATATAACTCCAATTACCTCCAAATTAGTGGCATATGAAACTTTAAACATAGACCTTTCTATAAATACAAACTACTGAATTTTTTGATCTCTGAACAATTTTATATTATCTTTTAATTTTCTAGTACCTAACTTTCAGTTTTCAGTTTTCCCAATCTTTCCCTGTTCTAAACCCTAACTTTGAAAAATCACTATAATTTATACATATCTCCAAATGGACTTCTCTTTAGACCATTTTAAAGCTCTACTTGTGTACTTTAAGATTAGATATATTACTCAAACTAGCTACCCTATCTTACATGAACAATACCTACGTATCTATCAGGGTGTCTAAATTGTATATCTCCATTCATGTCTTGGCAAAATAAACTTCATATCATATATACATCATCATTCATTGTACCATATTCATACATAATATCAAAAGGTATCTCAAGGGACATACTTGCATCAGTATACATGATTCATCCTTTGCATACAAATTTATACATATTATAAAAAATTAACATCAATCCTTGCAAGAACATAATTACCACCAATTTCTTCCTCCTCTCTTTTAGCTCTTCATGAACTTTTTGCATTGCTTGGCCTAAAAATGGTAAGAATTTGGAAGGGATGAGATTCAAAGAATTTCAGTAGTTACCACTAATCAAACAAATATATAATCATATAATGCAAGCACACTTCATCAAATCATCATTCAAACATTTAGAATCATTTATGCTTAAACATTTTATAGAAAATTGGACAGAGTTCCCCCTTATATTTTGGATATCCCGGGGTCACAAAACCCCTCAAATAACTCAGCCACTATCAACAAATCATCATATAACATCATTGCAAATATTTGGTATAACATTAAAACCATTGCAACTATATAACCATATAATGCAAGATTATGTTAGTAAACTACCTTTTAACTTTCCAATCCTTTCTAAACTTTGCACACCTTTTGTTTGAACTTCTAACACTTCTTTGAATCCTATAGTGTCACAAAATGAGGCCATCAGCCACCAATTACGCAACCTCATTCACAAAGTGTGCATACTTGGATTAAAATTTTCACTTTATTTTCCTTTGAACTTTTCTTGTACAACATACTTGTATCTACCTATTTTGGACCCAAGGAATCCATTTTTGGGGTCAAAATCATGAAATTCCCTTTCCTTTTCAAACCCTAAATAGCCAAAAAATTTCAAAAATTTGTAGAAAAATAACCACCCGATTAATTTGCAATCCAATGGTATATCCTTAATTGTTGAAGCCTATACATCACTTTTCATGGATTAATTTCTTCATGGCTTCATTTTCTCTCTCTAGGCTATCCATGGAAGAAATTCTCTAAGGCATGAGAGAAAGAAAAACTCCATGGAAACTCTCTTAAACACTTGATTACACAAGGTAATAGTCATAAAAGCTTACCTTGATCACATGAGCTCCAACTTTTGCCCCTTGCTTCTCTATTTTCCTCTCAAGTTTTTGTTCTCTCTCTCTCTCTCTATGGGCTGCTGAACCAGACGTGTTTGAAGGCTGAAGATGATGATGGTTAATGACTTGCTAAGATATTTATCTAATAAAATCATTTACTTAACTTTTCTTTTTGACTTTATTCACTTTTTCTTTAAAAAGCTTTTCTAAAATTTTCACTTGTGTCTATAAGCTGTAATCAGACGTGGCTCATTCCATTTCTTGGCCAAAAATTACTTCAATAATTTTTAGGGACTAAAATATCCTTTACTGATTAAATTTACCCATACCGATTAAGTATGTTTGCCAAAATTGTCACTAAATTGATATAGGATTATCCAACAATTACTTTTAGTCCAAAATCATTATTTTGATCCAAAACATATTTTAGCAAGGTCCAATCATTGTCTTTGAATTAGTACTGCCTTTTCCTACAGTCTAAAATAACCTTTATCGGGTAAAATATTAATATTAAGCCATAATTATTCAATAAATATTATTTTGATCTTAATAAATTCCTTGCTATAATCCATTAGACTAGACTCATCAGAGCTTCATTTTGACTATAATTTTTCATATTTTCAAAAATACCCTTGACTTGGGACAATTTATAATTTTTAAAACTTTCGGGTCATTAACTATAATTTTTCCCAAACTTATTTTCATTTCCTCCCGCGTGAATTTCTAGGACTAAATTACAAGCATTCTTAGTTCTTAGGGCAAAAATATAATTTTCTCATTTTTCTGTTTAACCTTAAAAAAATGATCTTCACATTTCTTCACGTGTAACGGTGTCTTTCAATTTTTCCTATTTACTTATGCATTTTATAATATCAACACTTTTTTTCCTTGGGGTTTAAATTCAATATTCACATTTTTCTACTAATCTGGGAAATGATTATTTTGCTCTTGAATCAGGTCAAAAATGTAATTATTCATTCTTTTTGGCAATTTCTTGTAATTTTATCCAAAGATCAATTTTCTTATGATTTCTTTTTTACACTATTCACAATAACTTCAAATTGGTCTATCTCTTAATATGTACCTCCTGGGAATGCAATACTTATACTGTTGCACTCAGATTGGAGCGAACTTTCATTCAAGTGGTATACTGCATATTTTTCGGGGTAAGTTCTGGAATTAATTTCTACTAAGGACCTTATGAAAAACTAATTCCAATTAAGGATCAAACATAACTTCTTCAGAAAATTAGATGAGAAATTAATTCCTTCTAAAGCCCGATTATATATAGCCTTTTCGTCTAACTTCGTTTATCATCTTTTATTCATTTTATAACATCTCATAAAAATAAGTATATTACAGATAAAAAATGATAAAATTATATTTTGGCCCCAAGAAATAAAATTCTTTTCCACTTAGCCCCTACAAGGGCAAAGCCACCTCATTATTAAGCCATGGGGAAAGTTACAACTAATGACCTGAAAAAACTAAAAATTATAATTTTGCCCAGGTTTGGGGTAATTTTATAAATATGCTAAATTACTGTCAAAACAAAGCTCGTGATGAGACACACCCAATGACACATGGCATTGAGGTTAACTAATTAAGAATAAAGAAATAATCAGTGCCGAAGTTTAAAAAATAACTTTATACTGAAAAGTTACTTTAAGATCTACAAAAGGCAAAAAGACAAAAAGGAAAATAGTTGAACACCACAAAAAGAGTTTTTAGGAGACAAGATAATAAAGTATACCATATACAAGGTAACTTTAATTCTGTACTCATAAAGTGATTTAATACTACAAAAAATAGTTTTGTTGGTCCAAGTAAAAAGTAACCAATCCATGGCGTTATTGGATTGGAAAAAGTATGTAGTATCTTGGACAATATTACCCCTCCATATGGTGCCGCATGTCAGCCTATATGTGCTAAAATTGGAAACTTAATGGTTAAGTTTTCAATTAACCAAACTTAATGGCTAAGCTTGCTTAATCAACCTTATTAGCAAAAAGTAAGTATGATTAGTTGTTTATATATACTCCCTCTTGTCTTACACGTCCAAACACTTGGAAAATAGAGGGAGGAGCTGCTGCTTAGTTAAGAAAGAAAGGAAGCAACGTGAGAGAGAGAGGAAGAGAGAAAAGGAAGAAAGAAAATCAAGAAAAATTGGTAAGCTACCTAACCTATGATCTTGATGAATTCTAGCTTAGTATCTTAGTGGTTTAGGTAGGTTTCCTTGCAATTTTCTCTTCTCCTCTCACTGCATGATTTCAGCCTAGGCATGTTTAAGGAAGGGAAGTTGATTTTAAACCATAAATTGATGTGAAAACATGAGATTTTGCAAAAAGGAAGTAAGCTAGGTAAGTTTTGAAGAAAGTAGTTGGAAAATCAATTCTTTCCTCTTGAGTACAGATTTCGACTAGGCCATTAGAGTGTCTTAAGGTTGGAATTTCATTAATTTGCTGGTAAAAATGGATTCCCCATGATGATGTTGCCATATTGTGATTGTGTTTTCCTTGACTGGTTTTGGTTGTAAATTAAGGGGTTTTGTTCCCTAGGACGTCCATTTTTTAAATTGTTATGCTGTTGAAATTTTTATGACCAATATGATACTTTAATGTTTTTATGTGATCAAATGTGATTTATATGTGAAATGATTAACATAATTGGATAAAATGTGACTTGCTACTAAGATTTCCAAAATCTCACCATCCCAAACACTAACCACGCTAAGGCCATGTCATATGACATAAAAAGGCACCATAATGATCTAATTTCTTTAGGACTATTTTTAAGTTTGTTTTTCCCATTTGTAGTGTTTTGAATCTGGTCCATTTTGTGGATAGTATTAGGCATCCCTTTTGGGTTGCCCAAGTCAAATGATTTGTTTCCTTTACAAGCTTATTTTCCTTTTAGATCTTATTCTCTTTTACTTTTATTGATGGAAGTCACCTCCTTGGTTTAAGCTTAGGGTTTTTCTTTATGTGATTAATATATAAGGCGCATGAAACTTTATAATGTTGAATTTAGAGTTTTGATGATTCCAAACCAGCATTCAAGAGCTTGGAATGAAGATATCAAATGAGCTCAAAGTGTTTCAAGTGAAGAAGTTCTGAGTAATCTGTGCGAGATTTGTTGTAGGATCATTAGTTATGTTTAAATATGGGTAAAAGACTTTGATTTGATGAAAAAATGTTTTAAAAACTTGATTTTATGAAATACTTGAAAAATACCCACCAACAGACGAAGTTTGAAAAGTTTACATTGAACTGTTATGTTGGAAATTCGAACTTTGGCTTTGGAAATTCGAATTTTGAGTTAAAACTGAATAAGTCTGAAGAGATGCCTCTCTGACAGACAAATTTTGATTTTCCAAAATTTGAATTTTCATAAGTGTCTGAAAGAAGCTGTTGAGTAACAGACAAACTTTGGGTTTTGAACATTAGAATTTCAGACAAAATGAAATTTATGAAAACTGAAGAAATTCGTCTGAAACAATGTTAAAGTTCATCTGAAATCAAGATCATATTGAGTTTCAAAACTGTTCATTGACAGACGAACTTTGAACATGAAAATTCGAATTTCAGAAGCTAAAGTTGTGAGTCTGTTAAAATGACATGATGACATACGAAGGACAGTGTTTACAAATTCGAATGTTGAAGAGAGTCTGAAAAGAGATCTCTCTGACAGACGAACTTCACTCTTTGAAAATTCAAATTTCGAAGTAAATAAACTACTGTGCCTTTTAAGCCTGCTGTGGATAGACGAATTTTGAGGTTCCAAAATTCAAATTTCGAGGGCACTGTAGCAAATTGAAAACACTGTTCACACTTAACAGAAAAACTTTCTTCTTGAAAATTCATGTCACAACATGAAAACATTTTCTAAGTTTCAAAATTCGAATTTCACTTCATGAACAGACGAACTTCAGTACTTCAATGTTGGAAGCTTTAACCTTCGGTTCCTTCGAAATTCGTCTGTTGACCAACCGAAATTCAAATTTCAGTATGTCAGAAGCATTAAATGCGGTTGGTTAACGGATAGTTTTTCAGAGTAATCGTTGGATAACTTCCCCAACGGATAGATTTTGTCTCTAACGAATAGTTGGGACCTAAATCTATAAATACAACATCATTTGAAGTTATGGGTAACAAATCAAACTTTGTAGATACTAAAATTCTGCCAAATTTTCTACTCAAAGAATTTTACCCTCTTACTTCAATACTTGTACATCAACTTTTATATTCACTCTATTCAAGAGAGTTTCATCTTTGTAAACAATCTAATCTTCATTTAAGAGATAGATTTACTTGTGAGGAGATATCACAAGAGATTGTAAAGTACTTTGTGAAAGTGCAGAAAGTGATTGAGAGAGCTCTAGAAAACAGAGCACTGACGTTGTACTGTGGCATTTGCAAGAAGCCCGTTGAATTCTTGCTAAATAGTGAAAAATCTCAAGTGGTGTCTTGGGGACTGGATGTAGGTCAAGTGGAGGATCGAACCAGGATAAATATCAGAGTTCTTCTTCTCTCTATCACCACTCTTTTATCTTACTGCTTTATACTCTGTTTTTCTGTCATACCTTGCTTTCTTCACTGTTCTCACTTTGTGCAGAAAATTTTTAATCTTCCCAATTCACCCCCCCTCTTGGGAAGTCAGCCTAACTAACATATAAGACATGAATAATATGAATTTTATTTAGCCTTTGGCTTGTGAGTTCTTTCTTTCTCATCCTTGAGTGTTGGAGAGAATTAGGACTTACCAATGAGTGGTGATCCTTGTGGTATCCCGGCGTTAGGATTCAAGAGGCATGTTTTCTTGGAGCCTATTCCCTTGATTAACATTTCCTTTTTGTTTCCTTTCTTTCTTACTTTCATTGTTTCGTTCCTTTTATTTTTCTGTTTATCTTGTGTTCTTGCTATTTGTTTTTAGTTCATGTTTCCTATAGGTTGCAAGATCCAAATCTCAAAAAAGGCTTTTAGGACAGGTTTCTAAAGTGTCTCCCATCAGGAAACTTTGCTAAAATTTCTACAAAAACTTAAATTTCTTTATAAATGTAAAAGTAAGTTGGCTTATGGTTCTTTGGATTATAATTGTATTTTTGGATCCAAATATATGTTTACATGCATTTAAGGCTTGTGAAATGGGGAATTAGATCATATTCCATGCTAGTCACACCCGTATTTTTGGGTTGTGACACATCGTCTCCATGTTAACTTAAATCCTTTTGAATTCTTCAAATTTGATTGAAATAGTTGAAAAGAGATACAAAAATAATATGCATTATATTTCTGGTGAATTATAACAATTCTACACTATGTGTATGTCTTTTTTTTTTTGTGCCTAGAATTTATTTATTTATTTATCATATTTTTAATAACATTATTAAAAGAAGTCAAGAGTTCACAAATAGTTTAAAGTAAGAAAAGGAATCAAAATATAAACTAAGAGTACTAAGACGAGAAGTAGTCAATCCCAATAAAGGATGTGCAATAGCTTGATTTGTATAAATGATGTTGCATTGACCTATTGAGGAAATGAGTTGTTGGCGATTGATAAAGATAAACACACGCCTTAGACTTTCCAATCTACAACAATTTATGTCAGTCTCTTCCTTAAACTTGAATTTCCAAGTCTATATGAGATCAAAACCAAAGTGAATATTGATACAAGTATTATATTGCTCCTTTGTTAATTTTCCTGGCCTTCAAGAATACATATCATTGATTGGGGAAAAATCCATCAAGAGGATTAAAACACCATGCAGCATGACTTAGGTGGGCTTTGTTACTATGAAGCCAATTTGTGAAAGCACTCTTCTATCTTTTAACTTCAGTAGTGACTACAAATAAATTAGCAGATACTGCTTTGAGTACAATATCATTCCTATACATCCAAATATGATAGAAGACAAGGATGACCCATAAAGAATCAAACTGTTGCTATTGATTTTAAGGTGTGGAAGTAAAAACATTGAAGAATTAATTATTGAAGTCTATGATATTTGCAATAGTAGCTCTGTAATTGAAGTTAAGACCAAACCAAACCACTCTAGTAGAGGGACTAAATAGAAATAGATGCTCCCTATTTTCACCATCTTGTCCACAAGAGTGACAAAGACAATTTACCATCAAGTGATGCTTCAAGAGTGTGGCATTTAAAGACAAGGCTTCTTTCAACAATCTCCAAGTGAAAGTTAAAATATCTAGGTGTAAGATAAAGTTTCCATAGATACTTCCGAATATTATTAGGAATAGGATGACTATGAGAAGAATTAGTGAGTTTACTTGAAAGGAAGCGCTACGCCATAGTAGGAATATAGTCAATACTAGAATTAGAATTCTTCTATATCAGCTTGTCTTTACTATTACACCAAGAGAAGGTTTTGGATGCTATGATCTTAGCATATATCCTAAGGTAAATAGATCTCCCTTAATAGTGCTTTGTTCCACATTCCTTTATCATGAAGAATAAGCTCACCCACATATTTCATAGATAGAGGGCATGTTGATTGCATCTGTCACCAACAACGACTAAATAGCGGAATATTAAAACTTGTGTTGATGCTCCAATCAACGCTAGAATTTACGTATTTATACCCATCCAACACATAAAATTTCCTAAATACAAACACAAAATGACGATATATATTGAAGTAAAAGAAAACCCAAATAGATCATGAATTCTTAAAAACAAGTAAATATTATCATTCCATTCAATTTATAATTGCCATGTGTCTTGTCAAGACATTAGTTTGAGTAAATAATAACTCCTAAATTTTCACTCTTTTTATCGCCCATACTTAGTGGTTTTAATGATTAATTTTTGCTAATTTTGGATATTTAGATTATTTTCATGTTTTTAGTCAAATTTTGGATTAATGAGAATTTTTGAAAATTAAGCTTTAATTTAATTATTTTTTATCTTCCAAATTATTCCATTTAATAATTCTCAATGTCATTATGAGTCATTAGCACTTTAATTATGATTAAAGAAATGATTAAGAATTGATCTATGTAGGGGTAAAATTGTCAAGGAACTTTACAAATTTATTTTGAGTATTTTGTTTCCCTTATTTTTATCATTTTGGCACATAATTTTTTTTTTAAATTAAGCTTAAATTTTATCCCATAGTTAATTTAATTTTCTTGGACTAAAATTTAATTTACATTTATTTAACTAGGAACATAATTTATTTGATATAATATTTTCTTGCAGGTCATAGTCTTTTGGGACTAAAATTTTGAAGGGACATTTTAGTCATTACAATGTTATTTGTCCATTTCTATCATCTTTTGGAAATTTTATTTTATATTTATGGAAATTTATTTTTCCAATTTTCCCTTTCCTTCTCATTGTTTTTTATCTATTTCTATCTAGCTTTGTTTTCAGTAGTTTATATTTCTCTCTCTTGCTCCATTTTTGCTCAACCAAACGTGGCCCTTCCTTTTTCCTTGTTTATTTTTGAACCCTTCTTCTCCATTTAGATAGAAGTCGCTGCTCCTTCCTCCTTCAAATTTTTTTCTTCAATCCTCCTTTGGCTCCCTCCATTTTCCCACCACTTTCCTTTATTTTCTCACCTATTCCATCCATTTTCTTTCTTTTTCTTACAATTTCTGACCCACCCACACCTATTTTCCTTCGTCTCTCATCATTCTCCATCTGTTGAGATTTCATCCATAAATCTTCAAGTAGAGCTTTGGTCATGAATTTCTTCCATTTCCTCCATCAAAGTTCATACCCTTCCACTATTTTCTCCATTAAACTTCATCAACTCGTCTGGCACTCATCCTTTTCTCCATCTTCACTGCATAAACGTGGCTGCCATGAGAGAGCTTGGGTGAGCTCATGCTAATGGACGTGTGAAGCTTAGTGGTGACTTAGAGCAACTTGAAGGAGTACAATGAGCAATGGACTTCAATTTGAGCTTGGGGCTAATCATTCTTTTCTCTTTCACTTTTCTATTTCAATTTTTAAGTTGAATTAGGATAGGGTTCTTGAATATTTTGATTTGAAATTGATGTTTAATTGGTTAATTGTTGATGGAAATTGATGGACCGTATTGAGACCAATTGGAATTGTGGATTGGAAGCTTGTATGGTTGCTTATTTTGTTAATGTGAGACTATGTTATTTATAGTCAAATTTGTGCTTTGTCTCATTTTGCCTTAATTTTGAATTTGGTTGCTCAATCTAGCATTGTAGGTGTTAATTATGTAACTTGATTCTTGATTGATGCATTGGGAATGTTAATATTGATTTTGGTTTATAGACTTGAAAGTTTAAGCCTCATTATGATCTTGTTGTGCAAGTCATACATACTTGATAAATTGTCACAATATTCTTGCATGTTATGTGTTTGATAAATTGCCTAAATGAGTTGCCATCTTAGGAATTTTGTTGAGCATCCAACTCTTGGAAAAGTTATGATTTTAAATGGTTGTGACAAATTGATCATGATAATTGTTCAAGCTAAATACATTAATTGAGCCCAAATTAGACCCTCTTCAAGTTGTGCTGAGTCATCACTCTTTTATCATTGCATTTTTCATATCCTTTCATCTCATTTTTGCATAATAAACTCTCTTTAAGTGTGTGTTAGTTAGTGTTTGCTTTACTTCTTATTTACCTTTTCAAGTCATAAACCCCCCCCCCAAAACTTGTAATTAGTTAGTTTGCATTATAGGTTGCATTTAGTTTAGTACATAATTAGGCAATTTTGGACTTGGATTAGTGCACACCATCCATACACTCACACTTCTATACACTTCCATGCATAACCCTCACTTTTCACAACAATTTCCATACTCATACACTTGTCCATATTTTCCGTACATTTGCCTATATACATCCACACCTCTTTACATACTAGTTTTGGTCTCTTAGTTTAGTTTTTAGTTAGTTTACATGTTTGCATTCTTAATTGCTTAATTTTCTCTCCAAAGTAGGATTTAATTAAGTTACTTTGGTGTGAAACGACCTAGGTTTGTGCCCTATACTGCATTATTTCTTTGAACCTAGTTTCAAATTGGAATTCCTTATGATAAGGTTTTCCAATTTTTGGCACTGTTGCTGGGGATCAACTAGTTTTTCCTTGTCTTTGGTTGATATTAAGTAGTTAAGAGTAGAGTTTTATAGTTTTGCTTCTCATTTTGTTGGAAAATTTGGTTGATTGGTTAGATTTTCTACTTGGCATACTAGCTGGAATTTTGGTTTGGTTGCGTTAACTTGCTTTTAAATTGTTAGTTTGTTGGTTTTTTTCTTTTTTAATCATTGTTCATATCATTTGGGGTTTGAAATCCAAGCTATTTTGTAAAAATTCCACCATTTTGGCCACTTTTTCCATTTTCCAGTATTTTTTTGAATTTTTCCAGCATTTTTCTATTTTTTCCAGGTTTTATGTTTTCATTTTTCCCACTTATTCGTGCGTCCTTTTTGTGTTTTCTATGTTTGATTATGCTTATTAGTGTTAGAATTAGTGGTAAGAATTTTTTTTTTGTGAATAAAGCTTTAAATTAATTAATTTAAATTTATTTAACTTAATCTTTGTAGTTTTCCCACTCCGTTGACTTTGACTAGTTGACTGTTCTGTTTTTCTTCATTTTAGATTTAGTTGTTTTCTGCATATTTTCTACTTTGATTTTGATGTTGCATGACTCAATCCTCTTTTGAAAAATTATTTGAACTTGATCCTAAAATTGAGAGGACATTTCATAGGCGACTAAGAGTTAGAGTTAGTAATCTTTTAGCTAATAGTTCTACTTTTTCTTCTGCTTCTTGTTTTGTTGATTCATCTGCTGATTATTCTAATTTTGATGCTAAAATGGAAATTCATCAAAATAATGATGATCTTCGTACTAAGACCATTAAGGAGTTATTATCACATGATGTGCATTTTCAAAATTGGAGCATTATTGTGACAATAATACTGGTCTTGAGTTGAAGCTTGGGTTTATTCACTTACTCCCTAAATTCAATCGCTTAGCAGGTATCCATACACTCATTTGAAGAATTTCCACATGATCTGCACTGCTATGAGACCCCAAAATATTTTTGAGGAGCAGATTAAGATGATTGCATTCTCATTCTCTCTGGAGGGATCTACTAAGAAATGGTTACTTTGCCTACCTCCTGGATTCATCACGTGATGGGATCAAATTAAAAAGATTTTTCTACATAAGTACTTTCTTGCAGCTCGTGCCTCATCCATTAGAAAAGACATTTGTGGCATTCGGCAGATTTCTGGGGAATCATTGTATGAATATCATGAACGCTACAAGGATTTGCAATCTAGTTGCCCCCACCATCAGATCTAGAATATTCTTTTGGTCCAGTACTTCTATGAAGGACTTATATCTTTGGAGAGAGATTTACTTGACTCAGCTATTGGAGATAGTCTGGTTGAGTTGTCAGTTAATGACGCTTGGAATTTGGTTGAGAAGAAAGCACAAAATGCCAAGCAATTTGGTTTAAGATAGCAAGCCAGAGTGAATGAAGTTGGATTGGGTTCTTCAGTTTCTAATTCTCAACTTGAGAGCAAGATTGATAGGTTGCAATCCTATATGGAGAAGATGGCTATGCTTCAGCTTTAGACTTTAGCTAATATGGCCAATTCTACGGGGTCTTCTAGACCTATTACCCCGCAACTACTTCTTCAGCTATGATTGGCCCTCTTTACTCTATTTGTTCACTAACCACTCACACTTCTGATGAATGCCCATTCATGAATGATAGAGTTGAGCTTTGCAATGCCATTTATCCTCCTAAGCCAATGAATTAGGGTGGCCAAAAATATGATCCATACTTGAACACATACAATCATGGATGGTGTGATCACCCAAATCTATGATATGGTAGTAGTCAATCACAACAAGCAAGGTTTAATCAAGGTGCAAGTTCTAGTGGTCAAATGTTTCGACCAATTAGGCAGAATGTGCCTGTTTAAGATGAGAGCTCAAAATTAGAGGGCAAGCTGGACAATGTGTTAAAGCTTCTCATGGATAAGTTTGATCAGAAAGATAGGGAGCAATAGCAGAAGGATTTGTAACATAGGCAAGAGATCCAGACACTTCAAACTCAGATTAAGAAATTATCTAATACATTGAGTAACATGCAGAGTTAGGGTTCAGGCAAGCTACCATCTCAAGTGGTAGTCAATCTAAATGTTGGAACCTAGCAAAACCCAAATCCAAGTTAGGGTGGTGTAAATGCAATCTCTCTTAGAAGTGGGGAGATAATTACTTTTGTGGATCCCATTGCGACCGATGCTTCCAAGGGTAAGGAAATTATTGATGATGATTCTCCTTCCACCTTTACATCACAGGATAAGTCCACTTCTACAAAAACACAAGTGGCACTACAAGGAGAGCAAAAGAAGCAAGAGGGGGAAGTAAGCAGACAGGTTCTACCCTTTCCTACTAGGGTAGCTAGGACTAAGAGAAAGAAAAAGAAAGTAGAGATGTTCAAGGAGATCTATGACATATTCAAGAAGGTGGTCATTAATATCCCATTTGTTGATCTAGTCGAGCAAGTGCTGAAGTATGCTAAGTTTTTGAAAGAGTTGTGCACTACAAAGAGAAGGCTCAGGCAGGATGGTGAAGTTAATTTGGGAGCAGTAGTCTCATCACTCTACCAAATGCCAATGCCAATGAAGTGCAAGGATCCTAGCAATTTCTTCATACCATGCATAATTGGCAACATTGAATTTTTAGATGCTTTGGTAGATTTAGGAGTAGCAATCAATGGCATGCCGAAGTCAGCATACTCTCAGTTTAAAGGAGTTGATCTCAAGCTAACTAGTCTGATTGCCACCCTTACTGATAGACTTTGTGTAGTCCCTAAAGGAGTCTTAAAGAATTTATTGGTTAAGGTAAAAGATCTTATATTCCTTGTAGAATTCTATGTACTTGATATGGATGATAGTAGATTTAGGCAAAGGGGACTGTCTTCTTTGATTTTGGGTAGGCCTTTTGTTATAGATGTGCATGCGGGTACTTTGACCATGGAATTTGCTAGTAATATCATTAAATTTGATGTGCTTGATTCTATGAGATACCCTTCTGATGATTGTGCTGAGATAGATGTTAGTCTCATTGATGTACTTGTTGATGGTGCTGTTGTCGACTTTAGAGATAGCATGCTTAGTAGATCATATGACATTGTTGATTTACATGATTCTATCTCTTGTTCATGTTCTAAGATTAGTAATTGTGATACATGCATTGGTGTAGATCTTGCTGACATTGGAACCTTTGTATATAGATGCATGCCTTTTGGCCTTTGTAATGCACCTAGGACTTTTCAACATTGCATGGTTTCCATATTTTTTAACTTACTTGAGCATTGCATGGAGATTTTTATGGATAATTTCACTATCTATGGTGATTCTTTTGATGCATGCTTACCTAGTTTGGATAGGGTTTTGCAATGATGAATTGATTACAATCTTGTGCTTAATTTTGAGAAATGTCATTTTATGGTGAAAAGAGGTATTGTGCCTGGACATGTAGTGTCACATATTATTGTATCTCTTTCATACCTTACATGTGTTCATGATGTGCATTCTTTCCTAGGGCATGTTAGGTTTTATAGGAGATTCATTAAGGATTTTAGCAAGATAGTGTTGCCATTGTCTCGTTTACTACAGAAAGATGTGTTGTTTATTTTTTATGATGTTTGCAAATGTGCTTGCGATAAGTTGAAAAAGAGGCTCACTTCTCCTCCCATCATTCAGCCACCTAATTGGAGTCTTTCATTCGAGCTCCTTTGTGATGCTTCTAATTATGCTTTGGGTGTAGTTTTGGCCCAAATGGTGGACAAGAGATTGCATGTGATTGCTTATGCTTCAAGGACGTTAGATGTCACCCAAGCAAATTACACCACCACAAAGAAGGAGCCATTTGCTATTGTCTTTGGGCTAGAGAAGTTTAGATTGTATATCCTTCATGCAAAGGTGATTGTCTTCACATACCATTCTGCTATCAAGTACCTCTTCAAGAAGCCGAACTCCAAGCCCCGATGAATTAGATGGGTAGTGTTGATACAAGAGTTTGATGTGGAGATTCGTGACAAGAGCGGTGAAGAGAATAGGGTAGCTGATCACCTGAGCAAGATTGAGTCACCTTTGGTAACATCTCCTCTACCCTTAAATTATTTTCCTAATGATAGGCTTT
Organism: Adenanthera pavonina; assembly: GCA_026686845.1. NCBI lineage: Eukaryota > Viridiplantae > Streptophyta > Magnoliopsida > Fabales > Fabaceae > Adenanthera > Adenanthera pavonina. The sequence continues at coordinate 16,966,906 of JAIVEN010000018.1, forward strand.
GTGTGGTTGGTATGTCTATCCCTTAGTTTGCTGATATTGCTAATTACTTAACTGCATCTATTTTGCATGATGAAATATCCTGAAAAACTTTAAATAGATTATAATGTAATTGGTTATGGAAAAATCTGCTATATATGAATGGATGTAAAAAAAAGGGCAAAAAGGTCAAATCTAGTGTCAAGGAAAAGAAATTTAAAAATTATATTTTTGCCCCTGAAAAAATATTTATTTGCATTTAGCCCTAGGGAAAATTACATTTAAGTGTCCAAAAGTTTTGAAAATTGTATTTTGCCCAACCTAAGGGTGATTTTGAAATTATACAAATTTTATGTCAAAATGAAGCCTACGATGAGCCAAACCCAATGGTACAATGGTTTAAGGTCAATGGAATTTATGTGAAGAAAAATTTTGCGCTAAGTGTCAAAAAGCGCACAATGCGTGAAAAAAGGGTATTGTGGGCCCCACAAAGGCAAATAAAGTAGGAAAAAGGTATGTGGGCCTCACATTTGGACTAATTGGGATAAGATGTTATAATAATTTTATATCCCAATATAGTTAAAACTGGTGTCCCAATAATAGTAAAATATATTGCTAAAGTAGCTTCATTTGTTTAGACCGGTTCAGGATATATCTGGATAAGTAAATATCTAAAATTTTTGGACCAAAACGCCCTCCATTTCGTGGTGTATGCTGCACTTGGGAGAAAATCCAATAATTTAATAATTTCCATGAATTTTCAAGAAACTTTGAGAACATAAGTGGCAAATTTTGGTTGGTTGCAATTTTTTTATTTACTCCCTCTTGACTCTTTAGAGCAAGAAAAGAGGACGAAGAGCAGTAAAATAAGACCAAGAAGGAAGAAGAAGCCAAGGAAGAAGGAAGGAAGAAAAGAGAGAAGAAAAAATCCAAGAAAAAAGGTAAAAATCTTCTCTCAATTTCTAATGATTTTTCCTTCAAGTTTTGAGTAGTTTAGGGTTGGTTTTATTGAGTTCCTCTTCTGCTCCCTTGCTACATGATTCAGCCTTGATATGGATTTAGGTAAGAAAGTGGTTTTATGTCATAAATTAAAGAGAAAGTATGAAATTTAGTGAAAGGAACTAGTTTTGGAAGGTTTTGAAGCAAGTTTTGAAAGTTCCTCTTTTTCCTCCTTTGTGCCCTATTTCAGTCAGTTTAGTATAATGGAAAGGAGTTGGATTTTCAAGGTTTTGATGTTAAAAATAAGTTCTTTGGGTCAAAAATAGCAAGAACAAGTGTTGGACTCAAGAGAAAGTCTAAGATAAATTAAGTGAATTTTTAGGGTTTGTTAGGCACTTAGTGAGATAGCTCCTTGAATAAGTGGGTTAAATGAATGTTTAATGATATTTTAGGATTTGTGGGAGTTCAAGAAAGCTAGTGGAAACTTTGGTTCCAAGTGGAAAAGCAAAAGATTACATAAGAGGTAGATATGTTCATTTTATTGCTTTATGTTTTTTTGAAGTGTTTCTATGATTATATATTTTTTCTATATTGTTCATGGATTGTGTTGTGACTAGTTTTGACTGAAAAATGAAGGGGTTTGTTCCCTAGGATGTCCATTTTCCAAAAGAAAACTTTGCCAAAATTTTCATTGACAACGTGGTTCTTTGAAGATTTTATGTTATAACATGAGAATTTTGTGAAATTTGTATGACATAAGTGCACTGTATCATATACCTACTGAGATTTTCCTGAATCTCACTCCCCAAGCACTAACATGATAGCTTCAAGTGATGGCAAGTCCTCCAAGAAGACAAGAGGCAAGGAGAAAGGTAATGAAGATTAAAGTTTTAGTTGAAATTGTGACTTATTTACTTGCTATTATGTATAAATAATTGTTTGGATTTATGAAGCTATGCTTCACTGCCATCATGCTATTTTAAGTGCCTATTAATTAAAAACTTAGTATGAACAAGTTTGGGCTATGTAATTATGTAATGTATTTAGTTTTGGAAGTTGATATGCAAACCTGTCCACTATGCGCACTGAGTGTTCATGTGATTACTGTTCATTTGAAACTCAGTTTTCTATATGAGTATTGTATATTCCTGGAAAGTAGACAGAGATATATTTTCATAGAGCTAAAGAACACTTGATTTGGAGGTGTGTAATAGGAGTTATGAATTTTTGAAGATGGGTCAGAAAATTCGAAAAAATAATTCTGACCAAATAAATAGTATAAGTTGAACAAATTTTCTGTATAAATTGGTTTATTTAAATTCCATTTTATATTTTTTCCATGTATAAAATAGTTTTAGCTATTTTTAGAGACTTGAATCATCCTAATACGATTTTTCTAGAATTAGTTATAATTTTTCAAAGTTTAGGCATGAAAACCAGGTTACCAAATGAATAGTATTTTAAAATTTTGAATTTTTCTCATTTGATCTTTTAATGATTCAAGCTTCTAAATTAGCTTATTTTAGCATCATATATGCTATTATACATAGGAAATAATGTAAGAAAGTATGGTATGACACCTAATAACTTGAATAAGCATTAATTAGATAAGTTTAAGAGAGATGCTAGGCATTACATTTGGGATGATCTAGACTTGTGGCATGTAGGAAGTGATCAAGTGATTAGACGTTGTGTGCCTTAGTGTGAGTATGAGTCCATATTGCATTTTTGTCATACATTAGCTTGTGGAGGTCACTTTTCATCACAGCATACTTCTAAGAAAGTTCTAGATTCTGGATTGTATTGGCTCACTTTGTTTAAAGATGCATATGAGTTTTGCAAGAGTTGTGATAGGTGTCACCACACTGGTAGTATCTCTAGGAGGAATGAAATGCCTTAACAACCTATACTGTTTTCTGAAATCTTTGATGTTTGGGTATTGATTTCATGGGCCCTTTCCTTGTTTCTTTTGGCTATTTATACATACTACTAGCTATGGATTATGTTTCTAAGTGGGTGGAGGCCCTCTATGGTTGTGGATTTTGTTAGATCTCACATATTTTGCAGGTTTGGAGTACCCAAAGTGATCATTAGTGACTAGGGGAGTCACTTTTGCAACCGGATGATGTATGCACTTTTGAGGAAGTATGGAGTGATCCATAAGGTTGTAACTCTCTACTATCCACAAACGAACGGCCCAGCAGAGGTGTCCAATAGAGAAGTGAAGTAGATTCTAGAGAGGACAGTGCAGCCCAATAGGAAAGATTGGAGTAAAAGACTAGATGATGCTTTATAGACCTATCACACTGCCCATAAGACACCAATTGGGATGTCACCATTTAGTCTAGTTTATGGGAAAGCATGCCACCTGCTAGTAGAGATGGACCATAAAGACTATTGGGCAATCAAGCAGTGTAACATGAACTTGCAAGAAGCTGGAGCACATAAGAAGTTGCAACCACAAGAGTTAGAGGAGCACCAGAGAGATTCATATGAGAGTTCTCAGATCTATAAAGAGAAGACCAAAGCATTCCATGACTGAGCCTTGCAAGAAAGGAGTTCCAAGAGGGTGAGAAAGTTTTGTTATACAAGTCATGGATGAAGATATTGCATGGCAAGCTTTGATCTAGTTGGGAAGTTCCTTATATAGTCTCCTGAGTCTTTCCATTTAGCGTTGTGGAGCTATATGATGCAGTAAGCATAGTAAAGTTTAAGGTGAATGGGCACCGACTCAAGCACTACCATGAGAGAGTACCTCACCATGAGCATGATGAGCTCCAGTTTTCATACCCTCCCTAATTAGGTCGATTCTCTCCTTTTCCCACCTTTAGATTTTGCATTTATTGTCATTGTTGACTGGTACTAGATTAACTAGACTGGTTGGCTGAATCATATTTGATTTGATTGCTTATATATTGTTTGTTGCATTATTGGTTTGTCTCTGGATTGTTGGTTGACCTAATGCATTGAGGACAATGCATGATTTTAAGTGTAAGGGAGGGATTTCTTAGAAAAGTAGGCTTTCCTTTTAGTTTTTTGTTTTGTGTTTTAGTTGTTTTGTATGCCTAATGCATGATTATCTTGGTAAGAAAGGTATTTTGATTTGCATTGTATGTGTTAAACAAGTGGCAAAGTGCTTAATCTAGGAAGTTTAAGTTGAAGGTCATATATCTAGTGAGTTTTTGGGCCTAATTTTCCATTCTTGAGCATATCCTTCCATTTAGTTCTCAATCTAGAACTTGGCTTATGTCTTGTTCAAGATCATATGCATTGTTAGTTGCACTTGCATAATCATGACAAAGGCATTCGCTTCTTGCAATAAAACCAAGGCCAAATAAGCTATCCTGTATACATTGATATATCCTTTGTTAGCCCCTTTAAGCCTATGGTTTATTCCTTTCTTATCCCAACCATTTCATGCATTCATATATTCTACCCTTTTTTTGGATGCTTAGAGTTATTAAGAGCATACATTTCATATCTAGGATGGATGAAGGTACACTGTCTACTTGTAAATTTGCCAGGAGTTAATGTTCTTTGCTTAGCATTATTTGTACATGATATTATAGCTCTCTACATTGTATGTATTCTAAAAATAAATAAATAAATAAATGACAAAAAAATAAAATAAAAAAAGATAAAAAAAAGCAAAAAGAAAAGAAGAGTTGTCGTTATTTGTTTCTTTTCAACGTCCTTTTGCATCATGGTAGATAAATAAGGCTTAGATATTATGCTTAGTTCATTCTAGTTGCATCTTCTAGCTCTTGGTAATTCTAAGTGTTCAACATCCTATTTGTTTTGTCTTGTTATCTCATTCCATTTCTTACATGACCTTTTTCTTTTCTAACCCTAACCATCCCAATAAAAGTCCTTTTGATTCGTGTAGTGTGGTAGACCTTAATAGTGGTGGAGAGTTTAGACATTTACCAAGCTTATGGAAAGAGAGCTAATATGAAGGAATTGAGGGTAAACACAAGCCACTTGAGTGAAACAGTGAATCAAACATGATCCTTTGTGAGGACCCTTAACTTCCAAATGACTTCGGTTAAGTTTATTTGCCATGATGTTTAATCTCAAAATGTTAACTTGCCTTGATTTGAAGGATATGATTGTTTTAGTTGATTACCTAGTTCATTCATTTCTCATCTCTCTTGTTTTCCTTTTGGTTTTCTTTGGCATTAGTTCTGTTTTGCCCCAGAGTGCAAAAGATTAAATGTGGGGGAATTGATAACTCATAAATTTTCACTATTTTTCACCATACTTAATGGTTTTAATGATTAATTTCGGTTAATTTTGGATATTTAGATGATTTTCATGCTTCTAGTCGAATTTTGGATTTATGAGAATTTTGGGATAATTTTTTAAAATTAAACTTTAATTTAATTATTTTTTATCTTCCAAATTATTCCAATAATTTAATTCTTTCTATTTTATTCTGTTTAATAATTCTCAATGTGATTATGGGTCATTAGCGCTTTAATTATAATTAAAGAAATGATTAAGAATTGACTCATATAGAGGTAAAATTGTCAAAGAGTTTTAGAAATTTATTTTTAGTATTTTATTTCCCTTATTTTTATCATTTTAGCACATAATATTTTACCAAATTGAGTTTAAATTTTATTCCATAATTAATTTAATTTCCTTGGACTAAAATTTAATTTACATTTATTTAACTGGAAATATAATTTATCTAATGTAATATTTTCTTGCAGGTTATTGTATTTGGAGATTAAAATTTTGAAGAGACATTTTAGTCATTAGAATGGAGGAATTTCATGAAAATTTTGTTTTTCTAATTTTCCCTTTTCTTCTCATTGTTATTTGTCCATTTTTATTTGGCTTCAATAGTTTATATTTCTCTCTTTTGCTCCATTTTCACTCAACCAAATACAACTCTTGCTTTTTTCTTTTTTATTTTCGAACCATTCTTCTCCATTTGTACAAAAGCCGCTGCTCCTTCCTCCTTCACATTTTTCTTCTTCAATCCTACTTTGGCTCCCTCCATTTCTTCCATTTTTTCCACCACTTTCCTTTATTTTCTCACCTATTCCACGCATTTTCCTTCTTTTCCTTGCAATTTCTGACCCACCCACACCTATTTTCCTTTGTCTCTCATCATTCTCCATCTCATTCTTCCATTATGTTGAGATTTCATCCATAAGTCTTAAAGCATAGCTTTGGCTGCAAATTTCTTCCATTTCCTCCATCAAGTTTGTGACTCTTCCACTATTTTCTTCATCAACTCGTCTAGCACTCATCCTTTTCTCCATCTTCACTGCATAAACATGGCTGCCACGGGAGAGCTTAGGTAACCTTGTGCTAATGGACGGGTGAAGCTTAGTGGTAACTTAGAGCAACTTGGAGGAGCTACATTGGGCAATGGACTTCAATTTGAGATTGGGGCTAATTATTCCTTTCTCTTTCACTTTTCTATTTCAATTTTTAAGTTGAATTAGCAAAAGGTTCTTGAATATTTTGACTTGACTTGAAATTGATGTTTAATTGGTTAATTGTTGACAGAAATTGATAGATTGTATTGAGACCTTGGAATTGTAGATTGGAAGCTTGTATGGCTGCTTATTTTGTTAATGTGAGACTATGTTATTTATGGCCAAATCTGTATCTTGTCTCATTTTGTCTTAATTTTGAATTTGGTTGCTTAATCTAGCATTGTAGGTGTTAATTATGTAACTTGATTCTTGATTGATGCATTGAGAATGTCAATATTGATTTTGGTTTATGGACTTAAAAGTTTAAGCCTCATTATGATCTTGTTGTCCAAGTCATACATACTTGATAAATTGTCACAATATTCTTGCATGTTATGTGTTTGATAAATTGCCTAAATGAGTTGCCATCTTAGGAACTTTGTTGAGCATCCAACTCTTGGAAAAGTAATGGCCTTAAATGGTTGTGACAAATTGATCCTGATAATTGTCCAAGCTAAATACATTAATTGAGCCCAAATTAAACCCTCTCTAAATTGTGCTAAGTCATTACTCTTTTATCATTGCATTTTTCATATCCTTTCATCTCTTTTTTGCATAATCAACTCTCTTTAAGTATGTGTTAGTTAGTGTTTGCTTTACTTCTTATTTGCCTTTTCAAGTCATAAAATCCCCAAACTTGTAATTAGCTAGTTTGCATTATAGGTTGCATTTAGTTTAGTACATAACTAGGCAATTTTGGACTTAGATTAGTGCACACCATCCATACACTCACACTTCTATATACTTCCATACATAATCCACACTTTTCACAACAATTTCCATTCATTTTCCATACTCATACACTTGTCCATATTTTCCGTACATTTGCCTACATACATCCACACCTCTTTACATACTAGTTTTGGTCTCTTAGTTTAGTTTTAGTTAGTTTACATGTTTGCATTCTTAATTGCTTAATTTTCTCTCCTAAGTGGAATTTAATCTAGTTACTCCGGTGTGAAACAATCTAGATTTGTGCTCTATATTGCATTATTTTTTTTGAACCTAGTTTTAAATTAGAATTCCTTACGACAAGGTCTTTCAGTAAACGTCACTACATTTATGCATATAAGTGCACTCCTCTCTAGTAATGAACCAAAGATGTTTGATTTGTTTTGAAACTACATCTTCTCCAAAGAGCTTGATTTCCCACTATATTTTTGTACTTCTTTCCTACTAAAGAGGGGAAGGAAAACCGTGATGAGATTCTCTTCAAACCATGTTTGGTGAAATTTTCTATTTTATTTATAGATGATAAGGTAACTGGGTCATGATTTTTTGAAGCTCCTGGTAGATGAACAAAAAGAGGGTATTCAATCACTTGAATGGGGAATTGAACAGTTAATTTCTTATTCCTTATTAAATAAAATAAGAAAATGGAGAATGATAACTAAATTGATAATAATAACAAGACTTTTATTAGCATGAACACACATGTGATTATGATAAGTCATATTGAATTCCCTGGAATGTCATCTTGAATATTAAATCAATTTGACTATATTGTTTCATCAATGAGAAAATTCACATGCAATTATGTGATATTTGTTCTACCATTTCTATTATTTTGTTGGTTAAAAAAATTATCATTAAAAATCATATATCAACATAACAAAATATTAAATATGAAAGACCCAAAATTAACATTGGGTTTTAATCATGTATCACAAGATCAACCATACTTCAAAGCAAAATAAACCAAAATAGCTGTCAAGATATACACTTCATCCTTTGGTATGCCATTGTGCCTCAAGCCCAACAGGCCCAATTTCAAATATCTTAGCAAATTAGCTCTTCTTAGGATTCATTTTGTTTTTCATAAAAACAAAAAACTGAAGCTTTGTGAAATCAAGAAAAGGTTCCCATAAGTACATACAAGTGATGTGGGTTCCTTAGAGGATTTTTGAAAGCACCGTTAGTATAGTCAAATTTTTTTTTTCCCTAGGGAAGATACTTAAATTAACAGGGGCTTGCAATCAATCAATAAGCCAAATATCACCAAACCCAAATGCATTTTTATGAGATGTGGGTTTAATAATGATGACCCCATTGAAGAGTTCCAAAGCATGTTAATGAAAATAATAATGAAATAAAATAGTGATATCACTTAAATTCATTTAACCAAGTCAAATTGAGTTTAATCAAATATCAAAAAGATTTTTTTAAAAAACTTTTATGTAGCTCAAAATAATAAGATACACATAGAAAAGTGGCCCATAGGAAAAATTATAAGCTACAACTCATTTATATGAGTGAATAATGTAACGACCATAAGTAAGTTGTTATGGGCATGCTTTCAAACTAATGAGAAGATTATTATTGGAATTATACAAGATTAGAGGAAAGATTAAAAAAAACCAAAACAGAGAGGGGACAGAAGCTCCTCATGCTGAAGCGGGAGTTGCCAAGTTAGGCCTCTTGGGTTGAGATAGAACTAACTAGAGCTGCAATGCCAGTCTCAAAAAAGAATTTATAATAACTACATTAGGGCTTGACCAAAAAGTGATTGAGTAGGAGTTTTCCCGTGCTTCACTAGGATTTGGATGATTTGAGGTTGAGGAACGTGGTTTGAGGCTTTGGGGAGCTAAAATATTAATTTAAATACTTTGTGCATTAAAATGAATCTATCATTGGGGGTAGTATAGATAGAGATACTTTATGTTTGGGGTCTAGATTAGAGATGCTTCATGCTACAAGATGATTAGATTTTAAGTTTTCATATTACCTATGTAGAAACTAGCAAGTGAGGCTTACTCCTATCTATCAAGACATTAATAGAATGGCAAATTCCCTCTATTCCATTTTATCTGTGTTTAAGGTTTCAGCACAAAAATTAAGAAAAATAGTAAATAATATAATGAATGATGTAATTATACTAATTAATTACCTTTAATTATTACTCCTCTTGGAGTATTAAATTACAACAAAAAATTATGTACTATTAATTGCTCAAGGGAATAATTGCAAAAAGACATTAATTCTTCATTGGTTTGCTAAAATGATAGATAAAATAAGACATTTAAAATTGTTTAAAATAACAAATAAAATGGGATAGATGGAGTATATTGTAGTGGATAAGAGTGAAGGGAAATTTAAAATTTATAATTTAAATTTTAGACAAAAAGTAGAAAAATCAAAGTCAAAGTGATTAGGGGGGAGAGAGAGAGAGATCAAACAAAATTTAAAAAGTCACACAACTCAAGATAAAAAAACACTATTCAATGACTCTGGAGCAATAAATGTAAGAGAAAGAGAAACAACATTATTCAATAGCTTGATTTTTAATAAATTTTAATATGCATGTATATACTTCCCCCTGGTTCATAAAACAAATCATGTTTTGAAAAATTATTTTAGTTCAAATATAAGTCAAGTTTAGATATTGTATCGTGTATTGATGATTATTTTTGTATTTTACCTTCATTGTCAGTTTCCATTTCAATTAATGCTATATTAGAATTTAATATATTTAATAGGGACAATAGTGGAGAGAAGTGTAATTTTTTTTTACAAATTTAATAAGTTAATCAATTTTTAACTACTTTTCTTAGTATGTGTGAAATTTTTGAAATATGAATTATATTGTGAATTATATATGGGGCTAAAATAAATAGGGATTGATTTAATTTGTAAGGCTAAACATGTAAAAGTTATCCTTCTCTCTTTATGATTGGTTTGCATTCAACCTTACAAATAATAAAGTAAACATAAGAGAGCTTGATTATATCAATTAGATACAACTTTTAGATTTATCACTTATAATATTTGGACAAGAGACTCCAATACTTTTTTGAAGATATGAATACTATTGGAAATATTATCTTAATTCCAATGTATTCATTGGGTTCACTATACATATATTGTACCAAAAATGTTCATTTTCCTTCTTGTCTCATTTGAATTGAAATGTTCCACCATTGGAAATTTCCCATGTAAGATTGGCTAAAATTCATGTAGATATTCATATACCTTTGTAATTGATGAAAGATCAAATAGGGAAGAAAATTTAATTAGAGATGCCACAAGCTACTCACTATATATATCTATATTATAAAATTAGGAATGATTACTATGGAATCTATTTAAGAATATTTTTAAAAGTAAAACTTTCTGGAGTAAATTCAAAGTATATATCCTTATCAATATGCATTTTAATTATATACGCCTTGCAAAGTATAGAATGATTTATTGTATCAAGAAAGAGAATGATTTAACATTCAATTAATAATACATTCACCCCATTTCTTTTTTAGTCTTGCTAATTAAACAAGATGAAAATTTGAAGTCGTATATTACAACAAATATTGCTGTGGAATATAGATTCTAATGATTTTTTAACAATGCATGTGCGATTTTGGATATGTAAACAAAGAGTGTGCCAGAATCATTACTCTAATATGAGTATCATGCAATCAATTTAAAAGAAATTGTTAGAGTTTAAGTCATGTGTCGTTACTTTCAATGGAATACTATGTTGAGAATGACAAACAAAGTTGGTCAACTTGAAAAAAATTGAGTAAGAGCTTAAGATTATGCTTACACCAAGCATGGAAATGAATTGTTTTGGAAGTTTAATTACAAAGTCAACTTCCTTTCCTTTTTCTTTTTTTGAGAGAAAAGGTTAACTACCTCTTTTAATTCCCTTTGTTATATTTCTTCCCATATTTTTCTTATATTTTGCTTTTATGATAACTCCTTCGTTGAAATGCTTAATATATATATATACATACACACATGCATGGATATCACAATTAATGCAGGTGCGAGGTTATGAAATTTTTTTTTACCAAGGATTGAAGATTAAAACTAAAATTGATAGTTTTGAAGAAATCAATATCTTTAAAATTAATGTATCAACATAAAATTTATAACAAGTTGCATGGCAAATCAATATATCACTATTAAGTATTTTCAATGAATATTTGAATGCTTTCCATTCATCCTCATCATTAAGCAAAACATTACTTGTATCAACATAGCATACGTCAATGTCAAGTCCAAAACAAATCTTGCTCAAATGATTCTATAACCAATAGTGTTAGTGTAATACCCTAAGATTTAAAACCACAAAATGACATCAAGAACATAACTTGTTACATCATGAGCCAAGCCATAAAGGAAAAATAACTTAAAGGAGATGCCAAGGATGAGAGAATAAGATGAGAGACTTAGGAAAGGTCTTAGACATGACCCAAGGACTTGAGCATTGGTTAGATGACCAAAAAAAAATGGGGGAGATAAATCTCCCCTTTGGTATGATGGCCTAGGAATGTGGAGCTACAACGCTATCTACTGCTGTCAAATGATAGCAAAATCTGGTTTTTAGGATGAATTTCAGATGTGCACAACTCTCTAACCAAACCTCTAATCTAACTCTTACCGCTGCTTCTTTCACTATGTAGACTATCGCATGAAAGACTCATATCATCACCTCATAATCTCCACAAACCATCTCTCTCTTTGGCATCATATTGTCTGTCGTTACAACGAGTCGCTTGATAATTCACCAAGTACATGCCAGGTTTACCACGCTCCCCATATCTCATAAAGTTACTTTACTACACATTTGGCATTAACCAAACTAAAGCCATCATTAAGCATTTTGAGGGTTAATTCCATTACATTGTACAAGCACCCACACTATATAAGAGCTCATCTCAGTAGGAACCATCTGCTTTCCTCATAAGTATAAACTAGCACTACGCAATGCATAAGGCAAACTATTGCATCATTGAAGCTCACAAATTTCCCCTTATCTTATCATCATCAAAATAAACTTCACCAATGTCCTGGATATGTTCCTTTATGATAGTGCCACTCTTCCAAATGATCCCGTGATCTCACAAGACCTCCTCTCTAACAAACCACTCTTTTGCCACTCATGTATTTTAGAAAAGTCCTTCTAGTTCTCTTTTTGTCTTGATCACATAATCATTGTTCTCACTCAAACATATCCTTTTGACCTCGCCCCATTCCTTTTTCCATATGCTTTATTATTTACTCTACCTTTCTATGATGATGTTTCCTGTGAATAGACCCCCCTACTCCTAAGGGCTTATAACTCTTCCAATGTCCTATTAGTATACTCCTTAAGTCTGCTTCCACTGCGCACTCTAATTCCTCTATTCTTGCATATGGAGTCATATGGTACACTCGTATCACCCATGAGCATCACCAACCCACTTTCACCTTATCATTCTAGCTTCATTTCCACTATAGATTTCGTAGTCATCATACTTTGTAACAAGCCATAATGCCTCCACATACCACTTGTCTTTACACCATGCCTGCAACTTATTGCTTCCTTACCAAGAATGCTTGGAGTTCATCCTTAAGACTCAAAATTCCGATTTGATTCAACCATTATAGCACAACCACCTTATTAATCTTTCTGAATCTCATACAGATTCCACTTTCGGGTTTTCAATCCTTTCCCCCTCATAACTTTTGGAAAGTCTAGAATCCTTGCTATATGGCAAAAGACTACATATATCATGATCAGTTGATTGCTACAACATACAGATTGATTGGTCAGCTCTACCCAATCAATATTTCAGACGCTATGCATCCAATTGACCATAAATTTAATTGGAACTCAGTTCCTATCTTACATCATCACCGAGTCTTTCACTCTCAGTCCACTAGTTTCTTGTGTCATACCTCATATTTAGACTCATTTCCCATGTACTAGACTCCATTTTAGTCTATTAATGCATGATTAGAGACTTGATTATATAAAATAACTTAAACTAATTTTTTCCGGATTCCGGGTACTATTCCTTTGGTTAATCTCATTTTACTTGACAAAATTTAAAAATTCATAACTAAATCAAGAAAAATCATATTAAGGTGATTCAAGTCTCTAAAAATAGATTAAAAGATCATATATATGGGAAAAATATATAACAGGGAAAATACTTGACCAATTTATACATTAAATTTGTGTAAAATTTACTATAGCAATAGTCATTTTTGAAAATTCCTAATTCTGACCATAACTTTGAAAATTCATCATAATTCACACACAAGTCCAAATTGAGTGATTTTGGTGTCTATGAAAGGCCCTTCATATCTAGTTTAGAACCATATAAAGTAATTTTACATTAAACCACAAAAATTATGAACAATACATAAAATTTTCAGCAGTGTCACAATAGTCATTTTCATCCTACAACTTGACAAAATACACCTTTATATTTACAACAAGGCCATCTCTTGTCTTCAGTTAGCACATTACATCATGTTAGGCCTAGATAAACATAATTACATTCATGTAAAGTCCAAAAATCATATACATAATTTTTGTAAGGTATTCCAAGCAAAACACTAATGCAAGCAAATTCATTTTAATTAAGAGCTTGCTTTTCGTTCCCTTTTTCTTCTTGGGCAATCTTTCCATGATTTGAACCTATGAAGTGAAACATTTGGAAAGAGAATGAGATTCAAAAAATCTTAGTAGTTACAATCAAATATGTGCACATTTTATCATACAATTCATAGAAATATCATTTGAAAACAATTAACTAATTTATGTCGTACATTTTCATAGAAATTTTAGTATGGTAACATTCTATAAATTGGACATCCAAGAGTCATAAAAACACTCATTCAAACAGGAAACACATAAAATACAATGCAAAACATCAATGTCATAGCATGGCATGTTCAGAAGATCATTGCAAATAATTTTAACAACTTTAACATATATAATTGGTAAAATAACTACCTTTAGTAGGCTTTCCAAGTTCCACCAAATTTTGTACACCTTTCCCTTGATCTCCTATTGCCTCTTAGAACCTATAGCATTATCAAAACAAGTCTCAATCCAAGAATTGCACAACTTGCTTCTCAAAGTGCCACTTCAACCTTTAAAATCTATATAGTTATTCTTTGAAAATTTCTTATGTAACACACTTGTTCTAACCTATTTTGGACCCAAGAAATCTATTTTTAGAGTCAAAAACTTGAAATTCCTTTCCTATATTAAACCTTAAATGGGCAGAAAATTTCCATAAATGGTAGAAAAATCATAACTCAAGAAAACTTGCAATCTAATGGCATAGTCTTGTATCTTGAAGCCTATACAACATTTTCATGGTTTAGTTTCTCCATAGTTTCACTTTCTCTCTCTACTCTCTCTCTAGAAAAAAATTTTTAGTGGAAAAATAGGAGAAAATAAGCTATAAACCTCTTCCAAACTCAAGGATATACAAGATTATAGCCATAAGATATTACCTTGAGCTTTTGACCACCAAGCTTTGCCTTTTGTCTTCTCCTTTTTGGCTTCAAAATTGATGAGCTCTCTCACTCTTTTCCTCTCTATTTTTGGCATGAAAGTGTGCTGAAGAAGATAGATTAAGTGGCTAACATGAGTGGTTAAATGATTAAGTAATAAAACTTAACTTTAGTTACTTTAATTCTAATAAAGCTTTTCTAAAAATTTCCTTCATGTCCCACTCAACAAATCAAACGTGTTTCACTCCCTTTTTTGCCAAAAATTGCTTAAATAATTTTTATGGACCAAATATCCTTTACCAATTAAATTTACTTGTACCAATTAAGTAGTTTTGTCAAAATTATCATTAAATTGATACAGGATTATTCAACAATTACTTTTAGTCCAAAATTATTAGTTTGACCCAAAATATATTTTAGCAAGTCCCACTAATTTTTCTTGAATTAATAATGCCTCCTCTTACTGTCCAAACTGACTTTTATCGAGTAAAATATTAATATTAAAACATAATTACCCAATAAATATTATTTTGATCTTAATAAATTTCATACTATATTCCATTGGGCTTAATTCATTAAGAATTTTATTTTGACTATAATTTTTCATATTTATAAAAATACCCTTGATTTGAGATAAATTTATAAATTTTGAAACTTTCATGTCTTTAGGTGTAATTTTTTCCAAAATTCATTAATTCTTCCTCATGTCAACCGCCTTGCTTTTTCTTCCTCTTTTTTTCTTTTTTTTTCTTTTTCTTTTCCTTTTCTTTTTTCAAGGGTAAAATCATTATTTTCTCCTTTTTTCTTCCAACTGAAATAATTAACCTTTTTACCCTATTTCATGTAAAATGGTATATACTCATTTTTTTAAATTCCTTATAAATTTTAAAATATTGAGTCTTGAATATCTAGTAAAAATTTCAAGATATTACATTTTGCTCCCTGAGTGACTGGTGCATTGAGTGCGTGGCCAGCCATCAATTAGCCTCAACTAGTTAACCGCTAGTTCTAGACTCATGATTCATCATTATAAAGGATTTCTTATACTTCCTAATAGCAATGACTTCCCACATGAACCCCAATGCTTCACTAGGAAGTCCTAGAGATAACACCATATGAAGAAGGGCTAACTCGACAACTTCTGCCCTTAGGCTTCTTCGAGAGTAGTCAACATATCACACTTGCAATATGGTGTCTTGCAATTCATGCCCTTGTGACTGGAGAATGTAGGAAGAAAGAAAATTTCTTTAACCTTTATCCATGACATCTTAATGCTTAAACCATTACCACTAATCACTATCACCAACCTAAAACAACTTCATGTCCTCAATATATATGGGCCATACATTCCCTTTACAGGTCTTACTTAAGTTACAGTAGGTGTCACAACTCAAGAATGAACCTTTTTGTCAATTTCTAAGGACCCCACATAGCACTTCTGATGGGAGACACGTTAGGAACCTGTCCTAAGAGCCTTATTTGATATAAGGATCGTGCAACTCAAGGAAAGACGAATTGAGCACAAGAACAATGAAGAACAATAATGAACAAAAACTAAAGAATTTTATAGACACGATGAAATAAGAAGACTGAATAAAATGTTGGTCGAAGGAAGTAGACTCCAAGAGAACCCGTCTCTTGAATCCTAACTCCGGGACGCCACAAGGATCACCACTCCTTGATAAGTCCTCATTCTTTCTGGCACTCAAGGATAAGCAAGAAAGAACTCACTGAACAACAATAAAGTTGCTGAAAAGAAATTCATTCATTCATGTTGTGGTTTGCAAGAGTACAAGAGGTGCCTATTTATAGGCAATTATTAACCCACAAACTAACTCTAGTTCACCCCACAAACCTAACCTTATTAATGCTAATTAATACAAAAAGGAAATCCTATGCAAAAAGGAGCATTTAATTCTAATTTTGACTTTGAAAAGTTGGCTCCTCTTTAATGCAAAAAGGAAGAAAATATGCTGAAATCCTATTCCTAAATAAAGGGAGATCAAATCAGATCATTATATGCCTTTTATTCAAAAGGAAACAAATTGACTAAATAATCCTAATAAAACTTATTAAAAACGTCACTTTTAGTGACCACATGAGAATCACATGTATTTTAAGTGAATTCTCCTTGTTGGGCTTTCTCCAAGCTGGGCTTATTGACTATAATTTGGCTCCACCTTTCAGCTTTCCTCTTTCTTTATTTTGGGCATCAAAATCATTCAAAAACAATGGTTCTATGTTAATCATGTCTTGGACCACCCCATTCATGGCTTTTGTTCTAACTCTAGTCATTGGTCCTCCAATGCCTTGAAGTGGGCCTTGAATTTATCCATGGTCCATTGTCTCTCTTAGCTTGTTGCCCTCATCATCAAATGCTTCATGCCTCGATCGTACTCTATCAACTTCCTTGCTAGAGCTCCATTGGGCAAGACACTCCCTGCAACTAGTTTCACCTAGAAAACTCACGTTCAACCTCATACAACTTCAAGTTCTAATCCATTTGCCACATATAACTCAACACAAGATACCATGATAGTCTTCATTCAAGCCCATACTGGTACTTACCCAAATTACAAAACTTGTCAATAAAATTATTCTCAAGAAAACCTTCTACCTCATGGTTCAAACTCCACCTTCTTCTGAGCTCTTATCAACAAGAAAATAGACAAGAATTTCTTCCTTAAATTTGTCTCCACCCAACACTCTTGTAACCTCTCAACTATATCCCATATTCTTCCAGCGCTGCCTGACCTCCTTTCTCATTTTGAAAATATCTAATTGTTGACTTCACAATCTGTGAGCGTGACATTCTGGATGACAGTCACCACCTCTTCGCCATCTTCCCTGATGACACTGATATCACCATCACTATAATTGCCAAGGCCTTCATCATTCGACACTGCCTTGGCTCCAAAATGCATATCCTCAACTTCAATATAATTTCCTGCTAATCAACCCACTCTCCATAGCCACTAGGTCTAACCTTGCATTCAAAAGCGACAAGTTGAATCCTCTCGCAATCCTTCTACTACTCTGAAAAGTTTCGACATTCCATCTTCAAGGCTCAATTGCAATTTCTATATTCAATCCTTATGGTGCCTACAACCTTATATTACTCAATAACTTGCCTTTATCTTCCATAGTTAGGGTTGATCATCTTCCATTAGATTGACTACTTAGGCACCCAACCAAACGTATCTCCAACTATAGACTTAGTCATTCAGTCTTGAGGTCTCCACATGCATTTCCTCAAGGTAACAACACAAATTGGCCTACCGCAACCCACCATACTTTCCCTATGAAACAAAACAACTAAACAGTCATGAGGTTCTAGTCCAACATATAATAAGGGATATAAGAGTACACATGTATTAGTATAATGCTAAGTATCACTGTAACCGGCATGACTGACCACACAATGGCCTGAACCATTGCTCTAATACCAAAATGTAACACCCTAAGATTTAAAACCACAAAACGACATCAAGAACATAACTTGCTACACCATAGGCCAAGCCATCAAGGAGAAATTACCGAAAGGAGATGCCAAGGAAGAGAGAATAAGATGAGAGACTTAGGAAAGGAGTTAGACATGACTCGAGGAATTGAGAATTGGCTAGATGACAAAAAAAATGATGGAGATAAATTTCCCTTGTGACATCGTGACGCCATCTACTATTGTCAAATGACAGTAAAATCTAGTTTTCAAGATGAATTTGGACGCGTATAACTCTCTAATCGAACCTTCAATTGGTATGACTCCAATGCCTACAAATTATTCTTCACCTCCTCTAACTATAGACATTAACCTCACCTTGAAATTCCTCCGTATGGGGAATTTGGACACCTATGACCGAAATGGTCACTTTTAGGCCAAAACTTAAATTTAATAGCTTCCAAATTCAAACCATTGACCAACCTTTTGGTCACCTAACCTTTTCCAACAAGTCACAAATGACACAAGAATATTGTTCAAGGAGGTGACACCCTAAGAAGACCACTCTTGTAGGTTTTGACTCCCTCAAACCCCAATATGACCTATCAGGTGATATACCCTTTTTCCGTAGAATACACCAAAATTCTCAAATGATCTTGTATCTTACTTAGACTTATCAAGTTACAAATGGGCAACCACTTCCATAGACCCCAAACTCTCATGAACAAGGAATAAGGTATATGCACAAAAACACACGATAACCACCCTGATTACAATTCTACGATTCACCATAACTTGTCTATACATATTTTAGTCTTAAACAACCTCAGAATCAACACGACATAAGACTAACAACATAGCCTTAGTCTCAGAACAACCCAAGGAACTCACAGAGCATTATCACATATGGCATCCAGTCACAAAATCAAACTTGGCACAACATTCTATATACATATATGTGTGTTCTCTAATAACACATACCATTCATGAATACTCAAATATCCCATGCCTATCTGAGGGGAAACCCACCTCGGTCACCTTTTTTCTAGAGCCAAATATCCACTCCTAAAAAAGAAGGGTATTCATGGGGGTAAGACAAAAGTCTTAGTAACCAGGAGTAACATATAAAATAAAAGATTTCCAATATAATAGATTACAAACATAGTAGCTTACTACAACCATAGTAGCTTACTACAAGCCAAGATACTAGAAATTGATATATAACTACACACATGTAGTATGCATTATGCAGATGCTATGCACATGACATGTAAAACTAACATCGATCACAATAGGAACTATTAGTTGATCACCACCATAAGGTGACCTCGATAAGTAGTCTCCTTCCAACAACTGCTGAAAGTCGATTTTGGGCAATTACTAAGCTTACTACCACTAGTCATAACCCGGCCAAAGATCATTCCATTATTGAGTAAACCATGGTTCCCCTTCCCCTGGACCACCCAAATTGGTGGTGATTTAGAAAAGGTGCATCCCTAATCCACTGCCACCTGGCTCTCTTGGCTAAAGGAAGATGATTTAGTGGCAGGGATATACATATATCAACCTCACTACTTGGACAGGAGGCCTTGTGTGTTACACTAGTAAATCGGCATACCACGTGCCATCATTATATCATAAGTCATCATTGCCCCAACTAACAATGTCCTAATATGTATAATGAAGTGATGATACTCACAGGTTATGCTGACATGTCAATGTTATACACAATCATTATCATCATCATCATGCTATCATATGATCACATGGGGATACATAATAACAAAAAGTGTATGAACATAAGTCAAGATCCGATACATGTATATGTGGCCAATTCTATCCTCATCATCATTTACATTGTTATCACTATCATCAATGCGGCACACAGTAATACTAAGGGTGTAATATTCATAAGTTCAATTCATATATTCCCATTTATATAAACACATCTATATGAATACAAAATAGACTATTTTTACTTCCTTATCATACTTTTCAATGAAAGAGGTTTCGAGAAAACTTATTATTTCTTGCTATGATATAAATAGCATATCATGATATGAAAACTTTCACACATATAGAATAAATAAAATTACTCCCTAGGTTACCTCGAATCATTGCACACCTACAACATTGCGGTAAGGCCAAAGAACCACTAACTACAACTCACAAGAGAGAATAAAATTCATCACAATTAATTAGTATTCAACACCAATCTAGGCCTAAATATTTAACAAAACCCCGAAGGAATCGATAGAACTTCCCTAAAACTACTTAGTGTCCAAAAGACCAAAATTCACCATACCACTATTTAAACCGCTTACCACTGGTTTTGCCACATCCAATTCTTGGAGCATAGATATCTTCACCAAGCACACAAATATCCTATACAATTACCAAATACAAATATCAAGTTATGACCATAACTTCCGATATAGTTCAACTAGGTATCCTAAGCATAAATCTATTAGTTACCAATATCATTTCCAATCATCATTATACCCAAAACAAGCCATAATACCATATTTGAACCTAAAAAAATTCAGACCTCATGAAAACCCAAAGCTTAGAGATTAAGGTTTGGGGAAACAACCACAAAATCCATCACCTTACTACATACAGTAACAATCATTAAAGAATTTAAACTCATAATTTTTTACCACAACCACCAGAAACTTGGACACCCACCAAGACTCGCAAATTTCTACCGTAAAGCATGAAAAAGAAGGAGAGAATGATGAGAAAACCAACTTATGTTAAGGATTGAAGCCTTCCCAATCATCCAAAATGTGTTTCCAACATTTAAACCTCAAACTCTAGCAAAGACGACGCGTTCTCCCCCATTTTCTTTCTCTTCTGTTGACTAGTTCGAGTTATTTAAAAATAGAGTTCGCGACATGGCACCACAGCACCATGGCAAATGTTATTAGTACCACGGCACCTTAGCATCGTGACACCAGTGTTTTTTTTTCAAAAGGATACTAGCCCAATTTTGTTTCCCCATCACGGCGCAAAAGAAGCTTGCCGCAATGTGGAAGACTTTTCTTTATTTTCTCTTTTCTCTTCTCTTCCTTCAATGCTGCACAATTCAAAAGATATACTTCTCGTTAACTAGGGGCTAAGCCTAGGACAATATTTCAAGGGTCATTACAGTTAGAATAAATCAACTCACAATTGCCCTTTTATATGTAAAAGATGTACAAAAAATGTCAGAATGTTTTATTAAGTTAAGAGGTTAATACATTTTCATGCTAACCACAACCTCATCTTCAACCTCTTTCTAAAGCAAATAGCAGAAAAGGATTATGCATTAATAGTACTAGAAATGCAACTGATGCTACTCCTAGTTTTTACTAAGCTCTAAGAATAGATCAACAAAATCCCTTAATATAAATTCCTGATTTTTCTTGTCATTCACTATCAAATATAGGCTCAACAACTCCTCCAAACCCTCACTATTTCTCACACATGAAACTCTACCTTCTTTATCCATTGATGTCTAGAAGTCCTCATACGGATCATTTGAGGCCATAGCCATGAACATATTGCTTTCACTGAAACAAAACTCACGTCCTTCAACCTTTCTCTTTTTCCTTTATAATTTTGGCTCTATCTGAGATTCAATCTCTGGTCCTTTCGAGATGGCTCTAGTACTGGTTGTTGCCTTGGCCAACTCTAATTTTGAGCTTTTATCACTTCTCCAATGACTCATTGTCACTATCATAATAACGATCGAGAAGTTCTAACTAAATGGAGAAGCTTTTAGACTGAAGAGTTTGAAAATGAAAGGATAGGGTGTTTAGGTGGGCACAAGAAGAACTATCTTGGATTGAGTTTTGCAGTCCTCTTGTTCTTGAACAGAGATGATAACTTCATCAATTTCTTGGTGATTTGATCTGATGATCTTAGAAACTTTATTTTGCTTGAGGAGGGGACTAGGGAGTAGGTTTTTCATTTCAAATAGTGAATGCATTAATTTTTGGCTCTATAATAATGATATTTAAAAGCAAAGATTGTGGGATAATGATCATTCATTATAGAAAATGCATTGATATCTTTCACTATTATTTTCTTTTGAAATTACAAAAACCATTTATATATTTTTACTAATAGCAAATGAAAAAACCATGCACCAAACATATATATCCAAATAGTAGAAAATGAACTAATATATTTCAATGACTAATGTCACATCTTACATTTTAAGGATTTTCTCATGTAAACTGCTTGATTTTAATGTATGAAAATAACCTTAGAAAACTTGAACCAATTGAAAATTTAAAACTTCCTAAAACTGTTTCTCGCAGCTTTTCAGCTCACTATGCAGTAACTTTCCAAAAATCATAATTAAATATAGAAAAATTATTTTCCAGCGGTTTGAGTCTCTAAAAATTGTGAACATCTTGAATTTTCAGGGAAAAATTACAAACTGGGAAATGAACGCACAGATTCATACAATTTATTACATAAATATTACTATTCATTTTCGCATCCCTGTTTCTGTCGAAAACTGAACCTTGAATTTGAAAATTTATTCCTCTTAAAATATAGAGTCATTTCGTTCATACTTAGATTTTGAAAGATTTACATGTCTAATTTCTAGCCATATTTACTTTGTACATTGATTTTACTTCTACTAACCAGTGTACTTATTTAAACCTCCAAGGGTCAAAGACAACTTTCATTGGAGTAGTTTTGGAAAAACATGAATAGCTACCATTATATAAGTTTAAATGTAGCGAAACGAGTGTCATTTTGTTTTTGAGGCAGAGGTCTATCCATACATATAGACATCAGAATTTTTTGAGATATATTGGGTTTTATACAATAGTTTGAATCTGACAGTAAAAAACAAAACATTAACAGCTTTCAACAAGGTTCCATCATCATTATTTTTCATACTCCACATGCTTCCCTTGACATGATTTGGCCCTATCATTGGTTAACTATGGGGTGAGATTGAGAAATCTTGGTATTCAACTTGCATATACCATCATGTCATCACAGAAACATTTGAAAGCATATAAAACATAACATACTTTCATTAAATCATCAAAACTCCCATGTTGTCTAACAAAATTTCGGCAATATAACGGCTTAGTGAATGGGCTTCCCAGGCTTAACCCTTAATATAAAACAACCACCAATCATAGAGAAGCATTCATAATAGTAACATGATATCATTTACAAATCATAATAATATGTAAAAATTCATAAGCAATAACATTAAATAAGAGCAAGAAACTACCTTGGAGCTTTACTAACTTTTCTTTGAACTTTGTATTCACTTAGCTTTAGATCACTTCTTTAGCTTGATTGAAGCCTATGGCATTATTAAACCTTAAGCTAAATGAAAGAAGAAAGATAATAGAAGACATTAAGAGAATAAGCTTACCCCTTGAATACCTCATCTAGCCTCACTTTCCTTCCTCTCTTCCTTTCCTTCCTTCTTTCCCTCTCTCTCTCTCTAACGTCATGCCAACATTCTCTCTCTAACACCCCTCTTGGTGTTGTAAAAATGAGCAAATGGCAAGGAGGGATGGGGGAATATTCATAGGAAAAGTGGGTAAGTGTGAGCCTTTTGATTGCTTCTTGATCTAAGGGCTCGAATTTTTCCTTCAATATTTTATGTTACTTTACTATTTTATCCAAAGATATTTTTGGCCTTGTGAGAGGAATGGGTAAGAGCATTTTTGTCCAACTAAGGGGGTGAAATACTTTTACTTTTTACCTTTTACTTTTTTACTTTTACCTAGTCCAA
This sequence comes from Adenanthera pavonina, assembly GCA_026686845.1. Taxonomy (NCBI): domain Eukaryota; kingdom Viridiplantae; phylum Streptophyta; class Magnoliopsida; order Fabales; family Fabaceae; genus Adenanthera; species Adenanthera pavonina. The sequence goes on from JAIVEN010000018.1 coordinate 16,990,748, forward strand.
TAAATTTTTAAATGGTTATCTTTTTACTGGACATTTTACCATACTTAGTAAATAATTTTTACTAATTCCCTTTTTACTATGGTAAAAGTATATTGATCTTTAACTCTTACTAGTTCAGTACTTTTGCAGTGGGGTCCACCTGTCTGACTTTTACTATTCATCTCCCTCAATATTTTCTATTTACGTGGGACCGCATTTTACTAGATTTTACTTTTCCTTTACAAGCCCAGATATCCAGTATCATTTATACTTTTAGCTTGTACCGAAGTATTATAATATTATTTTCTCTCTCTTCTATTATAAAATGACCATTTTTGCCCTTACCTTTTGCCAAAAAGACTTCATTGCCTTTTTAAATCCCTTTTTTATATTTTTATGATACTTTAGGCCTTAAATATATTTAATTATATATTTAGTCTTCCCCAACTATCATAAATTAATCCAGAACAATTCAATATCATTCATAATATCTTTTGCTCATAATATATATACATGAAAGATGGGGAAATTACAAATCGCGAGAGTGTAACGTGGTGGTTCCTCACCGCGTCCCTTAACCATGTGGTCAGGAGTTCGATTCTCGACTCATGGGAATGGAGCATATCCCGTGGCCAGCCATTTACCCCTTAGTGGGAGGACCCGTGGCGAAGAACTTGATTAGTCACTGCTCTTGGCAGTAAATACCCTCATGTACACCAAAAAATGGGGATATTAGAATTAATATACCCAACACTCATTTAACATAAAACATGGTAGGATATGCCACTTAAAACATCAAAACCTTAACCGAATTCCCTTTATCTTCCCCTTTTTCCCCAGTAATCATAATCAAAACACTCAAATTGTTAAAGGGTCCACTAGCATTTGTACGACCCAAGAATCTGAACCTATTTGCGAATAGGAACACAAAAGTATATTTGTGAATGGGAACACAAATGTATATATTCAATGATGAATTTACTGAGTTTGCTTTGACTTCTTTAATATCCATTGCATTTGCATTTTGACTTTGGATTACTCCCTCATTGAGCAAAGTCTTCAAGTACGTTCCCTGAAAGCACCGAATTCTACTCACAAATGATTCCTTATTATATCATCTCTTCTTTCACATTCATCATTGCATTTTGACTGTGTATTTGGCCTATTTTTTTAGTGCTAGATCCATTTTCCTGCGATTTCTATTCCTCAAACTGTTGAATGGTCGACTGGAAGGAGAAGCCGAGAAACTGAACCTATCGTTTTTGACATCGGATTAATCCCTTAATGAGCAAAGCCTACAAGTCACCTTACAAAAGCATCCATTATTATTATCTTTTTGGTTACGTTCATTGATGTGCTAATTCTTCTGTTGCTAGATCCATTTTCCTACGATTTCTATTCTTAAATCCATTTTCGTACTTTGAGAATTGATATTCAATGGCCTCTAGTTCAAGAAGGTGAATCAACGACAAAAATGACGACTAGGAGACTGAAGACCAATAGCAACTGGAGACAGACGTGATTCATTCTTTTTTATGTCATAAAATATATATGATTATTTAATTTGGAAATATAAACAGAAACATCTCATTAGCGGCATGGGTCGGAATAGAAAACAATATAATTTTAAAACTAAAAGGAAGCTTTTGTAACTTAAGTTTTTGTTTCAGAAAAAGATCTATATAGGTTTAAAAATATCTAGAGAATATATGTCTCTATATATTTTACTTCAAAAGTTAATGTAAATACTATGTGCTTTAAAATGAATCTATCATGGCAGGAGGTAGAAATAGAAATGCCTCAAGTTGCAACATTAAATTTTTTAAGATTTTCGTGTTACCTATGTGAAACTAGCAAGCGAAGCTTACTCATATCTGGGATGACAAATTATCTATATTGCAAGGGTGGAGGGAAATTTAAAATTTAAATTTGAAAAAAAATAGAAAATTCAAAGTGAACAAGATTAAAAAAAAGAAGTTACACACAACTCAAGATAAAAAAGACATTATTCAGTGGCTCAGGAACAATAAATATGAGAGAGAAACAATAATATGTAGACAAAATTAAAAGTGTGCAAGAAACATTACTTTTTTTCTTTAGTTACACTAATCAGTTTATGGAAGACAGATTGAGTCTCGACTATCGAATCAAATTTATGGGTATAAAACACTCTAAGTGACTTCCAAGAGAGTTTAATGTGTGTGGGAGAACAGGGGAACAAACGTTGCTTTTTAGATGAAAGATGTAAAAGACCTTCTCTCTTAACCTTGATTGGATTGCATTCAATCTTGCAGAAAAAGTAAACACAAGGGAACTTGATTATATGAATTGGGATATAATGTTTAGATTTGCCACTTATAGTATTGGGACAAGAGATTGTGAATAACTTTTCGAAAGATACGAATAGTAATGTTGGAAATATTATCTTAATCCAATGTATTCATAAGGTTCACAAATTCATATCTTCATCTCATGCAGATTGACTAAAGTTCATGCAGATATTTCTCAAGTGATGAATCAATTAATATATCACTATATTTTCAGTGAGCTTTTGAAAGCTTTATGTTCATCCTCATCTTTATGCTAGAAACCTCCTTTATCAACACAGCAGACGTCAATGTCATGTCAAAAAATACAAATCATTCTGCAACTAATAGCGTATAATTAATAAACTAATTCACAATTACCACTTTTATCAATGTAAAAAATTGAACAGAAAATGTCAGGATGTTTTATTAAATAGATTAGAGAGGTTGATACATTTCTATGCCTGTCCACAACCTCATCTTCAACCTCATAATTCTCAACCTTAGAAAAACAAACAGCAGAGAAGGATTATGCAATTTTACTAGCAATGCAATTCTAAGAATAAATCAACGAAAGCCCTCAATATAAACTCATGATTTTTCTTATCATTCACCATCAAATACCAGCTCAGTAACTCCTCCATACCCTCACAATCTCGCACTCTATGAAACTCTATCATTTCCTCCATTGAACTTTTAAAGTCCTCGTACGGATCGTCTGAGTCCACAGCCATGAGCACACTACTTTCACTGAAACAGAACTCTGCTTCACGATCAGCTTTCTCCTTTCCTTTTAATTTTGGCTCTGTCTGAGATTCAATCTCTGGTCCTTTTGAGACTGCTCCAGTACTGGATGTTGCCTTAGCCATCTCTAACATCGAGCTCGTATTGCTTTTAGGCTCGAAAAATAGCCTCTCTGATGACCTCAAAACCCCCCGAACAAACTTATCCAATGATTCGCTATCACAGTCGAAAAGATCTGAGTCAACGGAGAAGCTTCTAGTCTGAAGAGTTTGATGAATACGATTGCCAAATACATGACTGTCTGATCGGAAGGACAGGGTGTTTAGGTGGGTACAAGAAGGGAAGAACTGTTTTGGATTGAGTTTTGCAGCTCTCTTGTTCTTGAACAGAGATGATAGCTTCATCAATTTCTTGGCCATTTGATCATAGAAACTTTATCTTGCTAGGCGAGGAGACTAGGGAGTGTGTTCTTCTTTTCAAATGGTGCATGCATTAATTTTGGACTCTGCAATAATGATATTTAAAAGCAAAGTTTGTGGGATAATAATTATTCATTAAGAAAATACATTCATAATAAACTTTCATCATTTTTTTAATTACAAAAACCCTTTATATCACTCATCCCTCGCTAAATGATCTAAATAGCGAGGGAATTAGTGATAAATTGTAAGTTCATAGCCAATATTATATTTCCTCGCTAAATTAGTAAGAAATTTTTTATTTCTTACTAAATTAATACAAAAAGTGAGGAATTAGTGAGATATTTTTTATTTATCACTAAATTATTATAAATAGCGAGAAATCTAGTGAGGTCTAATTTCCTTGCTAAAACTTTTTTAATTAATTTTAATTGATTAAAATTATTTTATTAAAAATTTAATTTTAATGAACTAAATTTTTTTAATAATTAAGTTAAAAATTATTTTTATTAGATGATTATTTTAAATTAATAAAAATAGTTAAATTAATTTTTATAACTTGTTGGCAAAAAATGAAACTGAAATTTCATTTATTACAAAATTTAGAATATAAAGTATTTATAATATTAATAATTGAAAATATAATATATTTATATTTTTTAACAATATATTAATTTATAAATATATATATGCAAATTAGTGTGTAGATAAATAATATATATTTCATATTTCATATAAAAACTGCAAATACATTTCAATTCAACTGGTAAAAATATGAATACAAAGGCACTAAGAGTAAAAAGTCATGAGTTTGAGCCTAGGTAATAGCATATTTGAAATCATTATATAACATGACAGTGATGTGTTACGGTTATGGTGATGTGACAGTGGGTGACATGGTAATGATATGATGTGGCGCGGTCCTGGTAATGATGTGGCAGTGGCGGTGATGTGGTAATGATCTGACGAGACACGGTCCTAGTAGTGACATGGCAATGATGTGGCAGTATTGAATTTTTTGTAGTTTAACAAGGAATGAGTCCCTTGCTAAATTTAGAGAGGGATTATATCTCTCACTAATTTAGCGACGGAATTAACTCATTCCTCATCAAATTTAATGATCAAATTAATGAGTGATTTTATTCCTCGCTATTTTCAATTCAGCGAAGGAAAAAGAGCATAAATTATTGTTTTCTAATAGTGTATATTTGAAAAAACTGCCTGATGTGATAATATCCAAATAGTGGAATATGATCACCAACAAGGTTTAGTATAGTTGGCAAATAGCTGTGTTCATGAAAGGATTAATTTTCTGTTGTCGGATGCATATTTCTCATTGATACAAGGACTAAACACTTACATATATTTTTGTCGAGTTATTTAACTCCCTTTGAAATATTTCTTACAAATATTCTAAAATATCTTTTATTAATCAAATTTCTTATCAAAACAATTTAAAATTACTTATTTACACAATATTCATTTAACCTAAATCTTACTGTTTATGCCTCTTACTCAGAAGCCAAACCCTCTAAACAATTCCATTCATCTCCCCTAACACCCACAGCAATCATTATTATGCAAACCATCAAACTGTCAGAAGGTGCACCAGCATTAGGGCAACCCAAGAAACTGAACCTGGTTAATATCCAATGCATTTTGACTTTGGATTAATCCCTTACTGAGCAAATTCTATTCATCTGTCATTAATTAGCCTTGATATAAAAATACCTGCAAATTCATTTAACCTAAATCTTGGTACGTAGGATAGGAAATGGCTCTAACTGATCAAAACGCTCAACCTTTATAACTCAATTCCATTCATCTTTCCGGCCTTTTGCCCGCAGTAATCATAATCAAAACGTCAAATTCTTAAAGGGTCCACTAGCATTTGGACAACCCAAGAATCTGAACCTATTTGTGTATGGTAACACAAAAGTTTAATGATGAAGTTACTGGGTTTGCTTCGGCTTCTTTAATATCCACTGCATTTTGACTTTGGATTACTTCCTTATTGAGCAGAGGCTACAAGTCCCCTCAAAGCACCGAGTTCGACTTACAAAGGATTCCTTATTTTCATATTTTATCTGACATTCATCATTGTATTTGCTTTTCTTATCATCCTATTAATTTTCGGTTGTGTTAATAATTCTACTGTTGCTAGATCCATTTGCCTGCAATTTCTCCATTTCCTTATTAAGTTCTACAGTTTAGAGTTGAATATTTAATGGTTTCTGCAATAGGATCTTGACGAAGATATTATCAAGCACAAAAAGAACGCTGGAGAGCAAGGACCTAATGACTGGAAAGAGATGACCAGTTCGAACGAGGCTCGCTGAGATACATTCTATTTCTACGTTTCTTCAAAAAGTAATAAATGAAAATAAAAACACAAACTATAACGGGTCAATAATAGAAGAGAACAAAAGATGTAATTTTAAAACTAGAGAAGATGATGACTGTGCGACAAAATTGTTTTTGTTGTAGGGAAAGTTTGTGTCTGTTTTAAAAAAAAAAATAGAGAATGTCTCTATAATTTGAACAAAATTAAAGGAGCTTTGTGTATTTAACACTCAATGTTCATGTATAAATTCTTTGCGCTTCAAAAAGGAATCTATCAAGAGAGGGAAGTATAAATCGAGACGACTCAAGTTGCAAGATGATTAATTAGATTTTTTAAAAAAAAATAGTACTACCAAGTAGAAACTAGCAAGTGAAGCTTACTCATATATATTGTGACATTAAAATAATGGCAAATTATGACTTAACTAGAAGTAGCCCTGCAATATTGTAGCCAAAGGTGCAGAGAAATTGAAAATTTAAAATTTCAACAAAACAAAGTAGAAAAATAAAAAAGTCAAAGAGATAAAGGAGTAAGATAAAACTGAAAAAGTCACGCAGCTCAGGACAAAATCCACACTCTTCAATGGCTTAGAAACTAATGTTTTAAAAATCGGATCGGATAACAAACCAGAAAAAGTCATCGGGTTATGATTTTTATAATTTAATTAATTGGATTGGTGGTCGAACCGGTGACATAATAATTATATAAAAAATTATATTATATATATAATAAAAAATATATAACAAATAAAATCACATCTTCTATTATATAACCATATCAATTGATTAAAATCATACAAAATTTTGATATATAAAAGAATTATAATGTATAAACTTATACATTATATTAAATTTGTCAAATATCTCATAAGTTTATAATGTATTATATTAGTTTATACTCTCTCAATCCCATATTGTAAGATACTTAGTAGGATTTTTTTATCTCATGTTATAAAGGAACACAAACTTATTTATTATTTTCGTTCCTCATTAATTTAATGTCTAAAAAAGATTTTTTTAAGTAATAAAAATGAGGAATATTAATAATATTTAATAGGGATAAAAAAAGAAATTTTTCTTAATGTCTAAAAATGTAAATTATGTTTAAGTAATGGAAATGAGGAGTATTAATAATATTTAATAGGAATAAAATTTTTTTTTCATTTTTAACATTTTTAATCTTATAAAATAATAATATTTAATTAATTTATAAATTAAAAAAAAACATATTTAAAGAATTGTTCAGTTTTCAAATAACCATTCCGGTTTCCAGCTTAAAGCCAATTTCTAACTCAATTACTGGCTCAATCCGATCCAATTCGGTTCAACCACAAAAACGACTTAAACCATCAAAACGAGCTGGTGCAATCTCTGACTAGCAGTTCGACTGTCCAGTCCGGTCCGGGTTCAAAAACATTGTTAGAAACAATAAATATAAAAGAGAAGCAGTACTGTCCAGCCAATTGGCATCCAAGAGATTTTAACATCTGTATATATAGCCAACAAAGATTGGTTTAATTAGTAACGGTGCTACTTATATCTTACAGAATTGTGAATTCAAATATGTGTATGTGCTTTGTTAAACGAAACTTGTGAAAGACCTTGTTCTCTGTTAAACATCAAGATTAATTGCATCACATTAAATCATAACAATAAAGTAAACATAAGAGAACTTAATGATATGCATTGCAATACAATGTTTAGATTTGCCACTTATACTATTTGGACAAGAGAATGTAAATACATTTTCCAATCTGTGAGTATTTCTGGAAATAATATCTCATTAATCCAATGTATCCTTAGAATTCATAAATTCATATATTGCACCTAAAATGTCCATTTTTCTTCTTATCTCATTAGGAGTAGTCCATACTGAAATGTTCCACAATTGGACCGAAATTTTAATTACATCCATACTGAAATGTTCCACAATTGGACCGAAATTTTAATTACATATATGCCTTGCATGATATGGAATGATCAAATTAATATTCAATTAATAAACATGTTAGGAAAAGTAAAAATTAAATAGCTCTAATTCCCGTCAAGAAAACTTCATTTTTAAGAAAATATGATAAAGTCAAATTTTATAATTTTCGTCAGAAGGATTGCAAATTTGGAAGTACTAGTATAGAAGAATTATTACGGCAAAAATATTTTGTATTCTATTCAAACAAGACGTTCATTGCCGTCGAATACAGATTCTATCAATTATTATTCTTAAAGTGTCAATTTAGGATATAGAAACATAGTGTGCGGACTCATTATTCAAACGGGGTATCACATACTCATGTCAAAGAGAAATTGTTAGTTTTCTTTTTATGACCAAAAAAATTGTTAAGAGTTCAAGTCATTTCTATCGTTTCTTTCTTTTCTTTTTTTTTTTTTCTGGCCATAGACTTATATCATTACTTTCAATATATATAAATAATATTAGATAGAAAATGGCAACCAAGCTGGTTAGCTTGAAAATTTTGAATAAGAACTTGGGAATTATGCTTATATGGAGCATTGAATTATTAAATTGTTTAGGAAGTTAAAAATAATTCAATTTTTTAAAAAAGATTAAATACTTTTTTCCTTATGGGTATAATATGTCTACTCAGATTGTTTAGTTTTTACGTTAACTCTCACATCAAAGTACTCAACATATATACGTGAACGGGTGTCATCCGACTTCTCTACAGATATTTTTCTATAAATTTTCTACAAGTTAAACTAAAAACCTCCAATTTAGATTTGAATTTAAAATTAAAATATCATTCTCTCTCTCTCATTTAGATAGAAAGAGATAGACACATATAAGTGTTTGTAGTTTGGCCAAAAGAAACACATCCGTAGGAGATCTGTTCATTAGAAAAGCCTATATATCTAGCGGGCGTGAGTACGTGACGTTGCAAATAAATCCTTCATATGACTATTTATAGGTATTCATTTATGCTATAAAAAATTTTATAGAATTCCTTAATCAGCATTAAGAAATTTAAGTAAACTTTTGATTTTGATTGCTTTTTGTCCAGCCTCATCTTAATGCTGATTCATATGTGAAATGCTAAAACTACTTGTGTCAATATAGCATTCTTCGTCAATGTTAATTAATAAAAAAGCACATAAATCATTCAGTAACTAGCTAGTAGCGTTATAATAAACTAACTCAATAGTACTCTTTTACGTAAAAAAATGTATAGAAAATGTGAGAATGCTTTATTAAAATATGAGGGGTTAACTAGTGAATCTGGTCCTCATAGTTAAGCCTTAATGTTTAGCATAAGTGGAAGTTCTATGTTTGATTCCTGGTACCAATGAAGGGAAAATTCATACAATTATATGCATCTAAAACCTCATCTTCAACCTCATTCTGAACATTTTCTTTTTTTGGACATCACTTCATTCTAAACCTTGCATATAATGAAAAAGGCAGAAAATTATTGAAAAAAAAAAAAAGCCTTCAATATAAACTCATGATTTTTCTTTCATTGACCATCAAATACCAACTCAACAAGTTCTCCAATCCACTCCATGAAACTCTACCATCTCCTTGATCCATTATTGATCTCTTGAAGTTCTCTGAATGATCTTTGGGAAGGCTCCTTGATCACCATCATCCTCATACGGATCAGAGTTCATAGCCATGAACACCCAACTTTCATTGAAACAAAACTGACGTTCATCAGCCTTCTCTTCTTTTAGTTTTGGCTCTATCTGATATTCAAACTCTGATCCTTTAGTTTTTGAGACTACTCCATTGGTCGCCTTTAGGCTCAAAAATTAGCCTCTCCAATGACATCATAATTCCACGAACCAACTTCTCTAACGACTGTCACGGTCAATTGACAAGCTTTTAGATTCCATTGATGAGGAGGTTGTGAACCAATCAGATGGAAGAGCTTGAATTGGTTCATCAAATATATGATTGGCTGATCTAAAAGAGATCGATGGTGTTTAGGTGGGCACAATAGGGCAAGAACCGCCATGGATTGAGTTTTGGAGCTCGCTTGGTCTTGAACAGAGATGTCAACTTCATTGAATTTTCTTAAAATGATAAATACATTAATATTGACCTCTGCAATAAACAAAGACTATGGACAATAACTGTTCATTTTGGAAGATACACTAATTAATATCTTTCAATTTTAAAAAAAAAAAATTATAGAGACTTTGCTTATATTTTTAAAATTCACATTTTTTCAGTTATTTAACTCTCATAAAAATATTCCTTAAAATATTAAGAAATATCATTTATTAATTAAATTTCATATTATAATAACTCAAAATAAATAATTTACCATACCTAATATTCATTCAATCTTAATCTTACCTGGATATGCCTCTTAATGAAAAGCCAAACCATTCAAGCAACTCTATTCATCTCCCCCTTCGCCCTCAACAACCATAATCAAAACCATCAAAATGTTAGAAGGCACCAAAAATGTAATTTTGAAACTAGAAGAGAGATTTTTTTTAACATAAATTTTTGTTACAGATAGATCTTTAAAGCTTTTGAAAATAGAGAAAAAGTATATGTACGTAATTAGCAAAATTCGAAGGACACACATTATTTTACTTTAAAAGTTTAACGTAAATACATTGTCCTTTTTCCGGCCCAAAAAAATACATTGTGCTTCAAAATGAATCTATGCTGGGAGAAATATATATATATATATATAACTACAAAGTATAGTATTTTAAAAATGCTTGTGTTAAAAAGCATTAGTTCCTTTTCAGAAAATTTTTCAAGCAAGCAAGATGAAGAACTGTTTTTTTTTCCTTGGTAGTTAAAAGTGGTACGAACTTGGAGGCACTAGCACAACAAATTTTGGGATAGAAAAAAGTAGAGTTTTGAAAAAAAAAATAAAGTGGGGTTACTAAAATATCCAAGTGGATTTTGAAATAATTCCAATTAATCATAATTGTTTTCAGTACTCTATATTTTAGTGCAAAAAAAAAGTACTTTTGAAAAAAAATTCAATGTAGATAACCAAAATTTCTAAGTGATACTAGAAAATTTTCCAATTGACTATAATAATTTTCAGCGCTCCATATTTCAGTATTAGGAAAAACTCTCGAAAGTAATTAGACTTCTTAAATGTGCTAGAAAAAAAAATGTTTTCCAGAAAAAGCCTCTAATTGAATGATTAAAATTCTGCCCAATTTAAACTTCTATCAATTAAATGGCTGCCTCATGGTTGTTTAGTATAGTTGATGAAGGGCATTAGTGGAAAAAAATAATTCAATGCACCAAACATTTACAATTATACCATATAATTTGGATCAAAAAAACTCTCTCCAAATTCCTCTATATTCAAGACTAGAGAGAGAATGACGTCTCAGTCATTATTATCAAAACTAGACCGAATTGAATTTATCAATAATCGGTCCAAATTAACTGATGAACTGAGATGCTAGAACTAATCCAAAATTTTGAAGAACCATCCAAGAATAAAACGAACCAAGTTGGTCAAAAATCGTAAAAAAGTAGCCAAAACCAGTAAGAATTGGTCAAATTATTTTTAAACTTTAAACTTTTTTTCTTATTTTTTAAGGAAAAATAATTTCATCTTTAGTACAAAATAGAGTTATTTTTTGGATAATTTTTCTATATTATGATATTTAATATTAGTATGATACATGATTATTAATAACTATGAATTTACTTAATAAATAATGTGATGATAGATTATTAGTTTACTATTTTATATTCAAAATGTTATTAACAATAAATATTAACTTATTTATATTTAAATATTATGTTCTTAAACTTATTAGTAATAGTATTTCTTATTTTCTATATAATATGTAATATATAAAATAAAAAATATATTAATTTTGTTAATGCAATTTCAATCATTGATTGACTATGGTTGAACCAATACTTTAACCAGTTCAATTACCAATTCGATTTTCAAAATATTAGATTTGGTAGGATGAAGAGTTAGGCACCTATTTTGATATATAATGATGATGATATTGAAGAAAGATTAAGTGCCTGTTTGAACCCAAACATAATTTCTAACCATCATTTTTTCCAAAGTTATTTAAACAGGTTTGTGGTAAACTTCTCTACTTTTATCCAAACTTCATTTTTATAAACTGTGATTATTGTAAATGACCTTTTATAAAAAGACAAACTAAATAGGCACTAAGTTTTAGGGGGAAAAAAGTCGGACTAGGTGAAATGGATAATTCGAATTCTATAAAAGAAATTGTTAGAATTCAAGTTACCTATCGTTACCTTCGATGTTATATTGTTGGAAGCTTATGATGAAAGTCAACACTTTTTCTATAAAAATCTTTAACAAAAAAGGTTTTTCATTGAGTTGAATATTCAATGGCCTAGACGGCTGCGATAGGGACACAAAACGGACGGTTGGAGGAGATTTTTTTTTTATATTTTTTATTGTTGTTTAGGTAATCCTATTAATTAATTATGATTTAGCATTAAATTACTTTTTTTCAATTTAACCTAAAATATTTATAACGGAGAAAGAGGTTAAGAGAAATAAAGTTATGATAAGGTTTAAATTCAATGATAATAATAATATAGAAGATTTTTTATAATTTTTAAAAATTTCAAAAATCCTAATTAACCTTAATTAGTTTTCTTGATTTGTACACAATAGTTAAAAAGTGATTCATAAATGGAAATAATAATTTGAGATGTTTGATTTATAATGTGCTCCCTTTTATGTCCTTTTCCTTTATTATGTTTCGTTATTTCTTTCTAATGAAAGTGTATATATATATATATATATATACTCCCTCTGGTCACTTTTATAAGGGATCTTCTAGAAGCTTTTTCTAATCTTTTTTATAAGGGACCTTGTAATATTTAATGAGATTTTTTCTATTTTACCCTCATCATTTATTTCTTTTTGTAAATTCTTATTAGACTTTTTAGATAAAAGAGACACTCTCAATTGGTCAAATTGTATTTAATGTGAATTGCATTAATATATTAAATAGGGGTAAAAAAAGAATTTTTGATTTTTTTTAGCATTTTAAGAAGATAATTAACTTCCTTAATCTACGTAAAGTAGTTGAAAATCTCTTATACAAAGGACCGGAAGGAGTATGTCACAAAAATTTAGAGAATGTCTCTAGCTTAAATTTGAGGGAGGAGTTTTTAATTTATGTATTTGTAAATGTTTTGTGCTTCAAAATGAGTCATTATACCAAAAATAGGCTTTCTTAGCAGCTATTTTAGCCTTTCTTAGTGATTTTGAACCGCTAATTATTTGAGCGTTGAAATAAGGGTAACTTTTATTAGTAGTTATTAACCACCAAGGAAAACAAACCTTTGTTTTCTAACTACCAACAAAAATTATATTCTTTTAAAAAAATATATACCCTTTGTTGGCTATTGTTTTCTAAAACTGCCAACAAAAGGTATATTTTTTTAAAAAAATATATAGCAATCATAGTCATAATCTTCTTTAGCAACACCCAGAATACGTAGATCTTATAAAAATTCATAAAAATTTTGAAAATCCTCAACAAAAAAAGATTAAGCAACTTCTTTTTCTTTTTCTAATTTCTACATATCTCATCACAAAATGCAAATCTCATAAAAATTATAGACACACAAATCTAGAGACAAAGTTAGCATTGAGGAAGGAGGTAGAGTTGACAATTATTTTTAGACAAATGAATATGGATGTTAAGGTTGGCGAGACAAGTAGTTCCTTCACCATAATCATCATACAAATCTAGCTCAGAGCTGAGGCTGAGATATGGAATGAGTCAAACTTGTTAGCAAGGCTGACTTCCCAAGAGGGGGGGTGAATTGGAAAGATTGAAATTTTTCTGCATAAAGTCAAGTGGGTGAAGAAAGTAAAGTGTAATAAAACAATGTATAAACAGAGTAAACTGAAAAGTAATAATACAGAGAAGAACACTCAGTAATTTATCCTGGTCGGTCTATCCACTTGACCTACGTCCAGTCCCCAAGACACCTCTTGAGATTTTTCCACTATACAGCAAGAATTCAACGGGCTTCTTGTTAATGCCTCAGTACAACGAGTATGCTCTGTTTTCTGGAGCTTTCTCAATTTCTCTAAGCACTTCTACAATGTGCTTCCCAATCCCCTTGTGATTTCCCCTCACAAGTAAATCTATCTTCCAGATGAAGAGTAGATTATTTACAAAGATATAACTCTCTTGAATAGAGTAGATATGAAGGTTAAAGTATAGATATTGAAGTTAGAGGGTAAAAGCTTTTGAGAAGATGATTTAGCAGAAATTCAGTATATACAAGTTTGATTCATTACCCACAACTTCAAATGTTGTTGTATTTATAGATTTAGGTCCCAACTATTCGTTAGAGACAAAATCTATCCGTTGGGGAAGTTATCCAACGGTTACTCTGAAAAACTATCCGTTAACCAACCGCATTTAATGCTTCTGACATACTGAAATTCGAATTTTGGTTGGTCAACAGACGAATTTCGAAGGAACCGAAGGTTAAAGCTTCCAACGTTACAGCACGAAGTTCGTATGTTCATGAAGTGAAATTCGAATGTTGAAACTTATAAATGTTTTCACGTTGTGACATACGAATTTTCAAGAAGAAAGTTTTTCTGTTAAGTATGAACAGTGTTTTCAATTTGCTACAGTACCCTCGAAATTTGAATTTTGGAAGCCCAAAATTCGTCTGTTCCCAGTACGTTCAAGAAGGCACAGTAGTTCGCTTTCTTCGAAATTCGAATGTTGAAAGAATGAAGTTCGTCTGTCAGAGAGATTCTTTTCAGACTAACTTCAACATTCGAAGTTACAAACCTCTGTCATTCGTATGTCAACATTTCATTCCAACAGACTCACACCCTTGGCTTCTGAAATTTGAATTTTAATGTTCAAAGTTCGTCTGACAGAAAGCAGTTTTGAAACTTAAATTATTTTTGATCTCAGATGAACTTTAACATTGTTTCAGACGAATTTCTTCCATTTTCATAAGTTGTGTTTTGTCTGAAATTCGAATTTTGAATACTCAAAGTTCGTCTGTTTCAAAGAAGCTTCTTTCAGACTTATATGAAAATTCGAATGTTGGAAAGCCAAAGTTCGTCTGTCAGATAGTATTTTTGAAACTCAATTTCATCTTGATTTCAGATAAACCTTAACATTGTTTCAGACGAATTTCTTTGGTTTTCACAAATTGCTTTCTGTTTGAAATTCGAATTTTGCAGACTTGAAGTTCGTCTGTCACTAAAGGCTTCTTTCAGACTCATATGAAAATTCGAATTTTGGAGAACCAAAATTCGTCTGACAGAGAGACATCTCTTCAGACTTGTTCAGTTTTAGTTCGAAATTCGAATTTCCAAAGGCAAAGTTCGAATTTCCCATATGACAGTTCAGTTTAAACTTTTCAAACTTCGTCTGTTTGTGGGTGTTTTTCAAATGAGTCAAGATTTAACATAAAATCAAGGTTTAAAAATATCTTTTCCTCAAATCAAAATCTTTTACCCATTTATAACTAAAGCTAAAGATCCTAAAGTAGATCTAGCAGCAATTACTCTGAATCTCTTCACTTGAATTATTTTGAGCTCCTTTGATATCTTCAATCCAAGCTCTTGATTGTTAGTTTGGAATCATCAAAACTCTTAATTCAACATTCTCCCCCTTTTTGATGATGACAAAACAACTTGCAAACTGGATTAATACTTGGGTTTGCTTTCACAAGCTCCCCCTCAACATATGAATTATATTTTAAGAGATATCATATACAGTAGATTAAGTGAAGATATTTAATGAGTAATAAGCATACCATATTGCAACCAAGAAATTCATTCATTTAATCAAATGTGCAATACAAAAACCAAATTAATCAAAGTTCTAATCCAAAATACAAAATGCAAACATTCAAAATAGAAACAGAAACACAAGGCACTACAAGAGGACTTGAAGCCTAAGATTTAAACAAGTTTTCAATCATTTCTCTTCAATCATTTCTTCTTTTGCTTGGTCTTCTTGCTGTACGTCTTCCCTTTCCCAGATTGCTCGGTAGTAGCAGTCTTTCCAGTTTGCTCAGTCTTCTCCCCCTTTTTGACATCATCAAGAAGGCCAACGAAATCAGCCGGAGGAGGGATCTGAGAGACAGGAATGGCTCGTAGTGGCACAGGAGCAAAAGGGATTTCTGGCTGGACTAGTGCAGGAGGCTCAGGACTATGTTCATCATCTTCATCATCAGAGACCTCAAGCAACTCTTGCATTGCCTGTCTGGAAAGAGCCAACTGAGCTCTTTGTTCTTCTGAGAGCCTATATGCAGCAAGAGAAGGAGAAGCTGGTTCAGCAGGAGGAAACATTTCTTCCAGCCTTCTCCTCTGAGCTTGCAGCAGGGCATTGTGAGCAATAGCTTCATAATCAACAACAGGCACAATGCTCCTTTCCTCATTGAGGGCAGTCTGCAGAAATGGTGAAGCAGAGATGGCTGCTACCAGCTGCTCAACTTGCTCAGTCCCTTGAGTGGACAGAATTGAACCCTGAGCATCTTCTTGCATAGGCTCAGGAGGGTTTGTTTCTTGAATACCTTCTTCTTCCAATCCATAGTCCAAGGGTAGACCAGGACTTGGTGTCCTCATTGCACCAGCACCATCATCATCATCATGGTCAGAGGAGGCAATCTCGAATGAGCTTGGAGGCTCAAGAGTTGGAGATTGGATAGGCATAGAGACACCAGGCTGAGGTGGAGCTGAAGTGGTAGGAATTGCACTTCTGATCTCTTCATAAGCATCAGCCACCACCTTCATGTTTACAGCCAACTGATGGATCTGATCTTGCAGATGAGCAAATTTGGCATTTTGCTCATCCCGGATGCTGAGAATGAGTGTAGACAAACTATCATACAACTCAGTGATCTTGGTTGGCTTGGCCCGTGAGGAGGGAGTTGAAGGAATATGAGTGGGCTTGGATGGAGATGGGATTGGCTGAGAAGGCTGAGGTACAGATCTGCCAGGAGCCTCAGAGGTACCCTCTTGCTGTAGTGAGGCACTTTCAACAAAGAATAGATCCTCAGTTCTTCCTGCTCCCTTTCCAACCCATCTTCCTTCATCCTTTTCAATGCCCATCCTTTGCAGTTCTTCCTCCTTGAAGATTTCAGTGGGCTTGCCCTTCCCCTTCTCAAGATGCTGAATTCTGGCATACTGCAGAATTCTGGAAATGATAGCAGCATAGGGGAGTGTGGAGTCCTTCCTCTGATCTCTTACCTTAATCATGCGTTGAAGAATGATGTGTCCCATATTAATTAGTTTCCCATGCATGATTGCAGCCATGACATGTGCCTCTGCCCTTGTTATCAGATTGAAGCTGCCTCCTTTGTTAAATATGATCCTGGACACTATATAGTGCAAGATCCTCACTTGAACACTGAGGTCTGTGGGCTTCAACATGTTTATGGATGGCCAATTTTCCCTCCTTCTGAACAATGTTCTTAGAATCGTGCTCTCCTTGTAGTTCAGGAAGGGGCCACCTTCTTCATCAGCAGTTTTTGCCTAATCCATGTACCCAGAGGCAGTAATATCAATCCTGAGTCCATCTTGCCTAGGGATCTCCAGCACCTCATTGAGTGTCTCATCAGCAAGCCAAATGGTCCTAGACCTTAGATTGACTGCCCATTTCCTCTTCTTGCTATTGTACTTCAAGGAAGCATACCAAGACTTCACTACCTCATCATCATATTTCTCTAATACTTCCAACAGATTCTTGTATCTCATCATCCATATACCAGCATCAAAATTATTTGAGACCAAGAAATCTTCCAAGTTTACACAATATGGCTTGATTACCTTCTTGTTGGCAAACTTGGTGGAGTATTCCTCTTGAATATGTGGAGTACTCCAGAGTAGCAGTGTAGTAAGCTCGTACTCTCCAGATTCTGTACTGAAGGAAGCAGAGAAAGCAACAGCAGCATCAGCAGGAATAGGGACCGAAGGTTCTGCAGATTTCGGTGAGAAGGGTCCAGCTTTCTGTGAATCTGCTTTGGATGATGATTTTTGGCGTTTGGAAGGTGTTGCCTTACTGGGTTCGTCTTTTCTCTTTGATTTCTCTCCTTCCTTCGAGACATATTGTGATTTAACATTCCTTTTTGGTCGGGCCTCTCCTTTCCCAGCTTCAGGATTTTTCACTCTAGCCATTTCTTCGGATGAATGTTACAGAATGAGGCTTAGAATGAGTTTAAATGATGCAAAAGGAAGTTTAATCGGTGGGAAGTAACGGTTTTTGGGTAGGATTAAAGAGAATTGAAGAGAGAATTAGAACAGACTCAGAGGAGTTAAGAATAGGGTTGCGTCTATTCTTTGGAAAACCGTCAGTTTTAACGTAAGTAACCGTCTGACAGACGAATTTTGAGAGGTCAAAATTCAAACTTCGGGCAGTTATAAGTTAAACCGTTCAGTAAAGCTTACTGACAGATAAATTTTCTTCTGAAAGTTCATCTAATAGTGGCTTAGATCAAGCAATACAAGCACAACAGACGAATTTTGTTCAAACAAAGTTCAAATGTTGAGGAGAAAACATTAGGCATCAACCAAAACACCAACCTATAGACGAATTAAGCATGCAGAACTTCATCTTTCAAGCATTCAACATGAAGAACATGATCCAACAGACGAATTTTAAATTGAAAATTTGAATTTTTCAACTTTTGTAAAGGTTTTCCAACATTCGTATGTTAAGAAGTGATAATTCGTATAACAGTGATGGACAATCATAACTTTGAAATTTTTGTTTTTGAAAATTTGAACTTTCAAAATTCAACAGACGAATTTCGAGGCATCATCGAGAACTGTTCCAAAGCATAACAGGTCGAAGGTCGTCTGTTGGTCAACTAAAATTCGCATGTTGACCAGTTCAAAAACACAGTTTATGAAGCAAGATACGTCTAACAACATTTAAAATACGAATATCATCATTGAAAACTTACAGAATGGATCCAGAACTTGGGATTTTCGTCATTTACTTCATTTTCTGGTTGTTCCATTCTGATGTGCTCCAATCTTCAAGTTTATTGCCATTGAATCTTGTGAGGAGCACCTGCAACTTAAATTAAGCACACTCCGATGCAAAAGTTAGAATTAATCTTAAGAATGAAAATTCTGAAATCAAGATTGTACAGGAATAACTTACAGTTCATTGGGATTTACCATACCCAATTCTCTCCTGATTTTGAATGTTTGTCTTCTGATAGAGGTTTTGTGAGTATGTCAGCAACTTGATCTTCTGTTGGGATGTACTCCAATCTAACTTCTCCTTTCAGAACGTGATCCTTAATGAAGTGATGCCTAACTTCAATATGTTTCGTCCTTGAATGCATGATAGGATTCTTAGTGATATTTATGGCACTTTGATTGTCACACATGATTGGTATCTCTTTCATCTTAACCTTAAGATCTTCAAGTTGCTGTTACATCCAGATGACTTGGGCACAACAGCTTCCAGCTGCAACATACTCAGCTTCTGCAGTGGATAGGGCCACACTGTTTTGCTTTTTGCTGAACCATGAAACCAGGGATCCTCCAAGAAACTGACAAGTTCCACTTGTGCTTTTTCTGTCAGTTTTGGATCCTGCAAAATCAGCATCAGTGTATCCTTTGAGATCTTCTCTATTGCCTTTTGGATACCAAAGACCCATATGTGATGTTCTAATAAGATATCTGAAAATTCTTTTCACAGCTGTTGCATGGGTTTCTTTGGGACATGATTGGAACCTTGCACACATACAGACACTGAACATAATGTCAGGTCTGCTGGCAGTTAAGTACAGTAGGGATCCAATCATTCTTCTGTACTGAGTAATGTCAAACATCTTTCCATTCTCATCCATGTCCAGTTTGGTTGCAGTAGCTATAGGTGTTCCCATTGGCTTGGCATTCTCCATTTCAAACTTCTTTAGCAGCTCCTTTAGATACTTGGATTGACTGAGAAAGATACCATCATTAAGCTGTCTGATTTGCAGTCCAAGGAAGAAGTTGAGTTCACCCATAATGGACATCTCGAATTCTCCCTGCATTAACTCAGAAAATTTCTTGCAAAGAGACTCATTAGTAGCACCGAATAAGATATCATCAACATAGATTTGGATAATGAGTAAATTTTCATTTTCTTTCTTAGTAAATAAAGTTGTATCTACTTTACCTCTGTTAAACCCCTTTTCAGTTAGAAAATTGCTTAATCTCTTATACCATGCTTTAGGGGCTTGTTTCAAACCGTAAAGAGCTTTCTTTAGTTTATAAACATCGTTTGGTTTTGTAGAATCCTCAAAACCTGGAGGTTGATCTACATAAACCTCTTCCATGATATATCCATTTAGAAAGGCACTCTTTACATCCATTTGATACAATAAAATATTTTTCATGCATGCATATGCTAGCAGTATTCTTATGGCTTCTAATCTAGCTACTGGTGCAAAGGTTTCTTCAAAATCAATACATTCTTCTTGATTATACCCTTTAGCAACCAATCTAACTTTATTTCTGATTATTGTTCCAGATTCATCAAGTTTATTTCTGAAAACCCATTTGGTACCAATGACAGGATGATTTTTGGGCCTAGGCACTAAATCCCAAACTTGATTTGTTTCAAACTGATTTAGTTCATCTTGCATAGCTAAAATCCAGTAATCATCAGTTAAGGCTTCTTCAGCACATTTGGATTCCATTTGTGAAATGAAAGCACAGTTTAGCATTTTGTCCCTTAACTGTTTTCTAGTTTTGACTTTCTCTTGAACATCCCCTACTTGATCAACATGATGATTCTTTTATATCTCCAAGCTCTAGGGAGTTCTTAAGATGTGTCTTCATTATATTCTTCATCAAACTCTTTCTCCTGGATATCTTCCTCTAAGTTAACAGATTCAGATATCTTTGGAGATTCAGTTTTACTTTTATCAGAAATGCCCAGTTTTTCAAAATTGAAAGCAAGATCATCCTCATTGGTAACATGTTTTGAAACAGTTTCATTTTCAACGAAAACCACATGCACATATTCTTCTACCACATTTGATCTTTTATTATAAACTCTATATGCCTTACTCCTACTAGAATAGCCCAAAAATATACCTTCATCGGATTTGGCATCAAACTTACCCAGATTTTCTTTCCCATTGTTGTGAACGAAGCATTTACATCCGAACACATGGAGATGGGACAGGTTTGGCTTTCTTCCCTTGTACAGCTCGTATGGAGTCTTCCCAAGGATTGGTTTGATGTAGGCTCTGTTTATGATGTAGCTTGCTGTATTCACTGCATCAGCCCAAAACACTTGAGAGAGTTCCTTCTCATTTAGCATAGCTCTGGCCATCTCTCCAATAGTTCTGTTCTTCCTTTCTACTACCCCATTCTGTTGAGGGGTCCTTGGAGCTGAGAAGTTGTGGTCAATTCCATGCTCATTGCAGTACTCCAGGAAGTATGTATTTTCAAATTCTCCTCCATGGTCTGACCTGATAGACACAATAGAAATACCTTTCTCATTTTGCACTTTCTTAGCTAAGGTTACAAATGCATCAAAGGTATCACTTTTAGAGGAGAGAAATAATGTCCAAGTAAATCTAGAATAATCATCTACAATTAC
Organism: Adenanthera pavonina; assembly: GCA_026686845.1. Lineage (NCBI taxonomy): Eukaryota > Viridiplantae > Streptophyta > Magnoliopsida > Fabales > Fabaceae > Adenanthera > Adenanthera pavonina. Next base: position 17,012,094 of record JAIVEN010000018.1, read on the forward strand.
AAGCACATACAGATTACCACCAAGACTTTTCACCCTAGATGGTCCAATTAAGTCCATATGCAGCAATTCAAGTGGTCTAGTTGTGGTAATTGCATTTTTAGATTTGAAAGATGATTTAGTTTGTTTTTCTCTTATGCATGCGTCACATTCTTTGTCCTTTTCAAAAGATATTTTTGGCAGGCCAATTACTAGCTCATTTTTAACCAGTTTAGACAATTGATTCATGTTAACATGAGCTAATCTCCTATGCCATAACCAGCTATCATTATCCTGACTAATTAAACATACAGAATCCAAGGGAGGAAGTTCATCAAGATCAATAGTATAACAGTTACCATCCTTTTGAGCTTTGAGCATTACTTTGTGATCACTTTTTCTGATGACCAGGCAAAACTTTGAGTCAAACAGCATCCAATTTCCTTTATCACAGGTCTGACTCACGCTCAGCAAATTGTGGTTGAGGCCAATCACAAACAGCACCTCTTCAATGGATGTTTCTGGATTTTTGCCCACAATGCCAATACCAACAACTTTGCCATATTGATCACCTTCAAAGGTCACCTTTCCTCCTTTCTTGTCTCTAAGGGTGATGAACTTCTCCTTATTACCAGTCATGTGACTTGAGCAGGCACTGTCCATATACCATTTGTTGCTCTTCTTAGCTTTGAGACAGATCTGCAAAACAATATTTATGTTTTCCTTTTAGGTACCCAAATTTGCTTGGGTCCTTTTTGGTCAGTAGATTTTTCCCTAGATGCAGATGCAACTTTGGGAACCCATTCAACTTTCCTGCCACGTCCATTTTTCTTCAAGGCACAAGAACTGGAAATATGTCCCTTTTTGCTACAGAAATGACAGGTAGTGAAGGGACTGCTAGATTGAGAAGCAGGAAGAAAACAATGCAGATAATACTTTTGTCTTGCATGCTTTGGTTGATTATATGTTTCAATGCGAGATGACATGTGATCTTTCTTTCTGTTGCTCTCAGCATGCACAAAATGTCTCATGTATGCATTCTGGTTTTCCTTCCTAATCTTTTCCTTGACAGCACATGGATCATAGCCAAGACCAGCTTTTCCTTGTGATATTCTTTGGCTCCCCATCAAGGCAAACAACATATCTTTACCTCTAGTGAGCCTAGACATGCTTTTTACTAAGTAATCATTAGTTTGCTTTAGTTTAATGCATGAAGTACAGCAAACAGATTCAGCAGAAGGTACAGATATGATTTCAGAAAAGTTGCTCTGAGATTCTAGTTTACTAATCTTTTTCTTTGCTAGTTTTAGTTCTTTAGCAACTTTGATGAACTCATCATGAAACTCATGAAATGCATCCAGTAATTCAGAATAGGAAGGTTCAGATTCATATACCTCTTCTTCCGGATCACTGCTGCATGAGGGTTCGGCTTCTTCAGAAGCAAGTGCCATTAGACAAATATTGGCAATCTCATCTTCATCTTCTTCTTCCTCATCTAAGCTGTTGCCCCATATCGATGAGATGTAGGCTTTCTTCTTCTTCCCTTTGTCAACAACTTTCTTTTCTCTTTCTTGCTTTTTGAGGAATTGAGGACAATCCCATTTGATGTGTCCTTGCTTCTTGCATTCATAGCAAGTCACAGGCTCTTTTGCCTCTTTCTTGCTTTCACTAGCTGCTCCTTTCTTGAAGAATTTCTTGTTCTTCTTCTTGCTGTAGAATCTTCTGAATTTTCTGACCATCATAACCAGAGTTTCCTCATCCAGCTCATCTCCTTCGTCAGATTCTTCCTTTTCATCAGCAGCTTTGAGGGCAAGGCCTTTCTTCTTTCTGTCCAGCCCAGCTTCCTTGAGAGCTTTGATTTTTCCTTCATACTCCTCAAGGCTGCCGAAGAGAGCTGTGACAGAAGCCATTGATTCTCCTCTGGCTTCCTCTATTGCTGTCACCTTGGGCTACCATTCCAGAGGAAGAGCTCTGAGTATCTTTCTTACTTTTTCAAATTAAGTGTATTCCTTTCCCAGGCTCTTCAATTGATTCACGATGAGAGTGAGATAGCTCCTTTACAGTTTCTCCTTCAGTCATTCTGAAGCTTTCATACTCTCCAATGCATGTGTTTAGTCTGTTCTCCCTGACCCCAGTTGTTCCTTCATGTGCAATCTGTAGAGTGTCCTACATCCTTTTTGCAGTAGAGCATTGTGAGACTCTATAGAATACGTCCTGGTTCAGGGCACTGACTAAACAATGCTTTGCTTTGAAATTTAACAGGACTCTTCTTCTGTCTTCCTCATTCCATTCTGCTTCTAGCTTCTCTTTGTGTCTTCCATCTTCAGTTAGAGTCATTGGGATGAAGTCTCCTTTCTCAATGACTGACCAGATATCAAGGTCAATTGATTGGAGGTAAATTTGCATCCTCATCTTCCAGTACCCATAATGTTCTCCACTGAAGCCTGGTGGTCTATTAGTGTTGTTACCTTCAGGAAGTATGCTTTCTCCAAAGCCATCTTAATTCCCGGACTGTGAGATCCTTTGAATGCGAATCCGGGCTCTGATACCACTTGTTAGCAAGGCTGACTTCCCAAGAGGGGGGTGAATTGGGAAGATTGAAATTTTTCTGCACAAAGTCAAGTGGGTGAAGAAAGTAAAGTGTAATAAAGCAATGTATAAACAGAGTAAACTGAAAAGTAATAATAGAGAGAAGAACACTCAGTAATTTATCCTGGTTCGGTCTATCCACTTGACCTACGTCCAGTCCCCAAGACACCTCTTGAGATTTTTCTACTATACAGCAAGAATTCAATGGGCTTCTTGTTAATGCCTCAGTACAACGAGTATGCTCTGTTTTCTGGAGCTTTCTCAATTTCTCTAAGCACTTCTACAATGTGCTTCCCAATCCCCTTGTGATTTTCCCTCACAAGTAAATCTATCTTCCAGATGAAGAGTAGATTGTTTACAAAGATATAACTCTCTTGAATAGAGTAGATATGAAGGTTAAAGTACAAATATTGAAGTTAGAGGGTAAAAGCTTTTGAGAAGATGATTTAGCAGAAATTCAGTATATACAAGTTTGATTCATTACCCACAACTTCAAATGTTGTTGTATTTATAGATTTAGGTCCCAACTATTCGTTAGAGACAAAATCTATCCGTTGGGGAAGTTATCCAACGGTTACTCTGAAAAACTATCCGTTAACCAACCGCATTTAATGCTTCTGACATACTGAAATTCGAATTTTGGTTGGTCAACAGACGAATTTCGAAGGAACCGAAGGTTAAAGCTTCCAATGTTACAGCACGAAGTTCGTATGTTCATGAAGTGAAATTCGAATTTTGAAACTTATAAATGTTTTCACGTTGTGACATACGAATTTTCAAGAAGAAAGTTTTTCTGTTAAGTATGAACAGTGTTTTCAATTTGCTACAGTACCCTCGAAATTTGAATTTTGGAAGCCCAAAATTCGTCTGTTCCCAATACGTTCAAGAAGGCACAGTAGTTCACTTTCTTCGAAATTCGAATGTTGAAAGAATGAAGTTCGTCTGTCAGAGAGATTCTTTTCAGACTAACTTCAACATTCGAAGTTACAAACCTCTGTCATTCGTATGTCAACATTTCATTCCAACAGACTCATACCCTTGGCTTCTGAAATTCGAATTTTAATGTTCAAAGTTCGTCTGACAGAAAGCAGTTTTGAAACTTAAATTATTCTTGATCTCAGATGAACTTTAACATTGTTTGAGACGAATTTCTTCCATTTTCATAAGTTGTGTTTTGTCTGAAATTCGAATTTTGAATACTCAAAGTTCGTCTGTTTCAAAGAAGCTTCTTTCAGACTTATATGAAAATTCGAATGTTGGAAAGCCAAAGTTCATCTGTCAAATAGTATTTTTGAAACTCAATTTCATCTTGATTTCAGATGAACCTTAACATTGTTTCAGACGAATTTCTTTGGTTGTCACAAATTGCTTTCTATTTGAAATTCAAATTTTGCAGACTTGAAGTTCGTCTGTCACTAAAGGCTTCTTTCAGACTCATATGAAAATTCAAATTTTGGAGAACTAAAATTCGTCTGACAGAGAGACATCTCTTCAGACTTGTTCAGTTTTAGTTCGAAATTCGAATTTCCAAAGGCAAAGTTCGAATTTCCCATATGACAGTTCAGTTTAAACTTCTCAAACTTCGTCTGTTTGTGGATGTTTTTCAAATGAGTCAAGATTTAACAAAAAATCAAGGTTTAAAAACATCTTTTCCTCAAATCAAAATCTTTTACCCATTTATAACTAAAGCTAAAGATCCTACAGTAGATCTAGCAGCAATTACTCTGAATCTCTTCACTTGAATTATTTTGAGCTCCTTTGATATCTTCAATCCAAGCTCTTGATTGTTGGTTTGGAATCATCAAAACTCTTAATTCAACAAAACTTGTAGGGAAACTTTGGAGGGAAGCTGAAGCCGACATCTAAGTCACCTGTGACCTAGTCATTCTCCTTGTCACCAAGGATCAATGGTGAGGAACTAAGTGGGAAGCCATAACTCGACATCATTCATAGCTTTAGTGAGAGAGGATTAGAAAAGGACAAGAAAGAGAGAGAAGATGAAAAGGCAAAGATTTCTAAATGAATAAGGAAGAGGTGAAAGAGTTTTTGGGAGGAGGAAAAGTATATTAGAGGGAGAGAGAAATGACAAGTAGTTAAAAGATGGAGGAAGAGAAGTAAGAAAAATCATTTGAGCTGTTGGATTTCTTTTTATCAATGGCTAAGTTTACTAATCCGTGCCTTATACTTTTTCTAAAATGAAGTTGTTAAAATTTTATTGACAATTTCAAAAATAACTACCAAGGTGATTATTTTTTGAATAGCCAACAAGGTCTCGAGCTCACTTTTGTTGTCAGTTCTAGAAGCAACCACCAAGAAAATTCTAACATTTTCTTAGCGATTATTTCTATAACTGCCAACAAAAGTTTCAACTCACCTTTGTTGGTAGTTTCAAAAATAAACACTAAGAAAAGTCTAACCTTTTTTAGCGGTTATTTTTGGAACCACCAACAAAAGCCTTCACCTCATTTTTGTTGGTGTTTTCCCCTATAACCACCAATTATTAAATGCCAAGAAAATCTATTTTTTGCATAGTAAGTCATTCTATCATAAGCGGAAGATTCAAGTCGATCAATATCTCGAAGCCGAGGCCGAGCTGTTGAATGAGTCAAACTTGAAGAGGAACTCCAAAGGGAAGTTGAAGGCAACATCCGAGTCACCTATGACCTTGTCGTTCTCCTTATCATCAAGGAGGTTGGCAATAGTGAAGAACTAAGAGGGAATCCATAACTCAGCATCATCCATTGCTTTAGTAAGAGAGAATGTAACACATTAACTTATGACTATATTATCCATGTATTAGACCTTACTATGACCTATTGATCATATTTAAAAGATTGAATCACATAATAGATTAAGATAGAAAATTTTTCTTTTCCTGGATTACTATTCATTTAGTAAACCTTTTTTCTAAGGTGAATTTTCAAAATTCATAACTAATTATAGAAAAATTGTATCAAGGTGATCTAAGTCTCTAAAATTAGCTTAAGATTTCATCTACGTGAAAAAAATATGAAAAATTATTTTGGTCATGTCAATTAATACATTTTATTGCACAAAATCTACTATTTAAATGGTTACTTTTCACTTCTCCAGGATATTGGCCATAAGTTTAAAAATTCATATCTCATGCTTTACTAAGCCAAATCATGTATTCTCTATGTCATTGGAAATATCTATATTTCTACTAACATCCATATTTTTATTATATATTTATTTAACTTGTGTAGGGCATGATTTTAACTTAAATTATTAAGGGTCAGAACCTCACTTTTACTGGAATAATCTTGAGAAAACATACATATCTCTCATTGTATAGCTCCAATTGCTCTTAAACTAATGATGTATTAAACTTAAGACATTTATATTTTCATGCATATAGACTACTAAATTTTTGGAGCTCTGCACGATTTTGTTATACCTTTTAAAATAAGTGATACTTACAGTAAAATTCACAGTTTCTGCACTACTGTCCAGTTTTGACCCTCAACTTCAAAAATACACTATAAATCTTATATATGCCCAATTTAAGTGCTCTTTGATTGTTGAAAAGCTTACTCTATGTATGTTCAGAGCATATATAACACTCATACTAGATGTTTTGTTTTGAATAGAGTACTCCTATTTCTTTCATAACTAGTCATTTTGGACAAACTTGCATTTTAAGCTTTAAAACCATTACTGTACACTATATACATGCTCCAAACTTATCCAAACCATATTAATAACATTATAGGAGACTTAGGGGTACATGACAAGTAGGAATAATCACATAAGTTCATATGCAAATTTTACATTAAATTCATCAAATACAAACTTATAACTTGAATTACAAAATCAAGCATTAATCCCTCCTTCTTCCTCCTTGACTCCTTAATCTCCTTGCCATAGCTTGAGCCTATCAATTGGGATACTTGAGGAGATGTGATTGGGATAATCTCAGTAGCAAGTTACATTCCATGCAATTATATCAATCATGTCAAATAAACTCACATTTGATCATAGTTAATCACATCAATCACATTTAAACAATAAATTGCCACATTGGCCATAAAAATTTTGACAGAATAATGGCTTAGAAAATAGACATTTCAAGGAATAAAACCCCTCATTTTATAGAAAAAACCAATCAAAGAAAACAGAATCACAATATGGAAACATAATTTCATCATATAACCACAATAATAAAACATAAAGTATAAAAATGAAACTTAGCTACCTTGAAACATTTCTTTGGCCCTTCCTCTTGGATCCAATGCTTCCATTAGCTTCCTTAGGCTTCCTAAAGATCTATATCAACATTGGACACTGTCTCAAGCTAGTGATTATATGGCTTAGCTCATAAAGTCTCAATGGAACCATAAAACCCTATATAGCTTATCTTAAGCTCTAACTTGAAACCAATACTTGTTCCTAAGGTTTTCCACCATGGGAAACCATTTTTGGCTTCAAAATCATGAAATTCTAACCTTAAGACACACTTTTTGCCAAAATCTATACCAAAGAGGCTAGTTGGGTTTTTCAACTACTTGCTTCAAAACATACATGTCTTGCTTCCTCTTGTAAAAACTCATGATTTCTTATCATTTTATGGTTTAAGAACAACTTTCCTTCCATAAATCATGCTTAAGCTGAAGCAAACAACAAGTGGAGAAAAAGAAACTTCAAGAAAACTATGTCAAACTACCAAGAAATCAAGCTAGAACTCATCAAAATCACAAACTAGCAACTTACCAATTTTCTTGGATTTTCTTCACTATTTTTGTTCCATTTTCTTCTTGCTTCTCATGGCTACCTTCACCTCTCACTAAATTGCAGACCACACACGCTGTCTCTCTTGCTTGTGCTTGGATGTGCAAAATGGCGGGTGTGGATGGTATTTATAATGGCTACTAATCATGCTTACTTTTGTTAATCACTTTGATTAACCTTAATCACAACTTGGCCAACAAGTTGTTTTAACCATTAAGCATTCCACTTTTATGCACATGGCTAGCTAAGGTGGCACCACATGAGAGGGTATCTTCTCCAAAATACTGTATATTTTTTCTAGTCCAGTAATATCCTTTATTGGTTACTTTATACGTAAACCAGTAAAGTTAGCTTTTGTAATATAAAATCACTTTATAAGTATAGGAGTAAAGTAAACTTGTATCTGGAATTACTTTATTATCCTATCTCCTAGAAGCTCTTTTTGTACTGTCTAATAGCTTTTCTTTTTACCTTTTTAGCTTTTGCAGATAAAAAAATAGCTTTATAGATAAAAAGTTACTTTTTAATATTTGGCACTGATTATTCTTTATCCTTAAATATTAACCCTTAGTATCATATACAATTGGACTCATCTCACTGAGAGCTTCATTTTGATAGTAAATTTACATATTTACAAAATTACCCTTGACCTGAGGCCAAATTATAATTTTCAAAACTTTCAGATTATTAGCTATAATGTTCCCCAAAATATATATTCACATGCATCTTCCACGGGACTTTTCCAATAAGGGACTAAAATGTGACTATTTTAATTTCTAGGGGCCAAAATATAATTTTTATTTTTCCGTCTAATCAGGAAAAATAACCTCTTTACCCTATTTTATGCAAAATGGTATACATTCATTTTTGTAAATTCCTTATGCATTTCTATATATTTTAACTTTTTAGGGATGTTACAGAAAATTAAAAAAGGACAAGAGAGAGAAAGAAGATTCTGAATAAATAAGGAAGAGGTGAGGGAGTTTTTGGGAGAAGGAAAAGTATATCTCATGAGGGAGAGAGAAATGACAAGTAGCTAAAAGATGGAGAAAAAGAAGTGAGGGAAATCATTTAAACCATTAGATTTCTTTTTATCAATGGTTATGTTTACTGATCCATGCCTTGTGCTTTTTCTAAAATAAAGTTGTTAAAATTTTGTTGGCTATTACAGAAATGATTGCCAAGGCGGTTATTTTTTGAACCGCCAAGAAAAGTCTCGACCTCACTTTTGTTGGCAGTTCCAAAAACAATCACCAAGAAAATTTTACCATTTTCTTAGCTTAGCGATTATTTCTATAACCGCCAACAAAAGTCTTGACTCACTTTTATTGGTAGTTCCATAAATAATCGTTAAGAAAAATCTAACCTTTGGTAGCAGTTATTTTTTGAACTACCAACAAAAGTCTTCATCTCATTTTTTTTTGGCATTTTCCCTTATAATCACCAATTATTAAGCGTTAAGAAAAGCTATATTTTGCGTAGTGAGTCATTCTATCATGAGTAGAAGACTCAAGTCCTTCAATACCTTGGAGCCGAGGCCAAGATATTGAACAAGTCAAACTCATAAGGGAACTCCAAAGGGAAGCCAAAGGCAATATTCAAGTCACCTATGACCTTGTTGTTCTCCTTGTCACCGAGGACATTGGCAACGGTGAAGAACTAAGAGGGAAGCCATAACTCAGGATCATTTAGAGCTTTAGTAAGAGAGAAGATAAAGAGATGAAGATTTCTGAATGAATAAGGAAAAGGTGAGGGAGTTTTTGGGAGGAGGAAAAGAATATCACATGAGGGAAAGATAAAAGACAAGTAGCTAAAAAGATGGAGAAAGAGAAGTAAGGGAAATCATTTGAGCTGATGGATTTCTTTTTATCAATAGTTATGTTTACTGATCCATGCCTTATAGTTTTTCTAAAATAAAGTTGTTAAAATTTTGTTGGTGGTTCCTGAGCCATGGTGGTTATTTTTTGAACCATCGACAAAAGTCTCGACCTTATTTTTGTTAGTGTTCCAAAAATAACCACCAAGAAAATTCTACCTTTTCTTAGCTGTTATTTCTTTATCTACCAACAAAAGTCTTGACTCACTTTTGTTGGTAGTTTAAAAAAAAGTCATTAAGAAAAGTCTAACCTTTATTAGCTGTTATTTTTTTGAGTCGTCAAAAGCCTTCACCTCATTTTTTTTTTGGCATTTTCCTCTATAACCGCCAATTATTGGGCGACAAGAAAAACTATTTTTTGTGTAATGAGCCGTTCTACCATGAGCGGAAGACTCAAGGTGGAAGATGATTAGATTTTTAAAAATTTTAGTATTACATTCCGTCCTGTTCTTGGTATAAGGGCTCTTTTATAAAATTTTCATGATTCGTAATATAAAGGTCTTCACAAGATATAGTGAAGTATTTATGTGTAATTTCTACAAATGTCCTTTATAGTTTCAACTCTCTCTCTTTCCAAGCATTAATGTGGGATAGAGGTTAATGTTTTTTGTTTATGATATTTTAGGAATATTATAGTAAATTTTAGAAAATTAAATATTCCAATTAATTTTAATCACCTGCCTTAATTTGTATAATTTGATTAAAAGGCCCTTATAAAAAGGATCCAAGGGAAGCATATGTAGAAATTATCTAGCAAGTGAATCTTTACTCAAATCTATTGTGACACAACAGGTTATGTACTAACTCAGATCTTAAATACTCCATTTCATCTATAATATAGGTCATGTCGTTTCAAAAAATTATTTTTATTCAAAATATAAATCATGTTTATTATAAGATGTATTAATATTTTTTTTCCTATTTTTCCCTTGACTTCAGTTAAGAAGTGAGAGAAAAAAAAATTAGAATTTAATGCATTTGATAAGGGTAATAGTGTAAAGGATTGCAATTTTTTTTTGGCAAATTTAAGGAGTTAATTATCTTTTGACTACTTTCCTTATAATATGCGTGAAATTTTTAAAACATAACTTTTATTATGGACCAGAGGGAATATAAATTATTTTTAACTATCTTATGCATCTTTTAAAAAAAATAAATCATTAAATTTGTCAAAAAATTCTAATTTTTTTCACCATTTGTCTTTATTAATTACATTATCTCTCATATTTCTCATAACATTCATATCTCATCGATTAACTATAAATCAAAGTTATGAATGAAAAAATATATATAATTAACATGCTAAACAACCTCTAAGATGCCCTATATTTTAAACCAAATATTAGAAGATAATCTATATTTAGGACTGGTGAAAGTAGTAACTAGATGTAGCATTTAATTATAATATTGTAGGGGAAGAGGGAAATTTAAATTTTAAACAACGTAAGAAAATAAATAAAAAAAGTCAAAGACATAAGAGTGACAAATAATTTAAAATGTCAAGCAGCTCAAGATAAAATCCAAGCTATTCCTTCCGTTTGAAAACAATTTGTCTTTTTGGACTTTTTTCCATATTTCAAAACTATTGTCACATTACAATTTTCAAGATAATATTAATGTTTTGTGACAAATTTACCATTTATAATAATGATGAAGAGAAGAGAAAAATATTAAAGAGTACTATATAATTAGAATGTGTTATAATAAAATATAGTTAAACTTTGCTATGTTTTAAGTTATTTATTAATTTTTTTTAATCTGCGTGCATAACCCAATGGTAGTTATTTTGAGATGGAAGAATTATTTAATGGTTCAACAGTAAATATGAGAGAGATTAGAGAAGTAGCATTATTCATTGGCTTGGCTTTCCAAATTTTTCTTCACACGCACACCTGCAGGCGGGCGGGGCTTCTCTCTTAATGATCAAGATTACATCACAATTTTTCTTACCATCAGGATTTGCATCACATTCAATCTTACAAATAAAGCAAGCATAGTAGAGCTTGATGATGTGTATTACAATACAGTATGTATTTAGATGTTGCCTTGATAATAGTATTTGGACAAGAGAATGTAAATACATTTTCGAATTCATGAATACTCCTGGACATACTATCTTAATTCAATTTCAATGTATTGATAGGTGTATAAATTCATATATTGTGGCCAAAAAGTCCATTTTTCTTCTTGTCTAGGTAGGACTAAATGTTCCACCATTGAAAATTTCCTTTACTCCCTTTATTTCATTTTATTTGTTGTTTTTATGTTTTTTATATAGACTAATAAAATCATTAAATAAGCAAATTTATAGTAAAATTTAATGTTACTTTACTAAAGTATCCTTCAATTAAATGCTAAAAGATAACTTATATTTCACGTATTATTATTTTTAATGAAGGTTAAAACAATAAAAAATATAATCAATATTTCATTAGTAATTTAAAATAACATATATATTATAACAATTAAAATTTTTTAAAGAGGGAGTGAGATTGAGTAAAGGTTGATGTGGATTCCTTAATTTGTTCTTTAATATATTCAATTAATATTGATGCATTTACCCCTTTTACCTTTCAGTGTAGCTAATAATTGGACAAAATGAAAATTTCAAACGACCTAACAAAAGTGGATTTTTTTTTAAATTGTTAAAAAGTAGAGTATTTCAAACATAATCATCGTGAAAAAAAATATAAACATTAAACATCATTAATTCACATTGAGAAAACTTTTCAAGAAAATTAATGAGATGAAGATTCGATATTTTGTATTTTTGGTCAGAGTACAAATTTGGAAGTACTAGTAGAATGAATTTTAGAGTGAAAATATTTTATATTTAATTTAATGCAAGACGCAATGCACATTGCATCAAACATAGATTTTCTCAAATTTTCTTTTAAGTGTCAACTTCAGATATAAAAACATAGAGAATGCAAGCTACTCATTACTCAAATGGGTGCCACACACCAAATATCAAAGAAAAATTAAATGCGTTTCTCAATATTGTTCATTGTTAATGAATAGCATGACTTATTGTATATTTTTTTATATATATAAATTAATACTATTAATAGGGAATTAATCATAGGGACCATAAAAGGAAGTTATTTAGGTGAAAAGGACCATTTTCTACCAATCTCTTGCGTTATTTTTTGTTGATTCTGCGTCATTTTCCTACATGAAGTCCCTCTGTCTAAATAAATTCCTTCATTGGTCCTTTTAATTAATTCGCCCATATAATATTGACAGAATTCAAGTTGTTTACTTTCAATGTAGTATTATAAACAAAATGACAAAATGAAGTTGGTTGACTTGAAAAAAAAATTCAATAACAGCTTTGGAATTATGGTTACATGAGACAGGGAATTAAATCAATTTGGAAGTTCATGATGTATGTCAACTCCTTTGCAAAAAAGTTTTGACAAAAATGCTAACTACTTTTTTCTTTATGAGTATATCTTTACTTATATTTTTTAGTTAAACTAAATTTTTAGACCCGCTCAAGGACATATACATAAAAGTGGAAGAAATTATAATGTAGCAGCATAGAACCTTAAGAAAAAGAAAAAAGAAAAAAAAGAAAAAGGAAGCCAATGCAAGCAAAAAAAATGTCAATCAAATTTAATATTGTAATGAGTCTAAAAATTAATGTATTGTAATGAATATTCAGGTTAAAAAAAATCGCACACAAATCATTCTGTAACTGGTAGTGTTAAAATAAACTAATGAACTCAATATTACCCCTTTTACATTAAAAAATTAATAGAAAATGTGAGAATGTTTTATTAAATCAAGAGGTTAATACTCATCATAGAGAACTTGATCTTCAACATCATTCTTAACCTACATAAAATGAAATGCAGAAAAAGATTATGCAAAGTACAAGCAATGCAATTAATGATACTACTCCTCGATGTAATGTTTTGAAAATAGATCAACAAAAGCCCTCAATATGAACTCATGATTCTTCTTCTCATTGACCACCAAATAAAGACTCAACAATTCCTCTAATCCCTCCCTATCTCTCACTCCATGATGGGAGACACGTTAGGAACCTGTCCTAAGAGTCTTCTTTGATATAAAGATCGTGCAACTCAAGGAAAGATGAATAGAACACAAGAACAACGAAGAACGACAATGAACAAAAATGAAAAAGTAGAGATGATGAAAATAAGAAAACTGAGACAAAATGTTGGTCGAAGGAAATAGACTCCAAGAGAACCCGTCTCTTGAATCCTAACTCCGGGACGTCACAAGGATCATTACTCCTTGATAAGTCATCATTCTTTCTGGCACTCAAGGATAAGCAAGAAAGAACTCACTGAACAACAACAAAGTTGCTGAAAAGAAATTCATTCATTCATATTGTGTTTTGCAAGAGTACAAGAGGTGCCTATTTATAGGAAAATATTAACCCACAAACTAACTCTAGTTCAGCCCGCAAACCTAACCTTATTAATGCTCATTAATACAAAAAGGAAACCCTAAGCAAAAAGGAGCATTTAATTCTAATTTTGAATTTGAAAAAGTTGGCTCCTCTTTAATGCATAAAGAAAAACAAATCAGATTTATGATTGTATGTTCTTTATTCAAAAAGGAAACAAATTAACTAAAATAATCTTTAAAAACGTCACTTTTAGTGAGCACATGACAAGCACATGGATTTTAAGCGAATCCTCCTTGTTGGGCTTTCTCCAAGTTGGGCTCTTTGACTATAATTTGGCTCCACATTTTTAGCTTGCCTCTTTTTTTGTTTTGGGCCTCAAAATCATTGAAATACAATGGTTCCATGTTAATCATGTTTTGGATCACCCCATTCATGGTTTGCTTCATGGCTTTTGTTCTAGCTCTAGTCATTGGTCTTCCAATGCCTTGAAGTGGGCCTTGAATTTGTTCATGGTCCATTGTTTCTCTTAGCTTGCCCTCATCATCAAATGCTTCATGCCTCGATCGTACTCTATCAATGAGAATCTACCATCTCCTCCATTGATTGCTTAAAGTCCTCGCGCAGATCATTTGAGTCCATAACCATCAACACACTACTTCCATTTAAACAAAACTCACCTGTGTCAGATTTCTCTTTTTCTCTTAATATTGGCTTTATTTGACATTCAAGCTTTGATCCTTGAGTCTTTGAGACGACTCCATTGATTTCCTCGACCATCAAGCTTGTGATGCCTTTAGGCTCAAAAAATAGCCTCTCTGATGATCTTACGACCCCACGAACTAACTTCTCCATAGACTCACTGTCACAGTCATAGCAGTAGCCAAGAAGATCTGACTCAACTAATGAGCTTCTAGATTCAATTGATGAGGAGGTTGTGAACCTATTAGACTGAAGAATTTGAATAGGATTACTTATATATTCATCGTTGGTTGATTCACAAGAGGTGTCTAGGTGGGCACAATGGGAGAATAACTTCCATCGATGGAGTTTTGGAGATCGCTTGGTCTTAAGCAGAGATGACAACTTCAACAATTTCTTGAGCATTGGATCTCAGAAATCATCAAGCGGCGAGGTGACTAGGGAGAGAGTTTTTCTTTTTAACATGGTGAATGCATTAATTTTGGATTGCAATATTGGCTTTTTCTGGCCAAATGCAATAATGGTTTTTAAAAGCAAAGGCCACAAGACAATAATTATTTATAACTAGAAATTCATTAATATCTTCTTGTTTCATTGAAATTACATGACCCTCTTATATTTTAACAATCTAATTTTTATTAAGTTATTTAGATATATATATATTGAAAATTTTCCTAAAATATTCATCATTTTTATTAATTTAATTATATCAAAATAACTTAAAATTACTAATTTACCCAATATTCATTTAACATATATATTAAATTCTTCTTAAATGTGTTAAATATATATATTTATGGGGAGGGAAATGTAACATTCCCAATTTCATGAATGTGTTACTATGATATATATAGAAATTTTATGAAAACAAGATGGTTGTAAAAGATGTTGAATTAGATATATTGATAAATGCACCAAGGGGTAAAATAGTAATTTCATATACTTAGTCTTTAATTGGAATTAAGTTCTCATGTGATCATTAGAAAGAAATATGTTTGATTCTTGACTGGAATAAATTGCAAAATTGATCATCAAATTGTAACAAATTTTAAAAAATGTAGAAAATTAATATATGTGTGTGTGTGTGTGTGTGTGAGGAAATGAACTTTTTTACATGCTAGACCCTTTTAGGAAAGTATATTAAACTCAAAAGTTACCGTCTAGAAATAATACAAATTGTAAAATATGTGAGCCCCATATAAAAATTACTTCCTTTAGTTCAAAATATAAGTCTCATTTGACTAATTGTACAACAATCAAGAAAGGTAGTTTTACTCATTAAATTTATTAAAAAATATATTATTTTTCAATAATACCCCTATTTAATGCATTACATTTAAAGTTTGTTAACCCTATTATATTTAATTGTAGATACAAGGTAAAATAAGAAAAAGAATATTCAATATTCTAGAAATTATCAAATGAGACTTATATTTCAAACTCTAAAAAACTTGTGAAAGAGAACTTATATTTTGGATCAGAGTGACAAAAAGAAAAAGGAAACGTGGTTCCCACAATAAATGAAAAGAAAAAGAAAACTATGTGAGCCCTACCTTAGATATTGTTTGAATCAATTAGTAAGATAAATATAGATCTCAAACCAATATATTTTTTACACACATTGATAGACAATTAGTATATGCAGATACCATATATAAAATACCAAAAGAATGTCCAGACCTAAAGTAAATGAGACATTATTGATCTGGACCAAGTAAAATATACTGGATAGTAGACAAATTATTTTTCTCTCTCCTATTTCTATTTGACCAAAAGTTATATAATATTTTTGGAAAATATTAAGCCAAATTATGATGAAAAAATTATGTAATATTTATGTAATCCATGATGAAAAAATGATGTAAGGATGATGCAAAGAGTTCAAACCCTAGAAGTAGCCATTTTTGGCCATTGGATTAAGAGACAAATGGAGGGTTGGGATGCATTCAAATTATCTATAAAAGGAGGGTTAGACACCCCCCCCCCCAAAATTTGGCATGAAAGTAAGAGGAAGAGAAGTAGAGAAAGAGGAAGGAAAGAGCTTGCAGGAAGAAGTTGTCAAGCTTATAAGGTAATGATCTCCTCTAATCTCCTAGATTAAATTCCTTAGGTTCCAATTAATTGTTTCAGCCAAGACAAAAAAACATATGTGGAGGATGAAACTTTCATGAAAACAACAATAGGAAAGGAATGGAATTAAGGAACTATGCTTGAATGGCATGAGAAATTAGTGTGTAATGAAAATTTCCTCCTAGGGTTGGCTAAGGGAGGTTTTGGCCTCAACATGTTCAGTACCTAGGAGTTGTTGTTTCCTGAATTTGATTATGGGAATGAGTTTCTCATGTCCAAAATAGTAGGGAATGACCAACAAATTAAAAGTTTAGGGGAAGATATGAAATTTTAGAGCCAATCAAGTGTAAAAGAATCTAGTTGTGTATACAGATTGCTTAGTGAGCTTTTATGATGTGGATAGGCTCATAAAGAAGTCAAGGAAGTGATACAAGAAGGTGAAATCAAGTTTGAAAGCAAAAGGAAGTAAAGCTCCAAGGTTGTGACATTGTCTATGCTTTACATTATCGCATTTTTTTTATATATGATAACTTAACTACATGATGTTCATGTTATGAAATGGCTGCCATGTTGTTGTACATTGTTTTTTTTATTGGTTTGGATATAAATATGTTGAGGACTTTGCCCAAGATATCCTATTTCTAAGTTGAAACTTTACCAAAATTTTGTTAGACAACATGGTGATTCTATCTGTTTATAAAGTTATATGATGTTTATGATGTTTTCCAAATTGTGTAATGATGTATTCACATATGACCAATGTTACTACTGAGTTTATCAATCTCATCCCTAAGTTTCAAAATGATAGAGCCAAGTAATACCCAAAGCAACCATACAAGCATGAAGGAATGATGAAACTGGAAATTGTTTTTAGTTATATTTACTGTCTATATTTGGGACTTTGTATAAAATCATATAGAAGATCAAAAATTTAGTGGTCAATATGTTTATGTAATGTTATGTCTTTGGATCATATGGCATTTATATAAGTTGAATTGGTATAATATTAGTTATGAATTATTTCCCAAAACCATTTCAGTGTTAAACAATTTAGTACTAAAGGTTTATGATGGCATTCAATCTAGTACATACATAATAAATGTACAATATTTATATGGTTAAAAAATAGACATACAGAGCTTTCTAATGATACTAAGAATGAATGGATTGGCTCTATATACAATGAGAAGTGAATGCCCAAATTTGTAGCTCAAATTTTGGATGGAAACTGGAAGCCAAAAATAAACAATAAAGTTTAATGAATAAACTGCACAAATTTAAGTAATGAACTTTGATAAGTAGCATTTTCCATTATTTTTGTCTCCATAATTAGGGGTTTTATGGTGCAATTTTGATTAATTTCAGGTATTTATTATAATTTCTATATTTTAGTTGGATCAAGAGTTTAGTGAAATTTAAGGCTAAAATCATGAAATCAGGTTCATTTTATGATGATTATGTATATTCCATGATTTTGGGTTTAATTCTTTCTATCAGAGCTGTTTGCACTGATTTTTAGTGCTTAATTAAGCCTAATCAGATAATTAATCAAGAAATTTTAGGGTTATGCCTTGTGAGTTTTCTCCAAGGAGATACCATTCCACACATCGTTTGATGATCCCTATCATCCTATATCACTTTTTCCATTCATGTTAAACCCGTTCTAGACACTATTCATCCATTTGTCATTTTCCCATTTTACCCCTAATTAAAGACGCTCTTGGTTTTAGTTTTAATTATCCTTAATGAGTTTGGATTGATTCATCTAATCATTGTTTTAAGAATTAATTAACCGTAATCCTAGTAATTAAAGTTGGCTGAAATCATTTAGTGTTTTGTTTTGGAGTTGGTCAAAGTTTGGTCAACCAAGGATTTTTTGGTCTTTTTTTTTCTTGGATCCTTATTTTCCCATTATTTTCTTGGGGTTTTTTATTGCTTTCTTTTGAATTTATTTCAGCATTTTTTCCTCTTAATTTTCATGTTTATTTTTGTTGAAATTAAGCTCTCAATCTTAATTAATTACTTATTATGTTCTTATCCTATAGTTCTATTTAATTATGTTACTTGATTATATGTATCATATGATTTAATTTTTGTGTAACATTTTTAATATCATAGGGCATGGACAAGTGGGCTATGACATGGATTGGAGAGCATAGTTGAATTGTTTTATTTTTTCTATTGGCCATTTATTCCACCTAGGCTTACATGTCATTATTTTTGCCAAATCACCATGATACCTCACCATATACCACTCCGCAATTACCCTTATACCCTTTGCAGCCCTAAAAACCTAATTCCCATTCATTATGTGCATCTGGACAGTGGCCACACATGAAGGTCGAAGACTCTTAAGCTCTCTCTAGTGTCTTCATCATTCTTGTCTTCAACTATGCGAACCTTCCTATCTTTTCATCAAATTCACGCTAATTCCTCCAATTCTACCATCAATTCATTCTCCATTCTTCATCTTCTGCACCTTCTACTTACCAATTTGATTCATTAATCCTTCCATCCATTCCATCCAAGTCTTGATTTTGGAAGATAGTTGAAGGAGTTGCTAGAAAATTTTATTCGAGGAAGAACAAGTATCAATTACCATCTTCAAGTGCTAGCTCGTGGAGTTTGCTCTTCTCTTGGGATGGATGAAATTTGGACAGCTCCCTTGTTCTTCACATGACAGCCATGGAGTGAACTTGAGGAGGTGTCTTAGCTTGAGCAAGGAGGATGGCATGAAGACTCACGTGCTTGATTTCAACTTCGGGAGCTATTCTTTCCATCTTCTTTTTCTACTCTTTAATCTCATTTTCGTTCATTTTTGGGGGCTATTACAGACCTGGACTAGTGATGAATTTGATGTTATTAGGTTGTTAATTTGATGGATTATGTTATGGAAAGATCAACCCTATGTAGAAGGTTCAGAATGTATTGAATTTGAGTTGTTTTTTGTAAAATCCAAATTTCTAGGGCTATATTTCAAGCATGATTAAATGATGTGTTTTACATTATAGTGCTAAAAAGCGTGGTTGGCAAAAATGTTGCAATTGATATTATGTTTAAATGCCATAAAAGATAAAATGGTCATTTTACAAGTTTGATCCTTAAATGAAATTGATTCTATTTAGTAAAAAATATGCAAAGTACCTATCATATAAAAGCTTTCAATGAGCTAATTCCAGTGGTATAAATTTTGGTTCACCGAGAGGTCTAGATTAGAAGATAAATCGATTTGAAAATAAAGAGATAGATGGGCCCCATGAGAGTCAAAAGTAAATAGTGAAAATTATTGTGCCTTCTAAATAAATACTTTTTAATAGATAAAATAGACAGTAATATACCTTAAACCCAGTATAATTTATACTGCATATAAAAATACAAATAGCTCCAATTGATAAAATAATGTCTACCCTATGTAAAGAAATGTGTAGATCCTTCTAGACCAATAAAAATTTATTTGATGATTGGAAAGTTATTTTCCCATTCTTCCTTCCGTTTGTTAAAATTACATAGGAAATCAAGGTATAATTTTTCCTCTCTTTTTTCTCTTTTCTCTCACACATCTTCCGCATGACACTGACAGAATTTTCACTTCTTTTCTTCCTCCCTCTCTCATGTATCCATTAAGTTAAATAAATATGGTCAGAATTCACGCCTCCTTTTCTTCAAGCGAAACACCAATTAAGAAGAGAGATTTGACTCAAAACTTTCTATCTTGGCTACATGTTCAACTAAAAAAATGAGAATAAATTCTGCCAATTTATATAATCAAATTTTAAGAAGTAATTAAGTGACGATGTTATGGCTTATGTCATAGAACAAATTTGGGCCATTGGATTAAATGAAAATGGAAGGTTAGGATTCAATTATTTTCTCTATAAATATGACAACACACCCTCCCTTTTGCCCACATTTCTGACTGACTAAAATAGCAAAGGGAGAGAGTGAGGGAAGTTGAACATGAAGAGGAGAAAAAGAAGAAAGAAAAGGGAGAAAAAAAATAAGGTAAAATTTCTTCCTCTTTAGCCTTTAATTTCTAAAATAGGAATTAGGATTTTTATATAGAAAGAATGAAATTTCCCTTCCTCCTTAGCCTCTAATAATTCTGGTCAAGCTTAGAAAAGGAAGGAAAATGGAAATTTTGTCCAAATAATGAAGTAAAACTATGAATTAGAAGTAAAGGTTGACTTTGTATGAATTGTTGAAAATCCTTCTCTTTCCCTCTCAAGATATATTTCAGCCAAGAAGAAAATTGGCACAGAAACTAAAACTGTAAAAAAACTCTGTTGTTTTTCAATTGCTCTTCGATGCTTCACAAGGAAAAATGACCTCCCTTTTATACTGGTTTCTAGAGGCACAAAACGTATGGAGTTTGATGAGGCATTATGACAATTATTAAGGAGGTTACATGGAATTATGGAGGAAGGAGTTACGGGAATGAGAGTTACATCCGTTTCAGTCATGATCCGTTTCATTCTCCCTGAGTTGGAGGGAACTCGCCCTCGAGTCAAAGTCAGCATCATCATCCAGGTAAGGTGCCAAGTCAGCAACATTGAAAGTGGTAGAAACTCCATAAGCACCCGGCAATCCAACCTTATAAGCATTGTTGTTAATCTTTTGTATAATCTTGAAAGGACCATCAGCTCTAGGAGATAACTTGGCATTAGGTTGTTTAGGAAAACGCTCTTTTCTTAGATGTATCCAAACCAAGTCTCCCACATTAAAGATCTGTTGCTTCCGATGCTTGTCACGCTGTGTCTTGAGTTTGAAATTCTGCTTTTGGATTCTTTCACGAACTTGTTCATGCAACTTCTTGATTTCCTTAGCCCTTTGATTGGCATCAGAACTGTACTACTGCTTATCAAGTGAAGGGATCAAGTCTAGTGGACTAAGGGGATGAGTGCTATAAACAACTTCAAACGGACACTTTCCAGTTGCTTGATTAACAGAATTATTGTAGACAAATTCAACTTGAGCAAGAACAAGGTCCCACTACTTCAAATTCTTCCCCATGAAACTTCAAAGAAGATTTCCCAAAACTCTGTTAATAGCTTCAGTTTGTCCGTCTGTCTGTGGATGGCCAGCGCTGCTCAATTGGAGCTTAGTTCCCATCTTTTTCCATAACATCCTACAAAAGTGGCTCAGGAACTTAACATCACGATTAGAAGTAATAGTTTTTGAAATTCCATAGAGACGAACAATCTCTTTGAAGTACAAATCTGCAACTTGCACCGCATCATTGGTCTTTTGACATGGAATAAAATGGGCCATTTTTGAAAATCGATCCACAACAATCATGATGGAATCTTTTTGCCTCTGTGTTCTGGGTAAACCAAGAACAAAATCAATGCTCACATCTTCCCATGGTGCTTCTGGAACCGGCAGTGGCATGTATAATCCTGTATTTTGCCCTTTCATCTTAGCCAAATGACATATTTGGCATCGCTATATATGCCCGTTGACATCTCGTTCAAGTCTTGGCCAATAGAAATTCTCTTTGACCAGATCAACTGTCTTGTCTCTGCCAAAATGACCAACTAACCCTCCATCGTGATTTTCCCAAATTATCGCCTCCCTCAAAGAACCTTGAGGAATACATAGGGTTTTACCTCGGAATAGAAACCCATCATGTCGGTAATATTGGTGGAATGATTGATCGACTGTAGCTTCCCACACTCCATGAAAATCAGGGTCATCCTGGTACAACTCCTTGACAAGATCAAAACCAATAACTTTGGCCTGCATTGTTGTTAATAACACATGTCGACGGCTAAGAGCATCAGCTATAGAATTTAAAATCCCAGCCTTATGCTTAATGAGGAAGGGATAAGACTACAAGATTTCACTCCAACGGGCATGTTTACGATTGATCTTTTGTTGAGAGTTCAAATACTTTAGGGCTTCATGATCCGAAAAAAGTATGAACTCTTTGTTCAGGAGATAGTGACTCCAATGTTGCAAAGCTCGGACAATGGCATAGAATTCTTTATCATAAGTAGAATACCTGAGTTTCACATCATTGAGTTTCTCACTAAAAATGGGATGACCTTCCTGGCTTAAAACAGCGCCAATTCCAGTATTGGAGGCATCACAGCTAACCTCGAACACCTGGTCAAAATTTGGAAGCACTAGGACGGGAGCTTCAATCAACCGCTTCTTTAGCTCCTCAAAACTCTTTTGAGCTTATTCCGTCCACTGAAATTTGTCTCCCTTGGTGCAATCTGTGAGGGCTGCAGCAATAAAGCTAAAATTGGGAATGAACCTCATGTAGAAAGAAGCTAATCCGTGGAAGCTTCGAACTTCCTGGAGAGATTTTGGAACTGACCAGCTATTAATGGCTTCAACTTTACTTGGATCAACTCGAACACCTTCTGTGGTGATGATGTACCCCAAGAAAACAACTTCATTGGCGAGAAAGGTACACTTCTTTAGATTGGCAAAAAGCTTTTGGTCTCGTAATGCTTGCAAAACTTGCCGTAAGTGATCAAAGTGTTCTTCCTGACTCTTGCTGTAAATAAGAATGTCGTCAAAGTAAACAACAACAAATTTGCTAGTAAAGGGTCGTAATACCTGATTCATCAGGCGCATGAATGTGCTAGGGGCATTGGTTAGTCCAAAAGGCATCACATTCCACTCATACAAGCCATCTCTTGTCTTGAAGGCGGTCTTCCATTCATCTCCTGGACGAATCTGGATTTGGTGATACCCACTACGAAGGTCAATCTTGGAAAAAATAGTGGCACCATGCAACTGGTCTAACATGTTGTCAAGTCGGGGTATCGGAAACCAATAATTAATAGTAATTTTGTTAACGGCTCGACAATCGATGCACATTCTCCAACTCCCATCTTTCTTAGGCACTAGCAGAATACGTACAACATAAGGGCTAATACTTTCCCGAACCAGCCCTTTCTTCAATAGTTCTTCAACTTGTCACTGGACTTCGGTATGTTCCTGAGGACTCATCCTATAAGCAAGCTTGTTAGGAATGACTGTTCCTGGAACAAAATCAATGGTGTGTCGTATGTCGCGCATGGGTGGCAACTCGGGTGGTATCTCATCAGCTATCACGTCTGGAAACTCGAATAATAAGGGTATAACTGCTGGTGAGATGGTGGACTCACTATTTGCCTCGAGTACCAGTATGAAACTCATTGTCTGGGTTTCAGATTTCATCACTTTGAACTCTTCTTTCATCATCAAAGTCACCAATGGCTTAGCTTCTGTTGAGGCTTTGCTAAACTCACTAGGCGGTAGAGGCGCTAGCTTGATCTTGACGCCATCTTTAGTGAAAGAGTAGGTGTTTGTACATCCATTATGCAGAGCATATCGATCATATTGCCATGGCCTCCCCAAAAGAAGGTGGCATGCATCCATGGGAACAACATCACACAAAACATCGTCACAATATCTGTTCCCAATAGAAAAAGTAACAAGGCATTGCTTAGAGACTTTTACCTCGCTTCCAGTATTAAGCCAGTGAAGCTTGTAAGGATGCGGGTGGTCATGCGTTGGTAGCTTCAACTTCTGCACCATGTAGTCAGACACTACATTTTCACAGCTCCCACTGTCAATAATGACATTACAAACTTTGCCCTGGGCAGTGCAATGGGTGTGAAAAATATTGCGTCATAGCCATGGTTCTTCCTTAACTACAGCTGCATGCAGACTTCGTCTGATAACCAAAGCCTCTCCTTGATCTGCAGGTGTAATCTCCTCGTCATATACTGGTTCGGCTTCATAAAATGTAGTCTCCTCTTCATCTTCCTCAGGTGCTTCATAAACTTGCCCTTCCCTAATGGTGATAACCCTTTGAGTAGGACAGTCTGAGGCGATATGACCAAATCCTTGGCATTTAAAGCATCAGGGTGCTTTAGAGCCAGATTCCTTAACAGTATTTGGTGGAGACTTGTGCGTAGTGCTAGGCTGCGGCTTGCCTGTTGAAGTGGGCTGCTGAAATTCTGCCTTACGACTATCAAAATAACCCCTAGAAGAAGAAGGTTGATAAGAAGACCTCTTGGGCATTTGTTTCTTAATGGGAATGGCTAGGCGAATCACATCATCCAAAGTCCAATATTGCTAAAGCTGGATTGGATGACTGACATCAGCGTTTAACCCTGCAAGATAACGAGCTATCGTTTGCTCCTCCTTCTCCTGTATGTCACACTTCATCATAAGTTTTTCAAACTCTCTGGTGTATTCTTCTACAGACAAGGACCTCTGTCGAAGATTCTGCAATTGGATAAAATTATCCTGGTGGTAATGCTTCGGTAGAAACTTCCTGGTGAGCTGTCGTCTCATTTTCTCCCAAGTCTCAATCTTACGCTTTCCCTCTCGTATTTGCTTCCTTTTGATATTTTCCCACCATATGGAAGCATGCTTCTTGAGTTTAAGAGCAACTATCTTGACCTTCTGTCCTTCTGGAATCTCCTTGTATTCAAATACTCGCTCAACTGTTTGAAACCAATCTACAAATTCATCTGGCTGGAGTCTTCTCTCAAATTCTGGGATGTCTACTTTGATGTCACTAGAGCGAAATGGTTGTTGTTGAGGTCGGCGGTGGTTGTCAGTGGATGACGAACTATTGCTACCCGAATCACCTTCTGGATTTTCTCTACGAGTTTCTAGCAAAGCCCACTGTAATTCTATGGTAGCTTCTAATTCTTGTATTCGACGTCTTATCTCGTCCATTGCAACGTCCTGTACATTCCTGCATCTTGGAGGCATTTTTTTTTTCCGCTTTTTCTAAAAGGTTAGGACTTAGGCAAAAACAATTAAAAGTATAGGGGTGAAAAGGTAATTTGTTGGGGTGTAGGGGTGGAAAAGGAATTTTAAGAAAATGTGAGGCAGAATTGCAATTTTGAAAAAATATGGGGACAAAATTGCAATTTCAAAAAGTTTAGGGGCACAATTGCAATTTTAAGGAAGTAAAGGGGTAAAATGAAATTTCAGAAAGTTTAGGGGCCAAAATGTAAATACTGAAAGTATGGGGCAAAAATATAAATATGAAAAAGTTTAGGGGTCAAACTGTAAATATGAGAAGTTTGGCTGACTGGGCAACGTGACGTGGCAAAGGTGGCACGTGGCCGACACTGGGTGGCTGATTTGTCGCTGACTGGACAGGTTAGGATGACGTGGCAAGTGACGTTATCATCTTCAACCTCCAGAGCACGTGGCCAACGCGTGGTATTCCGGTGGAGGCGCGTGAAGGCGCATGTGGTGTCAGAAGGCGGCGAAACTCTCCAGTCCGAGATTTTCTGACCTTTCGAGCTTGATGGTGAGGTCCATTTCCCTGAAAAGTGACCGGAATTAAATTCCGACGGCGGCGGTGGCGACGGTTGCTCACTTTTAGGTGACTCTTCGACGGCTCTCTCACTCTACAAAGCTCCTAGACACTCTCTCACCTGCTCTGATACCAAAATGGCACATAAACCAAAACTGTAAAAAAACTCTGTTGTTTTTCAATTGCTCTTCGATGCTTCACAAGGAAAAATGGCCTCCCTTTTATACTGGTTTCTAGAGGCACAAAACGTATGGAGTTTGATGAGGCATTATGACAATTATTGAGGGGGTTACATGGAATTATGGAGGAAGGAGTTACGGGAATGGGAGTTACATCCGTTTCAGTCATGATCCGTTTCAAAAATTGAGGCTAGGAGTTGAAATTTCATGAATCTAAGGTTAAAAATGAATTCCTCATGCCAAAATTAGCTAGGATGGAGTATAATTTGGAGGATTAAGCTTAGAATGAAAATTTTGAATTTTCAAGGCATAAACACACTTTGAAATAGCTTATGAGGAATGAAATAATTTAGCATAATTATATCATTGATTTTAGGCTTGAGAAGTTGTAAGGAGGTGATAAAAGAAGGAAAACTCCATTAGAAAGTAAGTAACATGTAGCAATTTACATTTCTTACATTTATGTTGTCTTAAATAATTCTATGATGTTTCTTGATAAAACATATTGTTGTTATTGTGTTTTATGACTGTTACTAGTTGTTTCTGTATTAAAGGCAATGCCCAGAATGTCCTGTCATTAAGGAGAAACTCTACCAAAATTTCCATTTGACAATATGGTATATTATGTTATAATATGTTTTAAAGTGTTTCAAGAGATGTTTTAAAACTTATGCGATGATATAATTGCTTGAGATGTATCTTGCTACTGAGATTGCATAATCCCATTCCCCAAGTTACTAACCAATGCTAGGTATAAGTCATTCAAAGAACCAAGCAAAGGAGAAAGATGATTGATGACAAAGAAGTTGTTTCAAATTGAGTATTTGATCTTAGATATTGTGATGTTGTTTTGTTCGCCAAAATATGTAGCTATGTTGAAATATGATAGAGAACCTATAATATGTGTTATAATACCCATTTTGGGCTAGTGAATGATTTAGAAATTGTTTATGTTTATTTCTTAGTGAGTTATAGTAAGCTTTGTTATTAGTTACAATACAATTGTTATAAATAGTCTGATTTGAGTCAAGAATGTTTAGGAAGACTAAACTTGACTAGAAAGAAATCATATAAAGCAATGATTTACATATCTTTAAGCTAGACATAATGAACTTTCTCAGGAACCAAAGAGCATGCAAATTGGTTAAGAGTTGAGGAAGTCATGAAGTATCAAAATTAGTAAAAGAAATTTGGACAAAAAATGAGGATTTTCCCACTATATTAAATCTACGAGATTTTTGGACAAAATGATCCGATGAAAGTCTAGTAACATATTTTTTCCATGTGGAGCAATGTTTAAGCTGCATTTAGATACTCGAATCACTTCTATATGATTTCTTTACATTTAGTTATGAATCTTTCAATTTAGGTGCGCAAATGTATTTATTAATGCAAAAATAAAATTTTCAGTTTTAAATTTCTATGTGATTCAAGCTTCTAAATCCTTTTTAATTGTTCTCAAATGTTGTACAATTCATGGGAAAGATAGTGATAAGTTAAGGTGTTACATTTTTCGATGGTATTTCATTACTTGATCAATTTTCCAGTTGCTGTACCTTCCAATTATCCTTAGATTGGTTGATTTATTGGATGAATTATGAGCTTAATTACCTTGTTTTTTATGATTGGAAGGTTGTTGAGTTGAGCACTCATGTTGATTACCTTTTTATAGCTTGGATAAATTGATTGGCATTGTTATACTATCCAATTGTTCATAATTAGCTCATGCCTATAATGTTTGTGAGAAAGCTTGAGTCAATGGCATTTGATTTCTTGTCAATTTTTCTCACATTGTGCATAGGTTGTGTCATGGTCTTGAATCGATCAATTGTACATGCTAATTTATTGACATGTCTCCCTAGGTATCTTTCTAGAGTCTTAGGATTGCCAAACTTCCTTGTTCCTACTAGAAGCCATATTCATCCATTAAATTCTTGTATCTTTTTCCTAGTTTCTTCATTCCAATTTTAGCCTAAATGTTGGTTAAGTTTAGTTCTTAGTATTAGAATTAGTTTGCATTACTTTGTTCTTGAATTAACTTAATTATTGTCATTATATTTAATCTTAAACCCCCCCCCCAAAGTAAGGTTTAGTCCATGGCATTTGCATATAGATTATAGGATTACATTACATCATTTTAGTTTTAGGAAGTTGCATACATAAGCATGCATTTAAACATTACATTTATTTAACATAGGTTGCATAATTTTGCATCCCATACATTTGCATTAGCATTTGTACATTCATATAATAGTATCTAGCTTCCATTTGCATTAGTTTTAGAATTCCTATTTGCTTAATCACTATCTTAAATAAGACTAAATGATTTGCTCCTTAGTAAAACACCATGGTTGCACCATTCTACTACAAATTCTTTTGCAATCAAGTTTATTAAATTGCAACCTTCAACATGGTTGCTAAACTTCCAGTTTCATACTTTTCCTATGAAATTCAAAATGTAAACAATTTTTAGAGACTTTAACCATTGAAAAATGATTTTTATACATTTAGTTATGATTTTCCAAAGTTTGCTGCATAATAATATAAATAGTGCATGAAAAAT
Organism: Adenanthera pavonina; assembly: GCA_026686845.1. NCBI lineage: Eukaryota > Viridiplantae > Streptophyta > Magnoliopsida > Fabales > Fabaceae > Adenanthera > Adenanthera pavonina. Next base: position 17,040,459 of record JAIVEN010000018.1, read on the forward strand.
AATTTTTGACAGTTTTAAGTTGGTTGAAATTCTTAAGCTCCTTTTTCATGACTTAAAATCAAGTAGTTTACATGGGAAAAGTATTGAAATATAAGAAGTAGTAGCCACCATGTTGGAGTTGAGTCATAATGATAATATCAATTGCAAAATTTTGAAACTCGGCATAGTTGGAGACCATTGTGCTGATGGTTGACACCATATCGAAGCTGAGGCATGATGATTTTAACAAACCATGAAATTTCTTTGGCTATAAGGCATTTGAGAGAAATTGTGAGGACCAACAAAGAGAACAACACTTTGGCTATCAGATCACACGGCATGTTATATTCTTACTACACTCCACACTAATGACTAGTTGACAGAGTCAGTAAATATTTGTAATCATGGAAAGGTGTATATCAATAAGGGACATTATAAACTCTATGATTTAGTATTGACTGGCTTTAGGTAGAGAATCATATTTCAGATATTACATCTTGGATAATGTGTTTTAAAAAGTGTCCACATTGCACAAATTAGCCGTTAATCCGAGATTCATTTAAAAAAAATGTTTTTATTAAAATTACACAATTAATTTTGCCCAAGTGGGAGAATGTTAAAATTTTGTATGTGAGCTTCAATCAATTGTGATTTTTGGTTTTGTGAAAAATGGGCTAATACTGTTTTTTAGTGATCCATAAGAGGATGCAAGTTGAGTCCACCTAACAAATTAAGTGATCCTTTATATTTTGAGCTAGATATCTGTGAGTTTGATTAGTGTGGGTTAAAGTGTAGACCTAACCCATAAGCTCATACCATGATGGGAGGATACTAAAGTTTATTTAAATTTGGCTAGATCCCCTCTATCATCACATCAATTATTCTGTCATCACTTCCCCCATTGAGAGTTATGATTGGGAGTGCGAACAAGCGGAGGAAGGAAGAAGTCATGATCTTCTAATTCAAAGCTACTGCACAACATGTTCAAATTATGGATTCAAATTATGGATTATGTCATCTGAATTTGGTGTTCTAACATACTTTTCATAGATTCATTTTCTTACATTTAGAACTTGACATGCGAGAAAATTTGGACTGGAAGGATATTATCTCCTCTACACACTTGAAAGTATTGGGCTGTAAAGTATTTATTCACTTCCTAAAGACGAAAGGCCAAAGCTTGATGCTAAAACCATGCAATGCATATGAATTGCTTGTGTTCTTGATGAGTTGACCTACAAGCTTTACGATCTTGTAATGAAGATCATTAGAAGCATACATGTGTTCCTCGAAAACCATATTGAACATCAGAAAATTCAAACAGTCAATGTTTCAAGGAAATTACTTTGCGATTTGGAGAGTAAAAAACAACAAACGGTGGCTCGCTCACTCCACGATTTGGCTGAATAATTTGTTCAGAGAATTTCTCACGGAAAAAATCAGTGAGAAAATGAGGAAAAAAATTGTGAAAACACATTTCTCAAGAACTCTCATGATTTTTACCTCAACGGAACAAAATTCAAAGGAAGGATAATTTCTTACCGCATAGTGTCGTGAGAAGTATCTTTTCATGGATTAATCTAATTAGAATTTGTCAAGGATCCACTATCCGAGAGAAATTCTTGATCGAATGAAACTTGTAAAAGTTGATGATCAAATATTTTCCGGAACTTAGGTTAGCATATCCCAAGTCTGGGCTCTAGTTAGCTACGAGACAAGTGAGAATGACAAATATATTCCTCATGAGAAATTATCGTTTTTGGATTCAAGTATTTGATTAAATTAAAATCAAGAGCTGAAGGAGTTTGGGACCATTGGAGTAAAGGTCAGCAAAGCAAACTTTTTTCTAATCTTCAACAGAAGATAAGTTTTCAATTTCATCTTCCCAAAACTATCTTTTTACTTGAATCTTTCAAGATTTCAATTATTAAAGTATTATAATTTTGCCATTTCATACTATTTTATCCAAATTTTAATGCTAAGCATGATAATCTGCAGACTTTAATATTATTGGGCACCTACTGACAAATTACATGATATCCTATGAATTGTCATGGGTCTCTTTACCATTTAGTATGAAGAGAAAATTAGATTTTTTTTTATTTTAACAAGATATATCAATTTTTGTAAGAAATAAAGACAAAACAATTATTTATAATTATAAAAATATTATTTTCATTTTTTTTAAAATCCTGTTTTGTACCAAAACAACCCATCAAATGACTCAAAAGTTGCTTGAAATAACAATATGTTGGGATCAAAATGAGGTTTTCTTGACATGACATGGTAAATTAGACAGATTATATTCAAACAACTTACAGTATATAACTTATTACATATAGTGCTGTAAGAAAGAAAGAAAGAAAACTAGAAAAACTAAAAATGTTAATAAATAAATAAAATCGACCCTATACACCCTCGTCTCTTTGTATGAATCTTTCTCCTACGACATTACAACATCATTGCAGAGTCCAGACTTCGTTACATTCTAGTTATCTGTTTTACTTCCATTATGACAGATTAAACAAGGAACCCTCTTCCTATGCAGCCTCTTGAGAACTCTCGCATTTTTGGTACTGCAGATCATTCTCTTATTTTTTTTTCCCCTTTCTTACTCTGAATTTTTTAGTACAGAAGAAATTCTACTCACATATGCATAGGAAAAACGGATTGAATTACAAAGAGCCATTCACTGCTATTAGCATTAACATTCAAGGCCATCACCTGTAAGACATACCATTATCATCATCATAATCGTCATCGTCACTGTTCTCATGCATATCATCATCATCATCATCATCAATTTCAGCATCACTAACTTCAGTCTTAGAATTGACATCAAGAACAGAATGTGAGGTCCAATCAGGGGGGAAGGTCTTTTGCAATATTTGTGTAAGTTCCCCTCCGGTTCTCTCAATCTTCCGTAAGCATTTCGACCAGTGTACAGCAGTTCCCATGTCTACAGTCATCTGAGACTCTACCATCTCTCTACATATGGACAAGAGTCCACTGTAAATGTATGCTTCCGCAAAAGTTGCTCTTGAAAGCAAAGATGTGACGAGACAGTGGTACACTGCTTTGTCTGGCTTCAATCCAGCAGCTTTCATGTCTTCAAAGCACTTCAATGCTTTTTCTGGAAGAGAAGCACGTGCCCAACCATGTATTGCAGTGGTATAGGTCTTCACATTTGGTTTTATACCACAAGCTTCCATTTCTTGAATAGTCTGAGTAGCTCTCTGTGGGGAAAACCAATTTGATGAAAAACTATTATAGACTAGATCTTTCCATGCATGTTAACTAACAATCTAAAGAAAATTTTCAGACCGAAAAATATATTGATGTGAAAGCTAAAACTGCAGATGGAAAATAAACAAAAATAGCAGAAAACAATAAGAAATAGGACGATAAAAAAGAATTGGAAAATAGAGACACAAAGCCTCATACAGGAGCCGCATTGTTGGTCTGGTTTGTCAATACTGAATTATGGAGAGAAGCTGCATTGTTCACGACTTGTGAGCAATGCAGCTTTCCACAAATTTTAATTCATTGATAGGGATATGAATAAGGAGGAAAACTTCATTTGGTCCTCAGCAAATCATCCCTTTTAAATTAGTCCCTAAACAACCATTAACGTCCTTGCAATGCTGCTTCTTCCATCTCATTTTCATACAAAACTTAATGTCAAATTTAGCGGTCTGCTGACTTTGATGTTATTTGCATACCTGACACCATTATTTTGTCCCGAATACCTAACACTATTAGCTCACACCTAATATTTCACATCCAAATCAGCAAATAGTTAAAACTGGTGTTAAATTTATACGAAAGATAGGAAGGAAGGCCACTCGGCAAGCATTTTGATGATCGAAGAACTAAATTAAAAGAAATAATCTGTAGAGAACTAAATTGAAAGTCCACCTACTTGTTAAGGACCAAAGATTTTCCTCATAAGAAACCTACAAAGCCTTAACAAATATTTTATAATTAAAATTCAAAACCGTGCGTTGACAAGGTTTAAGACTCCAGCTGTAGGGTAATATAAAGAACAAAGTATTTGATGAACAGGAAAGTAAAATCTTTCATAAAAGCATGCAAACAGAACTGAAATGAAAATCTCATAATGAGATAACAAAAACATTTTTTTCCAATACAATATAATCATTTGTTCATTCTTATATTGCTATATGATTATAAGCATGCATGTAAATTTTTATATTCAACAACCAATAAAAATCATACAATATTAAGTGACATGTAAAGCAAACACAATATGATCTTAGGTTATTCAATTGTCATAGAAATTGTAGACTAAATATGTTTCAAGTTCAACTACTGCAAGCAAATCAGTCAATATCATACCATCATATCCCCAGCTTTAGAACAAGCATTTATAAACGACGTGTAAGTATGAACATCAGGTTGAACCCCCTCGTTTTTCATTTGTTGCAAGAGGTCTGCAGCCTCCCAAACATCACCTCTCCGAGCCCACCTAAGCAAGTTTAAGAAAGGCTCTTAAATAGGAAGAAGCAGGCCGATAAACCCTTAGGGGAAAACATTGAGAAGTTGCATAATGCTGATAAACCATTAAAAAAAAAACATCCAGAAGTTGCATATGATACAATGGTTAGATCGCTGCATACAGACACTGTAATGGTTCAAGACAGTAAGAAAAATGTAAGATAAACGTGAACACTTCATTTCTGATTAAATTATCGTACCCATCAACCAGTATGTTATAGACAAAGGTGTTTCTTGGAATCTTTCTTGCACTCATCTCTTTAGTGACTGCTAGGGCGCTCTGCATTCTGCCTGACTTGCAACATGCCTTCAACAATGCCTCATATGTATATACATCAACCTCCAATCCCTCGTTCTTCAATTTGGAGAAGTACTCAAAGGCCTTTCCTATATCCCCCAATGATGCATAACCATGCATGATACTCGTGTATGTGTGTTCATTTGGGCTAATACCTGCCAGATTCATTTCATCCAATATTCCCACGGCCTTTTCCATCTGCAAGAAATGCAAAATAATTTACAGAAAATGTTTACACACTGAGAGAATAGAACAAGAAAATCAGCATCTATGAACTTGTTATATGGCAACCAAGTAGCATTAAATATTGCAAAGAATCTGATCCATCATAACAGAACTAAGAATGTTGAAATTAATCAACATTTTATTTAAAAGAAAAATTAAACGGGAGTCGTTAAAGTGATTTATACACCCACACATTAACAAACAGCTGATGTTTTGACGGGTACAAGTCTTTTCCCTTTTTTTTTTGTTTTGGAATTTATTGAAAATAACACCGCTATTACGGCTTCAATTGTGAATTCCATTAAACCCTAGGCCTGTAAATAGTGATGCCTATTCCATGTAAGTGTGTCCAGATGTATTTTTTCAATAATTGAATATAAGTATCTCAGTTAATTCTTCAGATATTCCTTACTAAAAGCCTGTAGGAATTGCAACAGTCATAGCCGAGTTAGTTATCTCTCAACTGAAATAATACTCTGGCTGACTAACTAACTAAATCTCCCTTTTACAATAATTCCCTTCCAACACTTCTTTTATCAAATAAATTTTAAAAAGAAAAAATTATATTCAGTAAGCTTAAAAAATAAAAATCCTGGCAGGTCATCCAAGTATCTCAATACACCTACAGCATGAGAAAGTTATAACTACTTGTCAACCAATATTTACCCGACGCTTCTCAACAAGGCCAAGAATAAGAGCATTATATGTGTGTACAGTTGGAATGCAGCCACTCCTTCTCATCATATTAAAAATATCTAGCGCTCTTCTCATCTCTCCAGCTCTTGCAAAACCATGTATAATCGGGATAAATGTCCGTGTTGTAGGTCTATGCCTATCCTTCTGCATTTCCTTCACAATACAAATGGCACGATCCATATTACCCATCCCACAAAATGCTCTTATGATATTATTGTAGAGCACTACATCAGGCTTCAAACCATCTTTAGAAACATCTTCAAAGATTGCAAAGGCATTGGCCCAATCTTTTAACTTTAGGAATCCATTGATCAACATAGAGTAGGTCTTCATGTTATGTTTTATTCCGGCCATTTTCATCATTTCGCTAATCTCCAATGCTTCAGAAACTTTCCCAATCTGGAAAAGAAATTAAGGGTACTAGTTTCATATAAATCATCTAATCATTGATTGCTAGTTTATAAAGATAAAACACAACAACTGGTAGCGAAAATAAGGATTAGGCAAGCCAATTAAATATGGGAATTACAAAAATCACAAATTCACAATATATCACACAAGCAACTGGAATGACCCTTTTTCAATAAAAAATTTCAGCAAGTTTATTCATATCACACCACAATTCCAGGAAATACTAAAACAATTTAATTAAAAACAAAAACATGGAATATTGAACATGTATGAAGGCCTTGTATGCGAAGTAAGCTGAAAAACAAAAGCCCCAAATAATGCAGCAATTGCATCTGGTTGTATGCTAATGCTGATTTTGAACTTTAAGGAAGGTGACATTTTAATGTCATAGAACTTAATATCTTTCACGAAAGAATTTCAGGGAATAAAAACAATCACATTTGTTATACAAATTTTAGAAAGCCATTGAAATAAAGAAAAGAATTTTCCATGCCCAAAGCCCAAAAACCAGCAGATCTTTTTTTAAAAAATAACTTACCGTGATAAATTGAATTAAAACATATAGTTTAAAATTTTTTATTGACATAGAAAGCAACAAAAGCAAAGGTAACAGGAAACACAAGGGTAAATTAAATTAATAAATAGCAATATGCCTTACCTTGGTGTAAAGATTAATAAGACAGCCATAGGTGACAACTGATGGTGTGAAACCACATTCCTTGATTAAAAAAAAAAAAAAGTTACTGAGCCATTCAATTTCAAGATCACCACAAAATACTTTAAATACTGTATCCTACAATATTGAAGTCCAAACACTAAATAAATTGCTGACTCAAACAACAATCAGTAACTTTGTCTTAAGAATTAAGATGAAGCAAGCATACATTTTACACACTATATGTATGGTCCCTCTATAAAGAAAAATAATTGGAATGTTTATGATCCCTCCTTAATTAAGAATTCAAATATAACAAAGTCCAAAAGCTCAGTCATCTTCAGTTTTATATCTAGATTGAAACTACTCTAACAAAATATATACTAGTATCACTCTCATGCAAACCAGATCACTGTACCAAAAATTCAGGGAGAGGATAAACAAACTACAGAGGCTCCAACTTTCTGAGGAAAATGTGAAATGCAATGGGTGACTGAAAGAAAATTAAAATTAAAAGAAAAAAAGAGGAATATCTAAAAAAGTCAACTGCAAAATCCATTGCATTTTAACTGTGTTAGATCCTATTTAGCTGCTGAGTAAACTAAATTACAGTAAGATGTCACCAAGTAAGCTTATGGAAGATCTGAAAAGCAAAATTCTAAGAGAAAATAAAACAGCATTATCCAACTTCACTATTTTAATTGACTTTCTGAAACGGTACTAGAGCTTTTTAACCAAGTGATCTAAGGTTGGACTAGCTGCCTTCATTCTTATTATTTAAAGGTTCAATAGAAGGATCACTGGCAAACTTATTCTTTATTTACCCTTAATACCAAGGGACATATAGGAAATGGTGTGTAAAAGATATGTCAATGCCATTGGTTAATCCTCCCTTATTACTTAAGCTAGGTGGAAAATTCTTGGGCAGATATATTTCCACCGTCTGCTGCATTTTATTAGTAATTACAAAATCTTGAAAACTTGCTCTTTAAATTTAAATCAATAAATCAGTTAAGAGATTCGAGTTAAGAGATCATCCACTACAATTTATTGGTTGTTAGTTGTTATACTACTCTTTTTGTAAGGAAAATCTCTAAAAAATTAGGATCATTTAATCACTAGAAGCTCCTCACAATCATGACATTGCTAATGTGATGGCCAGAAACAATTTTCAATTCTAAGAACTCCAACTGCTAAAATGACAAATGCAATAGCCAAGAACTTGTATTTTTAAGTGATAAGTGCAACTCAGTAAACCACATATAACCTGAATATAATACTCTTTAAGAGTAGTGGAAAAAACTGACTTTAGGTGGTAACATCAGTTTCTTTTGGTCTAAATGTCAGTAAGATATAAGAAATGAGAATAATGCGGGTATGGGGCAATGTGATGCAGAAGACCAAAACGTTTTGGTGAGGGAAGCAACCAATCAGAAACCATATATAATGAAAAAATCTACTATAAGGAATTATTGCTGCTGAATCAATTGAAATTCTAACATCAGAACCAAATGGTCAAAGACAACTGATGAAATCAACTCCCGTTAATTTCAAATTTATTCATTTTAGCAAGCCAAGGTTCAGTCATGGGATCAAGCTCAGCGCATCATTATCTTACATATAAATATCTTATCATGTATATGGTTCAAACTATTCATATGATCACATTTACAATTGAAATACGTATAGATGTTCCACATGTATGAGTATTAGCGCCACTTTCCTATGAGACGACAGTATGAAATAAAGCTAACCAAGGGCACTTAGTGCAATGTCTTGTAAATGGCAACTTGTGCACAAAATTGCTTAGGTACTGTGGCATGTATGAGCACCATGTATTCTACTCATGTTAAACCTTTGGATTAAGCTAATGAAAAGGAAAGAATAAAAATACACTTCTCAACTTTAGGGACATGATTGGGGAAAAAAATAGAACTTTAGTAGCACAAAATTGAAACTTCTTGCAAGCTTACGTGACAAAAAGTTAATTTAGCATATTAACTTCAATCCATTATATTTATTACGTAGTAATTGTAATCTTTTAAACTGTAATGCTGCGTTGAGGCATATATTTGCTAAAACGTATATTCTAAGAAACTGTGGCTGAGCATGATTCATCCACAGTCAAACCATTGAACCATGAATCATTCTAGTTTCTATTTCAATTACCACACCTAATTTCAGAACCTTGACGCAGATTAAATTACATGAGGTTTCTCTCAAAAAGTGTAGTATTGCACTGCTGAATGGTGGAATAGAAGTGATTCTTGAGTAATGGAAATTAGCAGTGTAATGAATGGTTCATTAGGAGGCTGATTTGAGTATTGATTGATTGACAGCCATATAAATGTCCTTGTCCCCCTCCAGTATAAATATACGTGTACAAAGAGGCAAAATGTGCTTCAAAGTTAGAGGGACATGGAAGCACAGAGCATATCAAGAGTATAAAGCCTCCTGGGAGATGTAACCATGACTTTATCTTGCAATAGCAGCTGAAATTTGTATCATCATATATTTGTCAATACCACTTTAACCCAAAAGTCTAACTTCAGGTATTTAATTAAGCAAAAGCCACGTATAGCTGCATTAGTACTAGTATGGGGTACAGCAAATTTAAAAATTTATATGTACAAATATAGAAAAATATATTTAAATGAAGTATTAAATATTAATAGTATATAATATTTTTATCTGAAGAGATGGTTTTTTGTAGAACTCAATGGCTTTTTATGATCTATAAAACTAACCTTAAATGGTAGAAAAAGACTAATGTTATTATTGTAATATTTTTAGCATTAAACAAAATGTATAAACAATTAAAGGTAAATAAAAAAAATAACAAAACAATGAAAAAACAGATTATGAATGCTCTGGAAGGTAAAAGTCAATTATGCAAAAAATCTTGGAAGTCACCTGTGGCCTCAAAAGAGACCCATTTAAAGAGACAGATAGCTGAATTCCCTTATTTTTCATTCATATGAATAAACCCCCTTTTTTTTGCCAACAGCATATGAATAAACCTATTTATACATACAATGGGAGCCTCTAACATAAATACACTTAAATTACAGAACCGTATCGTTATTATGACTCATTATGCTAACTCCTATAATCAAGCTAATTATGATTACACGATATTTACAATCAATCTAGGAATATTCTATAATATTCACCACCATTAATGCATCAAAAATGGATTTTTTTTTTTGGGGGGTGGGGGGTCCCTCTCCACCACCCCCCTCCTGCCAAAATTATTTTTTTAATGTTTTTTAATTTAAAAATTATAAAATGATAAAACATATCTTCCAGGGATCATTCAGTTATGTATCTGAGCAGTTTTATCTTATTTTGTGCCTTCTTTACTCATACTGTATGACTGGAAAGATGCTATCTGTACTGTATAATATTTAAATTGAAGAAAAAAATAAAAACAATACTATTTTATAGTTGTATAATAGTAAAAAAATTATTTTTTATTTCTAAACTTAAATATTAAGAAAAAAAAAAAGGATAAATGGAGGGGGCAGGAGGGAGGAAGAACCTCCTTCGGCAGGAGAGACCCTACCCCCATCAAAAACATAGAATCACAAACCACCACTCCTCAATCCATTGTCCCAAGGTCCAAAATTGGTCACCATACGCAAACATTAGAGGGAGAGGGAAAAAGGCAAGTCCAACCTAAAACTTGGCAGCTACTGAGCATGCCTTTCAAAGGATATGAGAATAAAGAGGATTACAAAGTCATCTACTATTCAATTGTTTCTCTATTAAATAATGTTGTCAGAACCGGACCGGACAAGACACTAGTTCAAGGTTTAATGGTTCAACCGAGGTCGAACCGGAATCGGATCAATGGTGATTAAAATAATATATTTAAAACAAATAGTATAAGTTTAAACAAATTTTATAACCTAATTAAAGTCTCAAACTAAATAATATTGAATTATCAATCTGTTATTCACCACAAATAAATTATTAATAAGTTTCATAACTCAATATTTTAATTTAAATAAGTTAATATTCATCTATAATCACATTTTGAGTTCAAAATAATAAATTGATAATTTATTATTTATTATTTATTAAGTAAATATATAATTTTTAATAGTTATATATCATAATAATGCTTATATAATATTATAATATATAAATAAAACATATTTTGTACTAAAAATGATGTTATTTTATCTTAAAAACAAAAAAAAATATTTTAAAAAAATGTGAAAAAAAAAATAATACAGAACCGATTCAAACCGGTTCAAAACCAATTCAAGGCCGGTTTCATCGGTTCTTGACCAGTTCTCACCAATACCGGTTCTGTAGTATGTCCGGACTAGACCAAGCACCGGTTCCTGGTCCGACCAATCAAACCGGTCGGTCCAGTCCGGTTTTGATAACCTGGCTATTAAATAAGGATAGATTCCTTTGTCGTACCCAACAGATACCTATGCCAAGTACACTATGTCTCACATTTAGCCATACAGTGCTTTAAAGCTAACATGTCCACCTGACATAGTAGCCCTTTGGGCTTGAAGCATGTACAAGGCACAAAACCACTACACCTTGTGCTGAAATTTAATTTTAATTAAGAAATGGGGGCAGCAAGTATCAAATTTCTAACTACTCGGTATAAAGTCTTCAATACCATGACAAGAACTACTTCAACCCAAATAAGCTGCTAAGTTACCCACGAATTAATATTATAATTTCGAACAACATGATAGAGCACCTTAATTGAATAAGCTACATAACAAATACCTTAAGTCTGTCAAACACAATCGAGCATTTTTCTTCATTGTCTATCATAGTATAACCATCCATCATGGTATGATAAATGTCAATTGGAGCATCTATTCCTTGTTCTTCCATCTCCCTCACCAAGGCTTCAGCTTTTTCCATATTGTGAGTTTGGCTGTGATATATAACAGAATATCAGAAGTAGAAAGAACACTAAATTAGGCAGAGAAAATTAACGCTCTCTCATTTGCCCACATGCAAAATTTATATATAGGAAATTGTAACCTACTTTGGGTGGATGTTAGAATCCTCCAATTTTTATAATGGAACAGAAAATCTCTCTCTCTCTCTCTCTCTAAAGATACCATTAATGCAAAGAAACTAAGGTCATTTTCTTGAAACTTGATTTTCTAAAAACTTGAATTAAACGACCTTACAATTAAACAAATATCCTTGCATTGTTTTTCAAGAAAGGCAAATAGTTATTGTCCAGCCCCAATGTGAAGATGCTAACCTCTACAAACGCATGAGGAGGTTAGCATTTAAAAATATACATAGGAGAATTTGATCATACACGGAGTTACAAAAACAGAATAAATATGTGTGCTTGCACGCATGTGAGAGAGAGAAAGAGAGAGAGAGAGAGAGAGAGAGACCACAATAAACAAATAAATGCTCACCAGTGTGCATAAATTATATTCCCATAAATGATTGCATTCAAGGACGTATGTCTCTCTTTGGCCTCCTTAAACCAGTGATCTGCAGCACTTCCAAAACAAGATTAAACAGGGTTATCTACATGATAAAAAGTTCACACTTAAACCTTCACTTATATGTTGACAACAGACCATCAAAAAGACATTTCTAAATCAAACTGGATAAAGAAAATTCCACTAGCAGCAGGACAGAACCAGAGACAGAGGGCTTTCAAAGTATAGATAAGCATGTTCAACATAACAATGCAACCATTCAAATAGCTGAAATAAAAACAAAACCGCAAGTGATGCAACTACTCAATTTTCCTAGTTTTATGATCCAGGGCAACAAAGAGCCTAAATACAGAAAAGAAACTTTTCTTTAATATGCCAAAATAATAACTCGTTCAAACTGTAACCAAGTGAACTTCAATTCATCCTTAAACCTTCTGCTTCTTTGCCCCAATAAAACCAGTAAGAGAGTAATTAACAGCCAAAAACTCTTTTCTTTTCTTTTCTTTTTCTTTTTTTGGTGAAACAAACTTCACTTTTTAATTATGTCAAATTATTTATCCTAGATGGTTGAAGAAACGGCATCGCCATTATAAATATTATGGTTTTAATGATCTACTCTCATACAACATTATTTCTGATTATCTTCCAGAAGAGGACAATTCCATTTCTGCTCCATATCACCAATTGGATGTTTGTTAAAGGAAAATAGGCACATCATTTCAAGGCATGCAATAACTCCCCACATCTAAATGGTGCTTTGAGACCAAATTATCTCTGTCCATGACTGAACATTGTAAAATGAAAATAGGCACATCATTCACTCCATTGATAAATATAAATGCTTTATTTGGTGTCATTTGCCCTAGTGCTTAAGACTCTGATGTGGTTTCCTTTCTTCATTGGAGAAAGAAGCTTGTTTCAAGTAAAATATTCATACATGGACATTGGTTTATTTTCTTCTTATTGCTCATATACTTGGCAACTTGAAATGGAACATACTAGGAAAGTTTGTCAACCACCATAATTTACTTGCAACAAAAACATCTGTTCATTTTTATAAAAATTTCCCATTTTGTGGTTCCCTTTTCATCTGTTATTTCAGTTTTCTATTTCCATGGTGTTTTTGTAAAATGTCCGGTTACTCAAAACATGAAAAAGATCTTTCAATGTATCCATAACATCATGAATGAGAGAATAATAAGATGTTAGAAAACCATATTTTCCACAAGACTAACTTCAAAATTATAATTTCAATCTCCCTCAAATGGTTTATGGCTCTATGCCAGATCATTTTGTGTAGAGAGGTTTAAATCCTCCCCTCTCTATTTTTTGATTAATCACACATAAAAGTAAATCTAACAACCAGAAACAAAAGGGCAACTTCTGCAATAAAAGATCGGGCAATGCAGGACATTGGTCAAGTATACTTACTCAGCATTGCCCACTCTTGCAAATCCCCCCACTATAATACTATATGTCACCAAACTCATTTCAATGCCCTCTTCCTTCATCTTCCTAACACAATGTAAAGCTTCTTCCATATCTCTACCAACTGCATAAGCATGAATAAGACTGCAAAGATTTAACATACATTAACATCAGAAGAAAAGAAAAACAATTGTTCCTCAATATATATGTCACAGGAGATGAAAAAATATCCAACTGGAGCTATTTGAAAATCTTCATAGAGAAATTCCTTTTGAGGCAAAAACTTGAAATAGCAAAAGTTCAAGAGTAAAAAAAAAAAAAAGTTGCAATTTTTTTCTCAGTAACAAATTTGTGTAGTTATATGTTCATCACAGAGGAGATAACGCCATCAAAACATTAGCTAGAAAGCTCAAAATAGGAATTCAACCTATCAAATTCAAATTTTACCAAAGCTCTAGTACAGGATTTCTTGTTTATAGATATTACCTCGTGTAGACGTGTGAAGATGGCTCAATTCCTCTTGCTCGCATGCTCTCAAAAGTTTGGCGTGCACGATGCATATCCCCTCGTCTTCCATAATACTTAACCATCAAACCATATTCTTTTCTAGAAGGCTGATAACATAAAGAATACAAAATTAAACCAAGAGAAACAACTTAATATTCACATGACAGAACATTAAAGCCCATCAATCCTTAAAACTTTTCATCCAATGATTTTTTTACGCAAGCTCAGACAAATCTATATATGTAAGAAGAAATATTTTTTATAAATGAAGAAATTTTATTAGAACGGGAAGAATCTAAAACTAGCTACAGGACAAGAAATCTTCAAACCACAAAATACAAGAAAGTTCAAAACAGAATTATATGCAGAAACATATAGGAAGGAAAAAATAAAGAACGCAATAAAAAGTAGCTTATTAACTTTATAATCAGAATAACTTGTAATAGTATTACTAATATAGTTTATTAAATAAGTAATAGATTTTATTAAATAAGTAGAATACCAACTCAGCTTAAATTTTGTTAACTCAAGCATAATCGCTTGTGTGATCATTCTGATTTCTCTGATTGTAAAATTAGAGTTCTCCTTTATGTTATCACAACATTCACTCTCCAAAACCTTAGGAAATCACTAATATAGTCATAAAAAAATGCTCACAGATATTAATAAAACCAGAGGTATCAGAGTCTAAAACCTTGGATTAATTTGAGCACAAGCTAAATCATTCATGTGTCTACCCCAAACAACTAAAGCTTTTAGAAAGAAATGTTCCTAACATGGTATTAGAGTCTTGTGACCAAGCAAAAAGAATCTAATGTTTGCGAAGCCTCATTTTTTCTAATTAAATTAAACATACAATTTTGTGTTCAGCTTAATGGATCAAGGTTCACGTACTTCAAACTTATAACCTTCAGGTTTCCACAAAATGACTTCCAGGTTATCAGATGAACATAATAGCTGAATCACAAGTGAACAAAGAAGTAAAGCTACAATTTAACTAATCATGTGAGGATTTGGCAGCCTTGTAATCTACAAAAAAGCCTCACAAGTAGAATTACTGTCATTCAAGATTTTATCTATGATGGGCCAGCCAGGCCCAATATTAAAGTTTACAAGAGGTCCAAGAAGGAGCAGTGAGCTGTGCTGCCATGTGTTATTGCTGCTATGCATTTTATCACTTGTGTGTGTGTGTGCTGTTATGCGTTTTACTGCAGTGTTATTTACCTACGGTTTCTTGCTAGTTTGTCTTGTGGATTTTGTCTGGTTTTACAGAATCTAAGGAGTGAGATCCTAACCACTCGAAAGTTAGGAAGGGTGTTATCAATCTTAGCTACTATTCCACTGTTCATCAAAGTTAATGAAATATTTCCAGCTGTGATTTCTGAGTCTCTATCAATCTACTTTTAGAATGGATAGTCTTTACCATGCTCTTGAAGAGTTTATAATTCTATCTACATTGGATATGAACCCAACTACTTAAAATTGTAATATGCCAACAATAAGGCACCGCTAAAATGCTTAGTACTGAAGGTAAAAATAAATAATAATAATAAAAACAACAATAGATTCAGCTGTTAAAGGCATAGCAGCCGGCTTTTATTTTCAACCTTCTCACAAGAGAAAAAAGTAAAAAAAAAAATAATAATAAAGGGAATAGCTAACTCAATCAACCATACTGGAATTAAACGTTAAAAAAGTAAAACTGATTAACATAGATTGAATACCACATCAGTTTCAGAAAGGAACTTAATGTGAATATCATCTTACTACCTTTATCCCAACAAAAGCCAAGCGGGGAACGCAATTAGAACTTAACAAAACCAATCTTTTCAGTTATTGCAAGCTCAGATGATACCAAAATAAGGAAAACATTGTGCAACTATCAATGGCAAGTGCTAGTAGACGTAGCTCAACCTTCTTTATTCTCTCGAAAGACCGAACAACAGCCTGCCAATTCTCTGGCTCAGTCTCCAGGATCTTTCTGAACTCTTTTCTAGAGTTCTCCCTCTCTTCATGCCACTTGGAACGATACTCCACTCCCTCGTCCCCTTCCACCCACCGTGCCCTCTCCTCTGATTTCTCCTTCAATCTCTTTCCATCATCCAGCTTCACAGTCAGAATTCTACCGTGGAATTCAACACCATCGAACTCAACAGCCTTCATGGCTGATTTGTCCGCACTTGGATCTCCATAAATCACAAATCCAAAACCCGCATTTCTCTCGGTATCATTATGACCCTTAATCAGAATCACATTCTGTATCGACCCAAACTGCCGAAAGAACTCAGCAACTTCCTTTTTCTTAATCCAATTGGGCAAATTCCCCACAAAGATTTTCCCCACTTGCCGGAACCGAGTTGCCGGGTGCGAGTTATCAATATCCGCGTCAACAGATTCCGAGCAACCGATTTCACTGCTCTCCATACATCCTGTTTCTTCTTCATCTTGGTCTGGCGGGGATGGAGGAGGAGGAGGTCGTGGGGGAGAGAGCTTGCTTGTGAGCCAGAGCTTGTTTGTAAGAGAATGCGAATGGGAATGATTAGGAATGGTGGTGACATGAACAGAAGTATTGAAGGGATTCTTCTTGAGAGGATTAGACTTAGATGGGACTATGGGCTTCTGCTGCGAGGAAGGAGTGGAGCTTTTAAGGGATTTGTTGGGATGGCGGAGTTGGTTGCCGGAAAGAGAGGAGGAATTGGGAGGGTCAGCAGAATCAGGCGGTGGTTTCAGGCAAACAAACACAGAAGAGGAAGAAGAAGAGGTGGTGGAGGTGGTGGAAGGAAATGGTTTAGCGGCGAAAAAAGAGGAAGACAAGGGGAGAGGAGTGCTAGTGGTAGGAATTGGGTATTGTGAGGTAGAGAATGAGAAGGCTTCCATTGTCGCTGCTAGCAGAAAGAATGCCAGAAAACAACTCTGAATTTGCATTGGCTATTTATCCATGGATATTTTTTGTAATTTTTGGAAAAACTTTATGTTTCAGTCCCATAGTTCACATTTGATTTAAAAGAAGTCCTTATGGTTTGTTTTTGTGTCAATCAATCCATGTTTAATGCCTCAACTGAAAACATAGTCCCTGTACTTCGCAAAACATTTGGAAATTAGTCCTTGAATCTCTCCACATAAGCATACATCGTCAGCATGAATGTTTTGCATATATGGCATCCAGATGTTTGATAAATCAAATTCCATAAAATAGAAAATGTCAAAAAAAAGGCAAGTGATGAATGCCAATATTTCGCATTAATTGTGGGTAATTTGATTTATAATTTAGGATTTATTAACTTTATTTGAGGAAAAAATTATAGCAATACACTCATTTGATGTATGGGTCATTTATGTAATTATTATCAAATAATGTAAATTCTAAGTAAATATTAGGAAAAACATATTAATATATTGGATATAATAATATGAACAAATAAAGTATAAGAAAAAATAAAATTAAATCAATTTATTGAAAATTTATCTATACATAACATTGTAAGTAATGCCTCGTATCGGAAGCAATGCCGCCTATATTAGGCGGATTAATTTAGTCTTGTAAGTCCAATTGACTGAAAAAAAATTAAGTGATATTTGTTAGCCTCTTGTTCATATCAAGAATTAAGACTTTACCCTTTCTACTGTGTACATAAAATATGTCATATAATTGATCATGTACTTAACTCATGTAAATAAGCAAATATAACAATGTAGAAATAGCTTTTATGCAGTAGTGTGCGTGAATGTAGGTCTAATAACATACCAGGAAATTGCCTCCATTTTGGAAGGTAACCTTGAATTAGACTGTAACATGGATATTTAAGAGATAAAAACCTTTATCACAACATCACTTCCTAACAACTAGCCCTTCCTATGGCTTTGTGGTATGTTCTTAGTTAACAACCATAATGCCATGGATTTGAGATTTGGTACCTTCCTTCGTAAGGTAGGAATAGACAAAGCTCCTATAAAGGGCCTACATCTGTTTAGCCTAAAACTTGAAGCCTGGCCAGGCTTGCTTGCATTTGTTTTTTCAATTTTGTATTCTATATATTATATAATATAAATTAGTTTTATTTTTATTATAATATAACTAGCAATGGGTGCCAGCTCTTTGTGTGGGCCCGTGTGATATGTCAACCCGAGTGCTGTGTGAGACTATTTGATACATTGCAATAGCTAGGTGGTGTAGACAAAAATTATTGAAGTCAGATAATTAAAGCAAATATTATTTGGTGAAGAGAAAGTTAAGTAGTTAAATAGTGAAAGGTTCAAAGGTAGATGAAAGTTATATGGATATAAAAGATACATTTTAAAGCTGCAAAATCTTTTTTTTTTTTACCAATTAAAAGCTGCATAATCAAAGTTAGATCGAAGTTACATCGATTGAGGTAGATCAAAGTAATTGTCTATTTCTCGCTTCACAATTTCGGGAGGTCCGTCGCTGCTAGATTGGAGAGTATTATTGTTAGACGTGTGGGCTTTTTCAATTTGCTATGATTCTATGACTTCATGGTTAAATCCTTCCATGGCTTGACCCTTAGTTATGCAAGTTATTTTAAGAGCTTTTTCAGCACTCGGTGAGGCACAACGTTTCTACATTTAGACAAGAAATTTGTGTTAAAAGTTAGTATGAGTAGTAGGGAGAAGAATAATATAGTTTGCTTGATTGAGCTCCTAATCTTTTCCACGGATGGAGTGGAACTTTCTATATGTAATATCTTAAAATTTTCTTGAATGTTTTAAATTTAATATTTTAAAATCTATAAAAAATTTATGAAAATGAGTATACAGTATTTTGCATAAAAAATGGCAAAAAAATCAAATTTGAAGTTAAGATCTAAAAATAATAATTTTGCCGGACATTTGTAGGGAAGGAAGAAAAATTTTAAAATTTTGAAAAAAAATTACACTTAATGGCTTGAGAGATCTAAAAATCATAAATTTACCTCGAAGTAAGGATATTTTTATAAATATAAAAAATTATAGTCAAAATAAAACTCTCAATGAGCTAAAACTAATGGGATATAGTATAGAATTTATTAAGATCAAAATAATACTCATTGAGTAATTATGATTTAATATTAATATTTTACCTGATAAAAGTCAATTTGGACTACATAAAGGTAGTATTAATTCAAAAAAGATATGTAGGCCCCATAGTTGGACTGATTGGGTAAGGATATTATAGTAATTTCATATCCCAATATAGTTAAAATTGGTGTTCCAATAATTGTAAAATATATTATTAAAGTAGCTTTATTTGTTCAGACCGGTTCAGGATATATCTGAATAAGTAAATATCTAAAATTTTTGGACCAAATTGCCCTCCATTTCGTGCTAACCAAGCTGCACATGGGGAATTCTAATTATTTAATATTTCCCATGAGTTATCAAGAAAATTCAAGAAGTTTTGGGGACACAATTTCATTGGTTATACTTTTTTATATGTACTCTCTCTTTTCCCTTGCTTTGGCCTACCTTAAGGAGCAAAGAAAGAGTGGAGAGAAGTCTGAAACAAAGCCAAGAAGAAGGGAGAAAACGTGAGAAATGAAGGGAGAAAAAGAGAAGGAAATTCAAGAAAATTCAATTAGAAATTTCTCTCTTGATCTGTTGTTATTTTGCTTAAATTTTCAAGTAGTTTGGGGCTGTTTCCTTGAGTTCTCTTCCTTCCCTCTTGCTATAAATTTTGTTCAAGGCAAAGAGTTTGAGAAAGAAAGTGTTTTCTTGCGTGAAATTGGAAAGAAAGGAAGATATTAAGTGAAGGGAACAAGTGTTGGTTTGATTTAAAGCAAGTTTTAAAAAAATTTTCTTCTTCCCTCTTACAACCCTATTTTGATCAGTTAGTATGATAGAAAGGAGTTGGATTTTCAATGTTTTGATGTTAAAAATGAGTTCTTTGGGTCCAAATTAGCTAAGAACAAATGTTGGACTCAAGAAAAACTTAAAGATAAACTAAGTGAAATTTTAGGATTTAGTGAAACTTTGTAAGGCAACCCTTGCTTATAGTTAATTTAGTAGATATTTAATGATGTTTTAGAACTTGTGGGAGTTCAAGAAATCTTGTGGAAGCTTTGATTTAAAGAGGAAAGCCAAAAGAATACATAAGAGGTAGCTTGTTTTATTTTATTACAATATGTTATTCTTTGTTATATCCATAATTATATATTCTTGCCATTTTATTCTTGTGTTATTTTGTGATTGGTTTTAGCTGTAAATGAGGAGTTTTGTTTCCCAGGATATCCATTTTCTAAGGGGAAACTCTGCCGAAATTTTTACTTAACAATATGGTATTTTAATGATTTATGTGATTATATGTGAAATGTTTGTGAAACTTGAATGATATATGTGCATAAAATAAACTAGCTACTGAAATTTTCCCAAATCTAACTCCCCAAGCACTAACATGATAGATTCAAGTGATGGCAAGTTCTCCAAGAAGACAAGAGGCAAGGAGAAAGTTAATGAAGATTAAAGTTTTAGTTGAGAATGTGACTTATTTCCTTGCTATTATATATAAATTATTGTGTGAATTTATGAAGTCATGCTTCATTGCTATCATGCTATTTTAAGTGCCTTGTAATGTTAAAAACTTTGTTTGAACAAGTTTGGGCTATGTAATCATACTATGTATTTTGTTTTAAAAGTTGGTATACAAACTTGTCCATTATGCATACTCATTAGTCATATGGTTATTGTTCATTGAAAATTTAGTTTTCTATGTGAGTGTTTATATGCTTGGAAAGTAGACAAAGAGAGCTTTCCAAAGAGCTAAAAATAACCTGATTTGGAAAAGTATACAAATAGTTATGAATTTTTGAAGATGGGTCAGAAAATCTAGAAAAGTAGTTTTGACCAAATGAATAGTAAAATTAGACGAATTTTCTGAATGAATTGGCTCAATTAAATTCTACTTGTATATCTTTCCCATATAGGAAATTTTTTTAGCTATTTTTATAAATTTAAATCATCTTCATATGATTTTTCTGGAATTAGTTATGATTTTTCAAAACTTAACCGGTAAAATTGAGTTACAAATGAATAGTATTTTAAAAATCTGAATTTTTCTCATTTGACCTTTTAATTATTCAAGCTTCTAAATTATCTCATTTAAACATTATATATACTATTATACATGAAAAATAATGTAACAAAGTAAGATATGACACTATGAGTTGGTAAATCTCATGTTAATGTCCCTAACTACAGGTAGTTGGTCAAATAGGATATTCTAATGTTAACGGTCATCATTGATGGAGAAAAGCTATAAGAAACAAAATACATCTCAATACTATTGAATCAAGTATTTTGATTATTCCAAATAACTAGAGTTTGAAAAGAAAATATCAAATGAGTAAAAAAGAACTCAAGTGAAGAAATTCAGGAAGAAATGAGTATAGAATTAGTTTGTAAGATTTCTTACAGTGTTCACAAAGTAAAAGACTTTGATCTCATACCCACTGATTTTAAATAAGTATTTTTCAACTATTCTATGCTAACTTATATTAAATTTGAAAAATACTGACTAACAGACAAATTTTGAACTGTTAAACTCCATATGTGTAGCTAAAAATTTGAACTTTGGTAACTGAAATTCAAAGTTATAGAGATGTTACCTCTGACAGATGAATTTCAGGTTATTGAAATTAGAATTTTGAGACAAGTATAATTTGTGAAAAATGGAAAATTCGTCTGAAGTTATATCAAAGTATGTCTAATGTTAGAATGCAAAAAGAGTTCAAAGTTTGTCCCACTGACAGATGAACTTTGGTTTTGAAATTTCAAACTTTGGAGTGGAAATGTATAATTCTGATTAGATGTCTCTATGATAGACAAACTTTTACTTTGAAAATTCAAACTTCGGAATGAAAAAGTATAAGTCTAATGAGAAGTCTCTCTGATAGATAAATTTTGAAAACTCAAAATTTGAATTTCAAAAAGTAGAACTTTTGTGCCATATTAAGTTGCTCACTAACTGACGAATTTTGGATCCCCAAAATTTGAACTTCAAGTGCACTATAACAATATGAGACAATTATTTATACTTAACAGATGCACTTTAAACTTGAAAATTCGTATGTTCTAACATGAGAAATAATTGTCAAAACCAAAATTCAAATTTTTCTTTTAAACAGACGAACTTTGAAAGTTTAATGTTAAAGTCTTTAACTTATGGTCTCTATGAAATTCGCCTGTTGACACCCCAAAATTCAAATTTTGAGTGTCAGAAGCATTAAATGCGGTTGGTAAATGACTAGTTTTACAAAATGACTATTCGGTAATATCTCTAACGGTTAGATCTTGTGTCTAACTTATAGTTTATACATAAATCTATAAATATAACTTTATGTGAAGTTGTGGATAACATTTTTTACGTTGTATATACTGAAACTCTATCAAAATCATTAGATAAAGCCTTTTACTCACTTCTACTTCATTTATTGCACCTTAACTGTCATATATACTCTATATTAAAGAGTTTTTCGTGTTGTAAACAATCTTCTCTTCATCTAGAAGAAATATTTTCTTATGAGTGAATTTCACAAGGGATTTGGGAAACCTTTTGCTAGAGTGCAGAGTGAGAATTTGTAAGCTCTTAGAACAGAGCACAAGGTTGTACTGTTGCATTGCAAGGAGCCCACTGAATTCTTGCAAGATAGTGGAAAGTCTCAAGTGATAGCTTGAGGACTGGACATAGGTCAAGAGAAAGAGATCGAACGAGGATAAATCTTTATGTCTTCCTTTCCTCTTCCTTGCAAACTGCTCTTTTATATTTTACACTCTATTTTTCTGTAACTTTTGCTTTCACTGCTCTTTTACAATTTTCCATAAAATTTAAAACTTCTCAATTCAACCCCCTCTTGAGAAGCCAATAGACCTAACAAGTTGTATCAGAACCCGGATTCCTAAGTGAAGGATCTAACAATCCAGAAGAATCAATGGCTGGTTTTGAAGAAAGCATTCTTCCTGAGAGAAACAACACCAATAAACCTCCTGGCTTCAGTGGAAGATGAGAATGCAAATCTATCTTTAGTCTATTGGCTTGACATTTGGTTAGTCATCCAGAAGGGAGACTTTATCCCAATGAAGCTGCAGGATGATGAAAAATATAAAGAAAAGCCATAAGAGGAATAGAATAAGGAAGATAAGAGAAGAGTCCTACTTAACTACAAAACAAAACACTACATGGATAGTGCACTCAATCAGGACAAACTCTACAGGGTGTCTCAATATATCACAGCCAAAGGAATATGGGACACTCTAGAAATTGCTCACAAAGGAACTACTGGAGTGAGGGAGAATAAACTAAACTCATATATTGGTGAATATGAATGTTTCAGAATGACAGAAGGTGAAAGCATCAAAGAATTGTAAAAGAGATTCACCCTCATTATGAATCAATTGAAGAGTCTTGATAAGCAGTACACACAGCCAGAGAAAGTCAGAAAAATTCTTAGAGTTCTTCCTCTGGAATGGCAACTAAAAGTAACAGCTATAGAAAAAGCTAGATGAGAGTCAATGGCTTCTATCACAGCTCTCTTCGGCAGTCTTGAAGAGTATAAGGGTAAGATGAATGCTCTTAAGGAAGCTGGTTAAGATAAGAAGAAAAAGGGTCCTGTATTAAAAGCTACAGAAGAAAGAGAAGAAAAATTTGATGATGAAGAATAACTAAATGAAGAGACTCTAGCTATGTTAGTCAGAAAATTTGGAAGATTCTATAATAAGAAGAGAAATAAGAAGTTCTTCAAGAAATAAGCAGTTGTAGACAACAAGAAAGAAAGCAAAGAGGCTATCACTTGCTATGAATGCAAGAAGTAAGGGCACATAAAATGAGATTGCCTACAATTTCTGAAAAAGCAGGAAAAAGAAAAAAAAGCTGCTGACAAAGGCAAAAAGAAAAAGGCATACATCCCATCAATTTGGGGCAATAGCTTAGATGAAGAAAATGAAGATGAGGAAAAAATTGCCAACATCTGTTTGATAGCATTTGCAGCAGAAGAAACTCCAAATTCATCTAACAGTGATCATGAAGATAAGGTAAATGATTCTGAATCTTCCTATTCTAAATTGCTTGATGCATTTCATGATATGCATAATGAATTCATTAAAATTGCAAAAGAATTAAAACTAGCTAAGAAGAAGATTAACAAGTTAGAATCTAATTGTAAAATGTCTGACATTGCATCTCAACATAGAGCAGAATATGTTTGTTGTGCATCATGTATTGAACTGAAGCAAAACAATGAATATCTTTTGAAAAGTATGGCTAAACTCACCAAGGGTAAAGATATGTTATTTGTATTACTAGGAAGTTAGAAAATTGCACAAGGAAAAGTTGGTCTTAGCTATGTTCCTTGTGTGGTGAAGGAAAAGAATGAAAAGAAAATCAAAATTTATACATGAGACACTTTATGCATGTAAGTGAACATAAGAAGAAAAGTTACAACTCAAAATCCATTGAATCTTATATCCAACCAAAATATGTGAAACAAAAATATTATCTGTATTGTTTTCTTCCTGCATCACAGTCTAGCAGTCCCTTTATTACCTGCCACTTCTGTAACAAGAAGGGACATATTTCCAGTTTATGTTGGTCAAAGAAAAATGGACTTGGCAGAAAGGTAGAATGGGTTCCCAAAGGTACATCTACACCTAGGAAAAATGCTAATAACAAAAAAGGACCAAAGCAGATTTGGGTACCTAAAAAAAATGAACTCTGTTTTGCAGGTCTGTCTTAGAGTTAGTAAAAGCAACAAATGGTATATGGATAGTGCTTGCTCAAGACATATGACTGATGATAAGGAGAAGTTCATCACCCTTAGAGACAAAAAAGGAGGAAAGGTGACTTTTGGAGGTGACCAATATGGCAGAATAGTTGGCATTGGTATCGTGGGTAGGAATTCGAAAACATCTATAGAAAAGGTGTTGTTTATAGTTGGCTTCAACCACAACCTGCTGAGTGTGAGTCAGACTTGTGACAAGGAAATTGGGTTCCGTTTGACTCAAAATTCTGCATGGTCATCCAAAAAAGTGATCACAAAGTAGTTCTCAGAGCTCAAAGATATGGTTGTTAGATGTGCTGGCTTCCCAAGAGGGGGGTGAATTGGGAAAATTAAAATTTTCTGCAAAACTTTAAGAAAGTGAGGAAAGCAAAGGTGATAGTAAAACAGAGTATAAACGAATAATTAGGGAAGACAGTAGTAGAGAAGGGAAGACACAGATGTTTATCTTGGTTCAGTCTCTCAATCTTGACCTACGTCCAGTCCCCAAGCCACCACTTGAGATTTTTTTTACTATCTTGCAAGAATTCATTGGGTTTCTTGCAAATGCCATAGTACAGCATTGATGCTCTATTTTAGAGCTTACACTTTCTCTCTTTGCACTCTAACTAAGTGCTTCCCCAATCCCTTGTGATATCCCTTCACAAGAAAATCTTTCTTTCAGATGAAGATAAGATTGTATACAATGAATAAACTCTCTTAATCATAGTGTATATGAAAGTTGGAGTACAAATATTGAAGTATGTAAGAGTAAGAGATTTTGAGTAGATGATTTGGCAGAGTTTCAATATATACAAAGTTAAAATTGTTACCCACAACTTCAAATGATGTTATATTTATAGATTTAGGTCTCAACTATACGTTAGAGACAAAATCTATTAGTTGGAGAAGTTACCCAATGATTACTCTGAAAAACTATCCATTCACCAACCGCATTTAATGCTTCTGACACTCAAGGTTTGAATTTTGGTTAGCCAATAGACAAATTTCGCAGAGACCAAAGGCTAAAGACTTCAACGTTGAATATTCGAAGTTCGTCTACCATAAAGAAAAGTTCGAATTTTGATCTTTGGAAAATGTTTCTATGTTAGAACATACGAATTTTCAAGTAAAAAGTTCTTCTTAAATGAGTGAACAGTAGTTCCATTTTGCTACAGTGCCTTCAATATTCGAATTTTGATACTCAAAATTTTTCTATCAGAGGGTAGTTCAATAAGGCACAATAGTTCAACTATTCAAAATTCAAATATTCAAACTGCAAAGTTCGTTTGTCAGAGAGGCCTCTTTTCAGACTAAATACAAAGTTGGAATTTCTTAATACTATCATTCGTATGTCAATAGATCATTATGACAAACTCACAAGCTTTGTTTTTGAAATTCAAATTTTTATGTTCAAAGTTCGTCTGTCAGTGAGCCATCTTGATGTTCTTTCCAAACTTAGTTTTCAGATGAACTTTGACATATCCTCATATGAATATCTCATTTTTCATAAGTTGTGTTTCGTCTGAAATTCAAATTTTCAAAAGCTAAAGTTCGTCTGTCATAGGAAGATCTTTTCAGACAAGTATTAAAGTTCAAATTTCTCAAGTCAAAATTAGTCTGTCAGAGAAACCTCTTTTCATACTTGTTCATTTTCAATATGAAATTCAAATTTCCAAAGCTAAAGTTCGAATTTTCAAAACAATATATCAGTATAAGTGTTTCAAACTTTGTCTGTTAGTGGGTGTTTTTCAAATATTCCATAGAATCATAGTTGTAAAATATCTTTTTGCCAAATCAAAGTCTTTTACCCAATTTAAACAAGGCTGTAGATTCTACATCTATTCTTGTGCTGATTTTTCTTGAATTTCTCCACTTGACATCATTTATGCACCTTTGATATCTTCTCTCTAAGCTCTAGAAAGTTAGTTTAGAATCATCAAAACACTTGATTCAACATTTTTCCCCTTTTTGATGATGACAAAATAACTTACAAGCTGGATTAATACTTGGGTTTGCTTTAACAAGCTCCCCCTTAACATATGCATTATTATTCAAAGGATATCATGTTCAATAGATCAAAAGAGATTCATTAATTCATTCAAAGTTCAACACAAGGATGCAATTATAGAATTCAGAGCAGAGCAATTTTCCATTGCATCAAACAGTCATTTATACAAGATGTAACAAGAACATAATACAGAAGAACAACAAAATACTACAAGAAGAACCAAGCAACCATAAGTTCTAAACACTATTTCTTGGACTTGGGCTTCTTGCTGTAGCTTTTACCAGAAGACTTTCCAGTTTGCTTGGATTTCTTCTCCCTCTTTTTGGCATCATCAAGAAGGTGAATAAAATCAGTAGGAGGAGGGATCTAAGACACTAGAATAGCTTGAAGAGGCACAGGGACAAATGGCATTTCTGGATTAAGCTTTGGCAAGGACTCAGAAACTTCTGAACTTGTGTCTTCATCTTCATAATCAGAAATCTCAAGAAGCTCAGAAATTTCTTGCCTTGTAACTGCCAATTGTGCCCTTCTTTCCTCCGAGAAACCATAATATGTAACAGGTGAGGGAGCAGGAGAAGGAAACATTTCTTGAAGCCTTATTCTCTGAGCTTACAAGAGAGCATTGTGTGCAATGGCTTCCAAATAAACAAAAGGCATAATGCTCCTTTCTTCATTCAGGGCAGCTTGCATGAATGGTGAAGTAGAGATGGCTACCACTAGTCTCTTAACTTGCTCAGATTCCCGAGTGGAAAGAATTGAATCCTGAGCATCGACTGGAATGGGCTCATGAACGCTTGTTTCCTGAGGACCTTCTTCCTCCATGCCATAGTCCAAGGGAGGACCAGGACTTGCCTCATTGCTAGAGGCATGTGGTATGCTTAATATGCTAGCAGTCTCAGTGTCACGTGCAGCAACATCAGGAATAGGAGAGGCCAGCTCAAATGGGCTTGGAGGCTCAGGAGTTGGAGACATAACAGGCTCAGAGAATCCTGGCTGAGGTAGAGCTGATGTGGCAGGAATGACATTCCAAATGTGTTCATATGTATCAGCAACCACTTTCATGTTCTTGGCCAACTGGTGGATCTGATCTTGCAGATGAGCAAACTTGGCATTTTGCTCATCCCTGATGCTTAGTATAAGTGTAGACAAACTGTTATACAACTCAGTGATCTTGGTTGGCTTGGCACGAGAGGAGGGAGTAGATGGAATGTGAGCAGGCAGAGATGGAGATGGGACAGGCTGAGAAGGCTGAGGTGTAGGTTTTGTAGGAGCCTCAGAGGTACCTTCTTGCTGCAGGGAGGCATTATCATCAAAGAAGCAATCTTCAGATTTTTCAGCTCCTTTTCCAATCCATCTTCCATCTTTCTTCTCTATCCCCATCCTTTGCAGCTCTTCTTCCTTGAAGATCTCAGTAGGCTTTCCTTTCCCTTTCTCAAGATGTTGAATTCTAGCATATTGAAGGATCCTAGAGATGATTGCTGCATAAGGAAGTGTAGAGTCTTTCCTCTGATCCCTAGCCTTGATCATGCATTGGAGAATGATATGTCCCATGTTGATAAGCTTCCCACGCATGATTGCTGCCATTACATGGGCCTCTGCCCTTGTGATCAGATTGAAACTACCTCTTTTATTAAAGATAATCCTAGACACTATATAGTGTAGGATCCTCACTTGAGCACTGAGGTCAATGGGCTAGAACAAACTTATGGGTGGCCTATTCTTCTTTCTTCTAAACAAAGTGTTCAGGATTGTGCTCTCCTTGTAGTTTAGGAATGGTCCACCTTCTTCATTAGCAATCTCTGCCTCATCCATATACCTAGAAGTAGTGATGTCAATCTTCAAACCATCTTGCCCTAGAATTTCTAATACCTCATTAAGGGTTTCATCTGATAGCCAGATGGTCATTGATCTCAGATTGACTTCCTACTTCCTTTTCTTGCTATTGTATTTCAGAGAGGCATACCAAGTCTTCACTGCCTCATCATCGTATCTTTCCAATATCTCTAACAAATGCTTGTATTTGATCATCCACAGCCTGACATCAAAGTTGTTAGAGATTAAGAATTCTTTCATATTGACACAGTGAGGCTTGATTACCTTCTTCCCCACAAACTTGGTCATGTACTCCTTCTGAATATGAGCATTGCTCCATAATGGCAATGTGGTCAGCTCGTATTCTCCAGATTCAGTGCTAGAGGAGGTGGAAGCAACAGCCGCAGCAGTAGGAGTAGCAAGAACCGAGGGCTCTGTTTTCTTTGAAGAAGACGGCCCAGCTTTCTTTGAATCAGGCTTTGGAGTTGTTTTCTGCCTTTTGGAGGGGGTTGCCTTGCTAGATTCACCTTTTCTTTTTGATTTCTCACTCTCCTTTGAGGCATATTGAGATTTCATGGTTCTCTTTGGCCGAGATTCTTCTTTTCCAGCTTCGGGATTTTTCACTCTTGCCATTTTCGTGGTTGAATGATTCAAAATGAAGCAGGAAATGTGTTTAAAAGGTGTGAAGAGAAGTTTAATCGGTGGAAGATGGAGATTTACGGTCAGAATTAAAGGGTATTGATGAGAGAATTTGAACAGACCCACGAGAGAGATGAATAGGGTTGCATCTGTTCAGAGGATAACTGTTGATTTTAACATGTATAACCATAGGACAGACAAATTTTGAGGGGTCAAAATTCGAATTTTGAGCAGTTACAGGTTAACCCATTCAGCAAAGCTTATTGACAGATGAATTTTCTTTTGAAAGTTCGT
The DNA here is from genome assembly GCA_026686845.1 of Adenanthera pavonina. Lineage (NCBI taxonomy): Eukaryota > Viridiplantae > Streptophyta > Magnoliopsida > Fabales > Fabaceae > Adenanthera > Adenanthera pavonina. Next base: position 17,070,121 of record JAIVEN010000018.1, read on the forward strand.
CTGACAAAGACTTGGTTCAAACATCAACAGATGAATAGACGAACTTTGTTTCAACAAAGTTCAAATTTCAAGGAGTAGGAAGCAAGCAATTATCAATACAACAAACAATAAATGAATGTTAATTATGAAAATTCATCTTTCAGAGATTCAATAAGTGAGCATGTTTCAACAGAAGAATTTTGAACCCGAAATTCAAATTTCAACATTTTGTAAAGAGTTTCCAACATGCGGATTTTGAGAAATGGAAATTCATATAATTTTTCATGTTGGACAAAGATAATATTGGAACTTTATTTTTGAAAATTCGAATTTTCATAGACCAACAAACGAATTTCAAATGATCACCGAGAATTGTTACAAAGTTAAGCAAGCTGAAGTTCGTCTGATGAGCATCAAAATTCGAATGTCAAACATGCTAACTTGTTCTAAAACACAATTTATCAATGAAATTCATCTAATATACATCTAGAATGCAAATTTTAACTTTATAAACTTACAGAATGGATCATAAAACTTAGATTTCTAGCTTTCCTTTTCACTTTTTAATTGTTCCATTCTGGAGTGCTCCATTTTTCAGATTTTTTTGCCATTGAAATTTATGAGGAGCACCTGCAACTTAAATTAAACTTACTCCGATGCTAAAGTTAGAATTAAATCAATGTCAGAAATTCTAAAAATAGATTTACACAAGGATTTACTTACAGTTCATTGGGATTTACCATACTCAATTCTCTTCTGATTTTGCAATGCCTATCTTCTGAAAGAGGCTTTGTCAAGATGTTGGCAATTTGATCTTCTGTTGGGATATATTCTAATCTAATTTCTCCTTTAAGAACATGATCCCTTATGAAGTGGTGCCTAACTTCAATATGCTTTGTCCTTGAATGCATGACAGGATTCTTTGTGATGTTAATGGCACTTTGATTGCCACACATTATTGGTTTGATTGCCACACATTATTGGTATTTCCTTCATCTCAATCTCAAGATCTTCAAGTTGTTGTTTCATCCAAATAATTTGGGCACAACAGCTTCCAGCAGCAACATATTCAGCTTCTGCCGTGGATAAGGCTACACTGTTTTGCTTCTTACTAAACCATGAGACTAAGGATCCTCCAAGAAACTGATATGTTCCACTTGTGCTTTTTCTGTCAATTTTGGATCCTGCAAAGTTAGCATCAGTGTATCCTTTAAGATCTTCTCCATTGCCCTTTGGATACCAAAGACCCATCTATGATGTTCCAATCAGATATCTGAAGATATGCTTCATAGCAGTTGCATGGGTTTCTTTGGACATGACTGGAACCTTGCACACATACAAACACTAAACATGATGTCAGGTCTGCTGGTAGTTAGGTATAGCAGAGATCCAATCATTCTTCTATACTGAGTTATGTCAAACATTTTTCCTCCTTTATCCATATCAAGCTTCGTTGCAGTAGCCATAGGTGTTCCCATTGGCTTAGCATTTTCCATGCCAAACTTTTTCAGCAATTCTTTCAGATATTGGATTGATTGAGAAAGATACCATCATCACATTGCTTAATTTGTAATCCAAGGAAAAAGTTGAGCTCACACATCATTGACATTTCGAATTCTCCCTGCATTAGCTTTGAAAAATTCTTGCAAAGAGATTCATTAGTAGCACTGAATATAATATCATCAATATAAATTTGAACAATAAGTAAATCTTTATTTTCTTTCTTAGTGAACAAAGTAGTATTTACTTTTCCTCTGTTAAACCCCTTTTCAGTCAGAAAATTGCTTAATCTTTCATACCATGCTCTAGGGGCTTGCTTTAAACCGCAAAGAGCTTTCTTCAGTTTATAAACATGGTTTGGATTTGTAGAGTCCTCAAAGCCTGGAGGTTGGTCTACATAAACTTCTTCCATGATATATCCATTAAGACAAGCACTCTTTACATCCATTTGATATAACATTATATTTTTCATGCATGCATGTGCTAATAGAATTCTAATTTCTCCTAATCTAGCCACTAGAGCAAAGGTTTCTTCAAAATCAATACCTTCTTCTTGATTATATCCTTTAGCAACCAGTCTAGCTTTATTTCTGATTATTATTCTAGATTCATCAAGTTTATTTCTAAAAACCCATTTAGTGCTAATGATAGGATGATTTTTGGGTCTAGGCACTAAATCCCAAACATGATTTCTTTCAAATTGATTCAACTCATCTTGCATAGCTAAAATCCAGTATTCATCAGTTAAGGTTTCTTCAGTACATTTTGGTTTAATTTGAGAAATGAAAGCACAGTTTATCATCTGATCCCTTAACTATTTTCTAGTTTTAACTTTCTCTTGAACATCCCCAATTACTTGATCAACAGGATAATTCCTTTGATATCTCTAAGCTCTAGCGAGTTCTTAAGATATTTCTTCATTATTCTCATCCTCAAAATATTTCTCCTGAATATCTTCCTCTATGTTAATAGATTCAGATATTTTTGGAGGTTCAATTTTATCTTCTTCAGAAAGGTCAAAGTTCTTAAAGTTTGAAATGAGATCATTTTCATCAATAACATGTTTAGAAACAGTTTCATTTTCAATAAACACTACATGCACAGATTCGTCTACTAATTTAAACTTTTTATTAAAAACTCTATATGCTTTACTCCTACTAGAGTAGCCCAGAAATATACCTTCATCTGATCTGGCATCAAACTTACCCAGATTCTCCTTTCCATTGTTATGAATGAAGCACTTACAGCCAAATACATGTAGATGTGAGAGATTTAGCTTCCTTCCTTTGTATAGCTCATAAGGAGTCTTCCCATGAATTGGTCTGATGTAGGCTCTATTTATGATGTAACTTGCTGTGTTTACTGCATCAGCCCAGAATACTTGAGAGAGTTCCTTTTCATTCAGCATAGCTCTTGCCATCTCACCAATTGTTCTGTTCTTTCTTTCCACCACTTCATTTTGTTGAGGAGTTCTTGGAGCTGAGAAGTTGTGATCAATTCCATGCTCATCACGGTACTCTAGGAAGTATGAATTTTCAAACTCTCCTCCATGATCAGACCTGATAGATACAATAGAAATACCTTTCTCATTTTGCACTTTCTTAGCTAAGGTTACAAATGCATCAAACTTATCACTTTTAGAAGAAAGAAACAATGTCCAGGTAAATCTAGAGTAATCATCCACAATTACAAGAATATATAGATTTCCACCAATGCTCTTAACTCTAGATGGTCCTATCAGATCTATATGTAATAGTTGCAGAGGTCTAGATGTGATGACTACGTTTTTAGATTTAAATGATGATTTAGTTTGTTTTCCTCTTAGGCATGCATCACATTCTTTGTCTTTTTCAAAAGAAACTTTTGGTAGGCCAGTGACTAACTCATTGTTGACCAGTTTTGATAGTTGATTCATGTTAACATGTGCTAATCTTCTATGCCACAACTAACTATCATTATTTTGACTAATCAAACATACAGAATCTAAGAGAGGAAGTTCATCAAGATCAATAGTATAACAGTTACCATCCCTTTGAGCCTTGAGGATTACTTTGTGATTACTTTTTCGAATGACTAGGTAGAACTTGGAGTCAAACAAGTTTCCTTTGTCACATGTCTGGCTCACACTTAGCAAATTGTGGTTAAGACCAATTACAAACAGCACATCTTCAATGGATGTTTCAGGATTCTTGCCCATAATGCCAATGCCAACCATTTTGCCATATTGATCACCTCCAAAGGTGACCTTTCCTCCTTTCTTGTCTCTAAGAGTGATGAATTTCTCCTTATCACCTGCCAGTCATACGGCTTGAGCAGGCACTGTCCATATATCATTTATTGCTCTTCTTAGCTTTAAGACAAACCTCCAAGACAAAGTTCATATTTTCTTTTTAGGTACCAAAATTTGCTTGGGTCCTTTTCTGTCAGTAGTATTTTTCCTAGATACAGATGTACCTTTTAACCTTCCTGTCAAGTCCATTTTTCTTTAAAGCACATGAACTGAAAATATGTCCCTTCTTGTTACAGAAGTGATAGGTAGAAAAGGGACTGCTGGATTGAGATGCAAGAAGAAAGCAATGCAGATAAAATTTTTGTTTTCCATACTTTGGTTGATCATAGGATTCAATATGTCGTGAGGTATAATCTTTCTTTTTACTGCCACTATCATGCACAAAATGTCTCATATATACATTTTGATTTTTCCTCCTGATCTTTTCTTTTACTGCACAGGGGTTATAGTCAAGTCCAGCCTTTCCCTATGTTATTCTCTGACTCCCCATTAAAGCAAATAACATATATTTTCCTTTAGTGAGTCTAGACATGCTTTTCACCAGATAGTCATTGGTTTGTTTTAATTCAATGCATGATTTACAGCAAGCAGATTCATCAATATGCAAATGAGCAGTTTCAGAGATGTTATGCTGAGATTCTAACTTGTTAATCTTTCTTTTAGCTTGTTTGAGTTCTTTGGCAGGCTTAATGAACTCATCATACAGTTCATGAAATGCATCCAGTAATTCAGAATAGGAAGGTTCAGATTCATATACCTCATTTTCTTGATCACTGTTGGATGGGATTTCAGCTTCTTCAGATACAAGTGCCATCAGACAAATGTTGGCAATCTCATCTTCATCATCTTCTTCTTCATCTGAGCTGTTGCCCCAGATTGATGAGATGTACGCTCTTTTCTTCTTGCCTTTATCTACAGCTTTCTTTTCTTTCTCTTACTTCTTGAGGAATTGTGGACAATCCCTTTTGATATGTCTCTGCTTTTTGCACTCGTAGCAAGTGACAGGTTCTTTTCCTTGTTTCTTGCTATGTCCAGCTGCTCCTTTCTTGAAGAATTTTTTGTTTCTCTTCTTCTTGTAAAATCTTCCAAATTTTCTGACTATCATAGCCAGAGTTTCTTCATCTAACTCATCTCCATCGTCAGATTCTTCTTCTTTCTCCTTAGCAGCTTTCAGAGCAAGACCCTTCTTCTTTCTGTCTTGACTTGCCTCCTTGAGAGCCTTCATCTTTCCCTCACATTCTTCGAGGCTACCAAAGAGGGCTGTGATTGAGGCCATTGATTCTCCTCTGGCTTCCTCTATTGCAGTTACTTTGGGTTGCCATTCCAGAGGAAGAGCTCTGAGGATCTTTCTGACCTTTTCTATCTGAGTGTACTCCTTGCCAAGACTTTTCAATTGATTCACAATGAGGGTGAATCTCTTTTGCAATTCTTTGATACTCTCTCCTTCAACCATTCTGAAGCTCTCGTATTCTCCTATGCAAGAGTTCAATTTGTTTTCTCTAACTCCAGATGTTCCTTCATGAGCAATTTCCAAGGTGTCCCATATATCCTTGGCTGTGGAGCATTGTGAGAGCCTGTAGAATTTGTCTTGATTTAATGCACTGACCAAGCAGTGTTTTGCCTTGAAGTTCAGCAAGACCCTCCTTCTATCTTCCTTGTTCCATTCATCTTCTGGATTTTCTCTATACTTCCCATCATCCTGTAATACCATTGGGACAAAATCTCCCTTCTGGATGACAGACCAGATGTCCAGGTCAATGGACTGGAGATAGATTTGCATCCTCCTCTTCTAGTACCCATAATGTTCTCCATTGAAGCCAGGTGGTCTATTTGTGTTATTTTCCTCTAGCAGTATGCTTTCTCCAAAGCCAGCCATTGTATTTCCTGGACTGTTATATCCTTTGATTAGGAAATCAGGCTCTGATACCACTTGTTAGATATGCTGGCTTCCCAAGAAGGGGTGAATTGGGAAGATTAAAATTTTCTGCAGAACTTTAAGAAAGTGAGGAAAGCAAAGATGATAGCAAAACAGAGTATAAACGAATAATCAGTGAAGGCAGTAATAGAGAAGGGAAGACACATATGTTTATCCTGGTTCGGTCTCTCAATCTTGACCTACATCCAGGCCCCAAGCCACCACTTAAGATTTTTTTTTACTATCTTGCAAGAATTCAGTGGGCTTCTTGCAAATGTCACAGTACAGTGTTGATGCTCTATTTTAGAGCTTACACTTTCTCTCTTTGCACTCTAACTAAGTGCTTACCCAATCCCTTGTGATATCCCCTCATAAGAAAATATTTCTTTCAGATGAAGATAAGATTGTATACAATGAATAAACTCTCTTAATCATAGTGTATATGAAAGTTGGAGTACAAATATTGAAGTATGTGAGAGTAAGAGATTTTGAGTAGATGATTTGGCAGAGTTTCAGTATATACAAAGTTAAAATTGTTACCCACAACTTTAAATGATGTTATATTTATAGATTTAGATCTCAACTATACGTTAAAGACAAAATATATCAGTTGGAGAAGTTATTCAACGATTACTCTGAAAAAATATCCATTCACCAACCGCATTTAATGCTTCTGATACTCAAAGTTTGAATTTTGGTTGGCCAACAGACAAATTTCGCAGAGACCAAAGGGTAAAGACTTCAACGTTGAATATTCGAAGTTTGTCTATCATAAAGCAAAGTTCAAATTTTGATCTTTGGAAAATGTTTCTATGTTAGAACATACGAATTTTCAAGTAAAAAGTTCTTCTTAAATGAGTGAACAGTAGTTCCATTTTGCTACAGTGCCTTCAAAATTTGAATTTTTATACTCAAAATTTTTCTGTCAGAGGGTAGTTCAATAAGGCACAATAGTTCAACTATTCAAAATTCAAATATTCAAATTGCAAAGTTCATCTGTCAGAGAGGCCTCTTTTCAGACTAAATACAAAGTTGGAATTTCTGAATACTATCATTCGTATGTCAATAGATCATTATGACAGACTCACAAGCTTTGTTTTTGAAATTCGAATTTTTATGTTCAAAGTTCGTCTGTCAGTGAGCCATCTTGATGTTCTTTCCAAACTTAGTTTTCATATGAACTTTGACATATCCTCAGACGAATATCTCATTTTTCATAAGTTGTGTTTTGTCTGAAATTCAAATTTTCAAAACCCAAAGTTCGTCTGTCATAAGAAGATCTTTTCAGACAAGTATTAAAGTTTGAATTTCTCAAGTCAAAATTCATCTATTAGAGAAACCTCTTTTCAGACTTGTTCATTTTCAATATGAAATTCAAATTTCCAAAGCCAAAGTTTGAATTTTCAAAACAATATATCAGTATAAGTGTTTCAAACTTTGTTTGTTAGTGGGTGTTTTTCAGATATTCCATAGAATCATAGTTTTAAAACATCTTTTTGCCAAATCAAAGTATTTTACTAAATTTAAACAAGGTTGTAGATCCTACATCTATTCTTGTGCTGGTTTTTCTTGAATTTCTCCACTTGAGATCATTTGTACACCTTTGACATCTTCTCTCCAAGTTATAGAAAGTTAGTTTGGAATCATCAAAACACTTGATTCAACAATGGTAACTGTTATACTATTGATCTAGATGAAGTTCCTACTTTAAACTCTGTATGTTTAATTAGTAAAGATAATGACAGTTGGTTGTGACATAGAAGACTAGCACATGTTAACATGAACCAACTAACTAAATTGATTAACAATGATTTAGTCACTGGATTACCAAAAATTTCTTTTAAAAAAGATAAAGAATTTGATGTATGCCTTAAAGGAAAACAAACTAAATCATCATTCAAACCTAAAAATGTAATCACCACATCTAGACCACTGCAATTATTACACATGAATTTGATAGGTCAATCTAGAGTGAAAAGCATTGGTGGAAACTTATAGGTGCTTGTGATTGTAGATGATTACTCTAGATTTACCTGGACTTTGTTCCTTTCTTCCAAAAATGAAACATTTGATGCATTTGCAACCTTAACTAAGAAAGTGCAAAATGAGAAAAGTATTTCCATTTTGTCTATTAGGTATGATCATGGAGGAGAATTCAAAGATTCAAGCTTTCTAGAGTGTTGTGAAGAGCATGGAATTGATCACAACTTCTTATCCCTAAGGACTCCTCAGCAAAATAGAGTGGTAGGGAGGAAGAACAGAATGATTGGAGAAATGGCAAGAGCAATGTTGAACAAAAATGAGCTTCCTCAATTTTTTTGGGCTGATGCTGTAAACACAGCAAGCTACATCATTAGAGCCTACATCAGACCAATTCTAGGGAAGACACCTTATGAGCTATACAAAGGAAGGAAGTCAAATCTCTCACACCTGCATGTGTTTGGATGCAAGTGCTTCATCCATAACAATAGAAAAGAGAATTTGGGTAAGTTTGATGTCAAATCAGATGAAGGTATATTCCTTGACTATTCTAGTAGACGTAAAGCATATAAAATTTTCAATAAAAAGACTAGAGCTATAGAGGAATCTGTGCAAATGTTGTTTTTACTGAAAATGAAATTGTTTCCAAGCATGTCATAAATGAGGATGATCTTATTTGTAGCTTTAAGAACTTGAACTTTTCTGGAGAAGATAAAATTGAACTTCCCAAAATATCTGAATCTACTAATGTAGAGGAATATATTCAAGAGAAAGATGTTAAATGTGAAAACAATGAAGAAATTTCTCAAAAACTCCTTAGAGTTTAGAGATATCAAAGGAGTTATCTAGTTGATCAAGTGATTGGGGGTGTTCAAGGGAATGTTAAAACCCAAAGACAACTTAGGGATCAAATAAACAACTGTGCATTTATTTCTCAAATTGAACCTAAGTGTACTGAAGAAGCCTTAACTGATGAATAGTAGACATTGGCTATGCAAGATAAACTTAATCAGTTTGAGAGAAATCAAGTTTGGGATTTAGTGCCTAGACCCAAAGATCACCCAATTATTGGAACTAAATGGGTGTTTAGAAATAAACTTGATGAATCAGGAACAATTATTAGAAATAAAGCTAGATTAGTAGCCAAAGGATATAATCAAGAATAAGGCATAGATTATAAGGAAACTTTTGCTCTAGTTGCAAGATTGGAAGCAATAAGAATCCTCTTACCTATGCATGCATGAAAGATATAATATTATATCAAATGGATGTAAAGAGTGCTTTTCTGAATGGTTATATTATGGAAGAAGTTTATGTTGATCAACCTCCAGGTTTTGAGGACTCAACAAAGGCAAACCATGTTTATAAACTGAAGAAAGCTCTTTATGGCTTAAAACAAGCTCCTATAGTATGGTATGAAAGGCTAAGTGATTTTCTAACTGAAAAATGATTTAATAGAAGAAAACTAGATACAACACTATTTACTAAGAAAGAGAATAAAGACTTACTTATTATTCAAATTTATGTTGATAATATTATATTTGGTTCTACTAATGAATCTTTTTACAAGAATTTCTATAAGTTAATGCAGAGTGAATTTGAAATATCAATGATGGGTGAGCTCAACTTCTTCCTCGGACTGCAAATTAAATAATGTGATGATGACATCTTCCTCAATCAATTAAAATATTTGAAGGAGCTGTCGAAAAAGTTTGGAATGGAAAATGCCAAATCAATGGGGACTCCTGTGGCTACTACAACAAAACTTGATATAGATGAGGGAGAAAAGCCTTTTGACAAAATTCAGTATAGGAGAATGATTGGCTCCCTACTATACCTAACAGCAAGTAGACCTGATATTATGTTTAGTGTTTGTATGTGTGCAAGATTCCAACCATGTCCCAAAGAGTCCCCTGCAACAGCTGTGAAGAGAATTTTCATATACTTAATTGGAACATCACAGATGGGACTTTGGTACCCAAAAGGCAATGGAGAAGAGCTCACGGGATATACTGATGCTAACTTTGCTAGATCCAAAACCGATAGAAAAAGAACAAGTGAAATGTGTTAATTTATAGGAGGATCCTTAGTTTCATGGTTTAGCAAGAAACAGAACAGTGTGGCTCTCTCTACAGCAGAAGCTGAATATGTTGCAGTAGGCAGCTGTTATGCTCAAGTCCTTTGGATGAAGCAGCAACTTGAAGATCTTGAGATTGAGATGAAGGAGAAACCAATAAAATGTGATAATCAAAGTGCTATCAATATCACAAAGAATCCAGTCATGCATTCAAGGACAAGGCACATAGAAAGAAGACATCACTTCATACGGGATTATGTTTTGAAAGGAGACATCAAATTGGAATACACCCCTACTAAAAATCAAATTGTAGAAATTTTGTCTAAGCCTCCTACAGAAGATAGATACTACAAAATTATAAGAGAATTGGGAATGGTAAATTCCAATGAATTATAAGCAAGCTCTAACTAAGTCTATTTAAGTTTCTGGCATTAAATTGATACTAACTTTGGCATCAAAGTATGTTTAAAATGTCTTGCAGGTACTCCTCATGAGTTTAGATGGTAGCAAATTAGTTTAATGGAGTTTATCAGACCTGCATAATCAAAAGAAGCTGAAGGAAAGTTGAAAATTCGAACTTCTAGGCCCTATCTATAAGTTCAGAAATATAAGATTTGCATTTTAGATATTATTAGATGAATTTTCATGTTAAATTGTGATTTTGAATGAATTGGTATACTCAAAATTCAGACTTAGGTACTTATTAGATGAATTTCAGTAGTTTTCACATTGTTACAGTACTTTCATGTCCCTCAAAATTCGTCTGTTGACAACTAGAAATTCAAATTTCTGAATTACATTGTGAATATTGACTCTGTTCAAATTCCTCACTATGTGAATTTCAATATCTCAAAATACGCATTTTAAAAACTCTTTACAAAACTCCAAAATTTAAATTTTTAAATCTCAAAATTCGTCTGTTAAAGCATGCTTTCATATTAAGTCTTTGTAAGACGAACTTTCAAAAAAGAAATTCATCTATTTTTTTCTCACTCTTTGTTTGCTTAATGTTTGATTCTTCGAAATTTGAACTTTGATAATTCAAAGTTTGTCTATTGATGTTTGTAACTTGAACTTAGCCTCTATCAAAAGAACTTTATAAAGAAAATTTGTCTGTCAGAAAGCATCTCTTTGTTGGTTAACTCGTAACTGCTCAAAATTCAAATTTTGGTCCCTCAAATTTAGTTTTTTGAATGGTTACACAAGCTAAAGCCAAGGGTCTTATTCTGAACAGACGCAACCCTATTCATCTCTCTCCTAAGTCTATTTACCTCCTCTCTTAATTTCTCATCAATTCAGTTCGTGAATCTCCATTTCCCATCATTTAAATGTTAGCAAGGCTGACTTCCCAAGAGGGGGGGTGAATTGGGAAGATTGAAATTTTTCTACACAAAGTCAAGTGGGTGAAGAAAGTAAAGTGTAATAAAGCAATGTATAAACAAAGTAAACTGAAAAGGAATAATAGAGAGAAGAACACTCAGTAATTTATCCTGGTTCGGTCTGTCCACTTGACCTACGTCCAGTCCCCAAGACACCTCTTGAGATTTTTCCACTATACAGCAAGAATTCAACGGGCTTCTTGCTAATGCCTCAGTACAACGAGTATGCTCTGTTTTCTGGAGCTTTCTCAATTTCTCTAAGTACTTCTACAATGTGCCTCCTAATCCCCTTGTGATTTCCCCTCACAAGTAAATCTATCTTCCAGATGAAGAGTAGATTGTTTACAAAGATATAACTCTCTTAAATAGAGTAGATATGAAGGTTAAAGTACAGATATTGAAGTTAGAGGGTAAAAGCTCTTGAGAAGAAGATTTGGCGGAAATTCGGTATATACAAGTTTGATTCGTTTCCCACAACTTCAAATGTTGTTGTATTTATAGATTTAGGTCCCAACTATTCGTTAGAGACAAAATCTAACCGTTGGGGAAGTTATCCAACGGTTACTCTGAGAAACTATCCGTTAACCAACTGCATTTAATGCTTCTGACATACTAAAATTCAAATTTTGGTTGGTCAACAGACGAATTTCGAAGGAACCGAAGGTTAAAGCTTCCAACGTAAAAATACGAAGTTCGTCTGTTCATGAAGTGAAATTCGAATTTTGAAACTTGTAAAATGTTTTCACGTTGTGACATACGAATTTTCAAGAAGAAAGTGTTAAGTATGAACAGTGTTTTCAATTTTCTACAGTACCCTCGAAATTCGAATTTTAGAAGCCCAAAATTCGTCTGTTCCCAGTACATTCAAGGAGGCACAGTAGTTCACTTTCTTTGAAATTCAAATGTTGAAAGAGTGAAGTTCGTCTGTCAGAGAGATTCTTTGCAGACTAACTTCAACATTCGAAGTTACAAAACTCTGTCATTCGTATGTCAACATTTCATTCCAATAGACTCACACCCTTGGCTTCTGAAATTCGAATTTTAATGTTCAAAGTTTGTCTGACAGAAAGTAGTTTTGAAACTTAAATAATTCTTGATCTCATATGAACTTTAACATTGTTTCAGACGAATTTCTTCCATTTTCATAAGTTGTGTTTTGTCTGAAATTCAAATTTTGAAGACTCAAAGTTTGTCTGTTTCAAAGAAGCTTCTTTCAGGCTTACATGAAAATTCGAATGTTGGAAAGCCAAAGTTCGTCTGTTAGATAGTATTTTTGAAACTCAATTTCATCTTGATTTCAGATGAACTTTAACATTATTTCAGACGAATTTCTTTGGTTTTCTCAAACTGCATTTTATCTGAAATTCGAATTTTGAGAACTTGAAGTTCGTCTGACACAAAAGGCTTCTTTCAGACATATGAAAATTTGAATTTTGGGGAATCAAAATTTGTCTGACAGAGAGACATCTCTTCAGACTTGTTCAATTTTAGCTCGAAATTCGAATTTCCAAAGGCAAAGTTTGAATTTCCCATATGACAGTTCAGTTTAAACTTTTCAAACTTCGTCTGTTTGTGGGTATTTTTCAAATGAGTCATAAAATCAAGGTTTAAAAACATCTTTTCTTTAAATCAAAAACTTTTACCCATTCATAACTAAAGCTAAAGATCCTCCAGAAGATCTAGCAGCAATTACTTAGAAATTCTTCACTTGAAACACTTTGAGCTTCTTTGATATCTTCAATCCAAGCTCTTGATTGTTAGTTTGGAATCATCAAAACTCTTAATTCAACATTCTCCCCCTTTTTGATGATGACAAAACAACTTGCAAACTGGATTAGTACTTGGGTTTGCTTTCACAAGCTCCCCCTCAACATATGCATTATATTTCAAAAGATATCATATACAGCAGATTAAGTGAAGATATTTAATGGGTAATAAGCACACCACATTGCAACCAAGAAATTCATTAATTTAATCAAATGTTGTAATACAAAAACCAAATTAATCAACGTTCTAAACCAAAATACAAAATGCAAACATTCAAAATAGAAACAGAAACACAAAGCACTACAAGAGGATACAAGCCTAAGATTTAAACAAGTCTTCAATCATTTCTTCTTTGGCTTGGTCTTCTTGTTGTACGTCTTCCCTTTCCCAGATGGCTCAGCAGATTTTCTAGCTTGCTTAGTCCCAGTTTGCTTCGTCTTCTCCCCCTTTTTGGTATCAGCAGAAAGGCCAACAAAATCAGCAGGAGGAGGGATCTGAGAGACAGGAATAGCTCGAAGTGGGACAAGAGCAAAAGAAATTTCTGGTTCAACTGGTGCAGGAGGCTCAAGACTAGGTTCTTCATCATCATCAGAGACCTCAAGTAACTCCTGCATTGCCTGTCTGGAAAGAGCCAACTGAGCTCTTTGTTCTTCTGAGAGCCCATATGCAGCAAGAGAAGGAGAAGCTGGTTCAGCAGGAGGAAACAATTCTTCCAGCCTTCTCCTCTGAGCTTGCAGCAGAGCATTGTGAGCAATGGCTACATAATCAACAATAGGTACAATGCTTCTCTCTTCATTGCTCACACCCTCCTGCATAGAAGAGGTTGGAATGGCTGCAACCAGTCTTTCAACTTGCTCTGATTCTTGAATGGACAGAATTGAATCCTGAGCATCTTCTTACATAGGCTCATGAGGACTTGTTCCTTGAAGTCCTTCTTCTTCTTCCAATCTATAGTCCAAGAGTAGACCAGGACTTGGTGTTCTCATTGCACCATCTATATCATCATCATGGTCAGAGGAGGCAATCTCGAATGGGCTTGGAGGCTCAGGAGTTAGAGATTGGACAGGCACAGAGACACCAGGCTGAGGTGGAGCTGCAGTGGTAGGAATTGCACTTCCGATCTCTTCATAAGCATCAGCCACCACCTTCATGTTTACAGCCAACTGATGGATCTGATCTTGCAGATGAGCAAATTTGGCATTTTGCTTATCCCAGATGCTGAGAATGAGTGTAGACAAACTGTCATACAACTTAGTGATTTTGGTTGGCTTGGCCCGTGAGGAGGGAGTTGAAGGAATATGAGTGGGCTTGGATGGAGATGGGATTGGCTGAGGTACATATCTGCCAGGAGCCTTAAAGGTACCCTCTTGCTGTAGTGAGGCACTTCCAACAAAGAATAGATCCTCATTTCTTCCTGCTCCCTTTCCAACCCATCTTCCTTCATCCTTTTCAATGCCCATCCTTTGCAGTTCTTCCTCCTTGAAGATCTCAGTGGGCTTGCCCTTCCCCTTCTCAAGATGCTGAATTCTGGCATACTGCAGAATTCTGGAAATAATAGCAGCATAGGGGAGTGTGGAATCCTTCCTCTGATCTCTTGCCTTGATCATGCATTGAAGAATGATGTGTCCTATGTTAATCAGTTTCCCATGCATGATTGCAGCCATGACATGTGCCTCTACCCTTGTTATCAGATTGAAGCTGCCTCCTTTGTTGAATATAATCCTGGACACTATGTAGTGCAGAATCCTCACTTGAACACTGAGGTCTGTAGGCTTCAACACATTTATGGATGGCCAATTTTCCCCCCTTCTGAATAAAGTTCTCAGAATCGTACTCTCCTTGTAGCTTAGGAAGGGGCCACCTTCTTCATCAGCAGTATCTGCCTCATCCATGTACCCAGAGGCAGTGATATCAATCTTGAGTCCATCTTGCCCAGGGATCTCCAGCACCTCATTGAATGTCTCATCAGCAAGCCAAATGGTCCTAGACCTTAGATTGACTGCCCACTTCTTCTTCTTGATGTTGTACTTCAAGGAAGCATACCAAGACTTCACTACCTCATCATCATATCTTTCTAATACTTCCAACAGATTCTTGTATCTCATCATCCATATACCAGCATCAAAATTATTTGAGACCAAGAAATCTTCCAAGTTTACACAATGTGGCTTGATTACCTTCTTGTTGGCAAACTTGGTGGAGTATTCCTCTTGAATCTGTGGAGTGCTCCAGAGTGGCAGTGTAGTAAGCTTGTACTCTCCAGATTCTGTACTGAAGGAAGCAGAGGAAGCAACAGTAGCATCAGCAGGAACAGGGATCGAAGGTTCTGCAGATTTCGGTGAGGAGGGTCCAGCTTTCTGTGAATCTGCTTTGGATGATGATTTTTGGCATTTGGAAGGTGTTGCCTTACTGGGTTCGGCTTTTCTCTTTGATTTCTCTCCTTCCTTCGAGGCATATTGTGATTTAACATTCCTTTTTGGTCTGGCCTCTCCTTTCCCAGCTTTAGGATTTTTCACTCTAGCCATTTCTTCAGATGAATGTTGCAGAATGAGGCTTAGAATGGGTTTAAATGATGCGAAAGGAAGTTTAATCGGTGGAAAGTGACGGTTTTTGGGCAGGATTTAAGAGAATTGAAGAGAGGATCAGAACAGACTTAGAGGAGTTAAGAATAGGGTTGCGTCTGTTCTTTGGAAAACCGTCGGTTTTAACGTAAGTAACCGTCTGACAGACGAATTTTGAGAGGTCAAAATTTGAACTTCGGGCAGTTACAAGTTAAATCGTTCAGCAAAGCTTACTGATATACGAATTTTCTTCTGAAAGTTCGTCTGACAGTAGCTTAGATCAAGCAATACAAGTACAACAGACGAATTTTGTTCCAACAAAGTTCGAATGTTGACGAGAAAACAGCAGGCATCAACCAAAACACCAACCTATAGACGAATTAAGCATGCAGAACTTCATCTTTCAATCATTCAACATGAAGAACATGATCCAACAGACGAATTTTAAATTGAAAATTCGAATTTTTCAACTTTTGTAAAGGTTGTCCAACATTCATATGTTAAGAAGTGATAATTCGTATAACAGTGATAGACAATCATAACTTTGAAATTTTTGTTTTTGAAAATTTGAACTTTCAAAATTTAACAGACGAATTTCGAGGCATCATCGAGAACTGTTCCAAAGCATAACAGGTCGAAGTTCGTCTGTTGGTCAACTAAAATTCGAATGTTGACCAGTTCAAAAACACAGTTTATGTAGCAAGATACGTCTAACAACATTTAAAATACGAATATTATCATTGAAAACTTACAGAATGGATCCAGAACTTGGGATATTCGTCATTTACTTCATTTTCTGGTTGTTCCATTCTGATGTGCTCCAATCTTCAAGTTTATTGCCATTGAATCTCGTGAGGAGCACCTGCAACTTAAATTAAGCACACTCCGATGCAAAAGTTAGAATTAATCTTAAGAATGAAAATTCTGAAATCAAGATTGTACAGGAATAACTTACAGTTCATTGGGATTTACCATACCCAATTCTCTCCTGATTTTGCAATGTTTGTCTTCTGATAGAGGTTTTGTGAGTATGTCAGCAACTTGATCTTCTATTGGGATGTACTCCAATCTAACTTCTCCTTTCAGAACGTGATCCCTAATGAAGTGATGCCTAACTTCAATATGTTTCATCCTTGAATGCATGACAGGATTCTTAGTGATATTTATGGCACTTTGATTGTCACACATGATTGGTATCTCTTTCATCTTAACCTTAAGATCTTCAAGTTGCTGTTACATCCAGATGACTTGGGCACAACAGCTTCCAGCTGCAACATACTCAGCTTCTGCAGTGGATAGGGCCACACTGTTTTGCTTTTTGCTGAACCATGAAACCAGGGATCCTCCAAGAAACTGACAAGTTCCACTTGTGCTTTTTCTGTCAGTTTTGGATCTTGCAAAATCAGCATCAGTGTATCCTTTGAGATCTTCTCTATTGCCTTTTGGATACCAAAGACCCATCTGTGATGTTCCAATAAGATATCTGAAAATTCTTTTCACAGCTGTTGCATGGGTTTCTTTGGGACATGATTGGAACCTTGCACACATACAGACACTGAACATAATGTCAGGTCTGCTGGCAGTTAAGTACAGCAGGGATCCAATCATTCTTCTGTACTGAGTAATGTCAAACATCTTTCCATTCTCATCCATGTCCAGTTTGGTTGCAGTAGCCATAGGTGTTCCCATTGGCTTGGCATTCTCCATTCCAAACTTCTTTAGCAACTCCTTTAGATACTTGGATTGACTGAGAAAGATACCATCATTAAGCTGTCTGATTTGTAGTCCAAGGAATAAGTTGAGTTCACCCATTATGGACATCTCGAATTCTCCCTGCATTAACTCAGAAAATTTCTTGCAAAGAGACTCATTAGTAGCACCAAATAAGATATCATCAACATAGATTTGGATAATAAGTAAATTTTCATTTTCTTTCTTAGTAAATAAAGTTGTATCTACTTTGCCTCTGTTAAACCCCTTTTCAGTTAGAAAATTGCTTAATCTCTCATACCATGCTCTAGGGGCTTGTTTCAAACCGTAAAGAGCTTTCTTTAGTTTATAAACATGGTTTGGTTTTGTAGAATCCTCAAAACCTGGAGGTTGATCTACATAAACCTCTTCCATGATATATCCATTTAGAAAGGCACTCTTTACATCCATTTGATACAATAAAATATTTTTCATGCATGCATATGCTAGCAGTATTCTTATGGCTTCTAATCTAGCTACTGGTGCAAAGGTTTCTTCAAAATCAATACCTTCTTCTTGATTATACCCTTTAGCAACCAATCTAGCTTTATTTCTGATTATTGTTCCAGATTCATCAAGTTTATTTCTGAAAACCCATTTGGTACCAATGACAGGATGATTTTTGGGCCTAGGCACTAAATCCCAAACTTGATTTCTTTCAAACTGATTTAGTTCATCTTGCATAGCTAAAATCCAGTAATCATCAGTTAAGGCTTCATCAGCACATTTGGGTTCCATTTGTGAAATGAAAGCACAGTTTAGCATTTTGTCCCTTAACTGTTTTCTGGTTTTGACTTTCTCTTAAACATCCCCTACTTGATCAATAGGATGATTCCTTTGATATCTCCAAGCTCTAGGGAGTTCTTGAGAAGTGTCTTCATTATTTTCTTCATCAAACTCTTTCTCCTGGATATCTTCCTCTAAGTTAACAGATTTAGATATCTTTGGAGATTCAGTTTTACTTTTATCAGAAATGCCCAGTTTTTCAAAATTGAAAGCAAGATCATCCTCATTGGTAACATGTTTTGAAACAGTTTCATTTTCAACAAAAACCACATGCACAGATTCTTCTACCACATTTGATCTTTTATTATAAACTCTATATGCCTTACTCCTACTAGAATAGCCCAGAAATATACCTTCATCGGATTTGGCATCAAACTTACCCAGATTTTCTTTCCCATTGTTGTGAACGAAACATTTACATCTGAACACATGGAGATGGGACAGGTTTGGCTTTCTTCCCTTGTACAGCTCGTATGGAGTCTTCCCAAGGATTGGTCTGATGTAGGCTCTGTTTATGATGTAGCTTGCTATATTCACTGCATCAGCCCAAAACACTTGAGAGAGTTCCTTCTCATTTAGCATAGCTCTAGCCATCTCTCCAATAGTTCTGTTCTTCCTTTCTACTACCCCATTCTATTAAGGGGTCCTTGGAGCTGAGAAGTTGTGGTCAATTCCATGCTTATTGCAGTACTCCAGGAAGTATGTATTTTCAAATTCTCCTCCATGGTCTGACCTGATAGACACAATAGAAATACCTTTCTCATTTTGCACTTTCTTAGCTAAGGTTACAAATGCATCAAAGGTATCACTTTTAGAGGAGAGAAATAATGTCCAAGTGAATCTAGAATAATTATCTACAATTACAAGCACATACAGATTACCACCAAGACTTTTCACCCTAGATGGTCCAATTAAGTCCATATGCAGCAATTCAAGTGGTCTAGTTGTGGTAATTGCATTTTTAGATTTGAAAGATGATTTAGTTTGTTTTCCTCTTATGCATGTGTCACATTCTTTGTCCTTTTCAAAAGATATTTTTGGCAGGCCAATTACTAGCTCATTTTTAACCAGTTTAGACAATTGATTCATGTTAATCTCCTATGCCATAACCAGCTATCATTATCCTGACTAATTAAATATACAGAATCCAAGGGAGGAAGTTCATCAAGATCAATAGTATAAAAGTTACCATCCCTTTGAGCTTTGAGGATTACTTTGTGATCACTTTTTTTTATGACCAGGCAAAACTTTGAGTCAAACAGCACCCAATTTCCTTTATCACAGGTCTGACTCACGCTCAGCAAATTGTGGTTGAGGCCAATCACAAACAGCACCTCTTCAATGGATGTTTCTGGATTTTTGCCCACAATGCCAATACCAACAACTTTGCCATATTAATCACCTCCAAAGGTCACCTTTCCTCCTTTCTTGTCTCTAAGGGTGATGAACTTCTCCTTATCACCAGTCATGTGACTTGAGCAGGCACTGTCCATATACCATTTGTTGCTCTTCTTAGCTTTGAGACAGACCTGCAAAACAATATTTATGTTTTCCTTTTAGGTACCCAAATTTGCTTGGGTCCTTTTCGGTCAGTAGATTTTTCCCTAGATGCAGTGTAACTTTGGGAACCCATTCAACTTTCCTGCCACATCCATTTTTCTTCAAGGCACAAGAACTGGAAATATGTCCCTTTTTGTTACAGAAATGACAGGTAGTGAAGGGACTGCTAGATTGAGAAGCAGGAAGAAAACAATGCAGATAGTACTTTTGTCTTGCATGCTTTGGTTGATTATATGTTTCAATGCGAGATGACATGTGATCTTTCTTTCTGTTGCTCTCAGCATGCACAAAATGTCTCATGTATGCATTCTGGTTTTCCTTCCTAATCTTTTCCTTGACAGCACATGGATCATAGCTAAGACCAGCTTTTCCTTGTGATATTCTTTGGCTCCCCATCAAGGCAAACAACATATCTTTACCTCTAGTGAGCCTAGACTAGACATGCTTTTTACTAAGTAATCATTAGTTTGCTGTAGTTTAATGCATGAAGTACAGCAAACAGATTCAGCAGCAGGTACATATATGGTTTCAGAAAAGTTGCTCTGAGATTCTAGTTTACTAATCTTTTTCTTTGCCAGTTTTAGTTCTTTAGCAACTTTGATGAACTCATCATGAAGCTCATGAAATGCATCTAGTAATTCAGAATAGGAAGGTTCAGATTCATATACCTCTTCTTCCTGATCACTGCTGCATGAGGGTTCGGCTTCTTCAGAAGCAAGTGCCATCAGACAAATGTTAGCAATCTCATGTTCATCATCTTCTTCCTCATCTGAGCTGTTGCCCCAAATCGATGAGATGTAGGCTTTCTTCTTCTTCCCTTTGTCAGCAACTTTCTTTTCTCTTTCTTGCTTTTTGAGGAATTGAGGATAATCCCATTTGATGTGTCCTTGCTTCTTGAATTCATAGCAAGTCACAGGCTCTTTTGCCTCTTTCTTGCTTTCACTAGCTGCTCCTTTCTTGAAGAATCTCTTGTTCTTCTTGTTGCTGTAGAATCTTCTGAATTTTCTGACCATCATAGCAAGAGTTTCCTCATCCAGCTCATCTCCTTCGTCAGATTCTTCTTTCCTTTCATCAGCAGCTTTGAGGGTAAGGCCTTTCTTCTTTCTGTCCAGCCCAGCTTCCTTGAGAGCTTTGATTTTTCCTTCATACTCCTCAAGGCTGCCGAAGAGAGCTGTGACAGAGGTCATTAATTCTCCTATGGCTTCCTCTATTGCTGTCACCTTAGGCTGCCATTCCAGAGGAAGAGCTCTGAGTATCTTTCTTAATTTTTCAGATTGAGTGTATTCCTTTCCCAGGCTCTTCAATTGATTCACGATGAGAGTGAATCTCTTTTGCAGCTCCTTTACAGTTTCTCCTTCAGTCATTCTGAAGCTTTCATACTCTCCAATGCATGTGTTTAGTCTATTCTCTCTGACCCCAGTTGTTCCTTCATGTGCAATCTGCAGAGTGTCCCATATCCCTTTTGCAGTGGAGCATTGTAAGACTCTGTAGAATTCGTCCTGGTTCAGGGCACTGACTAAACAATGCTTTGCTTTGAAATTTAGCAGGACTCTTCTTCTGTCTTCCTCATTCCATTCTGCTTATAGCTTCTCTTTGTGTCTTCCATCTTCAGTTAGAGTCATTGGGATGAAGTTTCCTTTCTCAATGACTGACCAGATATCAAGGTCAATTTATTGGAGGTAAATTTGCATCCTCATCTTCCAATACCCATAATGTTCTCCACTGAAGCCTGGTGGTCTATTAGTGTTGTTCCCTTCAAGAAGTATGCTTTCTCCAAAGCCAACCATCTTAATTCCCGGACTGTGAGATCCTTTGAATGGGATTCTGGGCTCTGATACCACTTGTTAGCAAGGCTGACTTCCCAAGAGGGGGGTGAATTGGGAAGATTGAAATTTTTCTGTACAAAGTCAAGTGGGTGAAGAAAGTAAAGTGTAATAAAGCAATGTATAAACAAAGTAAACTGAAAAGTAATAATAGAGAGAAGAACACTCAGTAATTTATCCTGGTTCGGTCTGTCCACTTGACCTACGTCCAGTCCCCAAGACACCTCTTGAGATTTTTCCACTATACAGCAAGAATTCAACGGGCTTCTTGCTAATGCCTCAGTACAACGAGTATGCTCTGTTTTCTGGAGCTTTCTCAATTTCTCTAAGCACTTCTACAATGTGCTTCCCAATCCCCTTGTGATTTTCCCTCACAAGTAAATCTATCTTCCAGATGAAGAGTAGATTGTTTACAAAGATATAACTCTCTTGAATATAGTAGATATGAAGGTTAAAGTACAGATATTGAAGTTAGAAGGTAAAAGCTCTTGAGAAGAAGATTTGGCAGAAATTCGGTATATACAAGTTTGATTCGTTTCCCACAACTTCAAATGTTGTTGTATTTATAGATTTAGGTCTCAACTATTCGTTAGAGACAAAATCTAACCGTTGGGGAAGTTATCCAACAGTTACTCTGAGAAACTATCCATTAACCAACCGCATTTAATGCTTCTAACATATTGAAATTCGAATTTTGGTTGGTCAATAGACGAATTTCGAAGGAACCGAAGGTTAAAGCTTCCAACGTAAAAATATGAAGTTCGTCTGTTCATGAAGTGAAATTCGAATTTTGAAAATTGTAAAATGTTTTCACGTTGTGACATACGAATTTTCAAGAAGAAAGTTTTTCTGTTAAGTATGAACAGTGTTTTCAATTTTCTACAGTGCCCTCGAAATTCGAATTTTGTAAGCCCAAAATTCGTCTGTTCCCAGTACGTTCAAGGAGGCACAGTAGTTCACTTTCTTTGAAATTCGAAGGTTGAAAGAGTGAAGTTCGTCTGTCAGAGAGATTCTTTTCAGACTAACTTCAACATTCGAAGTTACAAAACTCTGTCATTCGTATGTCAACATTTCATTCCAACAGACTCACACCCTTGGCATCTGAAATTCGAATTTTAATGTTCAAAGTTCGTCTGACAGAAAGCAGTTTTGAAACTTAAATTATTCTTGATCTCAGATGAACTTTAACATTGTTTCAGACGAATTTCTTCCATTTTCATAAGTTGTGTTTTGTCTGAAATTCGAATTTTGAAGACTCAAAGTTCGTCTATTTCAAAGAAGCTTCTTTCAGGCTTACATGAAAATTCGAATGTTGAAAAGCCAAAGTTCATCTGTCAGATAGTATTTTTGAAACTCAATTTCATCTTGATTTCAGATGAACTTTAACATTATTTCAGACGAATTTCTTTGGTTTTCTCAAACTGCATTTTATCTGAAATTCAAATTTTGAGAACTTGAAGTTCGTCTGACACAAAAGGCTTCTTTCAGACATATGAAAATTTGAATTTTGGGGAATCAAAATTCGTCTGACAGAGAGACATCTCTTCAAACTTGTTCAGTTTTAGCTCGAAATTCGAATTTTCAAAGACAAAGTTCGAATTTCCCATATGACAGTTCAGTTTAAACTTTTCAAACTTCATCTGTTGGTGGGTATTTTTCAAATGAGTCATAAAATCAAGGTTTAAAAACATCTTTTCTTTAAATCAAAAGCTTTTACCCATTCATAACTAAAGCTAAAGATCCTCCAGAAGATCTAGCAGCAATTACTTAGAAATTCTTCACTTGAAACACTTTGAGCTTCTTTGATATCTTCAATCCAAGCTCTTGATTGTTGGTTTGGAATCATCAAAACTCTTAATTCAACATTAAACTCCTTTTTACACCTTATAAACACATTCCTTGCATCTTTCTGTAATAATCATTTATGAGAATAGCAAGGGTTAGAAATCTCGACATTGGTAAACGAGAGTTTAGACCAAAAAGAGCGGTTAAGCCTCAATATGCCTCCAAAGGAGGTGAAACTCAAAAAAGGAAAGGTGAATCCAGTAAGGAAACTCTATCTACAAAGCATAAAACAACTCCTAAGGCTAATTCAAAGAAACATGTCCCTACTACTGTTGCCTATGCTGCTTCTACTTCTTCCAATACTGAGTCAAAGGAATTCCAGTTAACTACGAAGTCATTTGAGAGCAATGCTCATGTGCTGGAAGAGTATACCACCAAGTTTATCAGCATGAAGGTAATCAAACCTCACTGTACAAATATGAAAGAATTTCTTAGTTCCAACAATTTTGATGCTGGGCTATGGTTGATAAAATATAAGAACTTGTTGGAAATTAAGGAGAGATATAATGATGAGGTTGTCAAAACTTGGTATGCTGCTCTATTATACAATAGCAAAAAGGGGAAATGGCAAGTAAATCTGAGATCGAGAACTCTTTAGCTGTTTGATGAGACCTTTGATAAAGTGCTAGAAATCCCTAGGCAAGATGGCCTAAAAATGACATCACCACCTCAAGATACATGGATGAGGATGAAAATACAGATGAGGAAAGCGGTCCTTTTTTAAATTACAAGGAAAATACAGTACTGAATACTTTGTTCAAGAGAAATAAGAATAGGCCTCCTCTGAGTTTGCTGAAGCCCTCTTATCTAAGTGCTCAAGTCAAGATCTTGCATTATATTTTGTCCAGGATCATATTCAACAAAGGGGGAAGTTTTAATCTGATCACAAGGGTTGAAGCTCATGTGATGATTGCACTTATGCATGGCAAGCTGTTAAATATAGGTTATATCATCCTTCAGGGCATGATCAAAGCCAAAGATCATAGGAGAGACTCCACTTTACCCTTTGCCTCCATTATCTTCAAAATACTTCAATATGCCAGGATACAACACTTGAAGAAAGGAAAAGGCAAACCCACTGAAGTCTTCAAGGAGGAATAGTTGCAAAGGATGGGAATTGAGAGAAAACATGGAAGGTGAATTGGAAAAGGAGCTAGGAAGTAAAAAAACCTATTCTTTGAGGAAGGTCATTCACAATAGTAAGCAGGAACTTCTGAGGCTACTCCACCCACACAGCCTTCACCAAACATTTCTCAGCCTGTTTTTCCTCAACCATAGCCCACACAGACACCTTAGCCATATACTCCCTCAACTTAGGCAAAGCCAACCAAAATCACTTAACTGTATGACAGCCTGTCAACACTCATGCTAAGCATCAGAGATGAGCTAAATGCCAAGTTTGCTCACTTACAGGATCAAATCTTTCAGTTGGCTAAAAATATGAAAGTGCTTGCTGATATGTATGAGGATATCATAAGTGTTATCCCCACTACCTCAGCTCCACCTTAGCCAGGACCCTCTGAGTTTACCAAGTCTCCTACTCCTTAACTTCCAAGCCCCTTCAAGCTAAACTCTCCTAAACCTGATGCTGAAAATATTGCTACTTAGCTTGCTGGCACTATGGTCACCCCATAGGCCTCCAGTAATGAGATAAGCCCTGGTCCACCCTTAGACTATGGCATGGAGGAAGAAGCCTCTCAGGAAGCAAGCTCCCACAAGCCTATAGTAGAAGATGCGCAAGAGTCAATTTTGTCTCTTCAAGAAACTGAGCAAATGCAGTCAATTATATGGATATTGCAGCTATTACACATGATGCCATTGTGCAAGCTCAAAAACAAAGGCTTGATGAAATGTTTCCCCCTCCTGCTTCTCAACCTTCATCTCCTCAATATGGCATGACCACAGCACAAAGGGCCAAGTTTCCCAACCTTTAGAAGGCAGTTTAGGAAATAGTCAAAGATGCTGAGGATGACTTACCTGAGTCAACACCATCCGTAACTCTTCCTCAGATACCTTCTACTATGCCATTTGTTCTTGTTCCTCTTCATGCCATTCCAGTGTCGTAGGTTCCACCTCCTGTTATGCACGTTCAAGCCCCTGATGATACTAAAAATGGGGAGAAGAAATCTGAGCAAATTGGAAAATCCGGAGCAGGACATTCTGGCAAGACCTACAGTAAGAAATCTAAGCCCAAGAAGAAATGATTAGATCTTAAGGTTGCTTGATTTTAATTGTACTGCTTGTTTCCCTCTATCTTGCTTTGAAATACTATGTTTGCAATGTCATACATTAAGACAATAAGATTGCATATTTTCCTTCTGATTTGCTATATATATTGCACTTATCTTTGAACTTTAATGCATATTTTAAGGGTTCTTAAAAGCAAACTCAAGTACTAATCCAGTTTGCAAATTATTTTGTCATCATCAAAAAGGGGGAGAATGTTGGATCAAGTGTTTAAATTATTCCAAACAATTAAAGTTTGGAAGGAAAATATCAAAGGAGTAAAAGAGAACTCACGTGAAGAAATCCAGGAAGAAATGAGTATAGAATTAGTTTATAGGATTTCTCATGGTGTTCACAGAGTAAAAAGCTTTGATCTCACACCCACTGATTT
Organism: Adenanthera pavonina; assembly: GCA_026686845.1. Taxonomy (NCBI): domain Eukaryota; kingdom Viridiplantae; phylum Streptophyta; class Magnoliopsida; order Fabales; family Fabaceae; genus Adenanthera; species Adenanthera pavonina. The sequence goes on from JAIVEN010000018.1 coordinate 17,095,949, forward strand.
TAAATAAGTATTTTTCAATTATTCTATGCTAACTTATGTTAAATTTGAAAAATACTGACTAACAGACAAATTTTGAACTATTAAACTCCATATGTGTAGCTAAAAATTCAAACTTTGGTAACTGAAATTCAAAGTTATAGAGATGTTACCTCTGACAGATGAATTTTAGGTTATTGAAATTCGAATTTTGAGACAAGTATAATTTGTGAAAAATGAAAAATTCATCTGAAGCTATATCAAAGTATGTCTAATGTTAGAATGCAAAAAGTGTTCAAAGTTAGTCCCACTGACAGATGAACTATGGTTTTGAAAATTCAAACTTTGGAATGGAAATGTATAAGTCTAATTAGATGTCTCTATGATAGACAAACTTTTACTTTGAAAATTCAAACTTTGGAATGAAAAAGTATAAGTCTAATGAGAGATCTATCTGATAGACGAATTTTAAAAGCTCAAAATTTGAATTTCGAAAGGTAGAACTTTTGTGCCATATTAAGTTGCTTACTGACAAACGAATTTTGAATCCTCAAAATTCAAACTTTGAGTGCACTGTAACAATATGAGACAATTATTTATATGCATTTTAAACTTGAAAATTTGTAAGCTTTGCTGAACGGTTTAACTTTTAACTGCCCGAAGTTCAAATTTTGACCCCTCAAAATTCGTCTGTCAAGCGGTTACTTATGTTAAAACTGACCGTTTTTCACTGAACAGACGCAACCTTACTCTTTTCCTCTCTGAGTCTGTTTAAATTCTCTCTTCAATGCTCTTAAATTCTAACCAAAAATCTTCCTTTCCCACCGTTTAAACATCTTTTCGCATCCTATAAACCCAATCTCTACCTCATTCTGAATCATTCATCAACGAAAATGGCAAGAGTAAAGAATCCTAAAGCTGGAAAAGGAGAGGCTCGTCCAAAGAGATCGGTCAAATCCCAATATGCCTCAAAGGAGGGCGAAAAACCAAAAAGAAAGGCCGAATCAAGCAAGGCAATTCCCTCCAAATGTCAAAAAACTACACCAAAGGGTGAATCAAAGAAAGCTGGACCCTCTTCCTCGAAGAAAGTAGAACCTTCGTCCCTGTTCCTGCTACTGCTGGCACTGTTGCTTCCACTTCCTCCTCCAGTACTGAATCTGCAGAATATCAACTTATTACACTGCCATTATGGAGCACTCCACAGATTCAAGAGGAATACTCTACCAAGTTTGCCAATAAAAAGGTAATCAAACCTCATTGTGTGAACTTGAAAGATTTCTTAGTCTCAAACAATTTTGATGCTAGAATATGGATGTTGAGATATAAGAATCTGCTAGAGATATTGGAAAGGTATAATGATGAAGTGGTAAAGACATGGTATACCTCCCTGAAGTACAATAGCAAGAAGAAGAAGTGGGAGGTTAATCTGAGATCAAGGACCATCTGACTCACAGATGAGACCTTTAATGAGGTACTGGAAATCCCAAGGCAAGATGGCCTCAAGATTGACATCACTTCCTCTGGTTATATGGATGAAGCAGAGATTGCTGATGAAGAAGGTGACCCCTTTCTGAACTACAAGGAGAGCACAATTCTGAGCACTTTGTTCAGAAGAAAGGAAAACTAGCCAACCATAAACCTGCTAAAGCCCACAGACCTCAGTGCTCAAGTGAGGATCCTCCACTACATAGTGTCCAGGATCATATTCAACAAAGGAGGCAGCTTCAATTTGATAACAAGGGCATAGGCACATGTCATGGCAACAATCATGCGTGGAAAGCTCATTAACATGGGACATATCATACTCCAATGCATGATCAAGTCAAGGGATCAAAGGAAAGACTCCACACTCCCCTATGCAGCAATCATTTCCAGAATTCTGCAATATGCTAGAATTCAGCATCTTAAGAAGGGGAAAGGGAAACCCACTGAGATCTTCAAGGAGGAGGAACTTCAAAGGATGGGGATTGAAAGAAATGAAGGAAGATGGATTGGGAAGGGAGCAGGAAAATCTGAAGATCTCTTCTTTATTAAAGGTGCCTCCCAACAGCAAAAAGGTACCTCTGAGGCCCCTGCTAGACCTGCACCTCAGCCTTCTCTGCCTGTCCCATCTCGATCCAAGCCTACTCACATTCCATCTACTCCCTCCTCTCGTGCCAAGCCAACCAAGATCACTGAGTTGTATAACAGCTTGTCTACACTCATACTTAGCATTAGGGATGAGCAAAATGCCAAATTTGCTCATCTGCAAGATCAGATTCACCAGTTGGCCAAAAATATGAAAGTGGTTGCTGATGCCTATGAAGATATTCGGAGTGCAGTTCCTGCCACATCAGCTCCACCTTAGCCAGGGTTCTCTGTGCCTGTTCAGTCTCCAACACCTGAGCCTCCAAGCCCCTTTGAGCTAGCCTCTTATGAGCATGATGATGATATAGATGGTACTGAGCCTACTGATACAATGAGGACACCAAGTCCTGGTCCACCCCTGAACTATGGTTTGTAAGAAGAAGGACCTCGGGATTCAAGTTCTCATGATCCCATTACTGCAGATGCTCAAGAGTCAATCTTGTCCCAGCAAGAATCTGAGCAAGTAGAAGGACTAGTGACAGCCATTTCTACTTCTTCAATGATGGAGGTTGCCATCAATGAAGAAAGAAGCATTGTGCCTGTTGTTGATTTAGAAGCTGTTGCTCGCAATGCTCTCTTGCAAGCTCAAAGAAGAAGGCTCGAAGAAATGTTCCGTTCTGATGACCCTGCTCCTTCATCTCTTATTGCATATGGTCTTTCAGAAGAACAAAGAGCTCAATTGGCTCTTTCCAGACAAGAGATGCAAGAGCTGCTTGAGGTCTCTGATGATGAGGATCCAAGCCCTGAGTCCTCTGAGCCTCATCTGCCTTTTGATCCTGTGCCCCTCAAAGCTATTCCAGTTTCTCAAATCCCTCCTCCAGCTGATTTTGTTCACCTTCCTAATGATGCCAAAAAGGGGGAGAAGAGTAAGCAAACTGGCAAGTCTGCTGAGCCATCTGGAAAGACCTACAGCAAGAAGACCAAGTCAAAGAAGAAGTGATTAGAACTTAGGCTTGAGTCCTCTTGTAGTGCTGTTTTGAGTTTCAGATGCTTGGTTGTATTCTGTGTTTGTATTTTGTGTTTAATTTGTGTATTTCAAAGAACTTTGCATAAGTTTGTCTCTGTAAAGCAACATTTGGTAAAATGAAAGAATTTCTTGGTTGCAATGATCTGTTCTTTGAATCTCTTCACATGATCTACTATATATGATATCCTTTTTTATATATATATAATGCATATGTTGAGGGGGAGTTTGTTAAAGCAAACCCAAGTACTAATCCAATTTGCAAGTTATTTTTTCATCATCAAAAAGGGGGAGAATGTTGAATCAAGAAGTTTTGATGATTCCAAATCAACCTTCAAGAGCTTGGAATAAAGATATCAAAGGTGCCCAAAAGGTTTCAAGTGAAGAAATTCTGGATAAATCTGTGCAAAGTTTGATGTGGGATGTTTAGTAGTGTTTTATTTTAGTAAAAGACTTTGATTTGGTGAAAAGATATTTTAAAACCTTGATTCTATATTAAATCATAGAATATTTTGTTCGATTAGTTGGCTTCCCAAGAGGGGGGTGAATTAGGAAGATCAAAAATTTTCTGCAAAATATCAAGAAGGTGAAGAAAGCAATATATGATGGTAAAATAGAGTATAAACGAATAACTATAAAAGTGGTAGTAAAGAGAAGAAGACTCGGTAATTTATCCTGGTTCGGTCTTTCCACTTGACCTACGTCCAGTCCCCAAGTCACCACTTGAGATTTTCCACTATTCTGCAAGAATTCCGTGGACTTCTTGCAAATGCCACAGTACAAAGTTTGTGCTCTGTTTTCTAGAGCTCACTCATTCACTCTTTGCACTTTCACAAAGTGCTTCCTAATCCCTTGTGATATCCCCTCACAAGAAAATCTATCTTCTAGATGAAGATTAGATTGTTTACAAAGATTAAACTCTCTTAATCAGAGTAAATATGAAAGTTAAAGTACAAATATTGAAGTGTGACAGTATGAAGCTTTGAGTAAATGATTTGGCAGAGTTTCAGTATATACAATGTTAAAATCGTTGCCCACAACTTCAAATGATGTTATATTTATAGATTTAGGTCTCTAATATCCGTTAGAGACAAAATCTATCCGTTGGAGAAGTTATCCAACGGTTACTCTGAAAAACTATCCGTTAACCAACCGCATTTAATGCTTCTGACATACTAAAATTTGAATTTTGGTTGGTCAACAGACGAATTTTGCAGATACCGAAGGTTAACACCTTCAACAAGGCTCAATAGTTCATGTAGTTCAAAATTCGAATGTTCAAAGCGCAAAGTTCGTCTGTCAGAGAGACCTCTTTTCAGACTAACTTCAAAATTTGAATTTATAAATACTGTCATTCGTATGTCAACATGTCATTCCAACAGACTCACAAGCTTAGTTTCTGAAATTCGAATTTTCATGTTCAAAGTTCGTCTGTCAGTGAGCAATTTTGAAATCCAATCTAAACTTGGATTCAGATGAACTTTGACATAATTTCAGACGAATTTCTTTAGTTTTCATAAGTTTCATTTTGTCTGAAATTCGAATGTTTAAAACCCAAAGTTCGTCTGTTGCTTAAAGCTCCTTTCAGACACTTATCAAAATTTGAATTTCATCAAGTCAAAATTCGTCTGTCAGAGAGGCATCTCTTTAGACTTGTTCAGTTTCAGTACGAAATTCGAATTTCCAAAGGCCAAAGTTTGAACTTTAACTATGACAGATTGATATTAACCTCTTAAACTTCGTCTGTTGGTGGGTATTTTTCAAATATTCCATGATTTAACACAGAATCAAGGTTTTAAAACTTCTTTCCTCCAAATCAAAGTCTTTTACTTAAATTAAAACATAACTAAACATCCTACATCAAACTTTGCACAGATTTCTCCAGGATTTCTTCACTTGAACCCTTTGTGCACCTTTGATATCTTTATTCCAAGCTCTTGAAGGTTGGTTTGAAATTATCAAAACTTCTTGATTCAACATATTTGAAAAACACCCACCAACAGACGAAGTTTGAAAGGTTAATACTGATCTGTCATCTTGAAAATTCGAACTTTGGCTTTGGAAATTTGAATTTTGTATTGAAACTGAACAAGTCTGAAGAGAAGCCTCTCTGACAGACGAATTTTGACTTAATGAAATTCGAATTTTGATAAGTGTCTGAAAGGAGCTTTCAGTAACAGACGAACTTTAGGTTTTGAAAATTCGAATTTCAGACAAAATGAAACTTGTGAAAATTAAAGAAATTCGTCTGAAATTATTTCAAAGTTCATCTGAAACCAAGTTTAGATTGAATTTCAAAATTGTTTACTGACAGACGAACTTTGAACATGAAAATTCGAATTTCAGAAACTAAGCTTGTGAGTCTATTAGAATGATATGTTGACATACGAATGACAGTATTTATAAATTCGAATTTTGAAGTTAGTCTGAAAAGAGGTCTCTCTGACAGACGAACTTTGACATTTGAAAATTCAAACTTTGAATTATACGAGCTACTGTGACTTATAAACCAGCTACGGACAGACGAATTTTGGAGTTCCAAAATTCAAATTTCGAAGGCACTGTAGTAAATTGAAAATACTGTTCATACTTAACAGAAAAACTTTCAAACATGCAAATTCGTATGTTACAACGAAGAAACTTTTTTCAAGTATCAAAATTTAAATTTCACTTCATGACAGACGAACTTTGGGCTTTCAACGTTGAAGCTGTTAACCTTCGGTTTCTGCGAAATTCGTCTATTGACCAACCGAAATTCGAATTTCAGTATGTCAGAAGCATTAAATGTGGTTGGTTAACAGATAGTTTTTCAGAGTAACTGTTGGATAACTTCTCCAATTGATAGATTTTATCTCTAACGGATAACTGAGACCTAAATCTATAAATATAACATCATTTGAAGTTGTGGGTAACGATTTTTACATTGTATATACTGAAACTCTGCTAAATCAATTACTTTAAGTCTGTTACTCTCTCACTTCAATATTTTGTACTTCAACTTTCACATTCACTCTGTTTAAGAAAGTTTAATCCTTGTAATCAATCTTATCTTCATCTGGAAGATAGATTTTCTTGTGAGGAGACATCACAAGGGATTTGGGAGCACTTTGTAAGAGTGCATAGAGTGATTGAGTGAAGCTCTAGAAACAGAGCAACATCTTTGTACTGAGGCATTTGTAAGAAGCCCACGGAATTCTTGCAAAATAGTGAAAAATCTCAAGTGGTGACTTGGGGACTGGATGTAGGTCAAGTGGAGAGACCAAACCAGGATAAATTTTTGAGTCTTCTTCTCTTTACTGACACCTTTACAGTTATTTATTTATACTCTGTTTTACCATCATATATTGCTTTCTTCACCTTCTTGATATTTTGCAGAAAATTTTTTAATCTTCCCAATTCACCCCCCTCTTAGGAAGCCAGCTAATCTAACAAATTCAAATTGCAATGACCTCAACTCCATAGGTTTCATGGAGTGAGTGTAGGTGGTCTTATACAAAAAATGGAGACTGCACAGTGACCTTAGCTTGTGAAGTTATGAAAAGTGACACTTGGGATAACAAAATGGGGAAATGGGGCATTATTTGGAACTTTCCTGGAGCCCAACGTCTCAGAGTCTTTCTTTGGTTGGCTCTTAGATGTAAGCTACTTGCAAATAATATAAGACTTCAGAGGCACATGACAGATAATGCATCTTGTACCATCTGTGGAGACAGTAATGAAGACATTGATCATGTTTTGAGGGGCTGTAGCCTTGCACTCTCAAGCTGGCAGCTTTTAATTCCTTCCTCACTGCTTCCTGATTTCTTTACTCAACCTTTTGAAGAATGAATGCTATCAAACATTCATCAAAGACAGGAGCAAAAATGGCGAGTCTTATCTGGGGTTATTTGCTGGAAATTATGGGATGCAAGGAACAAAAGGATTTTCTCTATGGAGTACACCTCACCCCCGAGTCTTATCAGTGAAGCTTTAGCCATAGCTAATCACACCCTAAAAGCTTATGAACTTAATAAGTTTTTGTCTCAAGGAACCAGTTGCTAATTCCTGTTAACAAATCCGCTCTGTTCATGCTGCTGCTTGATCTTTTTTGTTTGTAAGGTTGCCTTTGTAAATTGGTTTCTTTAAGTGAATATATTCTTTTCTTCCCCAAAAAGAAAAAATCCAGTACGCTAGTGTAGTTGCCTGTTTTTACTTCCTAAGGTTTATTTCTTGATCCATTGTCTTCTCATGGATGTTGTTTCACACAAAACAAAAAAAGAATAACAGTTTATGCTATCAAGTTCTTAAATGTCTTTTGCCGCCCCTTGATTAGCTTAAGAATGCTGAAAAATTCTCATGACAACTCCCTATATGTACCTACATTCTAATCAGCTACATACCTTTGTCACCTTTTTCGATATTAGTCTTGATCCTCCTATTCCCAAAGAACAAAATTGCGTACCCGCATATTATGCTCACATATGTCATAGTTTTTAAAATTATATATTTGAAATAATTTAATTATTTAGAAGTAGATATTTTCTTTTAGCTAATTTGAAACTGTTATATAGGTTTTAAATAAGCCTATTTAAAGCCTAAAATCTAGATTTTAAAACTTATTTGACAGCCTATTAATTTAGTAAGTTTTTAAGTTGATTTCAAATTAGGTCATGCTTTTTGTAGATTTAGGTTGGAACCTAAAAAAAGACTTTATATAGGCTAATAGGTTAGATTCAAAGTTAAAGCTTGAATTGTAAGCTTGATTTATATTAACAAAACTTGACCTATTTTCACCCTTATTCCTCCTATCCTCCAAAAAAAAAAATCAGTTCCCAACACTGTCAGTGCTCCAATCACGTGCTTTTTAATTTGCGTAACCATTAATCGTGTAGCATGGCAAACAAAAAAAAACAAATAAAAAAAACAATTATTCGGTGCATCAACCTCATATTTTATGAGTAGGGAAACTAAACAGAGATGGAATTCAAAAGTTCAATAGGTCATCCATGTAGTCACGTTCTTATCTTGCAAACACTATCAAAGATTAAATTAAATATACTACTTTCTTGCCTGGAATCATAGATAGCATGTAGATGTTGACCTCATTGACAACAAACAAATTAGATGCCAAAATTGTCATTTCACTAAGTTAATTTCAAAATTTTTAGGTGAGTTCAATCAATTTTAAGTTGCAATAATCAATCTAAAATAATCATTCCATTGAAGAAATTACTTAAGTAAAACTTCTTGGTCTAGGTAATACATGATATTCAAAATCTTTTTTTTTTGTGCCCAGGATATTCAAATTAAATCTTAAATATACAATAATTTGATATTTAATTTAAAAATTAATCATTTCACAATTTTAATGACTAATTTTTTAATATGTAATAAATTGCAACTAATGAATTTCGATTTTTTCAAGTAGTATCTAAGAATTTCTCATAGGAGAAAGAGAAATTGCTTTCAATTAAAATCTAATAAAAGATTTTTGAATTAAGTATTGAATTTGTAATTTGGTCCAAAAAATATTGAATTTGTAATAAATTATTTATGTCATTAAAAATTAAGTTTAGGTTTTTGAATTAAAAGTTGATTATTTATTTTGCAAATTAAAGTTTAGATCAACTTTTAAATATTAAATTTAATCCATATAAATTTTAAAATTACAATAAACTGAATTGTTAATTAAATATATTAATTATATCAACTTTTATTTTGAATTAAAGTACACCATATATTTTATGACTTTTAAAACTTTATTTTCAAGACTTTTTAACGAAGAAAGTTGCATTACTAAATGTCTCATCCAATTCTAAACACAATTGATTTATATCGAATAATAACAAACTTGATGATGATATGCATTATGTAAATTATATGAAAAGCCTAGTCAAAGGCATAATGAGCTTTAACAATTAAAAATCTGCTACAAAACAGGTCTCTCCAACATGGATTCACATGCATTACTTGTATTCATAGCACTACCACTCATACCTTTGTTTTACAGTAACCGAGAGAGAAATCTGAACATGATTCCTTTATACTGATATATTTGAGAGCATGACATATTTAGGATTGAAACCTTTGGCGACCATAAAATATTCAACATGTGGAATATATGGAGGCCACACAAAGCCTACTTGCCCAGTAACCTCGCCTCAAACATTGGAATGTAGATGCCCTCCTTGGTTTACGCTGATCTCTCCACTTTACTTGATAACGAACTTAAATCTCAATCATTCCCCTATTCTATACAATCAACTAATTGATGGTTAATGAAGTTAAAATTTAATTACCAAGCCTTTCACTATTGATGACTTGAATATGGTTGAAGGAAGCGGAAAAGTTTGTGAAACTAACAATAGTTAGACCAAAGTAACTAGAAAGGAAAATATGAGACATTCACCAAAAATCCCCACAAGAGCAGATGCCATCCTTCAAGTGGTGAAATCGATTAGTATCTCGGACAACGATTTCCCTGTTTGTAAACTTCGACACTAGTTTCATAAAAGTGTGGCAGTCGCCGCAGATTCTAAGGTTTTTCATAATCCTTACGGTTGCTTCAAATGGCAAACACATCAACCCAAAGGAAAGAGCAAGTTTCTCACTATGATGCATCAAAAGCACCTGTTTACTGCCCTCCTCCAGATCATGAAGGTCATGGTTGGTTTCAACTTTGTAACCAACCTTCTTTAACTCTTCTATTAAATTTTCCAAGTATGCATAAATCCCACCTATTTGTGGATGGTTTCTCTCACCAACTGTAAATGAATGAACCTTATTCTTAATTTCAATCCAACTCTTACCTCTCTCTTTCTTCAAATCACTCTCTCTGAGAAGCTTCCTTGCTCTTGCAACTTCCTCCCACTTTTGATTAGCTGCATATATGTTTGATAGCAAGATGTGGTTCCCTGCATTGTCAGGTTCCATTTCAAATAGGTGCTTGGCTGCAACCTCAGCAAGCTCAATATTGCCAAATTTCCTACAAGATGCCAAAAGTGAGCCCCACATAGAAGTAGTTGCATTAAATGGCATTCTCTCTATCATGTCATAAGCCTTGTAAACTAACCCTGCTCGACCAAGAATATCAACCATGCATGAATAGTGAAGGACATTGGGTGAACGGTTGTGTTGCCTTACCATAAGGTTAAGATACTTATGTCCTTCTTCATGCAAACCCATATGACTACATGAATTTAACACAGATATGTACGTTACATCATCAGGGTAGAAGCCTATCTGCTGCATTTTCTCAAATAAGATCATCGCCTCTAGTACACAAGCATGTCTGGCAAACCCAGATATCATTGCATTCCATAAAACAATGCATCTCTTCTCCACAAACTGAAACACAAGGTATGCTTCTTTTATGCAGCCACACTTGGCATACATGTCTATGAGGGAGGAAACAATATATATGTTTGAATCAAATCCTAATTTACATGACATTGCATGAACCTGCTTCCCTTCAATCAAAGTCACCACACCTGCACAAGCACTAATAGCAGATGAAATAATAAATTGATCTGGCTCCAAACCCATTAACTGAGAATCACGAAACAGTAGCAAGGCCTCCTCATGAAGCCCATTTTGCACATATCCTGAAACCATTGAACTCCATGTTACAGGAGTTCTTTCTGGCATACTCTGAAATACTTGACTCGCATCTTTTATTGAAGAGCACTTAGCATAAACATCAATTAAAGCAGTTCCAACAAAAACATTTGAATCTAGAGAAGCCTTAATGGCAAAAGCATGCAACTGCATGCACTCAACTATTGCACATTTCGTTGCACAAGCACACAGTACACTAGAAATGCTAAACTCATTACATGAGGTTCCATCTCTTCGCATTTTAATGAAAAGTGTGAGGGCTTCCTGCTCCTCCCCACTCTGGGTAAGAGATCCAATCATTGTGTTCCATGAAACTAAGCTTTTTTCTGGCATTTCACTGAACTTTTTGCGAGCATTGTCCACTAAACCACATTTCGAGTACATGTTAATAAGCATATTTGATGTTAATATGTCCATTTCAAATCCAATACGGATATTCTGAGCATGGCATGAACTCCCTCCCATGGATGACTGTGTTTTAGCACATAACTGGATAAGATAATGCAAAGTTGAAATACGAGCAACATCTGCATCCACATGAACAGCTTCTTTCACCTTTAAGAGCTCTGGCTTGGACTCGGAAAAAACTGATAATTGTCTAGAACAGAACCCAAATCTAAAACTGCCACAGAATCTCTCAAACCTTCTCAAGGCTTTCATGTCATTGCATAGAAGGTAAAGGGAACCAAAATGGTATCAATTTCTCCTAAACTGATTTAGAAGCCACGCCTATTTATTTGTGGATGTATCATTGCAAACCAATTTGAACCACATACTTTTGTAGTTTGAAGGAGCTGGAGATGATGCATTCAAGATGAAGAAAGTGAAGCTTCTCCAATTACACAAATGTAGTCTGGTAAATTTGCCAAACTTTATATTATAAAACAAATTAGTTAAATGTAGGAACCCATCAAACCCATGTTAGTCTTATACATGTTCTATGGAATCAATCTGGTAAGCAACAAACAAATCTTAAAAACTAGAACATCATAAATGGATGAGAAAAAATAAAATTTATTTGGCAATAAACAATATAGAATATAAACAAGATAAATAACAAAATGACGGGTAAGTAGGTTAACCACTCTAAAGTCCTAAAATCCAATCAAGAAAGATCAATCAATATTTCCTATAGATCATAAAGACCCTAAAAACTACAAATGCAATCAATAATTTCTAGGCTAAAGGAGTCCTTTGCCCCTGCTAATTCCATTATTCATTTTCTTTTAATTAAAAATAGTATAAAGAGAATTAAAAAATTCAACAATACATTAACAATGTCTCTCTAGTTGTAAAAACCAAAATATTATTATTTATAGCAATTCAAAGAAACACCCAATAGAACAGGATACCTCACGATTGAAAAGAAGCAGGAAAAGGGTAACTGCTTCATGATTATGATAATAACCTATTGCTATACTGAATTGAATTGTCTCTCACAGGAAAGGCTCACAGCTAAATGAAGGCCTAGAGTATTCCCCTTTTGTCAAGTTAGGTCCTCTCACTCGGAAGCCTACCTAAATACTTCAGGTAAATTGTCATTGTGCAGTAATTAAAACTGTTCGAAGAAGCTCCAGGTGATTGAATACTAAATCCACTCAAAAAATAAAAAAATAAAGAGAAGAATGCAAAGCAACACTTATAATACTAACCAGAACATATGCTATTGAGAGACATTTATCTTCAAACTGTATGCTAAATTCAGGCACGATCTTAATCTCTTGGCAAATGAATAAATAACATTCATATTTCTAAGATTGGGCAAAATTGGATACAGCAATAGCAGGGAAGAAGCAATCAAAGGAACATGAAGCGATTTCGTACCTCCCACGTTGAAGGAAGAAAGAGTTTGAAAACGTTTCCCCCAAGGAGTTTGTTAACTCTTGCCGGTCCAGCGACTCAGATTTCAATTTTGGTATGGTGTAAAACGCCGTCGTCTAGAGTTGATATTTTGTTGGTAACCTAGGCTAGGACTATTCGTCCTAGTCTAAATGTTCTTTTTTGGTTCTATAGTCTAAATGTTCTTGATTAAAATTATTTAAGGCTGGGTTATCACCCAAAAATAAATAAATAAATAAAAGGTCGATCATAATCAAATAGTTCCAGTTTTCTTTAGCCATAGAATAGAATGGTTTGAACTTTAAATTGTGTTTTTAGGCCTCAGGATAGCTCGAATTAAAAAGAAGAAGATTTGAAGAAGGAGCAAAATGACATATTTGATATATATATATATATATATATAATTAAAAATAATTTTAAAATAACAAATAATTATTGAGGGATAATTATAAAGCATTATAACTATCTATATATAAAATAATATCTATAAAAAATTATACTATTAGCTATAAATGAAGTCACTCATCTTGAGTTTGCAACATATGATACCCATTTCTGGTTATATAAAAAATATTTCATTTTGAGATATGCCAAAAAGGCTTATTTATTATTGCAAAATATATGTTATTCATTAATTTGCCTAAAATAAATAAGATAAAATAATTATTTAAATTAAAAATTTATTTTTCTTTCTTTTTTCACTTTTCTTTCTTTTTTGACCAACTTTTTCTTCGTAATTTACTATTAACAGATTTTTCCCATATTTAATATTTCAAACAAGTTAGTTCTCAATGAATATTTTTTATAAATAAAATTTGAAATGATAAGATATTATATATAAGTGTTGTGAATTTAGATTTTTTTTTTTCATTTTTAAGTTGAACATGAGTCATTTTAACCTTTAAATAGTCTTGTTTTTATTTAAAAATATAATTATTCGTAATAAAGTTATCTCATTGAAATTGATCAAAAAAATTTTTGTTCAAAATTATCCGAAGTTTAAAAAATCAGGCTAAAAATTGAACTGGTCAATGTACAGGTTTAAAATTCAATAGTTTAACTGTAATTTAATTAAATTAAATCGGTGGTAATAAATTTAATAATTTTTTAATTTTATATATCGTATAAAAAATTAAAAATATTATTAATAAGTTTTATAACCTAATATTAAAATCTAAACAAGTAAATATTCATTTATAATTATATTTTGAATTTAAAATAGTCAATTAATATTCTATTTTTATATTATTTGTTAAGTAAATTTATCATTATTAATAATTATATATCGTAATAATGCTTATACAATATTATAATATACAACAATAATAACAACATTAGTCTTATCTCACTAATGTGAGGTCAGTTATATGAATCATACAATGTCAATGGACTCTATTAAACACCATCTCCTTAGATAAATCCTTTATTAAGAGGTTATTCATTATAACTTCCCTTAATATTCTATTTATTCTTCCTCTACACCCTTTGATAGGATTCTAAGCTATTTGATCAACTCTCTTCATTGGCTCCTTTTGTCATCTTCTTTGTATATACCCAAACCACCTTAAACGATTTTCCACCATTTTTTCTCGATAGGTGCTATTCCAACTTTCCTTCGTATACAATCATTACGTATCTTATCCAATTGTTTTACCACACATTCATCTCAACATTCTCATATCTGGTACTCCTATCTTATACTTTTATTGTCCTTTCAAAGCCCAACATTCACTATCATATAATATTGCTGGCCTTATAGTTGTTTGATAAAATTTCCCTTTAAACATAGTAGGTACCTTACGGTCATAAATAACTCATGATACTTTTTTCCACTTTAACCATCCAACTTGTATCCTCAATATATGCATAACATCCCCCATCAATTTCACAATCACTCTGTAAAATTGACCTCAATATTATAATATACAAAGAAAAAAATTTATACCAAAAATAATACTATTTAATACTAAAAATAATGTCATTTTATCTTAAAAATAAAAAAAAGATTTAAAAAAAATAAAAAAAATTTGATCAGTTCAACTGATTTTGTATTAGTTCATGACCGGTTTTCTACCGGTTCAATCGATTTTCTACCAGTTCCACCAGTTTTCTACTAGTTCTGAGAACAACTGGTTGCCACCTATGTCTGGACCGGACTTGGCACCGACTTCTAGTCCAACCACTTAAACCAGTCCAAATTTTTTAACACTGAAATTATCATCAATTTCACATCTAAAATAAATAAATAAATAATATTACAAGGAAACTAACAACAATTCCAAATTGGAGGTCATGAGTTGTCAAACAAATCCAATGACAACAGTAAATTAATAATTATAAGGAGTTTTATCCTAATTGGAAAGACAAACTCTAAACTAATATAATAAGGGATCCCAAATTAAAACTAACGAATTCTCACATGTAGTTATAAGAGTATCACTAAATTTGGGAACGCTATGACAGCATTGGGAATCTCAGAGACACAAACTTTTAGAGTTTAGTATGATGCTCTTAAGAATATTTGGATCCATCACAGTTCAATCTCAGCTAATCTAGTAACCAGTCCAATTCTAGTAACATTAGATTTTGGGAGAAGATATATTCTCAAACTCAAATCCCTTCTAATGAAACATTATTGTAGTTTGATGTCAGCTTGGACCAAATTGTGTGTTCTTTGAAGAATCCATTTGTAGTGCATAAATGGATGCACCAAAAATCCCATAAAAGTGGCAAACTGAGAAAAGAGAATGTTGAAACTTTTTGTGTTTACGGCAGAAAACACCATTTTATGTTTATTATTTTGATCTTTTTATGACTATTTTTAAAGTAACGTAAATGTTATAGACATAGAAAATATAACATTTTATGTCTGTTAAAAAATAGCTATAAAAAGCATGTTTTTTTACAGTTGTCATTTTACAAATAACCGTAGAAAAGGCAACTTTCTATGGCTATTTTTTTTTTAAAAAATCTAGCTGTAGAAAGGGGACCTCTCTATGTCTATTTTTTTGAAAAACAGATGTAAGAAATTTATTTTTATATATAAGAAAGATGCTCACGTATAGAAGATGCATCTTCAAAGCAGACATTAAATCGACCATCAATTTTATTGCCATTTGAAATCTTATCATTGTTATGCAACAAATTATGTCATTTGTAAACTTCTAGGAAAACTTGGAAAACACATAAGCATTAAAATTCACCAAACTAAAGTAGAACCAAAATCAGTCCAAAATGGCCACCAATTACAGCCCCAAACATAACAAAACAGAACCAGAACAATAGCCCAACTCATCAAGCTAAAGTAGAACTAAAATCAGTCCAAAATGGGGGAAACTCTTACCTCTATTTTTGCTGTAGTCTCTCCTCTATGTACCCTAGAAAAGTAAGCTTCAAATTGCTTTTTATTTCCTTTCCATCAAATATTCATTAAGAGATGGAATGTAGCAAATCTTCACTTAAAACTTGAAAGAAGAAAACAAGTTCTTTGCTTTATATTTCCTTTCCAGCAATTCAAATATTGATTATAAATATGATTGCTTCAAATCTCTCTTACATAACCATGGCAATAAAGATAGATTGAGCAGCCAAGAGATGAAAGATTTCTCAAATATGCGAAAATGATTATTATTTACTTAAACGTGTCAAGGTCTAATTCTAATTCTAACTCTAACCACATTACATTTAATTTCTCTACATTATTTGTTATATCCCCTAGTCTCTCCCTTCCCCATCATTCATGAATATCAACGACCACCTATAGTGCTCTGTTTCATTCAGTTCATTTGAAGGGTGAAAAAAAGCCAATCAAGTGGACACTTAATAATATCTGCAAAAAAAAAAATTAAAAAAAAAAGGTCTAGGCTTTCCAAGAACTTAATTACACGCTTGTCCCTGATGACAAACATGATAGCACTTGCATGTTCGAAAATACGAAGCAAAATAACACCAGCTATGATCCAAAGACGCTAAAATACAAGAAATTTCTCGAAAATTAGTATACATTCCCTGGATCACTTCTACAAGGTATTTTGACAAAACAAACGTCCATGTCACTAATAGAGCAAGCCAGCCTATTGCTTCCCATTTACCTAATTCGCATACTTCCTAATCATAAAACAGAGAACACAAATAAAAAGTTGTGTAAGCCAATGTGTTTACCACCTGTAAGGGGAAGAGTATATAATAGTAACTTAACTAAGTATGACTTTCTCAGACAAAAAGACATCCCTTTATTCTCTTTTCTTCTTTTGGCACACAAAGCAGACAAAGTCTCAATTTTTTTTTTGGGGTAAAAATGTAGACTCTTAGTTTCATAAATAATTTAGTTGTATATTATAAAATATATATATAAGCTGAATTTACACTGTTCATAACCAAGCATATCATGTCTATCTATATCTGGTCCTCAAATTAAATCTTTTTCTGGCCACCAAATTAAATATTTTAAAATTACACAATCATATGCCCAAAAAATTCTATAGAATATCGAAATAGCAATCATATGTTTGGTCTTCAACTTCATTTATATTGAAATAGACTATCGAAAAAGCAACTTGGTGTTTAGTTCAATGTCCATGTTTAGCTCAAATAGCATTTTGGTGTTCCCATAAAAGAAACTCAAATTAAATCTAACAAAGTTAAGGGCCAGTAAATAATTACCTTCTTAGAGAAGTCAGTAACATCCAGCAAAAGCAACTTCGATTCAAAGCAATGTGCTAGAGCTTTGGCAAGTGTCTGTAAGTACAGTTCTGAAAAAAAACACGGGGGAAATATATGTAGGAGTTAGTCCTCTTGTCTATTGGAGTTACTCAAATTCTAAAATACATATGTATATTTTTTATATACAATAACTTTAGCCCCTGAATTTTAGTACTTACCTCAATGTCATTTGAAGAGAAAATTTTGCATTCTAGAAATATTATGGGCTTCAGACTACAAAATTAACCGCTTCAAAGTTGACTTATTAGTCACTATTTAACAGTCAGCTCAATCATAGGAAAAAGTCCTTTCTAAAACATTTCCTATCATCCATTTTTCTTTTTGGGTGTAGTACTAACAGCTATTTTTCGGTGATTGGAGAATTTTATTGCAAGAAACAATAATTACAACAAGAGGCTCAAAACATGATCAAGAGAGCCATTGAAAAGGATAAAACGGCAAAGAAATAACAGAGTAGCAGATTATCTCATGGGGAGGGGTAATATGGAAGCTCTACTAACATCCATTTTCATCCAGCTTAAGTATTACCCCTGGGACATCAATCCTAATTAACACAAACGATCAAACTCAAGGGAAGCCGGTTTCTCTTTCAAAGATTATGCTTATTTTTGTTGCTTAGTTTTGTTTTACCTGAAACCCCCAATTGCAAGTATGCACTAGAGAATATGAAGGCATTCAGGGATCATTTCATTGTCAAATCTAGTACTAGAAGGTCTTCAATTTTCAATATACTATTTTGTAATAATCTACTGAATAACCGGCATTTAAAACAAACTAAACTCATCCTGAAAAACTGAAACAGAGTACATACGGATAGCAGCTCAAGAAGAAACTGACGATACTGAAGTGAAGCCATTAGACCAAGAAACTGAATTAGGACACTGATATCAGTAACACATCCACATGGAAACGAACCAGCAAATTAGCGAACAGAAACGAACTAGCAAGAGAGAAGAAGATTCGTTTACCTGGAAGAGAAACGAACCAGCAAATGGAAACGAAGTGAAGCAAAAAGAGATGAAGACGAAACCAAGCCAACAGAAACCGAGCGAACAGAAACGCAGGCGAACCAGCGAACCAGCAAATGGAAACGAACCAGCGAATGACCAATCTTTTGGTGGAGATGAAGTCGCGTTTTACATTAGCTTGAGCCGAACGAGATGAAGTCGCTTTTTACTTGCAGGGAGGCGCCGAAAAATGACAGCAGCGGGAAATTTTTTTTGCCAGAACAGCAGCGGGAAATCTGAGGGTTCGACCATCTACGGTTGTTTTCTTAAAAACAAACTAAAAGCCTTTGGGACCGCTTGGCTTTTTCAAAGCAGTTCTTTTATTTTTAAAAATAAAAAATTTATTTAGTAAATTTGATTTTTATAAAATATTTTGAAAAATAAAAAAATAAAAGAATGAAAACTCAAAACATCTTTAAGATATTTTGTAATTTTTATTTTGAAAAGGTGAAAAATACATATCTCATCCATGGTAAAGTTATAAATTTTAAATAACTTATTTAATACTTACTAGTTATGATTTTGAAAATAATTATTCAAACAGATTTTTTTCTCTGTTTCCAAAACTTGTTCTCGAAAACAGTTTATTAAACAGTTTTGAGAATAATAAAACAAAAAATACTCTCAAACAAGCCCTTAATTTTTTTATTTTAAAAAATAAAAACAACCTTTTTAAATTTAAAAAGCAAATAAACAATCTTTCTATGGTTGTTTTTGTAGAAACCTTCAATTTTTTTAATTTAAAAAATAAAAGCATTCCTTTTTAGTTTTTTTTAAAAAAATAAATATACAATCTTAATTTTAAAAATTTAAAAATAAAAACATTCTTTTTTTAGTTTTATAAAAAAGAAATAAATATACAATATTAATTTTAAAAATGGAAATAAATATACGATCTTAATTTTAAAATCTTGAAATTTTTTTAATTTTAAAAAATAAAAACTGTTTTTAATTTAAAAAAGTAAATAAATATTGCATTTTCTATATCTGTTACTTAATAAATAATTGTAGAAATCTTCACTAATTAGGACTATGTTTTAAAAACTAGCTGAAGAAAATTTGTGTTTTTTTCAATCTTATATGGAAAAAAAGGCAAGTATACAATGCATTTTCTATGCTATTATTAAAAAAAACAGTAATAAAAAACTTGATCAATTATGGTTGTTACTTAAAATATAGTCGTAAAAAGTCTAATATTATATACTTATTTAAAAAAATGTTACCGATAACTTTTTATATTTGTTTTTGTTTTAACATATGTAAATAAGAGCAATAAAAATGTTTTTTTGCAGTGGTAATTACCTTGGAATTGTCATCCTTAGTAATGGATTGCCGATGAGGTGAAAGTGAAAGCCCAATTGGAGATGGCATATCCCTTACGGCTGATCCTTTTGGTGACGAAAATGGAGAGCTTCCACGTGGATTCATATTGGATGAATTTCACATTTTTAATTTTGAATCTGATATGCTTGAAATTAAATATTATTCTCTATCTTTTCAAATTGACATTATTAATTTTGAAGAGAGAAAAGACCTTGAGTATGCAAGGCACATTATTCAAAAGAGACCTACCACTCAAGTAAAAATGAATTTTTAACAATTTTAAAGATGTGTAGGGCATATATTATCATATAAATCATATTCAAATGAATTAAATTTTATTAATATTTTATTTAATATTATTTTTAAAAAATTTTAACCATATAAATATCACCTGGACAATTTAATTAAATTTGCTGAATGCATATCTCAATATATAGGGGAAATTCCCGCTTAGATCTTGAATTCCCCCCATCTTATTCTTTCTCATGTTCTGTGTGGGTCCTGTCATTATGTCTTCTTCTTTCCACAAAATAAGAGAACCAATAGGAGATCCAAGTTAAAAGGAGATGTTTATTTACATTTTTTATATATTATA
The DNA here is from genome assembly GCA_026686845.1 of Adenanthera pavonina. Taxonomy (NCBI): domain Eukaryota; kingdom Viridiplantae; phylum Streptophyta; class Magnoliopsida; order Fabales; family Fabaceae; genus Adenanthera; species Adenanthera pavonina. Next base: position 17,116,098 of record JAIVEN010000018.1, read on the forward strand.
TATATTGTCATAGCCTTTATTTGGGGAAAAAAAGAGAGAGAAAATAGATTCTCTCAATTAGTCTAAAAAATTAACCCAATTGAGGTGAAAGAGATATAGAGATATATGGGCATAAACATAGAATTCCCAAGATATACATATTTAAGTGAGATCCACTTCATTGGGCAAGTAAGTCTAGACTTGAATCTCTGCTAATGTCACTCATGTTTTATTGGAGAAAGAAAGACAATAACTTGGGATCCAAGTTGAATATATATCACTGGAAATGTGTCTCCAAGTGACGTTTTGATTAGATATTGGTGAGTTTGTGCATTAATACAAGTCATATTGTTCACAAAGATATAAACAATGCAACTTTCTATACATTTATTAGATATATATAGATTTGACTGTTTAGCTAACCTAAATGATATAAATATGTTAATTTTCTTAATTTTAATTAAAAGGGTTAATTTTTTAATTTTAATTAAAAAAATTAAGCCGTCAAAACTGACTAGATGACCAAGATTTATTCAAAATGAATCATTTTCATGAAAAATATATAACTGAGAGAATTGAGATCTTTCTATTTCTATTTTTGTTTTTTTGTCAAATTGATCATCAATATTGTAGCAGAAATATGAAGGGAAGCTAATGATGATGGTGATGGTGATGGTGATGGAGGAGGTAGAGTAGGAGATTCATGGACAACGGTGGCAACCTTTTAGCCCATAAAGCAGTAATTTGAAACATTGCAGATGAAGAAGAAGGTGCCTCTCTCTTTCAATTCAACTGTTGTTGGGCTCTAGTTGAACACCTTTACTGCATCAAAGGAGCTACAATGCCTGGACTCGTACTCATTTAATGATACCTGAACTAGGTTGTAAAATTTAGCCGCAAACTTGAATTGTGAGAACACATTCACAAAATTATTAATAATACAAATTATATGGTACTATTCAATATTATTGGATTCAAGTATTGTCAAGACCAATTAGAAATATCTCTTTCAACATAACTTTATTCAAGGGATATCGAGTTTTTTCCACCCAACACAACCACTATTAATAATTATCACTACTAATTTACTTTGTTATACACTATATTTGTTGGAAAAATGGTTCTTTTAATTTTTTTCGTTTCACAAGAAAATGATTCATTTATTCAACGTTTTCGAATGTCTACATGTTTCAGCAAGCACAACAAACACAAATGACATTTTTTAACATCAACTTAAAATAAAAATGCAAAGATGAAAAAGCCACATGAGAACTGCATGACCTCTTCTTACATAAATATTTACTTGACTTTAATATTTTTCTTTCAGTCTAAAACTCAAGAATTCCGTTTCTTAAATTTCAATATTCATATATCAAATTTTAGCACATAGAGAAACAAAATATAATTTTTTTTTATTTTTTCTAGTGTAAAAGTTGAAACATGAATTCGTCCCTATAAAAGATATACATGATACACACTTGATTCACAGTTAAAATTAAATCTGAATGGTCCAATTTATTGATTTTTTATTTTAAAAAATCTAGACTAGTTATATTAATTTAATATAAATGGCCCATAAACTTCATTCTACTTCACTTCCATTTCAGACCTTGGACGTTCAATTAAATTTTGACGGTTCATAATTAGTATTCTATAAAAAAAATTCTATTCACTTTATCTTCACTCAATTTTTATACTATTCAGATCTAATTTCAATAATAAATATTTATTTATTATATTTTAATGCTTTAATAATATTTTTTAAATGATAGATCCTAACCATTCAAATTTAATCCAACAACTCAAATCACAAATGAAGGTAAAGTGAATGGAGGATGTAGTGAAGATAAATCATATTCGTAATATGATGAAGGTGATTTGCTTAAAGAATCTCAAGTGAAGAAATGGGATAGAGACCAATTGGTGTAGTAAGAAGAAAAAGGAGGAACTATCCATCCTGATGAATCTCCCACTATGAACTGTGTTGTTGCACAAGACCCACACGGGTATTGAGAGCAACAACAATGAAATTGAGACCACAAAAGGATGTTTTTTGTGAACTTTCCAAGATTGTGCAGATAATGAATTTAACAGAAGGAGCTCCAAGAGTTCTGTAACATACATTATACGGATAATCTCCCTAGGTTATGTGAATAATGAGCAGTACAAAACAAGTGACCTTTATTGTTAAGCCCTTATGTGAATAAGGTAAGCACCTTGTCAGGAAAACGAGTTAGACAGAGGCAATGACATAGTGTAGGCCTTAGTTATGCAATCTTTTCGTGAAAATGAAAAGAGAACAGTTAGAAATAACATTGAGATTGAGATTTTGTCCCCATAAGATAAAACTTTTCATGAAAACTATTTGGAAAACATGAACTAAATATTAATCATTAAAATAAATACCTCATTTAATATCAGGATAAGCAAAATAAGTAACACTCAAAGTTTAACTACCTTTTTTTACAAAGAGATTCCTAAAAATGTACATAAAGACTCTTCAAATTTTAAGAATCTCTAACTTTGGTCTTCATATCACTTGTGCTCCTTTGATATTTAATTTCCAAACTTCTTGTTGTTTAAAATTATCAAAACCATCTAAATTAAAATTACATAATTGAGATTGAGGACTGTGAGAATCTGGTTCTTTCTCCCCTATCTTGAATGAAAATGAGGCCTTTGAAAAACATGATGTGAGCAAAACTTCTAAAACAGAAATGAATCTATTTATTGCTCAATTGAGTATTTATATTGATTGGAGATTTGGTTATCCATTTGCCTTATACAATTGGTTATATATGCATTTGGATTATTTATACTTCAAATTTGATTTGTTCATTCATGGATGTTTAGTTAGGTAATGATGGATGGAAGTTGGATAAATATGAGAATGGGGTTGAGTAGTTTCTAGAATTTGCTAAAAGAAATGTTCCTGATGAAAATGGGAGGTTTTACTCTCCTTGTGTAAAATGTTTGAATAGGAAGGGATTGAGTATTGCTAAAATAAGAGCCCATCTAATTTGTTTCAGGTTCAATAAAAACTATACACAATGGCTATGGCATGGAGAAATAGAAATGCCAAATGTGTTTGAAAAGGAGGAAGTTAATGTTGATTTGAATGATTGAATAGAGGACATGATCCCTGATATAGGAGTAGAGTATTTTGAGATTTCAAATCATTTTTGTAAAGTAACACTAACTATTTTTTTAACAACTTTCAGAACATTTTCATTCTCAATAGTCTCTTCTTTGTTTTTCTTGGATTCTGACTATAGCCCATGACGGGGTACTTTTTTCTGTATGCATCCGTCCTTCAACAGATGTGCATTCACACAAATAATCAATGAGCATTTGAATAAATTTAAGTATTAACAAATATAAGATTTACATGCACTTACCAACTTTTTCCATACTCCGGAGTATCCCAAACGGCTGGCTTGATAAGGGTACTGTTGACTCTTTGCCCTTTAACTATTTATTTCACTTAATTTCTGAAAAAATTTCAATACTTAAATCAAATAATTATAAACAAAGAGTATTAGAATAGATTTAATTATTAATAGAAAAAAATAGTTCACCTTAAACTTCTCTTGATGTTGTTGATTGATAAAACCATCCCAGTGTTCTTGTTTTATGTAGATTCTAAATTCTGCAGGTGGATGCTTAATGATGTTGCTAGCTTCATCTTTCATAAAGTACTTCATCAAGATATATTAAAAATTACGCATGCAAATCCCTGCCTTTTGATATATATATACACTCTATGAATTTCATCAACATCAAAAGCGGACTACAAAACAAAATACTCAAATTAATTATAACAGGTTTGCATGCATAAAAAATGTATATAAATACTAAAATTAATTATAATTACCACTATGTCTTGGAAAACTAAGTCCTTCACAACGAAGGGGACTTTCATCCAATCATCCCATTCTGGATGGCTGATAGGCACTTTTAACTTTGCAGCCACTTTGATATTGCTACATAACTTCTTCCCACCTTCATTCACTGGATGATATTTGTAATTCCATTCCACATGGATCTTGTTTCTAGTGTGGCAAACCTCTTTCATTATTGTCAAACCATGTCGGTGCTTCACCCCTCTCCTTGTAATGTGACACCCTTAGCCATATTTACCTGTAATAATATTAAAATAATTAATTAAATAATGAAAAATAAATTATATTACAAAATAAGAAGATTATTATATTAAATAACGAAAAGAAATTAAAGGCAATATATATGTTTAAATAAAACCTTTTCCTCTTATTGTTGTACCCTAAATGATTCATCCCCTCCTTTTCATGATCCAAATCCCCTTTTCATGATCATCTCTCATATAGAGAGTATCATCTCCAGTGGAACCACTATCAAATGATGCACCAGAAAATGGATTGTCCTCAATATCTTCATATTGTTGGTCTCCACCATTATTGTGATGATTGGTTATTTTGTTGGTTAACATGACAATTAATCACCTCTTATTAGCAAGATTGGGGACATAAAACACCTGTTGAGCTTGAGATGCTAAAATAAAAGGCTCATCTTTGTATTCTATCTTATTAAGATCAACTAGAATGAATCCTGACTCATCAATGTGAAAGCCATTCTTGATGTCAACCCACTTACAACCGAAAACCAGTGCTCGAAACAAGATGTAATTCAACTCCCATATGTGCTCAGCTACCTTGAAGTATGATATATTTGCAAAAATAAGGTTTTTGTCTTTGGCACTAGAAATATGCATTGATTGAGCTATAAAGGTTACCCCACTATTTTGCATTGTGCTCTGATCATCCTACTCTTTGGTATAGAATGTGTAGCCATTTATAAGGTAACCGGTGTAAGAGAAGACATGCATGGATGGATTGTTAGCTAATCATCTCAACCTGTCTGAAACTGAACTAGGATTCCTTTCCCACTATGAAATAATGTGATCTCTCAACCAATCTATAAAAAGTAGATTGTGTTCTTTCGATATCTAACTCTCGTTCTTATTGGGGTCTAAGCTTCTAAGTTTCTCCTTGTGCATTTCCACATATGGAAGAACCTCATCAGAGTTGTGCAAAACATACAATTGAGCTTGCTCCCACTGTGTCCTAAAGATGCTAACAATTTCCTTTCCTATAATCCCTTCCTCAGATGTTCTTCCCATGTGATGATACTTAGGAAGGCCAATGTTATCGATGTTGGATAAGTATTCGGTGCAAAAATCAACAACTTCTTCGGCTATATACCGTTCAACAATACAACCCTCTGATCTACTTTAGTTTTTCACATAACCTTTTAATATCTTTATGTAATGCTCAATTGGGTACATCCATCTCATAAAAGCTGGATCGCATAACAGTGTCTCCCTAACTAGGTGAACCGTTAGGTGAACCATCATATCAAAGAAAGAAGGAGAGAAATACATTTCAAGCTCGCACAAAGTGACAACAATGTCTCTTTGCAATGCCGGTAACTTCATAGGGTTAATCATTTTGCTGCAAATATACTCATAGAAGAAACATATTTTAGTGATTGTCCCTTGAACCTTTTTAGGCAAAATGGATCACATGGCCACTGGCATGAAATTCTCCATCAAAACATGGCAATCATGAGACTTTGGACCCTTTAACTTCAAGTCTTTCATAGAAACAAGGTTCTTGATGTTTAAGGAGTACGCCTCTAGAACTTTAACCCCATCAAGAAACTCACAAAAAATGATTTTCTCTTTTCTAGATAGAGTATATGCCACCGAAGGTAGATAAGTACAACATTTCTCCTTCATTAGTGCCAATTTTCCTCTTATTCTCATAGCAACTAAGTCTAACCCAATGTTTTAAAAACTGGACCAGATCTTGAACCGGAAATACCATCGGGTCACGGTTTTCATGGTTCAACCAGTTGGACTGGCAGTTGAACCAGTGATGTAATAATTACGTCAAAAATGATGTTATATATATATATATATAATAAAATGGATATAAGAAATAAAAACACATCTTCTAAAATAAAATGTCAACATAATAACACCAAAAGTAAACATTAATAACTAATAACACCATTATAAATGTCTACATCATTCAAATGGAATTTTTCATTTCTGAGGATAACTTCATGACTTGTCAAATGCTGGTGGATCTTGATCAAACCAAGCATGGGTTTCCTGAAAAGGATATGCACTATAACTGTTAACATCTTCTTGGGGAAATGAATCCAAATCGAGCCCCTCCAACACCTTCACCCTCGACGTCATTACCTCTTTCTTGATGTTCTTCACAAAGTAGTAGTATAAACCAAATTAATAAGTAACATAGAATAAAAGTTAAAGAAAAAAGTAACATGACTAAAAACATCCAACCTGCATCTTGAGAAATAACTTTTGTATTGTTGTCTCATCATAAAGCATGGCTTCTTTTATCTCATCATATTGAAGTGAAGGAGACTCATCATCTTCCATAATCCAAGACTCAATGTTATCAATGCTTTCATAATCAATAGGATCAAAAGATTTTTTCTTGCTAACAAATCTAAAACACATGAAAATGCAAAAGTATAAGAACTCATTTAATTAAACTTATGGTATATACAAATTTAAGTAAAGGCTAAAGCTTAGGATAATATACCTATTCTTCAAACGAAAATTGTAGTGCACAAATTCAAGATCATTTAACCTTTTATGCTCCAACCTATTCCTTTTCTTAGAGTGTATTCTTTCAAAAACACTCCAATTCCTTTCACAACCTGATGAAGAAGAAGTTTGGCTTAAAAGTCTTATAGCCAATTGTTTAACAGTTGGAGCACTATCCCCAAAATATTTCCATCATTCATCTGTCATATTAAAAATAAAAATTAAGATAAATATTGGTAAGTAGGAACCATTATATATCCTAGAAGTTACATCATAGGAAATATTAAAGATAAAACTTTATCGGGCCGCATTGTTTTTGAAGATTGAAGAGCTAATGGATGACTGAAGCTTTCAAGTCTATCTTGGTAAAGCGTGCTTTCTTGCAAGAACTTGGTCTTATTAGAAGTCACTTTCTTCTCTAAAACATCAAGAAATCCTCCCATAACCTTTAGTTTTTTGGAAAAGTTTTGCTTATCATAAAAAAATGCAGGATTTAAGAAATAAGCTACTGCATGAATCTTTTGGTGAAGTTGACTATCCCACTTTCTCTTGATAATTCTTGTATAAGGCTTGTACAAAGATTTTTTGTTCATGAAAGTACTCTTTATAGCTTTCCTTGCCCTATACATGCCATCATAGACATAACCAAGTGAAGGCCTCTCATCATCATCAACAATTCTCAACATCCTTATAAGTGGTGCTACAATTTGGACCACAATTTTACAATCATTCCAAAATTTATTGTCTAACACAATCACTGCATCCTTTGCCTTTTGATCTTTAGAATATCTAGACTCTATAAATGTCTTGCTAGTTACAAAGGCTTGTAAATCATGCTTGTGCTCATAAATGCTTTTCAAAGCAATAAAGGTAGTAGCAAACCATGTTATCCTTGAGCGGATGATTTCTATCCAACCTTTTCTTTTTCTTAACCAAGCAAGTAAAAATGCATGATTGTAAACAAATTTTGAAATCATAGATGCACAGGTTGCTAAGCTAGTGACAATCTCCATTTTGCCAATGTCTCCTAAAATCAAATTTAAGCAATGTGCAGCACAAGGAGACCAAAAAATAGAAGGAAACTTCTCATTTAATAACCTTCCAGCAGCTTTATAATTAGATAATGTCAGTTACTAAGTGAACAACATTACATGCACCAGCAAAGTCAACCATGTCCATGAACAAGTTGCAAAGATTTTAGGCATCTTTAACAATGTCTGAGGCATCAACAGATTTAATGAAAACAAAGCCCCTAGGAGAGTAGACAAGAAAATTAATCAATTGCCTATTTGCTTGATCTTGCTAATGATCTGCCATCATTGTACAACTAGTCTCTTCCCAAAAGCTTCTATATTGATCAACTACTAACTTAACTTCATTTTTTATGTCTTGCAATAGTTTGGTTCTTATGGCATGGTAAGTTGGTGCTTTATAACTAGGGCCAATAGTTGCAATAGCATCTATCATAGGTTGAAAGTAAACTGAATTCACAACATTTGTTGGGATACAATAATCATATAACCCCCTAGCAATACATTTGTCAACTCTAATCAAAGCTTCTTTACCTGCTAATGCACTTCTTATTCCTGGCTGTGCTCCTAGGGTTGTTCTTGGGGTGAAGAAGTTGCCTATATCTCCATCTACCTTTCTTTTTCCAAGTTTAGATGAATTTGGAGTTTGAACATTCAATTTCTGGCTTTCCATTGCTCGAGATTGCAGAGGAGGAACTTCTTGCATATTTGGAGCATCATCTTCATTTGGTTGGACACCAGGGCCATATGGATTGTCCTCTTCCCATTTATCTTGTTTCTTATTTTTCTTTTCTTCAATCTCTTTAAGATTTTCTTCCAATTGGTAGCGAACATCATGAGGTACCTTTTTACAACTGATTGCATCTCCTTTTTTTCCAGCAAGGTGCTGTTTCATTCTATGTATTCCCCCACCAGCAAATTCCTTTGCACAGTACAAACATTTTAAGCGAGATTTGCCACCGGGGGCTTTGTTTGGTACTTCAAGACAATGCTCCCATGTAAGATCTGACTTTGATCTAACAGATTGTGTGGATGCAGCAGTGGATCCTTGTTCAGATGACATTTTCTACAATACAAGAGTATCAATTTTAGCATTAGACAAGATATAGCAAGCACAAAGAATGTTGGGAACATATGTTTGGACCCCATTGACTCTTTGGCCTGCAGCAATAAAAAAATACTATAAATCAACTCAAATGCTTTGGTTGATGCCATGGTTGGAATTACGTCAATGGAAAATAAAGCTGCATTTGGAAATTAAACTTTGTTACCGAATACCAACTTTGCACATTTTTCTAATTAACCTTTTGAAAATTAAGGCCAAGTTATTAAAGACATATCACATTACATTAGATGGCAACCTAATATTCAATCAACAACAAACCAGTCACCAAAGAATTAAAAGAAAAACAAATAAACCTTTCATTAGTTCAATTTTGCATGCATATTGCTTTTTCTTATTCTTCTTCTAGTGCTGTGTACACTTGATTATGATACATATATATAGATTGATGCTAGAACCTTATTACTTAGTTACTATTATCAATCACATTAATCTTTTTGTACATAAAATTCTTAGCCAGCCAAATATAAGTACTTAAACTGAGAGCACTAAACCTATCAAAACCTAGTAATAAGAATCAAGGTATGCCCAATTCAAATTGTCCCCTAACCAAATAATGATGTCTAAAATTTTTCAATAAAACTCACCAGCTAATGGTGTTAGCTGAGATCCTCAGAGGCTGAGACACAAAGCTGGGGCCTTTTGGGGCTCGGGAGTTACAAAGCTTCGAACAAGAAGAAGCGATTGTGTCAATGCCGTGGAGGAGGAAGAAGAAGGGAAGGGGAGAACTGAAATTTGCTAAAGAAGAAAGGGACCGAGCTTGTGAAGGCCTGGAAGGAAGGGAAGACAGTCACGAGTTATAGGCTCACGGTCACTGCATGAACTCACAAAGTTGCGATGCGACTACAAGACTAAGCTTGTGAATGAATACGATGATTAGGGTCTATGCCGAGTGCGAGGCTGCGAGACTGCGAGTACGAGACCGAGCTTATGAACAATCAACGAGTGTGAGACTAGAAGAGTGGAAGTGCAGAGTACGAGACACTAAGACCGAGCTTCTGAATGAGTGTGAGACTGGAACTCTGGAAGTGGAAGAGAGGAAGTGACGACTGCTGAGTGCAAAGCAAACTGAACTGAGAAGTGAGAATTAGGGGTTTTTGGGAATTTTTTTTTCTATCTTATAAAATAATAATTTTTAATTAATTTGTAAATAAAATATATATTTTTATAGAGAACCGTCCGGTTTTAGTTGACCTGGTTTAATCCTGTCCAATCTGGTTCAACCCCAAAAATGGCTCAACCTATCAGAACGAGCTACAGAAGTGTCCGGGTGGTGGTCCGACTGTCGGTCTGGTCCAGGTTTGAAAACATTGGTCCAACCTTGCCTTCACGCCATCTTTAGTCTTTCCCAGCACATTAAGTAATGTACCAATGATGCTTTCACATACACTTTTTTCTATATGCATAGGAAATACCTCACATATAAAGACTTATAATATGGAAATTTAAAGAAAATTGACCTTTTCTTCTACCCACTAGTCCCAAGGTATCTTGCAAAAGGCTTCCCAAAGTTATCATTCAAATCTTTTACTTTGTCAAACAATTGCTCACCACTTAATGGCAAAGGTCCTTTTCCTTCTTCTGTCATTAAACACTTATCTCCACCACCTGTAATGATGTCCCTTAGGCAAAAATCTACGATTTCTGAGGAAGACAAATTTTGAACCGTGCTCCAACCGTATCGAATGTGTGCTTTCTTCACATATAGGGCATGTAAACTCTCCTTTGATACTGTAGCCTGACAAATTATCATATGCCGGAAAATCATTGATTGAACCAAACAACATAGCTCTTGACTTGAATGTCTCTTCCCTATATGTGTCATACACCTCCACCCCTCTCCCATGGTAGCTTCAAATCTTCATTAAGTAGAGAGCCAAAAATACATCTATATCATTTCCAGGTTGTTTGGGTCCAGAGATTAACATAGACAACATCATAAACTTCTGCTTGATACATAGCCAAGGTGGTAAATTATAAATTAACAAAATCACGGGCCATGTACTATGAGTACTACTCTGCATACCATGCGGGTTCATTCCATCGGTAGATAATGCAAGACATAGGTTTCTATCTTTTACCTCGAAGTCTTCATATCAATTTTTTTCTATTGTAGAGAATCTATAGGATGTCGAAACTTTCCATCTTCAATTTTTTCATCCGCATACCATGTCAAGTGCTTCACAATTTTAGGACTTTTGTACAAGCATCTAAATCTAGGTATGATAGGAAAATACCATACAACCTTCGTTGGACTCGATTCTTTCTTCTTATATTGTAGGGCATTGCATTTAGGACATCTGTCTAACAATGCATGTTCTTTCTGGAATAACACAAAATCTGTCCTTTCAATATGAAGTTGTACTAAATTCATACATAGCCAAGGTGGTAGGTTATAAATCACCAAAATCACAGGCCATGTACTGTGAGTACTACTCTGCATACCATGCGGGTTCATTCCATCGGTAGATAATGCAAGACATAGGTTTCTATCTTTTACCCCGAAGTCTTCATATTGACTATCAATTATTTTCTATTGTGGAGAATCTATAGGATTTCGAAACTTTCCATGTTCAATTCTTTCATCCGCATGCCATGTCAAGTGCTTTGCAATTTCAGGACTTTTGTACAAGTGTCTAAATGTAGGTATGGTAGGAAAATACCATATGACCTTCATCGAACTCGATTCTTTCTTCTTATATCATGGGGCATTACATTTAGGACATCTGTCTAATGATGCATGTTCTTTCCGGAATAACACACAATCATTAGGACACAATCATTAGGACATGCATGTATCCTCCCATAGCTTATCCTAATAGAGCATAGCATCCATTTATCCTTATATGTTTAGCTAGGAAGCTCATTATTCTCTGGCAGCATATCCATCAAAAGTGCACGCAATTTTATGAAGCTCTTATCACTCTATCTATTATCTACTTTCAAGTTGTACAACTTCAACACGGCCAACAATATTGTGAATTTAGTACAACCATAGTATAATAGATTTTCTGCATCACTTTTCAACCTCTCAAACATCTCAGGACAATCTTGAAGCTCATTCTCAATCACATTTACCATCTCTTCAAGACGGTCAGCCTCGAATGTGCTTGTGTCGAAATCATTCAATCCACTATAACCTGAGCTACTATACCTATCATTCATTTCATCATGCTTTGTCCAACGTCTGTAACCTCGATCAATTCCATGATACACTAAATGATCTTACAAGTCATTTGCACTAACTAGCTTCTCATAATAACACTTTAAGCAAGGGCATAAAATTTTATTAGGGTAAGATGCATGCTAAACTGTGAAACTAATGAACTCTTTCACTCCATCCCTATACTCCTTACTTAAACGATTCATACTCTTGAGATGTGTATCAATTTTGGTAGAGCCTCCTCTACAAGTTGAGGGTGCAATAATTCTACAACAATATCTCACAAGAAAGTTAGATTTCCCAATTATAAGTACTACCATTTTTGAGCCAATCCCAAACAACCTAAGCTATATATCTTTAAACATATTGACTATCACTATTTAAAAGCAATACAAGATTCAACCACCAATTTTCTAGTAATCACAGTCTAATTTTTAAAGAAAAATTGGCAGCATAACAAAAAGGATGGATTTTGTGAAGTTATAAATGTAATTAAATCTCATATAACTTGTAAAAGTTAGTAGATAAATTGTTAAGTGTATGCAAGTATGTATGACTTGTAAAAATTTGCAGATAAGATGATTATTGTATTGATAAAAATAGGCAACTCAAAAACCAACTATTATGTGGCGACAAATGCACTAACTTTGAAGAAAACTCTTTCTAATCAAGGGCAGTGAGGGGAAAAACTCTCAATGAGCATAAATAAAATGACACCATAACTCAGACAATCAGGATTTAAGAACCCAAAGTACTTCCTTGGTTTTAAGCTACAATAGGCAACTCAATACAAGTTAACATTAGATAAAATTTATGAAATATCTGTTTGTTCTATCAAACAAAATGTGGCTTCAAAATAGAAGCTCTGGAGGAACTTCCTAGAATAGGCTCAAGAAGCTCTGGAGGAACTTCCTCAACAGGTAGATTCACTTCCTACTGCTAACTAGGAAATCTAGATAAGCACAAATTCTCCTTCTTTAAAAGAATAATATAATCATAACTAGAATAATATATATATATATATATAAAGAAAAGTTACAAATAAGGGAAGTAAATGCATAGAAAGGATATAAATGCATTCAGAATTAAAGACTTCCATAACCAATAGAGTCAATGGTCCCAATGACGGCACAAACAACCACTTGGTTTACTGTGTGAAGTTGTTGAGATACCCGTAGGTATGACTGGAAATAGAAAATGCATTACAACATGAGCAATTGATCTTACAAATAATTTTCTATTACAACAGTAACTTCAAATTTTGGAGATTCATGCGGAGGGTCCATAAACAAACTAGAAGCCTAAATCATCAATATAGAAATGTTATTCAACATTAGATTGCAAGTAGAGAATTCTTTTTATCAGCTACTCTCTAAAATTTAGGAAGTAATGTGAAAGGACACAAGATGATTGGTACATATATAGTGTGTTATGTATAACTTAGATACAGAGTAGGCAAGAAATCATTTCAGTTGATAAATTTGTTTTTCATTCTTTATGTGGACTACTAATAAATGAATTCATGTCAGACTTCTATCACTTTTACGGCATGTTTCAGTGTGATACATGCCAAACATGCTAGGAACATGAATAAAGAGCATTATATTTTGCTCATACATTTGGAAACAAAAATACAAGCACTTCTGAATAAGTCGCCCAAATTTCACCATGCATTTCAGAATGTCATAAATTGGAATCTTCAGCTCATATGAAACAATTTACTAGAACAACATGCACACATATATTCAGCCATCAACATGGTTCATTTGATGTCAAAGGCAGAAGAAAAAGAATTAAGAAGATCCACATTTCTAACTAGTCTTATGGAATAGCATGAAAATAAAGTATCAATAAACAAGAAAATAGCTATTCTTGATAGGCTTGAACCAGGAAAGCTATCACACTTGATTCTCACACTAACCCAAGTAAAAATTTAGCAAACTGTCAATTACAAATTTTTAAACTACAGAGACCAAAATTAAAATTGAATGAAACTATAATGAAAAAAGGTATAGTTTTCCCTTGACAAAATGAAATAGAACCACATCATTCCAAATCCAAGCAAATTCTATGATTACCTCCAAAAATCCCAGCTTTATGCACTTCTTTTAGAATAGTTTCTACAGCTCCCAACAAATAACTAAAACCATAAAAAACAAAGGCAATTGGGAAAGTCTTAATTCTGTCATCATCATGAATCTTGAGACACCTTGCAAGTCACAAAAAGAAAAAAAAGCTCATAATTCACACTTATAGGACTCCAACAACTGCATTCCATTGGAAAAAACATAGACCAATGTAACTCTAACTTCCGGACCAAGGGCACAACCTATGACTATGAGATAATATGGTCCCCCACCCTACATAAGTGTAACAGCAAGGAGGCCAAAAAAATATATTTCCATCAATGAACAATGTAAACAACCCCAAACTCTAAAAGCTATTTCCAAACATAAATTGTTGTTTCATAAACATACATATTTAAGAAGCTTAACCACCAATAACATTCTATATCCCACATTTATCCACACCTAATCAAAACTAATCATAACTTCCCTTTGAATTAGGAATCAAATAATAAACACAATAGTTTTTGACTATCTTAGGTATACAGTTGTATCCCTAGCATTCTATATCACAAACCATATATATGCTAACCTAGGGATGAAAATATGAATTCAACTCATAGAAGATCTGCTACAATTATTCCATTATCCTAGGAAGCTCAAGCTTGTGATAGAAGCATCCAAGAAGGCATTCCAGAGGTCTAGCTCGTGTTTAGAACGCAAAAGTATTCATTTAAATGAAAGAAAAGGAAACAGAGCTGCAATTTTTTTTTGTTTAACAAAAAAGGAAAAAAAATTAGGAAGGGAGTATGTAATTCACACAACCATTCACTCCTTATATCTATCTCATAAGTTGTGTGGAAATACACATATAGTTAGTCAGAATAGCAAATAGCATTAGCCACATAAGCAAAGCAATACGAGAACTTTGAAGGCAAGTTCATTTAGGATTCCACATGACATTCTAGCATAAAAACCTCATCATTTTGCTTAGCTTTGTGCATAAACAAAATCTGAATATTAAAATTCTTAAGGAAATTCGAGAAAAATCCCATCTTTTTCTATAAGACATTGATGGCACCTAAAAACTTGCTTTCGTAGGTGCAAGGTACACTCTCAATGTAGTTGATAGTGTTCTTAACAAGTTAATAAAAGCTGCAAAAAGAACCCTTTTTAATTTTAAAAAATGCTTAAAAATGTTATAAAGAAAGAATGTGTAATTTTCCAGTCAGGATAAACTCTATTACCATTTTAATTTTTCATACATACATACATATATATATATATGAAAAATTATCAAAAAACAGTTATGGTTGGTGTAAGAATCAGGTATAGTTAAAGCTAAAAAGTCTTGACCCTCTTGAAGCAAATTTCTAAGATCCAGCACAGAATCTTGAAGTTAATTTTGAAGATCAATAAGTGAGAAGGGAGGCAATCACAGCACAACTTCCTCCATCTCAATTGGGTTAGACCTCAATATCTATTTCAACAAAAAGAACCGTTTCATAATCGCCTAATAAACAAAAAAGAAGTGACGAACATGGATGATGAAGGAGGGAACTTACATGAATAGAGTAGAGTAGAGATTAGACTTGGGGATGCTATGGACTTGTTGAAATGATGGAGAGGCGAACATGAACAACGGAGAAGCTGCACGCTCTTTGGGATGATACTAACTTAGGAATCCATAGAGAAGCAACATGAACCTGGGGAAGCACAGAGAGCCACAAACTTTGTGAAATGATGATCGGAGGTAGAGATCATTGCACAAGATGAACTAATTTGACAGGAAACAAGATGATTGTGTGAAAAAAAAAAGAGGAATGAAAGAAGAGGGAAAAGTTTGCGCGCGGCCAAGCTTGAAAGGAAGAACGAATCGAACAATTAGCTAGGTATAGAAGCAAGGAATTTTTTTTTAATATACGTACGTGGTTATTTTAAATAACCTAAAATAATAGCTTATGTTTTGTAATATTTAAAAAAAAATAAACCTAGTGGGTTATTTTAAATAACCGCCTACATTTGTATTAAATTTTCCATCCAAAAAAATAAACGTGGGCTGTTATTTGGCGGTTATTGAAGATAACCACCTACGTTTTTTTTATTTTTTAATATATAAATAACTACCTACGTTTTTTAATATTTTTTTAAAAAAGAAACATAGGCGGTTATTTAAATAACGGCCTACATTTTATTTTATTTTTTTGGTGTAAAAAATAATATTGATATAGGTTTTTTCTTTTTTCTTTTTAATTTTTTAATTAATAATAGATTTGTAGATTGTTATTTAAACAACTGCCTACAAATCATTTTGCTTGACTTTTTTTTTTTGCATTTTTGCATATAACCACCTATATAAAGGTGCCAAGAAATCCTATTTTTGTAGTAGTGAATTTGACTTTCCATATTAGTGGAGTCTAAGGTTAGACTTAGTCTTGATGTGATGTATGTTGAAAAAATGTGTGTGATAGTCTTATCAGAACACTATTGAACATAAAGGAGAAGAGTAAGAATTGTGTGAATGCAAGAAAAGACTTAGTTGAAATGGGAATACAAGAAGACTTAGCTCCACAACTAGTGGGAGAGAGGACTTATTTGCCTCTTCCTTGTTACACATTGTCCAAAAAAGATAGAAGAAGTTTTTGTGAGTATTTACATGGCATCAAAGTACCATAAGGGTATTCTTCAGATATCAAGAGGCTCGTGGCAATGAATGATTTGAAACTAGTAGGCTTGAAGTCTCTTGATTGCCATGTGTTGATGCAGCAGTTGTTACCAATAGCTATTCAGGACATATTGCCAAAAAATGTGAGACACACTATAACCAGATTATGTTTCTTCTTCAATGCTATATGTAGCAAGGTGATTAACCCCCATAAATTGGATGAGTTGGAAAATGATGTTATTACCTTGTGCCAACTTGAAATGTACTTTCCAGAATCATTTTTTGACATTATGGTTCATTTAATAGTTCATTTGGTGAGAGAGATAAGGATTTGTGGTCTTGTTTATTTGAGGTGGATGTACCCATTTGAGCGATACATGAAAATCTTGAAAGGATATGTGAAGAATTCACATTAACCTGAAGCATCTATTGTTGAAAGATATGTTACTGAAGAGGCACTTGAGTTTTGTAGTGAATACTTGTCAGCAATAAAAGCCGTTGGACTTCCAAATTCCCGCCATGAAGGAAGAGGTGCAGGTAAAGGTACATGAGGGCTTAGAGTGAAGAGCATGAGACGTAAAGAAGTGTTACAAGCTCATCTATGCATCTTAAATAACACTGATAAAGTTCAGTCTTACTTAGCTAAGCATAAAAACATTATCACAGAAAAAACCCTTGGAAGAGCAGTAAAGGGTTGGTAAATGAACACAATAAGAATTTCAAATTGTGGTTCAAAGATCAGGTTATAAATGATGACAACGTTTCTGATATAATAAGATGGTTAGCTAATGGGCTACGCTTTGAGGTCATATGTTGGAGCAGTTATGACATCAATGGGTATTCATTCTATGCAAAAGCCCAGGATGACAATAGCATTATGCATAACAGTAGTGTTATGGTGGTAGTAGAAGCAATGCATTTTTCTAGTGCAAAAGATAAAAACCCTATTTGGGCAACCACATTATATTTTGGGGTTATTGAAGAGATATGGGAGGTTGACTACATAGAATTTAAAGTTCTTGTTTTCAAATGTAAGTGGGTTGATATTAACACTGGTGTCAACACATGAGTTAGGGTTTATCTTGATAGGGTAGGTTACAAGGAGGAGCCTTGTATCATGGCAAACCAAGTGAAACAATTTTTTTATGTAATTGATCTGGCTGATAAAAAGTGGTCTGTTATTCTCCAAGGAAAAAGACAAACTATTAATACTAAGAATAATGAATCAACTTATGATATTGATGAGACCCTTCCTTTCTCTACAAGGTTACCTCGGTTGAATGAAGAAGATGAAGTAGATGATATACATGCTAGAAGACATGATGATTATGAAGGGATTTGGGAAAATATCTTTACATAAGGTTATTTTGGCCACACACACACATTCAAAGTGTAATTTCATTTATTATTTTAATTTCATTTTTGTTTTGAATTCATTTCAATTTACTTACATGATTTTGTTTATTGTCTAAATAGGCACATGGATACCTCTAGCGATTCCTCTAGCAATTCTGAGTAGCCTAACATGACTACTAGCAAGACTACAACTAGTGAAGGGACAAAAACAAGAGGTACCACGAGGATGAGTTCCTTGACCAAAGCTTGAGTTAGTGGATAGAAATTACATGTCGACCTCATAGAGTTAGATTATGAAGGGCATAATGGAAGGACTTAATTTGGAAGGTTTTTATGTGATTTGGCTTGTAGTAAAGTCAATATCTTATTCCCTGATTGGAAAAAAAGGACTAAAAGATGTCACAAAGCAAATTTGGAATGCTATATTGGTATAATACTTTATATTGATATATTTTTGTTCCAATTTTATTATAATATCAGTCATTTTCATTGTATGAGTGTGCTACCATGTAGATTACTTATGACATTCTCGCTATGAAGGAGATGAGGAAGAAATTATTGAAGAGAGTAAGGAAGCAATGGAAGGACTTTAAATCAAACCTTACTAGCAGATACATATATGGTGCATTGGAGCATAAGAATCCATGCACCATGTATGAGTACCTAGATAAAGAGACATGGAAGAAGTTTGTTGAGAGTCGGCTAACACCTGAGGTTAAGGTAATTAAATTAGTAATTTTTAGTATTTAAACTGCGTTATTGAGTAGTAAATAACAATTTATTGATTTCATTTGTACCAGAAACGAAGAGCAGTTGCTCAAGTGAAGCAAAACCTAAATGTCTATCCTCACAACTTGTCTCATGGGGGATATGAGTTATTGGGGCATAATATGATGCAGGAGAAGTTGATGGAAAGGCAAGAAGTTTCAATTCAAACCCATCTATTATTGATTCTCCTCTTTCTCCTGTAACTTATGCTCAGAAATGGAAGAAAGTGAGAAGAAATAAGCATAGACAATATTTTACCCTCAAGGCTCAAGTGGTTGGCAAAAAGATTGTATGTATATTATAATCAAAGTAATTACATAACCTCAATGGTGAGATTGCTAATTATATATATGCTACTTGTATGGTATAAGATTCTCTCGAGGAGCAAGCCTCTCAAGGATTATTCACTCCAAGTGGGAGGCAAGATATCTTGGCAATTGCTTTATGTAAGGATGAACACCCAGGCAGTGTTAAGGGAGTAGGACGAGGGGTGGGTATAAAGGAATATTTTGGATCTAGGAAGCAAGTTGTATCCGAGCATAAGTTGAAGTAAATGTTGGATAAGAATATGGAGGAAATAGAAGCTTGAATGCATCAGATAATGGATTCAAAGATAGAAGCCATGAGATAGGAGATATTGTTTATGTTCTCTATTGTTGGTTTGTAGCCACTTGTACAGTAATCGCTTGTCGAGATGACACCTTCTCTTGTGGTCCATAGCATGAAAGATGGTTCCAATGAGGAAGTAGCATGTGATCTATTTTTGGATGTTCCCATGAGGCATATTGTAGCTCAAGGCCAAGTTTATACGATAGTATCAACTCTCCACCACCAACAAATACCAAAGGATGAAGCAAAGTGTTGGTTGAAAATGTCATTGAGCCTCATGCACATGTGCCATTTCCTATTGATGAGGTTATGACAGTAGCCCAAACTCTAGGAAATTTTATTTTGTGGCCTAAAAGGCTTGTTACACTAACTATGCCTCAGGTATAAAAACCTTATAATTCTCTTGTATTTAATTATATAGATATAGTTTGAGATTAAAATTCATTGTTATTTACTTAATTAGGGAAGGAGCAAGGGGAAGGATTTGTTAGATTCAATGCCTCAATCTCAATCCCATGACTCACATGCTATCACAAAAATGGGATCATTAACATAATTAAAGACAGAAGTTTCGCAATTTAATGATGAGGTTCCTATTCAAATTGAAAAGACTCCTGGAATTGTGGGATCTATCGCGTATACCATCTATCTTGAAAAGAATGATGTCTTAGATTTCCTAAACATGCAGTACTTAGATATATCCATTTTATCCCTTTGGATCATGTAAGTTTATTTTCACTACTAATGTATCTCTCCATTTATGCATTTCTAAGTAGTTACATTTCCATGCATTTATTTTTATTTTATTTTTTTGATAGGGTTCTTGACCAGTACTGCACTCAATTGAGAAGAAATGAGAAATATGGATTCCTTTGTCCATATCGTATCCAAAGTGTGGGGCTTGGAGAGGGTGACAGGGGAAACTACATTGGAAATACAATTGTAGAGAGCCCTAAGCCATGTTGGTTGGCGCCAGTCAATTATGGGTAACAACTTTAAAAAACATATACAAATAAGTAGTTGTGATTAGACATTCTGTAATTGATATGATATTAACATTAATTAATATATTGTAGTAATCATTGGACGTAGTGGGTGCTATGCCCCGAGTAATACACCACCTACTGGTTTGATTCTTATAGAGACAAGGAAGATGACTTTTAGAAAAAAGAAGAAAAATAACTCTAGTAAAAAAGATGGAAAAACACTCAAAGTAAAGAATGGTGGAAAAGCACCTAAAGAAAAGGAGAATGGAAAAGCACCCAAAGATTTTTGTGATGTAGTTCATCTGTAAGTATATATTTCTGTAAAACTTTGGTTTATGATCACATGTAACATATTAAATTAAGTTTAGTCTATAATTTACTTTCTTCCATGTATTTGATTATAGGGCTATGAAGACATACCAAATAAGGGGTGAGAAACACACACAAGAGGCCAAAATGACAGAATGGAAATACCCAAATGTATGTATGTAGTTTTTGTCCTAACCTAGAAGGAAATTAATTCAAGTAGTTTGATTTTGCTCATTTTCTTTGTTGATTTTTAGTCTCACTGCCAGCCTTGGAGAACAGAGTGTGGCTACTATGTTATGAGAGAAATGTATGACATAATTACTGATAATGTTATTGACTCATTGGATAAGGTAATTATATTATCTATAACTTAGTTTTTTTTTCCTTATGACTTCTTACTATATGAGTTGTGTTGATATAAGTTTAAACTTGCAGCATTTCAATGATAACCATCCTTATCTCTAGCAAGACGTTGACCACATTTGGAACATGTGGTTAGAATTTCTTTTTTGATTCATTTGAATATATTTTGTTATCAGATAGATTAGTTTTGATTGATTGGAATAGTTTAGAATAATATGTTAGATGTTGTATATAGCTATTATGATGCAAAAAAGCTAGTTAACTTTTTAGCTGTAATAATTGCTTTGTTATTTTGTACATTTTGGTTGTGAATACAGATTTAGGTATGGATAGTTACAAAGCATTAATATAAAAAAGAAGTTTCAATTTCTGGTTGTGTTTTTTTTTTTTGAAAAACATATGTGAAAGGGATTGTTTTCTATGGTGGCCGTTTTTTAAAAAACAACTATAGAAAGTTACGTTGTACATGTAAACTTTTGATTGTTTTTTATAAATGGCCATAGAAAGGTTATCTTTCTACGACTGTTAGCCAAATAACAGTTGTAGAAAGGTGGCATTTCTATGGCTGTATTTTGAAAGCAATTGTAGAAAGGCTATGGCTATTAGTCAAATAGCAGTCGTAGAAAGATGACCTTTCTATGGCTGTTAACAATATAACAATCATAAAAAGGCATACTTTTATGACTATTTTTTAACAAACATAAAATGCTATTCTTTTTATGTCTATAGCTTCTACATCACTTCAAGAACAACCATAAAAAGCCCAAAATAACATACATAAAATGGTGTTTTTTGTAGTAATGAACATGCATATACAAACACCTGGTTACCTTAGGTTGTCAATACTGTACACACGATTCTACAAGCTTCTCGGATTGCCAACCCACAACTCTAACTCCTTTGATCAACCAAACAACCTCTACAATATCATAATGTCCATAATCAACATATAATATAATTGACCTAAAATTCATAATTCAATCAATTATGCTTAACCCAAGGTTCCAACTATATTTTCAGGTATTAATTAACCTCATATAGCCATTCAAATAATGTATCAACATTTCTATCTTAGATTTCACACTCTCTCAAGCAATTCCAACCTAAGGTTAGGCTTAAATCATACATACTCCTTCTAAAACTCATACCTAAGCATCATTAACACTAAATAACACCTCTTTAATCCCATTACATCTATTTTAATCAGTGGATTTTGGTAAAAACTGAAAACCCAAATATATACCAGAAAATCCAACTCAAAAACCGAAGAAAAATGGAGAGGGAGGATCAAGAATCACTTACCAACAATTTATCAAGCTTCTAAAGTCCAGAAATCACCTCCAAGGTCCGAAAATATGAAGTCCTAATGCAGCTCCCTCGTTCTCCCTCCATTTTCCTTTTGTTCGCCCATCTGAAATGATTTTGATTTAAGCAAATTTCCCGGCTCTTGCCATGGTGCCAATAAGTTAGTCGTGTCCTGGTGCTCTTGGCTTGAAAAATTTAGAAGATCATGAGGGTCTCTCACTGCGGCGTGGCCCTTTGCTGTTTCAAATTTCAGCTTTGCTCTATTTGGATTTTTTTCTTGGTCCTGCACACATTATCAATTGTACTCCGTTAGTTAGAGACTAAGTTTGGGATAATGTAATGAGGGTTGTTATGGTCCTTCACTTGTTGAAGATGAATAAGGAAACAAAAAAAAAATGGTAAAATGTTTACTTAGGGTGTAACATTTTTTAAACTATTGTATATAGAAGAAATACCTTAATGATTAGTCCTCTTTCATTGTAGTAGGATGCCTTGACCCACATGAAGAGATAAGGATGAAACAAGCCATACGAGGAAGCTGGATATGTGTGTCCCTCATGTTCCACTTCAGTAAGATTTACCGTAAAATGATTTTTAAGATTGATTTCTAGTTGAAAGTAGTATATATAGTAGTGTATATAATCTTAACTGGAAGTTAGCTTATTGATTTCTTTTGTCTAGTTTTGATGTAAGCTATTGGCTTTGGCTAAAGGTTAGAACATTGAATGATTATAAACTAGCTTATCCACAAATAATGAGTCAAGTCATACATTTCTATCAATAAAAGGAAAATGCATAGTTAAATAGAAATGTAGTGTGAATGATATACAAGCCATCAGGCCTCCTAAAATTGATTTTGTTATGGCTAGGCACAATGAATGATTAAGCACTTCTTCATGAATGTTCATTGCTTTCCACTCCATCTAACTCTTCATTTCCAAGAGTTTAAACGGTCATGCTAAAACTCTTGAATGATTACTGACTTTTCAACACCTCCAAACCCCCTAAAAATCCATCCAACATATACCTTAATTATCATTAATGCTTCCAAACATCATGTAAATGATTGGTTTAAGGTAAGGGGTCTTACAAGTAGCATGTAAGTTTCTTTGAAATTGTGCAACAGAGACAAAACCGTAATTTCCAATACTAAAATGATGCAAATTGCTATCTATTGTTGTGTTTAGGAATAAGAGATTGCCTCTATTAGTGTTTTGCTTAGAATGGCAGAAGTTAGCTCGAGTAGTGGAACAATGGCAGTAAGTGATATTGTAGTAATGAAGGGATTTGTGCACATAACTGGAGGAGGAAAGAGAATCCTCTACAAGAGTGAAACTCTTAACATGATTTTGCATTTGCAAGGAGAGAAAGCAATAGTGAAGATGGAGGCGTGTTAGTATAAGAAAATAGTGGGCACCTTTAGCTAACTCAGATTTTTTAACACCATCATTTACATTTCATAGTCCTCCTAGGGTTTAAAAAACTAGATTTTACTTCCATGCATTGTATGGGGAGTCGAGGACATTCAATTGGAAAACTAATTTTCTTAATAGTTCATAAATTTTCGTGTTTGGTTGAAAAAATATGATGTAAAGGATTATAGAGATAGTGATTTTTGGAAATATAACTTAAAATTCAATTATTTGTGAATATTAGAGATATGTTAATGATCTATATTGTTTCCATATACTTATCAAAATAACTATTTGTCTATTATGCAAATGTGATATATGTTATATAGTTAAGTGTTTTGCAATAGACCAAGATATATTTAACACGGGACTAAATGTAAACCAATTATTGAATATGACATAGTCATTAACATGCTATCGTCTAGTGAAACACATCAATTTGACATGTTTAAAAAGATTAAAAAAAGAAAGTGCATAAGTTTGGTGAGGATGTAAGTCTAATATTATGTTATAGATAGTAGTGTTTAGGTTTGAGATGTCAGGAGAGTTCCATAAAATCCTAGTGAAGAGAAAGTGTGAGAAATTTAAATTTTAAGAAATGCAAACCTTCAATTTAATTCGTTGCAGTTTTTAGAAAATTTTAATATTAAAGACTATACAAAGAAACTTGTATTGGAAAATATGTTCATTATTCTAGACTTAAATAATCAAGCATGAATAGTTTGGTGTGGAAAATATTCAACATATATATTACTAAAAATTGTATTGGATAAAAAGAGACAAATTAGTATATAATATGATCATTAGATGTACACTTATTTAATAAGCGTGAAATCCAATTGAAAGAACCAAATATCTCCTTCAAATTGTAATTCCCAAACATCTCAATAAAAAAAGCTGAACAAAAGTTTTTATATGGTAAATTTATTGAAGAAATAATTAACACCATTATCAGAGCTAGAAACTCATAACAAATATAACATCACTATATTTAACATAAAGATTAGAAAAATGTTACCTTGTAATTTTCAATTTTCAACCCACTTCCAACTAAAAACAAAAACAGTCCTAATGTCTATATTGCTCAATTAAATATTTCCTCGTTAGGAAAAATGAACTAAAAACAAACATGTGTGCATATTTTCAACCCACTCCCAACATGTTTGCTTTTAAACAACAAATTACACAACTCAACCCTTCATCATCCCTTGACTACCAGCAAACCTCTCAACTGACAAGTGGTCTCTTAACTCTTACTCTCACCACCCCCAAACCACATAAAGGCTTGTATAATCTTCTCACTTTTCTTTGCCACTGCCTCATAATCTTAAATAAAACTGCTAATAACATTGAAGCAAGTGAATTCTAAAATCCAATGCTAGAGAACAGTAAGTTTAAAGTTTTTTCAACATAAATAAATACTCATCAGAACTTGTCATAAGATAACTATGAAGATTTTAAATGCCCTCCACCCCCCGGCCTGAAAAAAAAGGAAAATTATGAAGATGAAATCACAAGGAAAATTTTTATTACTTATGATTAGTAGATGCAAATTCTGCAAGTATTTGGAAATATCTAAGTACAATATTTTAGATACCTTGTACTCCAACAATATGAAAGTGCTACAACTAATTGACATAGCAGCCCAAACTCAAATATGGCAATCTCCATGATGTCAACCCTCATCAAAGTGATTGAAGCTCAAAAGTAATCAATGTTAGCCAAGTCTAACTTGATCTTAGTGGAACATATACTAAATCCATGTATTAGCTTTACCTATTATAAAAGGTTACGAATTCCTAAAGTGTTCTCTATTATTATCTTGTTGATATGCTAAAAAGAGAGATAGAAGAGGCAAATAGTAAGAGTTTGGTTGAAGGATCAAATACTTTGGTCCAACAGTCATTGTTAAACAATTGTTTAGTGTGTAGAATTCCGTAAAAGTGCC
Organism: Adenanthera pavonina; assembly: GCA_026686845.1. Taxonomy (NCBI): domain Eukaryota; kingdom Viridiplantae; phylum Streptophyta; class Magnoliopsida; order Fabales; family Fabaceae; genus Adenanthera; species Adenanthera pavonina. Next base: position 17,141,800 of record JAIVEN010000018.1, read on the forward strand.
ATAAAAGATATTTACTTGATTAGAAAAATCCATAGCTGCACAGAGAAGTGATGCAAAAGTGAATCTTTTGGAATTGATTGTTTATGAAACTACTTCATTTAGTTAAACTATCAAAATATGTTGGTTTATGTCATGGTTCAACCATAAATCAGCTTATTTGAAAGCAAAAAATTATAACTTATCTTCCTTTTATATCTCTTGCTGCAATATATAAATTTCTTCATTAGTCCACCATTTTCCATGTTTCCACCTTTGGTTGCTGACACTTTGGTTGGAGAATCAGTATATAAGGAGGTACAATTCAACACTTAGACATAATATAACACCCAAATATGTTAAAAGGATCCAAATCATTACTTGGATAATAAAGATTACCAATTCCTGAACTAAATAGCACAACTCCTATATTTCTATAGAACATGCAACTTAGGGAATAATAGGTACACTATGAATGAATAATATTATATATGTTTAATACATCACCCAAAAGTAACAGAAACAAAAGACGAACCAATGCTTTCTCTTTCATGTTTAAAAGAAAAGAGCATGACGTATTAGCTCAACATTTATTGACCAAAATCAGTTTAGCATACCTTCATCCTTTTCATTGTAATTGTCCATGTCAAGCTCCTTTAAACCAAGGGTCATATCATAATGTTCATTAGAACCAACATCTATATCATCATCATGTTCGAAGCTCCTTTAAACCAAGGAGAAGCTGCAAAGAGTAAGGCAGCCAAATAGGTCATAAAAGCATAGGTATTAAGGGTAAGTTATTTCTTTGTTTTATTATTGCCTTCTTATCCTTAGAATCTGAATTGTTAGCCAACTCAATTGTACTGAACATCATTTACTTTAATTTTTTATAGCTATTGTTACTTTAAAAAGTTTCTGTTTATACTATCTAAAGAGGGAAAAATACATCATGAGTATTCTTATATGAAACTTTTCTCTTTATATACTATGTACCTCACTTTTCTCTTTGTTACATTATAAAAGAAATCTATTGCACAAGAATAATTTCAAAATCATCAAGGGAAAATATTTCATCAAAACCTATTTTGAGAAAAAGGAAAGAAAAGCAAACACACACACATAGGGAGCAAATGTTTTTATATCATAACTGATACCTTTGTCCTTTTTACAACCCAATTTGAAAGTATGATGTTGGTACTTGATATAACATGTAGCTCACTTTTCCCTTTATTGTATTCTAAAGGAAACTTATTGCAAATTAATTGTTTTAACAACATCAAGAGAAACATTTCATCAAAATCCATTATGAGAAAAAGAAAAGTAGAAAAAACAGCCATGTTTCTATATTGTTACTAACACTTTCATCCTTCTTACCACCTAGTTTGAAAGTATAATAGTCTTGGGGTTGACACTGAATGTTTCAAATTTTGAATAGAAAGATGGCGAAAGTTGAAAGTCATCTCACAAATTTCCTTACAGAACTATGTAGAATGTTTTATAACCCACTAGATGATGCTTGGTGAGAATATAGAAATCCTGTGTTTCTTTGCAAAAGCACTTTTTCCCACATAGCATTCAAGAGATAAAGAAACATGACATAAATAAGAATTTTCAAGTTTTGGATCTTAGCAATCATGAAAATTGCTCTTGATTACAGTTTCTAGTGTTAGTTTTAATGTAATCAAATAAGTGCATATGATAGACTGAGTTACTTTGCATGATTGACAGTAGTAGAATATTATTGAAAACTGCAATTGAAGCATTTACCTCCCTAGTATGACCAACCATGAAGAGTAATGTTACCTTTTTTTGGAATTGGTTTCCCTAAACATGCATTTCACCAATATGCAAGTTTACTTTTATGAAATAGAACATATGCATGAGCCTTGTCCTATGTCTAATTTATTCTTTAAAAATCACAATCACTTCAACTCATTTTCAAAATCAAAACTTCACTTGGTATATTATCTTCACAATGTTATACAATAGTAGCACTAAGCCACCAACTAAACCCTAGTTCATAAATGCAAATAGTTGCCGTAAACCTATCTAGATTAGGTCCTCCCCGTATTATTAACAGCAGAGGCATAATTACAATGGTCTCAATAATTTAGAAACATACCTCTAACAACAACTGGTGTGATCTTCCAACTGCATCCACAATTAGAATCTTAGGTATACAATCTCAAAACTTGTTCTAACACACAATTATTCAAAACCTATAAAGATTCAAATAAATATAATTAGAAAAAGTTTTTAGAAAACAACTACCAGAATAAGCTTCCATTTTCATGCCAATTTCAAATTGAAGCTCTACCCAAAATTTCCCCTATTTTTTGGTTACAAGAGCAGCAAAAATGAGGGTGATTAGAACTCACACACCTACTCACAGCTTCATAGTTCACGTTCTGTAAGAGGAAAGTGTTAGATTTAATATAATGTAAGTTTTGATGATAATAAATATAGAGTAATAAGGAACAAATGCATCATATTTGTATAGTATATATATTGTTCCTTAAGGAAGTAAAATATGCATTAGCATGTATTTAATTATGTTTATGATGCATATATCATACTATATACTGATATATCCATTATGCTATTATATTTTACAATACAAGTTGGATATATAAACTAGACTAAGTACTTAGTTTGTAAGTGTAATACATTAAGTGTGAGATTATCCAAATAAGAAGAGTGAGCATTGGAATAAAGAAAGGAAAATCAAAATCATATCTCACTCAAAGAAGAAGAAGAGAAATTATGCTCCAAGAATGAATGATCAGAAGGAAGCATACCAAGAGTGGGAATGACTAAGTGAAAGTGGAGTTCAACTTTTGAAGATCTAGCTATTATATATATATTTTTTTAACTTAGGTCATGAGGTGGTTTAATCTTTAAAATTTACTTAATCTTGTTACTATATATTTTAAATGAGTTACATTAAGTAAGTATGATGTTAACCTATATTAGAATTAAGAAATATTGAACAGATGAATTTTGTGTTTGACTCATGTTTATTTTGTGCAAAATTTGAACTTTGTTTAGTGAAATTCAAAGTTACAGAGGTTTTATCTTTGACAGACGAATTTTGGATCTAAAATTCAAATTTTGGGTTAAGCATTGTTAGTGAAAGTGTGCAAAATGTGCATGAAGCTTAGTTAAAATTTGAATGTTGGTGAAATTCAAAGTAAGTTCAAAGTCACTTTGGACTTTAAAGTGCAAATTTCAAAATGAGAACTTGCGAATCTCGTTATAACATGCCTTTGATAGACAAACTTTGAAGTTGAACGGTCGAATTTTGAAAAGAGAACTTCTGTGTCATGTTGAACGTGCCTCTAATAGATGAATTTCAGCTTCTAAAATTTGAATTATAAAGTGTATTGTGAAAACTTGAGACAACTATTCAAACTCAATAGGCGCACTTCCAATATGAAAATTTGCATAAACTAACATGGGTTAACTTTGGCAAACTCGAAATTCAAATTTTACTCTGTGATGGATGAATTTCTGAAGTTTAATGTTAAACACATAAGTATGCTGACTCTGCCAAATTTGTCCATTTAGCCTCAAAATTCGAATTTTGGTATATCAAATGCATTTAATGTGGTTGTTGAATGACTCTTTTTGCAGAGTAACAGCTAGAACTTGTGTTCAACGAATAGTTAAGCCACAAATCAATAAATAGAACCTATTTTAAACTTATGGGTAACAAAATTAAGTGAGTTTATGTCAAAATACTGCTACAATTTATAAAATCTTTCTGTATCAACATTCATAGTTAAACCTATCTCATTAGAGTGATCTTTCAATATATTATCTACTCTATAAGAGAGTTTTCACTCTGTAATCATTCTTTTCTACAAACTTCTGGGTAGAATCTTAGTGTGAGAAATACTAAGGGATTTATATATCTTGTAAAGGTGTGAGGGGAGTGACTTCACAGTTTCTACTGAAACTCGTGGAATATATTGAGACTTCACAAGTGTCCAGATCAAACTTGTGGGATATAGTGAAAATCTCAAATGGTGGTTTGATGATTGGATGTAGGGCAAGTGGTTTGGGCTGATCCAAGATAAATTCTTGTGTTTTGTCTTTCATTTTATTATTTTATGTATATCCTTTATCACCCTATGTTCACCTCTATTTTACAACTTCTCTTGGTGAAATTGGATTGTGCTTAAAAAATGGCTAAAATCTTATGTTGCCCAATTCACTCTCTTCTTGGATAACTAGCCAAACCTTATAGAAAGAGAAAAGAATGATGCAAAAATTTAGTGAGAGAATGGGGAGGTGGTGCAATAGGAAAATGGAGGAAAGGAATTGATAGAGAGAGCTATTTAGAGGAAATAGAATGAAGGAGAAATCAATAGAGGTAGAGAGAAATGGGGAAAGAATTCCATACCTCTTATAGCATCAAAGATGAAGAAAATCTTGACTAAATAGAAGGAGAAGAGCTATGCTTCTTATCGTTTGAATTAGATGAAGATGAGGAAAGGTGATTCCTTGTCATCTGAAGCACAATAAACAATGATTGTCCCCATGATATCTGGGAACTCTTATCCCTCATCATGTTATAGTTAAATGATGATAAAGAGGCCAATTTACTAAATACTTACCAAAAAAGTTGCCGATTGGGTTCAGTGTAAGGAGAACAAGGTTTCAACTTCTAGTAGGAGTGTTTCTTCTTGTTGTTCATTTGCTCTATCCATCTTTGGTCATCTTTTCTTCTACCCTTGTTTTTGATTCCTAAAGAAGAAAGTAGATGATATCACCGAAGGGGAAGGTTATGGTGGAATTTTCATTTGCGTTTTGAGAGAGAGAAGGTGCACGTATGTTTTTGCATTTAACATAGAGAAACATCAGGGGTTGCATTTTGCAATTTTGAATTTTGAAATTTAAAGAGCAATGTGTATATTTTAAAATCTCCCACCTGAAAGAGAGAAAATGGGGTCTTACAAATTCTGAAATCTCATAGAAGCTAGAAAAGATTAAAAAGCAGATAGAAAAGAACTGGGCCCCATCGATGAAAGGAAGGAAAAATAAAGATAAATAGTGGACATATGGCAAAAATCATTGGCAGCAAAGATACACCTGGCATGATTAAAAGCAATCCGCACAAAGCCCAATAAATGAGTCAGATTAGCCTTGGTTAATGAATAGTAAAATTTGATCATACTTTATATGGATACTAGGATGAGATTAAAGGGATGAATGCTTCAAATGTCTCAAAGTATAAGGATGGCTTTAAAAAAAAAAATTAAACTTCTAGGACCAAAACTGAGATTGGCTAAAACTATGGGGACTTGGAGCTCTATTTTCCCTTATATCTTTTTTTTTATATAATTATATGACTATATCAAATTCAAGTATTATTGGGCCATATGAGGTTTATAATATCTCTAATTTTTTGAATAGCATAAGATGAATAGAGATATGGTAAAATTCGAGATATAGGATACAATAGAAAAGAAGTAAAATAGCAAGTTTTTATATGGGGACAAAAAGAAATAAATTTGCAAAAAGGTCCCTGCAATAAAAATTATTTCCAATTTGGTTGTTGGGGAAAATTACCAAAAAATGACACAAAAGAAAAAGATATTTGCATTTTGACCCTCATGGGGGCAATTTCATAATTTTCAAAAATTATGTCAAATTGGACCTTTGGCATGTTAGACCCAACGACATAATATATTGAGTCTAACGAAATCAATTTGAAAGAACATTAGAAATTATATTGCAAAAAGAAAAAGTATTATGGACCCCACAAAAAGTAGAAAAAGTAAAAAAGAAAAGTATGTGGGCCAATATTTATACTATTTGGAACATGATAGTCAATTAAAATAGATCCAAATATAGTTATATTATGTATCTATAAAGTAACAAAATACTATAAAAGTAATTTTATTTATTTAAACAAAAAGTAAACCAGTATAAAACATATATAGACCAAGAAAAATATGCAGTATTTATTTTCTCTCCTGCCCTATATGGCGTCACATTGCAGAATGTGAGGAATTAATTTATTTAATTATTTTTCATGAATTTGGTAGAAATTTCAAGGAGCAGACTTAGTATTTTTTTGTAGCTTTTCTTCCTCCATATAATTACTCCCACTTGGGTGACCTAAGGAATAAGAAAGAGAGAGGGGAAGCTACTAAAACACCAAGGAAGGAAGGAGAAAGCGTGAGGGAGAAAGAGAAGAAAGAAGAAAGAAATTCCAAGCTTCAACAGGTAGTGATTCTTTGAGATTTCTAGCCTAGGATTCAAGTGGTTTAAGATAATTTTTTTTTATGTTTCTTCTTCTTCTCTTGGAGTTTAAATTTCAGCCAAGGCTAGGGTTTGGGGAAAGAAGTGTTTTCTTGCATGAAACTCAAGAGAAAGTGTGAGAAAATGCAAGAAAGTTGAGTTTTATTATGTTTGGAAACAAGTTCTTGAAAAAAAATCACTTCCTTTTCCTTTTCACCTTGATTTCGGCTAGACCCTAAGTGTAGGAAGGAAGGAGTTGAATTTTCATGGATTTGATGTAAAAAATGGATTCCTAATGGTGTAAAACTTTAAGAACAAGTGTTGAAATATTGAAAAGGGTAAGGATAAATTATATGAGTTTTTAGGATTTACATAAGACTTTTTGAGGTAACCTTATAATTTAGTTGATTGAGTAAGTTTTTGATGATGCTTTAGGACTTGAGGAAGTGACTGGAAGCTTTAGAAGCAAGTGTTTTCTCAAAGGATATCACCTAAGGTAGCAAAGTTCTTTTTATTGCTTTATGTTAATGTTTTGTGTTTCCATGATGATATAGAATTGCCATATTGTTTTTTTGTTGTTTTGTGACTGGAAATGGGCAGTTTTGAGTGAGATAGAGATACGTTGTTTAAAACAAAGCATGTCACATAAGTTTTATATATTCTCAGAATCTAGACAAGTAGAGCTTTCGAAGAAGCTATAGATCACTTGATTTGGACAAGTATTTTAAGAGATATGAATTTTTGAAAATGGGCCCGAAAACTTGGAATTTTGTTTTGACCATTTGAACAGAAAACTTTGGTCAAAATACTCTATCAATTGGTGTGTTAAAGTTCAAGTTTCTAATCATCTGGAAGGACCTTAGCTGGATTGGGGAGAAAGTGTGGGATCAAATGATCTTCCAATGGAAAGTTTTAGAGAAAATAATAATGGAGAAGGAACATCCAAACCTAGAGCAGAGCCAATAGCATTATATGATATGCTATAATACATGGGAAATAATATAGGAAAGTAAGGTGTTACAATGTAGCTTTTCTAATGTGATTTTTTCCATTTACATTGCTCAAAATTGAGACTTTGCTTAAGAGTGTTAAGTCTCTTACTACTTAACTTAACTGTCATTGGTAAGTATATTTATATTGAGCCTGGTAATGCCAGCTTGTGACCTAGGTGGGGCCATTATGGTTATGGGATGGCATCTTTGGCTTCTAGATGAGTTTGGAGCATCGACAAGTATATTTATTTCTCACCCTAGACATAATAAAAAATCATTTTCATTAGTAGATACGAAATTAAGAAATTAGTGTTAGATTAGCTGATCACTTAAGAGGAGGGTGAATTGGATGTTTCAAAATTTTAGCCTTTGTGAGAACAACCCAAAGAATCAATAGCAAGTACTAAAAATAGGGATGAATATAGGAGAAGATAAAGAGATGAAGGAAGAGCAACACATAAGAAATTTATTCTAGTTTGATCCAACTACTTGGCTTATGTCGAGTTTCTAAACAACCTTCTTGAGATATTCTACTATATCTCACAAGTTCAATTCGAGCACTTGTGAAGTCTCAATAACTCCCAAACTTTTTCATTGAGTTTATCATCCTATACCTTCTTTGATGTGATTACAAATCCCCTCAAGGTAACATATTCTTAAGTAATCCTTTTAGGATACCTCATTTAGAGTGTTAAATCTTACATTTCAATACCTATCCCATGTAAACTATTTCATTTGGAAGTATTATAAAACTCTTTGAGAACTTGAACCAATTTAAAACTCAAAACTATTAAACACTGTTTTTCACACTATTGTATTCATTTGCGCAGCAAACTTTAAAAAATTATAATTAAATATACAAAAACCATATCGTGGTGATTCAAGTCTCTTTAAAATTGTCCACATATTAAATTACATGGGAAAAATATGAAACTAGAAAGTTATTACTCAAATTTGTACAGTTTATTCATTAAACTTTATTATTCATTTTTAACTTCCAACTTCTATCCAAATTCTCAGCCATAAATTTGGGCACCCATATCTCATACTATATACTTAACCGATTTGCATGTTCTTATCACCATTGGAAAGATCTATGTGTCTAGCTTCTAAACTATAAATCACTTATGGCTTTCATGTGCCTACTTGTTTGTATACCAACATAATCCTTTAGTGGTCTAAAATAGCCAATACTAGAAGAGTTTTGGAAAACAATTCATAACTCCTATTATATAATTCCAATTGGAGCCAAACCAACACCAAAATTGTTCATAGGACATGGCTCTAAACATTTTCTGAGCAATATATGATTTTATACAGCCTTTCAAAATAGATAGAATTTATAGAAAAAAAGTTTCCAGTAAAATAGTCCAACACCTTCAATTTTCCATGCCAATGTTCTTTCCTTTGCTATGATTTGGTCCTATCATTGTGAAACTATGGGGGTGAGATTTCTTAGTAGTAAACTTGCATATGCCATTACATTATCACAACACATTTAAAATGTTGAAAACATTGCAAAATTTAATAAATCCTATAAAATTTTCATATTGTCTAATGAAAATCTAGTAGCATAATGGCTTAAAAAGAGGATATCTTGGGCTTAGCTCTCATTAATAATAACAGTAAACCAGTCATCAAAACAATCACTTATGAGTTACACATGCTTATCTAATGTTGGTTGTAAGAAAATTATGTAAGTTTAAAGCTAAACCACCATAAATCCTAAGAGAAAGAAATAAAAGTCTTCAAATTTAGAGCTTTCCTTTCCCTAGGATTGAGCATAACCCACTTGAACCCATCAACCCAACCTGACCTAAACAAACCCAGTGTCAAAATAGCCAGGTTGGTTTGGGTTGCAGGGCATGGTGTCGGTCTTATAAAACCCAAACCAGCCGGTGATATAGATATATATTATTTTTAATCAGTTATTATATTAAAGTAATATAATTATATGATTAGTTTAACACCCTCACCACACATTCGACATTGCAACGCTTTCCCTTCCCATTCTTGAAAAGCCAAAATGCCATCTCTCTTCTTCCCTTTCTCCAATCTCTATTCTCTCTTAGTCACACATTCTCTCTTCTTCACACCTCTCTTTGATCTCTAGTCTCTAGATCTCGTTTCATAGCTTCCACCTCCAGTCAAATCTTGTTTGCTTCCAAATCTTAGTCTCAAATCAATGATGTTGTAGATGTCGTTGCCTTCCTCAAAATGTCAAATCTCAGCCTCTCTTACTAATGCTACCTTTCCCTTTCATCTGTGTCAACCACCATAGGGGTAGATCTTTGCCTCTATCATAGTTTCTAACTTCTCTTCTCCTTTTTCTTCATCTATTTTATGGTTTATTTTTTTCCCTATATATGGTTTGGTGCTTTCTTCACTTGTATTTGAGAATCTTCTACCATAATATGCTTCATTTGCTTTTATGTCATGGAATGGCTCTTCTTCATCTTTTCTTCTAATTTATGCAACTCTAGTTTAGTCAGATTTGATGGAATGGTTCGTTGTCTCTGACTTTGTTATAATCAGGTAACTCGACGGAACTCAGCATTTGGCCAGGACTGGTGTAAAGGACCATGGGCTGAGGTGCAGGTTTGCATAAATCCAGGTCTGGCTTGGCCCATGCTCACCCTTAATGTTCACTTTTCTTTTCTTGGACAACTTACATTAAATATAACTCTCTTTCAAGCAAAGTAATTAGTCCAATTTACATCAAATGATAGGCATGATATAAATGATATAATTAAAACTAAATACACATATCATGTAAATTTTTTATTTCGTTATTTGACATTATCAAAACTAATCATGGAGGTCACCAGATCTAACAATTAGAGATACAGTGAACTCTGGAAGAATGAATGTATGTGATCCATTTTCTCTCTTTATATTGATTTATTTTTTAATCCTTTTTTGAATTACACTAGGTAAAAAATTGTTTTTTAATCCTTTTTGAATAATTTTATTTCTAAGGACAAAATATTAGAAATGTTTAATGAAGCAATTTTAGCTATTTACTACTAAAAATAGAGATTTAAATGCAATATATTAATTATTGGCCCAAAAAATGCAATAAATTGATTGTAATTGTAAAAATTAGATTTATAATTTATTTATAGTTAAAACAGAACTTGATTGTAGTTTTCACATCCACAACCTAATTGTGGTTAGCTATGACTAAATGAACTCTACACACAAGCTAAGGGTTTAGCTACAATTTTAAGTGAATCACATTTTCTTTACTAGAGTCTAAAAATCATAACTAAACTAAGGAGATGAGGATTGAGTCAAATTAGAGGTGATCTATTGAACAAGAAGATTTAATGATTCAAAACAACTAGAGCTTGGAATGGGAATATCAAAGGAGCATGAAAACATAAAGTTAAGAAATCTAGTGAAGAATTAGTTTTTAGGATTTTTCACTATATGCACTAGGTAAAAAGCTTTAAATCTTACTTATTTATGTTACCATAGTGTTCAAACGAGTTATTTTAAAGTTATCTGATATTAGCATATGTTAAAATTGAAGAATATTATCTAATAGATGAATTTTGCTATTTGACTTATATTTATTTTGTACAAAATTCGCACTTTTCTTGTTGAAGTTTGAAGTTGTAGAGATTTAATTTTTAATAGATGAATTTGAGTTCAGAAATTCGAATTTCAGGCTAAGATAGTTAGTGAAAGTATGCAAAATTCATACGAAACTTAGTTAAAATACGACTATTGATGAAGTTCAAAGTGAGTTCAAAGTCACGGTTTCTGACAGGCAAACTTTGAGCTTTAAAGTACGAACTTCAAAGTAAGAACTTAGAGCATGCCTCTGATAGACGAACTTTGCAATTTAAAGTTCAAACTTCGTAGTGAAAAAATTTTGTGTCATGTTAAATATGTCTCTGATAGATAAATTTCAGCTTCTAAAATTCAAATTTTGAAATTCTATGTAAAAACTTGAGGAAGCTGTTGTTAGCAAGGCTGACTTCCCAAGAGGGGGGGTGAATTGGGAAGATTGAAATTTTTTGCACAAAGTGAAATGGGTGAAGATAGCACAGTGTAATGGAAGCAACGTATAAAACAGAGCAAGTTGAAAAGTAAAGATAAGGAGAAGAAGACTCAGTAATTTATCCTGGTTCGGTATATCCACTTAACCTACGTCCAGTCCCCAAGACAACTCTTGAGATTTTTCACTATACAGCAAGAATTCAATGGGCTTCTTGCTAATGCCACAGTACAACGAGTATGCTCTGTTTCTGGAGCTTTCTCAATCTCTCTAAGCACTCTTACAATGTGCTTTCCAATCTCCTTGTGATTTCCCCTCACAAATAAATCTATCTTCCAGATGAAAAGTAGATTGTTTACAAAGATATAACTCTCTTGAATAGAGTAGATATGAAGGTTAAAGTACAGATATTGAAGTTGAGAGGTTAAAAGCTTTTGAGAAGAAGATTTGACAGAAATTCGGTATATACAAGTTTGATTCGTTACCCACAACTTCAAATGATGTTGTATTTATAGATTTTGGTCTTAACTATCCGTTAGAGACTAAATCTATCCATTGGGGAAGTTATCCAATGGTTACTTTGAAAAACTATCCGTTTACCAACCGCATTTAATGTTTGTGATATACTGAAATTCAAATTTTGGTTGGTCAACAGACGAATTTCGAAGGAACCGAAGGTTAAAGCTTCCAACGTCAGCACGAAGTTTGTCTGTTCATGAAGTGAAATTTGAATTTTGAAACTTACAAAATATTTTCACAATGTGACATACGAATTTTCAAGAAGAAAGTTTTTCGGTTAAGTGTGAACAGTGTTTTCAATTTTCTACAGTGCCTTCGAAATTCAAATTTTGAAGGAGTGAAGTTCGTCTGTCAGAGAGATTCTTTTCAGACTAACTTCAACATTCGAAGTTACAAAACTCTGTCATTCGTATGCCAACATTTCATTCCAACAGACTCACAACCTTAGCTTCTGAAATTCAAATTTTAATGTTCAAAGTTCGTCTGACAGAAAGCAGTTTGAAAGCTTAAATTATTCTTGATCTCAGATGAACTATGTAATATCCCTATTTTTATGGGATGTTATAAAATAAATAAAAGATAAGAAATGAAGTGAGACAAAAAGGTTATATATAATCGGGCTTTAGAAGGAATTAATTTCTCATCTAATTTTCTGGAAGAAGTTATGCTTGGTCCTTAATTGGAATTAATTTTCCATAAGGTCCTTAGCAGAAATTAATGCCAGAACTTACCTCGAAAAATATGCAATATACCACTTGAATGAAAGCCCGCTCCAAGCTGAGCGTAATGGTATAAGTATTGCATGCCTGGGAGGTCTAAGTTGAGAGATAGACTAATTTGAAAGTTAATGTGAATAGTGAAAAGGAAATAATAAAAAATTGGTCTTTGGGTGAAATTACAAGAAAGTGCCCGAAAGAATGGATAATTATATTTTTGACCCGGCTTAAGGGCAAAACGGTCATTTCCACATTAGAAGTAAAATGTGAGTAATGAATTGAAGACCCAAAAATGAAAAAGTTGATATCATAAAATGCATGAGGAATTAAAAAAAACGGAGAGACACCGTTAAGCATGAAGAAGGGCAAAGACGTTATTTTTCCCAGTTGGATGGAAAAAAGAGAAATTATATTTTTGCCCCCAAAGAATTATTAAAAGGACATCCATGTCCTTAAAGTCATAAAGAATGAGTATGAGAAATGTCTTGGGGAAAATTACACCTAAGGACCCGAAAGTCTTAAGAATTATAAATTAGCCCCGGGTCAAGGGCATTTTTGTAAATATGAGAAATTATAGTCAAAATGAAGCTTTTAATGAGTTAGACCCAATGAAATATAGTATAGAATTTATTAAGGTCAAAATAATATTTATTGGGTAATTATAGTCTAATATTAATATTTTACCCGATAAAGGTCATTTAGACTGCAGGAAAATGCAGTACTGATTCAAGGACAATGATTGGACCTTAATAAAATATATTTTGGGTCTAGATAATGATTTTGGATCAAAAGTAATTATTGGATAATCCTGTACCAAGTTAATGGCAATTTTGGTAAAAATACTTAATCGGTACGGGTAAATTTAATCGGTAAAGGGTATTTTGGTTCATTAAAGTTATGATGCAATTTTTGGCCAAAAAAAAGAAAGTGAGCTACGTATGAAGTGAACAAGGGATACTAAGGGAATTTTGACAAAAGCTTTATTTGCCAAAAGTTGCTCAAGTCAAACATAAAGTTACTTTATGACTTATTAGCATATAATTACCTTGTTAAGCCCTTAATACATCATCTTCTTGCCTCGTACGCGTCTGAACCAGCAGCTGAAAGGGAGAAGGAGTCATGGGAACAAGGAGAAAAATAGACCAAGCAAGAAGCAAAGTTTGACTCTCAAACTTCCAAGGTAGGTTTCTATGGTTACCATCTTGCTTATACTTGAGTTTGGAGAAGTTTTATGGATTATTTCTCTCCATTTTACCTCTGAAATTTTCTGCCTAGAGAGAGAGTAGAGAGAGAAAATGAAGCCATGAAGAAAGTGATCCATGAAAAGTGATGTATAGGCTTCAAGGATTAAGATTATGCCATTAGATTGCAAATTAATCGGGTAGATATTTTTCTATAAATTTATGAAAATTTCTGCCTATTTAGGGTTTGAAAATGAAAGAGAATTTCATGATTTTGACCCCAAAAATGGATTCCCCATGGTCTAAAATCTTAAGAACAAGTGTGTTGTACAAAGAAAGATCAAAGGAACACTAAGTGAAAAAGTTAGGGTTTAGTGTGCATGGTATTGTATAATTCTGAAAATCAGTGGCTTAATGGATTAAATGATGATATGTATAGGTTCAAGGAAGCTTAAGCAAGCCAAAGAATAGGTGCACAAAGTTTGAAAAGGAAGGGAATACATAAAGGTAGCATATTTCCATTCTATGCATTATATTGTCTTATGAATGTTTGTGAACTCTATGACTTGTTTGATGCCATGATTAATATTTTGTGATGTCCATTGATTGTTGGCTGAGTTGTTTAAAGGGGCTTGAAGCTCCGGAATGCCCAATTTACAAAGTGAAACTCTGCCGAAATTTTCATAAAATTTTTATGGCATTATATGAATTGATGAGTTTGCTTAATGATTTATGTGAAATGTGAAATGTGATGATATATGTGTGTGACTGGATAATGCTACTGAGATTCTTTGAATCTCACCCCCTTCAATGACTAACCATGCTAGGGAGAACCAATGCAAAAGAGTTAAGGAAGGAGCAAAAGGCATGAAGAAGGAAATGATGTTGCAAGCCATTTTGTTATAGAGTGAATGGTTATTTGTGCCTTGCTTTATATGAAATTATAAAATAGTGAATAATATGTTAATGTTGTAGAAAATGTATGAAAATTTTCAGTTCTGTATGTTGGGATATGAAGTTATATTCTACCAAGTTACATGCCAAAATGAGTTCATTGCAAGGGTTTTGGCAAGCAAATTGCAATGTAGACTGAAACAGGGTATTTTCCCAACATGTCTATTTCATTCGCCCTTGTTCTGTACTTAATGTGAGGGTAAGTTTATGATATTTTTATACCAGATAGAGGGAATCTCCAGCTTTAATATGACACCTAATTCACCCCAATTGGAGTTGTGTACAATTAATGGTGAATTTTCTAATTCAGGGTTCAGAATAGGGCAAGAATGGGAAAACTGAAAACTGAAAAGTAAGTACTGGAAAATTCAAAAGCTTATATAAAATCGTACAAAGCTCCAAAAATTAATTGGTTTATATTTATGGAAAGGTATATGTTTTGAGTTTCATATGCCACTGATTTGGAGGTAATTGGAGCTATATGATAGGAGATATGAAGGTTTTCCCAAAACTGTTCCAGCAAAAGTGGAATTCTGACCCTTTATGATTTATGTTAACACCATGTCCTGTGCAAGTTGAATAAATGTAGAATAAAAATATTTATATAAATAGACTCACAGGGCTTTCATATGACATAAGGAATGTTTGATTTGGCTCATGGTAGAGTGAGATATGAATTTTTAAATATAAGGCCAAAATCCTGGAGAAGAGAAAATGACCAAATATACAGTAAATATTTAAGGAATAAACTGTATAAATTGGTCAAGTAATTCCTCAGTTTCATATTTTTTCCATGTAAATAAGGTTTTTATCTATTGTTAAAGACTTGAATCACTATGACATGATTTTTATAGAATTATTTATGAATTATCAAAGTTCAGTCGGTAAAGTGGATACTACCATATGAATAGTAACCAAAAATTTTTGAAATTCTGATTTTCATTCTTATGTGATTCAAGCTTAGAATCAAGTATAATTAGACTTAAAAGGAGTCTAATTCATGGGAAATAGGTCTGAAAGTAAGGTGTTACAAACTATAACATTGTTTCAGACGAATTTCTTCCATTTTAATAAGTTGTGTTTTGTCTGAAATTCGAATTTTGAATACTCAAAGTTCGTCTGTTTCAAAGAAGCTTCTTTCAGGCTTATATGAAAATTCGAATGTTGGAAAGCCAAAGTTCGTATGTCAGATAGTATTTTTGAAACTCAATTTCATCTTGATTTCAGATGAACTTTAACATTATTTCAGACAAATTTCTTTGGTTTTCTCAAACTGCATTTTATCTGAAATTCGAATTTTGAAGATCTGAAGTTCGTCTGTCACCAAAAAGGCTTCTTTCAGACTTAGATGAAAATTCAAATTTTGGAGAAGAAAATTCGTCTGATAGAGAGACATCTCTTCAGACTTGTTCAGTTTTAGCTCGAAATTCGAATTTCCAAAGGCAAAGTTCGAATTTCCAACATGCCAGTTCAGTTTAAACTTTCAAACTTCGTCTGATTGTGGGTATCTTTTAAATAAGTCAAGATTTAACATAAAATCAAGGTTTAAAAACATCTTTTCCTCAAATCAAAATCTTTTGCCCATTCATAACTAAAGCTAAAGATCCTACAGTAGATCTAGCAGCAATTACTTAGAAATTCTTCACTTGAAACACTTTGAGCTCCTTTGATATCTTCAATCCAAGCTCTTGAGAGTTGATTTGGAATCATCAAAACTTCTTGATTCAACAGCTGTTCAATCTCTTTAGACACATTTTCAATATAAAAATTCACATGAATTGACATTGGATATCTTTAGTAAACTTGAAATTCGGATATCACTTAATAACAGATGAATTTTGAAATTTAACGTTAAAGTACTTAACCTTCTGTCTTTGTAAAATTTATCTAATAGATGAATTTTGCTATTTGACTTATATTTATTTTGTACAAAATTCGCACTTTTCTTGTTGACGTTTGAAGTTGTAGAGATTTAATTTCTAATAGATGAATTTGAGTTCAGAAATTTGAATTTCAGGTTAAACATAGTTCATGAAAATATGCAAAATTCATACAAAACTTAGTTAAAATACGACTATTGGTGAAGTTCAAAGTCACAGTTTCTGACAGACAAACTTTGAGCTTTAAAGTAAGAACTTATATGTCTTGTTGGAACATGCTTCTGATAGATGAACTTTGCAATTCAAAGTTCAAACTTTATAGTGAAAAACTTTTGTGTCATGTTAAATATGCCTATGATAGATGAATTTCAGCTTCTAAAATTCGAATTTTGAAATTCTATGTAAAAACTTGAGAAAACTGTTCAATCTCTTCAGACACATTTTCAATATAAAAATTCACATGAACTGACATTGGATATCTTTAGTAAACTCAAAATTCGGATATCACTTAATAATAGATGAATTTTGAAATTTAACGTTAAAGTACTTAACCTTTTGTTTTTGTAAAATTGACCTATTGAGCTCTAAAATTCAAACTTTGGTGTACCAGATGCATTTAAATGTGGATGGTGAACGGTTATTTTTGCAGAGTAATCATTGGTTACTATCTCTAATGGTTTGATCTTGTGTCTAACGACTAGTTAAACTACATATCTATATATAGAATTTCATTTAAAGTTGTGAGTAATACATTTTAAGTCTGATATTGCAAAAACTCTGCTGAAATTTTGTGTTAAAGTTTTTTCACCTATA
Organism: Adenanthera pavonina; assembly: GCA_026686845.1. Classification (NCBI taxonomy): domain Eukaryota; kingdom Viridiplantae; phylum Streptophyta; class Magnoliopsida; order Fabales; family Fabaceae; genus Adenanthera; species Adenanthera pavonina. Next base: position 17,159,086 of record JAIVEN010000018.1, read on the forward strand.
CACTTTATTTATTACTCTTCAACTTTCATTTCTACTTTATTTAAGAGAGTCTTCATTTTTGTAACAAATCTTTTCTTAATGTGGAAGAAAGATTTTTTGTAAGGAAATTCACAAAGGGATAAAGAGAATCACTGGTAAGAGTGATTGAGAGATTTTCTATGTTATTATAATAAAACACAAGTATTGTACTATGACATTGTAAGGAGCCCACTGAGTTTTTGTTGATAGTGGAAAATCTCAAGCGGTGGTTTGAGGACTGGACATAGGTCAAGTGGATTGGATGAACCAAGATAAATCACTGAGTTTTCTCATTCTTTATCTCTTATATTCAATTTTTATTATACTCTGTTTTTTGACAAACTTTTGCTTTCATTAATATATTGTATTGCAGAAAAATTTCATACTTCCTAATTCACCCCCTCTTGGGAAGCCAACATTCCTAACATGCTCAATATCTTCAAGCAAATAAGATGCAATGATAGGAGATCTCTTCTCTTAAACTAGTAGTTGGAAGTTTGAAAATCTTATGACAATTAAGTCAAGTGAAAGCACTCAATATTCGTTAAGCAAGTAAGTCATATTTTTTCTTAATTGCAGTCTAAAATCCTAATTAAACTATGGTTAAATTGAATTTTATAAACTAGTTACAGTTAAGCGTTGTAATTTCCTGCATTACCAAAAATAGCAATTGATCAATATTCAATAGCAACGACTGATTTCATAGTATTTATGTAAAATACTCTAACTCTTTTCTTTTATCAATTTTGACCTAAGGACTTTAGAGAATTTAATTATCTGATCCAGGGAACTAAGAATTTTTCTCACTGGTTAATTTCAATTACAGAGTTAAAAAGGTGTTTGAATTTCGAGTTGGTAAGTTTCAACACGAGATAGCCAAATGTAGTTGATTTTTCTATTTTACTGGCAATGACATATGGATCCAGTTGGTAAATTTTGGTCATTTTTTATCTGTATTTAATACCTTTTTATTTTCAGCCTAGGTTTTATCAATTTGCATTGTTTTTAACTATATATAAATTTTCTTACTTGTACCAGTTTTTGGGCTTAATATATCTTGGAAATTGGGTCTCTCTTTATTTTTGGGCTTTTAATTTATGTTGCTTACATCAAGCCTTGTTAACCCTTGAAAACCTTGAAAGAAAAAGACAAAAAGTTCGTCTCACCAACCTTTTTATTTTCAGCTTAGGTTTTATCAATTTGCGTTGTTTTATACTATATATAAATTTTCTGACTTGTACCTATTTTTGGGCTTAATATATTTTGGAAATTGGGTCTCTCTTTATTTTTGGGCTTTTAATTTCTATTGCTTACATCAAGCCTTGTTAAAGCCCTTGAAAACCTTGAAAGAAAAAGACAAAAAGTTCGTCTCACCAACCTCTTTGCATCAGTAATAGCAAGGAGATGGCCCACACTTACAAAAATATGCAGTGTTATCAAAATCGGACTGGACCAGTCAGTTTGATAGCTCGAACTGAGAACCGATGCCTGATTCGGTCTGGTTAAGGAAGATGACTAAGACAACTCATAACTGATCAAAAATCGGTGAAACTGTTCATAAACCAGTTTGAATTGATCCCCTTTTTTTATTTTTTTAAAACATTTTTTTAGTTTTTAAAATAAATTGACATTATTTTTTTGTACAAAATATTTTTTCTTTATATATCATAATATTATATAAGCATTATTATGATATATAATTATTAAAAAATATATATTTACTCAATAAATAATATAATAATAGATTATTAATTTATTATTTTGAACTCAAAATATGATTATGGATGAAGATTAATTTATTTATATTTAAATATTGAGTTATGAAACTTATTAATAATTTATTTGTGGTAAATAATAGATTAATAATTCAATATTATTTAGTTTGAGACTTTAATTAAATAATAAAATTTGTTTAAACTTGTATTATTTATTTTAAATATATTATTTTAATTATTACCAGTTCGACCCTGATTAGATCATGGTTGAACCACTAAACCTTGAACCAATATCTTATCCAATTTAATGTCCAATCTGGTTCTAACAACATTAAAAATATGAGTTCAAATCTTGCTGCTGAAAATCTTGTTGATAAATAATATGTAAATACTTCTATAAACATTTTTTGAGTCTTGTTGATGAATGATCTGTAAATTCTTCTATAAGTATTTTTTGAGCTAGTCTTAATCTTGATGAATTTTTGAGACCTATCTCATCTACAGCTACAAACTTTTCCGTCATAAATCTCCAAGTTGTTGGGTTTCTTTTTTTATGTACTGGAATGGAAACTTCTATGCCAAATAGTCACTAAACTTCAGGTTGGGTTTCATTTTGTTGAACTAGTTCCAGACACATGAACTAGTTAATACTCTGGGCAGTTTTATAATAATAATAATAATAATAATAATAATAATTTATTTTATTATGTACATTAGTACCTCACTAAATTTTTCATTTTTGGGCTACATTTGAGAATATAGGCATTTTAATTAATTCAGAACACTATGATTAAACCGTTAGAACTCATCATGGAATAGCATTTGCTATTATACATACTTCATTTAATATAAAAAGAATTCTTAACAATAATTATTTAATTTTATACATCATATTAAATTATATTAAATTTTCTTTTCAGATCTAGTATCTTATTAATCTAAATTATTAGACGTGAGTCTCGTGCTCAGGGGTAAACTAATGTATAAGGTGGGAGGGACCTTTGTCCCTGTCACCCTCCTCTCCCCTTCCCCCAATCTCCTACCTCTTCCCTTTTAAACATATAATATCAATGTATTAAAATCAGATCGGACCGGCCGGTTTAACTGGTCCCACTGGAAACCGGCTGCTAGTCTGATCTGATCATAGATGAAGATCGGAGCTATTTAAAATTGGTGCGAATCGGAGCAAAACCGATCAAACTAGTTAAGAACTAGCCAAAAACTGATACAAAATCGGTTTGAACCGGTTTGACCTCTTTTTTTTAAATATATTTTTTTTATTTTTAAGATAAAATAACATTATTTTTAGTACTAAATAGTACTATTTTTTTATAAATGTTTTCTTTCTATATTATAATATGGTATAAGTATTATTATGATACATAATTATAAATAATGATAAATTTACTTAATAAATAATATAAAAATAGAATATCAATTGACTATTTTGAATTCAAAATATAATTATAGATGAATATTAATTTGTTTAGATTTTAATATTTGGTTGTAAAACTTATTAATAACATTTTTAATTTTCTATATATTATTAAATTTACTTTTCATCCTAGATTGAATGTTAATTTTATGATCATATATAAATATCTTTCATATTTTTATCTACATTATTTAAAATATAATAATTTATTCACAACCAATCCGACCTCGGTCTAACCATTGAACCTTGAACCGTTACTTCATCTGGTTCAATGGCCGGTTCGGTTTTTAATACCTTATATAATATACACTTTATACACACACAATAATAAGATATATTTATGGTTGGCCCCTCCCCCTCCCTACGCACATGCACATTCACATTATATAAATATAATAAACACTACACACATGATAAATAAATATATAATATATACATTATATAAATTATTGATATATTTAAAAATAAATGAAATATAAATTTTATTGGTTTATTAAAATATTTTTTTCATTGACTAATATTAACTTTTCATAAAAAAGAATAATACTCAATATTTATATTACACATGGTAAGGTTTTTAAAAAATTTGGCCCCCCTCAATGTTTAGATTGCATCTACCCCTGCTTGTGCTTTAAACAATATAAAAGAAATTGTGAGACGAGTGTCACTTTTCATAACTTGGGAATGTTATGGTTTCTTAAAGTTTTCAATATATATATTGATATATCAATTATAAATCATTTAATTTTTTAATTTAGTTGGGATCACACTATGAAAGATTAAGAATTATTTTATAATTTTTCAGAAAAGCTCCACATTAAAAAAAAATCATTTAAACATAATCAATCATCTAGATTTGATGCAACACTAGATGGGCTCTAGATATATTATACCAAATTAGTATGAAGAATAGCATTATTTATCAGTTATGAGTAGTATTATTTGCTATAAATTTTATATTTGATGATTGATGTCAATTATGTTAGGTTTGGCTGGTCACCCAAGAGGGGAGTGAATTGGGTGATGGAAGATTTTCACTCTTTTTGAATCATAGCCCAATTTCACCACATGTGTAGTAGAATAGGAATGAACAGAGTGTGAAGAAGTTGGTAGATGTAATGAATAGATAAAGGGAAAGATACAAGAATTTATACCGGTTCAGCCTAAACCACTTGACCTATATCCAGTCCTCAAGCCACCACTTGAGATTTTCCACTATATCCCATAGATTTGATCAAGACACCTGTGAAGTCTCAGTATATCCCACAAGTTTTAGTAGGCACTTGTGAAGCTACTCTCCCCACACCTTTATAAGATGTGTATTTCTCTTGGTGTTATCTCCACACTAAGATTCTACCTTGAAAATAGTAGAGATGAATAAATACAGAATTGAGACTCTCTTTTAGAGTAGATGATACATTGAAAGCATACTCTATTGAGGTGGGTTTATCTAAGAATATTGACACAAAAAGATTTTATGTGTTAGAACAACATTTTGGCATAACTCACTTAAGATTGTTACCTATAAGTTCAAATAAGATTCTATTTATAGATTTGTGACTTAACTATTCATTAGACACAAGATCTATCCATTAGACATAAGTTCTAGCTGCTACTCTACAAAAAGAGCAGTTCACCAACCGCATTAAATGCGTCTGTCATTTCAAAATTTGAATTTTGAGGCTCAATTGACGAATTTCACAGAGTTAACATAGTTATATGTTTAACGTTGAACTTAAAAAATTCGTTTATCACCAAGTAAAATTCGAATTTGTCAAAGTTAATGCTTGTTAGTTCATGCGAATTTTCGTATTAGAAGTGTGTCTGTTGAAGTTTGAAAAGTTGTCTCAAGTTTTTATAGTACACTTCAAAATTTGAATTTTAGAAGCTAAAATTTGTCTATCAGTGGCACATTCAACATGATACAAAAGCTCTTTCTTTGAAATTTGATTGTTAAAATTCAAAGTTCATCTATCAGAGGTATGCTCTAACGAAACTCACAAGTTTTCATTTTGAAATTTACACTTTGAAGTCCAAAATTCATCTATCAAAGGTCGTGATAGTGAACTCATTTTAAACTTCACCAATATTCAAATTTTGACTAAACTTTATGCGAATTTTGCATACTTTCACTAACATTGCTTAGTCCGAAATTCAAATTTCAGAACTGAAATTTGTTTGTCAGAGATGAAACCCTTGTAACTTTGAATTTTAGAAAGCAAAGTTCAAATTTTGCATAAAATAAACATGAGTTAAATACAAAATTAGTCTGTTTGCCAATATTTCTCAATTCTAACATTTGCTAACATCATATTTACTTAATCTAACTTGTTTAAAACATATGGTAGTAAGGTTAAGTTGATTTCATAGATTAAAACCACCTTAACACATAAGTGAAAACAAAATATAGCTAATAACTAGGTCTTCAATGCTTGAGCTCCACTTTTACTCGGTCATTCTCTTATTGGCATGCTCCCTTTTGATCTTTAATTCTTGGAGCATCCTATCTCTTTTTCCTTTTTGAGTGAGACATGATATTGACTTCCATTTCTTTATTCGAATGCTTACTCTTCATACTTGGACAGTCCTATATTTAATATATTACACTTACAAATCAAATAGTTAGTCCAATTTATATATCCAACTTATATTATACAATATAATATTATAGTAGATATATTGTTACATAACATAATATATGCATTATAAACTCAATTAAGTACATGCTAATGCACATTTTTCTTCTTTAAGGAACATTATGTATGTTAGACACATATGATGCATTTGTTCCTTATTGCCCTACATTTTTCATCATCAAAGCTTATATTTATCAAATCTAACAATCTCCCCATTTTTTATGATAACAAATCACTTGTGAAAAATATGCCTAATGAATTATTAACACATATAATGCAGTTCAATTCAGATAATTTCAGATCAATCACATTCATATTTTTCACATAACTTCTCCCTCTATTTGACATCAATAAAAAAGTTTGAAGAAAAGTTTTCTCACAATTCTTCTCTCCCTATTTGTGAGGTTGTACTAGTAAGCACATATGTCTAGGATTGTCTCAAGCACATATTGAAGCACAAACTGAAATGCAAAGCATCATCAAAACTTATTATGTAGTGTATGTTCAGATTATGCCAATTTTTACTAATTATCAAAATTGATACCAATTGTCTATGATATTAAAGCTAATATCAATTGTTTCTTGAAACTATTATGATACCAATTGTTATGATACTTCTTGTTAAGATGATCATGATATGCATACATCATAAGAGATATCTCAGAGTTGAAGAGTTACAACCTTTGTCCTTTAGGATTAAGGAGAGATGTTGAAACATCAGTGCTCCCTTTAGTAAATTAAGATCAAGTAACAAAACTCTTCATAGTAAATAGGGTTAGCTAAAGTATAAGCAAATTAATTACATAAAATGCTTCCCCTCAACCTATCCATTTTGTTTGGTAAAACTAAGAAAGCACAATGCAACAAATAAGCATGTTCATACAAAAGTGCATGATTGAGATTTTTCTTTTAAATAAAAGAGAGCTTTTAAAAACATTCACATACAAAGTTATAAGCACCCCTTAAGTATGAACATTTATTCGAACATATATACTTTTAAATCGGTATGCAAGAAAAATTTTGAAAAGCACACAAGTTTTGTTATATGAATAAAGAAATGAACTTGTGCAAATATTGAACTTTATAGTAAGCACCATCATATTCAGAAAGTTCATCATTTGAAAAAAGACCATATTTTATTTTAATAACGTCAAATAACATAACTAACCAAGCATATATGAAAACTTGTTAAATACTTACAAACTAGCTTGGTTAGTAGTTAATTTCTTTCATTTTTAGTATGATTCCAATTGAGTATATCAGATATTCATTCTTTGTGAGGCTTTCACTATTTAGCTGAAGGAGTACTTGCAAAGGGAATATCTTTTTCTTTCTTTGATACCCTTTCTTATTTGGGTCTACTAATGGTCAGTTCAAACATTTTGAAGTACATATGGGACCTAAGTTCTGTCTCACCCAGATGTAATATATAATGCAATAATTGAAAAGGGTAAGAGTCAAAGGTTACCAAAGATCATCTCTTTGTTATTTTTGGCTTGTATATAGTATAATATTACTCATGTCTCCCTTTTGCATACAGACCATTACCTCTTAAGCTTTTGCTCTTTCTTTTCTCAAGGTGAGTAATTTGATATCCATTTGAGTTGCTTCCTTGAGATGAGTGAGATGATTGTTTCCCGTGCTTCTTATTGTGACTAGCACTTGTAGTTTTGGAGTTTCGAGAAACTTTCCTTTTCAGCATCCTCTTTCTTGCACCAATATGTTCTCTATTCTTGGATTTATTCTGCATACATGAAACACTAGAAGAACATTTTGGTACCCATTTGTTTTTGGGTCTAGGAGGGTTAGTGGTATTCTTTTAGAACCCATTTCATGCCTTTGCTTAAACCATTTGTCCTAACATTGCGCATATGAGCTATATGCCCATTTTTACCACAATATATGCATAATGGTGAGCTAGGCATTTTAGTAGACACAAAGAATTTTGAACAACATTTATTTTTCTCTTTGGACTTACTCCTATAGCCAGTACCTAACTTGTTAAATACACAATTCTGTTTGCCAAGTGAAATTTTTAACTTATCTTTGTCTCGGGTGAAATTGACTATTAACTCCTCTTTTTCTTTAGCTAATCTATCACATAAATCACAAGAGGAAGTGTGTGTGCGTGTGGGTTTCACATATATCTTCTAAATAATTTATTTTCTATTTAAGTGATACCTTTTCATTCTTTTCAAATTCTAATTCATTTTCTTAGGAAATCATTTTCTTGTTACTATGTGCAAGTGCTTTTACTAATCTAATCAGTTCATCATGCATTTTGTTATAAGTATTTTGCAATTCATCAAAAGAATTGTCAGAATCAGATTCAAAGTTAGAATTTGATACCTCATTATAAGTCTTAGCCATTAAGCATGGATATGTATCCTCATCATCTTCATCTGAACTGTTGCCCTATATTGTAGAGGCATATGCTATTTTAGCTTTCTCATTTTTCTTCTCTACATATCTTTCTCCTTGCCTCTTTGAATGATACTTTAGCTTATTTACGTGGTATGAGTACTTTTGTTTCTGGAGCTTATTCTTTTTTATGTTGAGGAATCTACCAATTTTGATAGTCAATTGTTTTAGCTCATCCTCCTCATCATTATCACTACTATAATCACTTTCATCATCAGTGTCATTATCTTCTGAGCTCTATGATGTAGTAGCTTTGAATATTAGCATTTTTCTTTTCTTTTGCTACTCCCGCAGAAGGTCTAGTTTTCCTTCATGTTTAGCAAGGCTCCTAAACAATGCAGTGACAGACTGATATGATTCTCCTCTTATTTCTTCAATAGCTATTACTTTCGGTTGCCATTCTTTGGATAGAGCTCTGAGTATTTTGCATACTTGTTTTCTTTGTGTGTACCCCTGCAAAGCTGCTAGATGATTAATAATGTGAGTAAAATGAATTTGTATTTCGTTAATGTGCTTACCATTGTTCATCTTGAAGGCTTCATATTCATCTGTGAGAGAGTTGAGCATGTTTTCCTTCACTCCCTTGGTTCCTTTGTGAGTAATCTCCATAACATCCCACATTTCCTTTGTTGTGTTGCAATCTAGCACTATGAAGAATTTATCTTGTGAAAGAGTATTGACCAAGGAGTGCTTTGTCTTGAAGTTCAGTAGGACTCTTCATTTATCTTCATTATCCCATTCTTCTCCAGACTTCTCTCTGTATGTACCATCATTTTGCATCTTCTTTGGCATAAAATCTCCTTTCTTGATAACAGACCAAATTTCTAGGTCTATGGATTGAGAAATATTTGCTTCCTCGTCTTCTAGTATCTATAATGTTTACCATTAAAGCTTGGATGTTTGTTGATATTGTTTCCCTGTGGCAGTATATTCTCTCCAAAGCCAGCCATTTTGCTCTGGAATGATTAGATCATTTGTCGGGAGTCCAAGTTTAGATATCAATTGTTAGGTTTGGCTGGTCACTTAAGGGGGTGAATTGGGTGATGCAAGATTTTCATCCTTTTTTAATCATAACCTGATTTCACCAGATGTGTAGCAGAATAGGGATGAACAGAGTATGAAGAAGTTAGTAGATGAAATGAATAGATAAAGGGAAAGACACAAGAATTTATATTGGTTTGCTTTAAACCACTTGGTCTATGTCCAGTTCTTAAGCCACTACTTGAGATTTTTTACTATATCCCACAGATTTGATTAGGATGTAATATCCTAGAATTTTTCCTAGATGTTCAAGGTCCGATATTTCAAAATCTATAAGGAATTTGCAAAAACAGGTATACACCATTTTGCTTGAAATAGGGCAAGGAAGTAAATTGTTTTGGTTGGAAGGAAAAATATTAAAATGACAATTTTATCCTTGGAAAAAGAAAAAGGAAAAGGAAAAGGAAAAGGAAGAATTAAAAAATAAAAAAAATAAAGGCGGTAAACGTGACGGGCAATGAGGAAGAATTTATGAATTTTGGGAAAAATTATACTTAATAACCTAAAAGTTTTAAAAATCATAAATTGATCTCGGGATAAGGGCTTTTTGTAAATATGAAAAATTATAGTCAAAATGAAGCTCTTAATGAGTTAAGTCCAATGGAATATAGTATGAAATTTATTAAGGTCAAAATAATATTTATTGGGTAATTAAGATTTAATATTAATATTTTACCCGATAAAAGTCAGTTTGGACTGCAAGAAAATGCAGTATTAATTCAAAAAAAAAATTAGTGGGCTTTGTGATGTGGCTCATCATGGTGGACAAGTTGGCTTAAATTCTTCAAGTGATCTGTTGCAAGTTCTGGTTGGGCTAATTATGAGGGCTAGAGCTAAAAAAATGAAAGAGGCGTTGATCAGGCTTATTCAAGACATTTGGGCTAAATAAATACATCAAGAATTTTGCTTGAAAATTAATGAGGATGTGCTAAACATTATATGGGCTGAAGGTGGAGTTGTTAAGAGCTTATTAGGCCAAACTACTACTAAATAAGGGGCCTCATCCATAGTGCACACATTGGTTGACTCATGGAGCATTAATTAGGCTAATTTGGAGCCAAATATACTAATTTTCTATTTAATAATGTATTTCAATGAATTTTAGACCTTTAGTGCTCTTTAGTCAAAACAGGATCTTATGTAATAAATGCTTTGATCTTTTATGATTTCCTAGGCTTTAAGACTATCAATACTTGCTTTTAATTTCCTACATTCTTCCTTCCTTAGGCTAGCTAGGAAAACCCTATTTTAGTTTGTTTTCTCCATCTTTTGTGATTAGATTTCAGAATTTGAATAAAAAGCATTTTTCTGGAAATTCCAGATTTAAGAGGAGTGTTCTTCTCGAGTTCTTCATCGAACTTACCAACTTATCAAGGCTTGATCATCCTTGTGGCGTCTCAACACTCGGGGTCCTTGTTCTTTTGTGTTCAAGGGTTTCGTGTGGATCAACCATACATGTGTAGGCGTTCTTGGGGTGCACATATCACGTATTGGCTATGGGTTCAAAGGTAGAGATCCTCTTGGGTTCGCGTCATCTGCGGGTTCAATGATCGATTCCTTGGGGTTTGCACCATCTTGGTATCAAAGCTTCAATTCCTAATTGGGTCATATCCTTGTGTTTTCATTTTAGTTGTGTTTTTCCAGTTTTTCTTAAGTCTATTCTTCCTTGATCCTGTCAGGATGTCACCTATCTTTACACCCTTGTTCGAACCTTTTTCCTTTGAGTTTTTCATGAAATAATAGGTCATTTTGAAGGTTCAAAATCTCATCTTTCCACTTGTTTTGGAATCACCACAATTCGAGTTTTCTATGTTGAGTTACATCCAAATTCATCAAGACGCATTTTTCTGGGTTTTTGCTTAAATTGCTAGTTTCAATTTAGTCTTGTGACTTTTTCTTATTTTTTTGCATGTTTCAGAAAAAAAAAGGAGGAAAAAATATATATATACAGCAAAAAAAAAAACCAAAAGAAAAAAAAAGAAGGGATTGATTGTTCTAAAAGTTCTTTGTTCGAAATTCTGATTTGGGTTATTCTTGATTCCAATTTTTTTTTCTTTCTTAAAGTCTTCTTTTATTTATCTACTTGTCTCTAAGTGTTGAACCCTACAAGTTTTGAGCTAAGCCTTTGATTTAGTTAACTAGTTCTTGAAAGAGCTATTTGAGAATACGAAGAGTGGAAAAAGGCAAGAGTGATATCTATTGTGAAAAAGCCCATAAAGAGCGAAACAAGAGTGTAGAGTGACAACTCTTGAGTGCAAACACTTGAGAAAAATCTATAAGGATATTCATTTCTTTTCACTAACAAGTTTTCTTACAGCTTAAAGAAAATGTCTAACAAGGATGAGTCATCTGGAAGTGGACATGCACAGAACATGGAGTTTGTAGTGAAAGCAATGTAATAGCAATTTGAACGCATGAATGTAGTGTTTGGAGAAATAACAGAAAGGACGAATAGGCAAGACACCATGATTGCAAACCTACAAAGAAGGCAACCCGCTGTAAGTCTTAATCCTAGAAGACATGCTAGGCATAGAGATGTGTCTGTGGATGATTTTGAATATGAAAATGAAGTTGGGAGTGAGAGTGAGGAGGATTTTGAATCTAATATTGTGTTTGGTAGGAAGAGGCCTAGAGGAGTTAGGCATGAGAGGAGACATGGCAGAAATGATCTAAGGGGTAGGAATAGGGTAGATGGAAACCTTGGGAGTATTAAAATGAAAATACCTTCTTTTCAAGGGAGAAATGATCCTGAAGCTTATTTGGAGTGGGAGCAAAAAATAGACTTGATTTTTGAGTGTCATAATTACTTCGAAGAAAAAAAGGTGAAGTTGGCTGTGATTGAGTTTACTGATTATGCCATCATTTGGTGGGATAAATTGCTTTTGAATAGGAGAAGAAATAGTGAGAGACCTATAGAAACATGGAGGGAGATGAAAGCTCTCATGAGGAGGAGATTTATTCCTAGCTATTACTATAAAGACATCTATCAAAAGTTGCAGACCCTTACACAAGGCTCTAGGAGTGTGGAGGAATATTACAAGGAAATGGAAGTGGCTATGATAAGAGCTAATGTTCAGGAAGATAGGGAAGCCATAATGGCTCGATTTCTAAATGGATTGAACAAAGAGATAGCCAATATAGTGGAGTTGCAGCATTATGTGGAGTTAGAAGACATGGTGCATATAGCTATTAAGGTGGAAAAACAATTCAAGCGCAAAGGTGCATTTAAATTCAATTATGGTTCTAGTTCTTCATTGAAACATAATTGGAAGAAGGAAGAGAGAGCTTTCCATAAAGAAACCACCAAAGGTAAAGATGAAGCTTCAACTAAGAGCAAAGGTAAATCTGATTGCCAAACTTCTAGAAATAGAGATATAAAATGTTTCAAGTGTTTGGGTACATGCCATATAGATTCTCAATGCCCCAACAAGAGAGTGATGATTCTCAAAGACAATGAAGTGGTGATTGAAGGCGAAAGTGATGATTTTATGCCTTCACTTGAAGATGCTAGTGATGATGGTGTTGAGTATGCAGTTGAGGGAGAAGTACCTGTGGCTAGAAGAGCCTTGAATTCTCAAGTTAAAGAACATGACATGGAGCAACAAAGAGAAAATATTTTTCATACTCGCTGCCTCATAAACAACAAGGTATGTAGTATGATTATTGATGGGGGTAGTTGTACCAGTGTTGCTAGTACTGGTTGAGAAATTAAATTTGACTACTGTAATATCCTAAAATTTCTCTTAAATGTTTAACGCCTAATATTTTAAAATATATAAGGAATTTGCAAAAATTGATATACACCATTTTGTATAATATAAGATAAAGAGGGCAATTACCTCGGTCAGAAGGAAAAATGAGAAAATGACCATTTTGCCCATGAGAAAAAAAAAATAAAGGAAAAGAAAAGAAAAAAAAAGGAAAAAAAAAAAGAAAGAAAGAAAGGAAGAATGAAAGAAAGGAAGGCGGTGGACGCGAGGGGATTGAAGTAAATTTTATGAATTTTGGTGAAAATTACACCTAATGATCCAGAAGTTTTAAAAATTATAAAAATGTCCCAGGTCAAGGGCATTTTTGTAAATATGAAAAATTATAGTTAAAATGAAGCTCTCAATGAGCTAAGACCATTGGAATATAGTATGGAATTTATTAAGATCAAAATAATATTTATTGGGTAATTATGATTTAATATTAATGTCTTACCCAATAAATGTCAGTCTGGACAGCAGGAAGAAGCAGTATTCATTCAAGAAAAATGTGTGGGTCTTATATTTGGACCAATTGGGATAATTATATTATGGTAATTTTATGATTATAATTAGTATCCAATGATAGCAAAATATACTGCTAAAGTAGTTTTAATTATTCAGACCGGTCCAGGATATATCTGGATAAGTAAATAACTAAAATTTTTGGACCAAAATACCCTCCATTTCGTGCTGACCAAGCTGCACATGTCAAATTAGCCATATTTTATTATTTTCATGAAAAAGCTAGAAAAATCAAGTCATTAGGTGGCAAGTTTTCATTGGTTGATGATTTTTATATTTTCTCCCTCCTTCCTCATGGTTTGGCCGATCAATTAGCAAGGAAATGAGGAAGAGAAGTCTGCAATTGGAGAAAGGGAAGGCAGCCACGTGAGGGAGGAAGAAAAATAGGAAACAAATTGGAGGAAAATCCAAGAAAATTTGTAAGTGTTTCTCTTATGACTTACAAGTGTTCTAGTGTCTTTTCTTGGTTGTTTGGCTTAAGTTTCCATGAAATATTTCCTTTCCCATCTCTATACAATTTCGGTCTAAGCTTGTTTGAGTATGTGGAGTTGTTTTAAAGTCATAAAATCATGATTTGATATGAGATTTGCAAGAGGAATCAAGTATAGTGTGATTTAAGTAAGTTTTGAGAAAAACCAATTTCTCTTCCTATAAAGTTAGATTTTGTTGAGCTTATTATGATGGGTTAGAGTTGGATTTTCATTGTTTTGATGCTAAAAATGGATTCCTTGGGTCCAAATTAGCTAAAAACAAGTATTGGATTCAAGGAAAACCAAGAGATAAAGAATTTGGATTTTTAGGGCTTTAGTGAGACTTTGTAAAGCAACCTTTGTTTTAAGTTGATTAAGTTGATATTGAATGATGTTTTAGGACTTGTGGGAGTTCAAGAAATCTAGTGGAGGTTTTGGTTTCAAGTGCAAAACCAAAGGAAAACATATTCTTGCTTTATGTTCTTTCATTGTCTTTCTATGATTAAATTGTGTTGCCATATTAAAATTGTGATTTCTTTGATTGGTTTTGGCTGTTAAATGAGGGGTTTTATTCCCCGGGATGTCCATTTTCTAAGCCGTTATGCTGCCGAATTTTTTTATGACTAATATGGCAAGTTATTGTTTAAAGGTGATTGATGTGATTATATGTGATCAAATGTGAGTTTATTTGATATGATTGACATAATTGCATGGAATGTAACTTGCTACTGAGATTGTCCCAAATCTCACCCTCTCAAGTATCCCAAATGATAGGCACAAGCTGTAATATCCCTAAAATATTAGATAACTAAAAATGCATAGAGAATTTACAAAAATAGGCAGACACCGTTTTGCGTAAAATAGGGTAAAGAGGTCATTTTTCTTGATTGGATGGAAAAATGAGAAATTACATTTTTGCCCCTAAGAATTATAGAAATGATGATTTTGTCCCTAAGAGCAAAAAAAAAAAAAGAGAAGAACGAAGGAGATGAAGGGCGGTGGACGTGACGCGTTCAATGAAACAAATTTTATAAATTTTGGTGAAAATTATATCTAATGACCTGAAAGTTTTAAAAATTATAAAAATATCCCGGGTCAAGGGCATTTTTGTAAATATAAAAAATTATAGTCAAAATGAAGCTCTCAATGAGCTAAGACCATTGGAATATAGTATGGAATTTATTGAGATCAAAATAATATTTATTGGGTAATTATGATTTAATATTAATGTCTTACCCGATAAATGTCAGTCTGGACTGCATGAAGAAGCAGTATTCATTCAAGAAAAATGTGTGGGTCTTATATTTGGACCAATTGGGATAATTATATTATGGTAATTTTATGATTATAATTAGTATCCCAATGATAGTAAAATATACTGCTAAAGTAGTTTTAATTGTCCAGACCGGTCCAGGATATATCTGGATAAGTAAATAACTAAAATTTTTGGACCAAAGTACCCTTAATTTCGTGCTCCATAAGCTGCACATGATAAAGTAACATTTTTTAATATTTTAAGTCACTTTCTAAGAGAAATCAAGAAGCTTAGGTGACAATATTTGATTGGTTGGTGAAATTTATAAATACTCCCTCATGTTGAACGTCCAAGGCACTTGAAAAAGAAGGAAGAGAAGGCTGCAAGCAGTGGAGAAAGGATGAAGCACGTGAAGAACAAAGGGAAGAAGAGGAAGAAGGAAAAAGAGAAGGAAAAATCAAGAAAAATAGGTAAAAATCTTCTCTCAATTTCTAATGATTTTTCCTTCAAGTTTTGAATGGTTTAAGGTTAGTTTTCTTGAGTTTATCTTCTCCTCCTTTGCTGTAAATTTTGTCCAAGATAAGGGAGTTAGGAAAGAAAGTGATTTTTTTGCCATAAATTAAAGAGAAAGCATAAGATTAAGTGAAAGGAAGTATGGTATGTTTTAAGCAAGTTTGTGAAAGAACCATTCTTTTTCCTTTGGAGCAGATTTTTGCCCAGATCATTTGAGTGTCTTAAGGTTGGAATTTCATCAATTTGATGGCAAAAATGAGTTCCCCATGATGAAAAACCTTAAAGACAAGCATTGGTTCAAAAATAGAGCTTAGGATAAAGAGTTTGAGAATTTAAGGGTTTCAAGAGTTTTATGAGAACTTTTTGTGGTTAGCCATGAAATCAATGGCTTGAGCATGTGTTGAATGATGTTTAGGGACTTGAGGAAGCTTGGGAAAACTAGAGGAAGCTTTGGTTTAAAGAGGAAAGCCAAGTGCAAGCACCAATGGTAGCTAAGTTTCATATTCTTGCTTTATGTTCTTTCATTGTCTTTCTATGATTAAATTGTGTTGCCATATTGCAATTTTGATTTCTTTGATTGGTTTTGGCTGTAAAATGAGGGGTTTTATTCCCTGGGATGTCCATTTTCTAAGCCGTTATGCTGCCGAATTTTTTATGACCAATGTGGCAATTTATTGTTTAAATATGATTGATCAAATATGAGTTATTTGACATGATTGACATAATTGCATGAAATGTAACTTGCTACTGAGATTGCCCCCAATCTCATCCCCTCAAGTACCCCAATGATAGGCACAGGCTATGGCAAAGGAGTCCAAAGAAAAGGCAAGGAGAATGAAGAAGAGAATGATGCTTGATGGTGTTTTCAAGCTATAGGTGTATATCTTGAAATTATGTATAAAATCATGTATATACTTTTAGATCTGTGCCATTGTGCTATTATGTCCTTATGAGAATTATGAAATGTTTGGCATGTATTTGAAACATGGAATGATCATAAGAGCTTATTATGAAGTTTACTTTGCCATGTTATATTGTTAGAAGTTCATTTTGTAGCAATGAAAGTAAAGTTAATACTGTTTGACCGAGACAGGGCAAGTAAGTCAAGTGTTATATATTATCTGAAACTAGAGAGAACAAGCTTTCCAATGAGCTAAAGAACACTCAATTTGGATATGTGTACAATTTATAGTATATTTTTGAAGTTAAGGGTCAAAACTGGATAGTAAAGTAAAAGCTGCGAAATTCACTGTAAGTATCACGTACTTTGAAAGGAAGTATAAAATCGTACAGAGCTCTAAAAATTCAGTGATTTACATGTTTGAAATGATCTGTGTTTTGAGGTTAATATACCACTGGTTTGAATTCAATTGGAGCTATACAATGAGAGATATTCAAGTTTTCCCAAGACTGTTCTAGTAAAAGTGATGTTCTGATCCTTAGTAATTTAAGTTGAAATCATGCCCTGTCTAAACTAAATAAATGTATAAGAAAAGTATGAAGGCAAGTAGACATATATATCTTTCCAAAGGCATATAGAATACATGATTTGGCTCATATAGAGTTAGATATGAATTTTTAAAATTACAGCCAAAATCCTGAAAAAGAGATAAATGACCATTTGTACAGTATAAGTTTGAGTAACAAACTGTACTAATTGGTTAGGTTAAAAGAAGTTTTCATATTTTTTATCTTGTATGTCATGTTTCTAGCTTCATTTAGAGACTTGAACCACATTGATACGATTTTTCTGGATTAAGTTATGATTTTTCAAAGTTCGTCTAGAAAACTTGAGAACCAAATGAATAGTACCACATTTTTTTTATTTAAATATTTTGGTTCTATTAATGGTTTAAGCTCTTAATATGAGCTAATTGGATGTTGTCCATACTATAATATATGAGAAAATATAGATAAAAGTAAGGTGTTACAACTACTGTTAGACACCTTAGACCTTGCAAGTTGCAATGGTTGAACGATTGTGGGGAGGTCAAGGTTACTCAACAAGCTCTTGTTGCATTTTCAGTTGGCAAATATAGTGATGAAGTGTTGTGTGATGTAGTCCTTATGCATGCTGGACATATACTTTTGGGTAGACCATGGGAGTTTGATAGAAGGGCTAACAAGGATAGGTATACTAATTGATACTCATTCGTGATAAATAATAGACTCATTACACTTGTACCTCTGACTCCAAAACAAGTTTATGAAGACCAACTCAAGATGCAAAAAGAGAGAGTTAAAAAAGGGAGTGATCTGAAAAATGAGGAAGAGAATTCAAGAACAAAAGAGAGTGAAAATGAGAGAAAATTTGAGAGCTAAAAAAAAGGAATTCAAAAGAAAAGAAAGAAAGTGGAGAGAAAAGAAAGAGAAAATGTTAGCTTTTATGCAAAAAAAAGTGAAGTGAGGAGTGCTTATCTTGCTAAATAGGCTTTACTTGTACTTGTTTACAAGGAGGCCTTTTTGAGCACTAATGACCTTAACTCTTATTCTCTTCCTAGTGCTATTGGTTCATTGTTGCAGGAATTTAGAGATTTTTTTCTTGAAGATATTCCTAGTAGATTACCACCAATTAGAGGCATTGAACATCAAATTGACTTAATTCCTGGAGCAACAATTCCCAACCGGCCAGCTTATAGAACTAATCCTGAGGAGGCAAAGGAGCTTTAAAGGCAAGTTGAAGAGCTCATGGCTAAGGGATGTGTTAGAGAAAGTTTGAATCCTTGTGTAGTTCCAGTATTTCTTGTGCCAAAGAAAGATGGATCTTGGAGGATGTGCATTGATTGTAAGGCTGTGAATAATATCACGGTAAAGTATCACCATCCCATTCCTAGATTGGATGATATGCTTGATGAATTGCATGGGTCTTGTATCTTTTCTAAAATTGATTTGAAATCTGGATACCATTAAATTAGGATGAGGGAAGGTGATGAGTGGAAAGCTGCATTCAAAACAAAGCATGGATTGTATGAGTGGTTAGTCATGTCATTTGGTCTAACTAATGCAGTTAGCACTTTCATGAGATTAATGAATCGTGTTTTGTGTGCATATATTGGGAAATTTATTGTGGTGTATTTTGATGATATTCTTATTTATAGCAAGAATCTTGATAAGCATTTGAATCATTTGCATTATGTGCTTGATGTTTTAAGGAAAGAAAAATTGTATGCTAATATGAAAAAGTGTAGTTTTTGTATGGAGAAAGTTGTGTTTCTTGGTTTTGTTGTAAGTGCACAGGGAATAGAAGTTGATGAAGAAAAGGTAAAGGCTATCAAAGAGTGGCTAACACCTAGAACCATCACTGAGGTAAGGAGCTTTCATGGTTTAGCTAGCTTTTGCTGTAGATTTGTGAAGGATTTTAGCACACTTGCTGCACCACTCACTGAGGTAATAAAGGAATCTATTGGATTTAAATAGGGAAGAGCACAAGATTACGCATTTAATGATCTTAAAGATAAGTTGTGTTCTACACGTGTATTAGCATTACTTGATTTTTCTAAAACCTTTGAGATTGAGTGTGATGCTTCGGGGGTTGGTATAGGAGCTGTTTTGATGCAGGAAGGAAGGCCACTTACTTATTTTAGTGAGAAACTAAATGGAGCAGCCTTGAACTATTCTACATATGAGAAGGAGCTTTATGCACTTAAGAGAGCATTGGAGACTTGGCAACACTACCTTTGGCCCAAACAATTTGTCATTCACACTGATCATCAATCCTTAAAGCACATTAAGGGTCAAGGTAAGCTGAACAAAAGGCATGCTAGGTGGTTGGAATTCATTGAGACATTTCCATATGTCATCAAGTACAAGAAAGGTAGAGATAATGTGGTTGCAGATGCCTTATCTTGAAGGTACACTCTTCTTACTTCATTGAGTGCAAGATTGCTTGGTTTTGAATATATCAAGGAATTGTATGTCAATGATGCTGATTTTGCTAGTGTGTTTGTTGCATGTGAAAAGAAAGCATTTGATAAGTTTTATAGACTTGATGGCTACTTGTTTAAAGAGAATAAGCTTTGTGTGCCTCATTGTTCTATGTGTGAATTACTTGTTAAAGAAGCACATGGGGGAGGACTAATGGGATATTTTGGTGTGAAAAAGACCTTAGATTGTTCCATGAACATTTCTTTTGGCCAAAAATGAAACGTGATATGCAAAGAATTTGTGATAGATGCATTACATGCAAGAAGGCTAAATCTAAAGTCCTACCACATGGTTTATATGCACCTTTACCTGTGCCTAGTGAACCTTGGATAGACATATCTATGGACTTTGTTTTAGGGCTACCTGGGTCAAAGCGGGGGATGGACTCCATATTTGTGGTTGTTGATGGATTTTCAAAAATGGCATATTTCATTGCATGTCATAAATCTGATGATGCCACTTACATTGCTAATTTGTTCTTTAAAGAAATTGTGAGACTTCATGGTGTTCCTAAAAGCATTGTTTCTGGTAGGGATACAAAATTTCTTAGTCATTTTTGGAGGGTATTGTGGGGAAAGTTTGGGACAAAATTGTTGTTTTCTACAGCTTATCATCCATAAACTGATGGGCAAACTGAGGTTGTCAAGAGAACTTTAACTCAATTGCTTAGGACTGTGATTCAAAAGAATTTGAAGAATTGGGAAGATTGTTTGCCATTCATTGAGTTTGCATATAATAGGAGTGTGAATTCATCTACTGAATTTTCTCCTTTTGAAATAGTGCATGGTTTTAATCCACTAACACCATTGGATTTGATACCATTACCTATTACTGAGAGCATAAGCCTTGATGGGCAAAAGAAAGCTGAAGTGGTAAAGCAAATGCATGAAAAGGTAAAACAACAAATTGAAAAGAAAAATGAGTAATATGCATCCAAGGCCAACAAAGGAATAAGGCGCGTGATTTTTGAACAAGGTGATTGGGTGTAGGTGCATATAAGGAAAGAAAGGTTTCCATCCCAAAGGAAGTCTAAACTAGCTCCAAGAGGAGATGGTCCATTTTAAGTGCTTGAGAGGATCAATGATAATACATACAAAATTGATCTCCCAGGTGAGTCTAATGTTAGTGCTACCTTTAATGTTGCTAATTTATCTTTTTATGATGTAGGTGATGATTTGAGGTCAAATCTTTTTGATGAGGAAGGAGATGATATGGCTCATCATGCTGGACAAGCTGACTCAAATTCTTGAAGTGATCTATTGCAAGTTTCAATTGGGCCCATTACGAGGGTTAGAGCTAAAAAAATGAAAGATACGTTGATTGAGCTAATTCAAGACATTTGGGCTAAGCAAATACATCAAGAATCTTGCCTGAAAATTAATGAAGACATACATTATATGGGGCTAAAGATGGAGTTGTTGAGAGCTTATTGGGCCATACTACTACTAAATAAGGGGCCTCATCCATATTGCACACATTGGCTGACTCATGGAGCATTAATTAGGCTGATTTGGAGCCAAATATACTGATTTGCTATTTAATAATGTATTTGGACGAATTTTAGACCTTTAGTGCTCTTTAGTCAAAATAGGATCTTATGTAATAAATGCTTTGATCTTTTATGATTTCCTTGGCTTTAAGACTATCATTACTTGCTTTTAATTTCCTATATTCTTCCTTCCTTAGGTTGGCTAGGAAAACCCTATTTTAGTTTGTTTTCTCCATCATTTGTGATCAGATTTCAGAATTTGAATAAAAAGCATTTTTCTGGAAATTCCAGATTTGAGAGGAGTGTTTTTCTCTTGAGTTCTTCATCGAACTTACCGACTTATCAAGGCTTGATCATCCTTGTGGTGTCTCAACACTCGGGGTCCTTGTTCTTTCATGTTCAAGGGTTTCGTGTGGATCAACCAGACCTGTGTTAGGCATTCTTGGGGTGCACATATCACGTATTGGCTATGGGTTCAAAGGTAGAGATCCTCTTGGGTTCACATCATTCGCGGGTTCAACAATCGATTCCTTGGGGTTTGCACCACTTTGATAAAATATATTTTGGGTCAATATAATGATTTTTAATCAAAAGTAATTATTTGATAATCCTTTACTAATTTAATGACAATTTTGGCAAAAATACTCAATCGGTAGGGGTAAATCTAATCGATAAAGGGTATTTTGATCCATAGAAATTATTGAAGCAATTTTTGGCCAAAAAAGGGACTAAATCATTTCTGGAATGCAGATGAGATAAGGAAGGAATTATTGGAAAGCTTTTATTACATAAAGTAATTAAAGTTAGGAATTAAAGTAACTAAAGTTAGTTTTATTACTTATTTCCTTAATCACTTAGGTTAAATCATTAAACCTTCACTTTCTCCACATCCAGCATGTCTGAAACAGAGTGAGAGGAGAGCTTGAACTTGTGAAAAGCTAGAGGAAAAAGGAAGAAGAAAAAGGCAAAGGTTTTGGCTCAAAACCTCAATGTAACTTCTTATGACTATCCTCTTGTGAACCTAAGTAGTTTTAGGAGTTTTCATGGCTTATTATTTCTCCTTTTCCCACTGTTATGGATGTCTAGAGAGAGAAATTAGAGAGATAAAATTGAGTTATGGAGAAACCAAACCATAAAATGGGATATATAGACCATAAGATGCAAGAATATATCATTAGATTGCAAATTAATTAGGTAGTTATTTTTCTACAATTTATGGTCATTTTTTGCCTAATTAGGGTTCAATATAGGAAGATAATTTCATGATTTTGACCCAAAAATGGATTCATTGGGTCAAAAAATGATAGGAACAAGTATGTTGTACAAAAAAAACCCAAAGGAAATCAATTTGAAAGTTTAGAGTTAGTAAGCATACCAATTGAAAAAGGTTGTGAAATTAGTAGTTAATGACATGATTTTATGATGCTATAGGATCCAAAAGAGTGTTAGAAGATCAAGGAAAGGGTTTGCAAAGTTTGGAGACCATTGGAAAGCAAAAAGGTAGTTAACTCACCTATGTATGCTTATGTATCGTCATTGATGTTGCTTGGCTTGAATGATATGTTTAATATTTAAAATGTTATCTTGTGATAATTTGGCATGGTTGGTTGGATTGTTTTAAGGGAAATGTGATCTTGGATACATCCAAATACAAGGGGAAGTGCTGTTCAGATTTTAATAAAATAGTTGTGCTAAAATGATTTGATTGCATGCTTGATGTGTTTTTATATGAATACTTGCAATATCTATGATAACATGTGTGCATGATGGTGGTTGCTACTGAGATTCTTTGAATCTCACCCCTTTCCAAATGTCTAACATGATAGATCCAAGTTATGACAAGGCTTCCCAAGAGGCAAAATGAAAGGAGATGGAGGTTGCTCATTAAAATGAATTTGCTTTCCTTGGTGTTTTGTTTAGAGTATCTTACGCAAAAATGATGTGGGCGATTTTAGGACTCTACTTGAATGTAATTATGTCTATCTAGATCTAACATAATGTAATGTTCAAAGTGGAGACATGAAATGGCTATGTATGTATATTTTAAGGTGTATTTTGCAAAGTTGAATGATGTAAGAGGTCATTCTGAGTACTATTGGAAAATACATGTACTATATGGAACTTTTGATATATAATACATGAATACTTTATATGGGTGTAAACTAGACATGAGTATCTTTCCATGAACACCAAAATCACTTAATTTGGAGTTGTGTATGATTTATGGTGGATTTCCAAAGTTGTGTTAGAATTAGGGATTTTCAATAATTGGCCATTGATACATTGAAAGTACACTTTATTAAGGTAGGTTTATCTAAGAATGCCGACACAGAAATATTTTATATATTGGAATAGTATTTTGGTAAAACTCACTTAAGATTATTACCCATAAGTTTAAATGAGATTCTATTTATAGATTTGTAGCTTAACTATTTGTTAGATACAAGATCTATCTATTAGACACAAGTTTTAGTAGCTACTCTGCAAAAAGAGCAGTTCACCTATCACATTAAATGCATTTGTCATTTCAAAGTTTGAATTTTGAGGCTTAATAGATGAATTTCATTGAGTCAACGTAGTTATATGTTTAACGTTGAACTTTAGAAATTTGTCTATCACAAAGTGAAATTCAAATTTCGAATTTGTCAAAGTTAACCTATGTTAGTTCAAGCGAATTTTCATTTTAGAAGTACGCCTATTGAAGTTTGAATAATTATCTCAAGTTTTCACAGTGCACTTTGAAATTCAGATTTCAGAAGCTGAAATTCATTTGTCAGTAGCACGTTTAACATGATACAAAAATTTTTTCTTCAAAATTTGACTGTTGATATTTAAAGTTTGTCTGTCAAAGGCATGCTATAACAAGACTCATAAGTTCTCATTTTGAAATTCACACTTTGAAGTCCAAAATTCATTTGTTAGAGGTTGTGATAGTGAACTCATTTTGAACTTCAATAACATTCTAATTTTGATGAAACTTCATGCGAATTTTGCATATTTTCACTAATAATGCTTAGCCTGAAATTTAAATTTCAAAATTAAAACTCGTTTGTAAGAGATGAAATCTCTATAACTTTGAATTTCACTAAGCAAACTTCAAATTTTGCATAAAATAAACATGAGTAAATACAAAATTCATCTATTAGCCAATATTTTTCAATTGTAACATATGCTAACATCATATTTACTTAATCTAACTTGTTTAAAACATATGGTAATAAGATTAAGTAGATTTCAAAGATTAAAACCACCTTAAGACCTAAGGAAAAACAAAATATACCTGATAACTAGGTTTTCAATGCTTGAGTTCTAGTTTTACTTGGTCATTCCGTTCTTGGCATACTCCTCTCTGATCTTCAATTATTGGAGGTTCCTATCTCTTCTTCTTTTTTGAGTGAGACACGATGTTGATTTCCATTACTTTATTCTAATGCTCACTCTTCCTACTTGGGACACCCTACATTTAATATATTACATTTGCAAACTAAGTAGTTAGTCTAATTTATATACCCAACTTGTATTATACAATATAAGATCATAATGAATATATTAGCACATAGTATGATATATGCATTATAAACTTAATTAAGTACATACTAATGCACATTTTGCTTCTTTAAGGAACATTATATATGTTAGACACATGTAATGCATTTATTCCTTATTACCTTGCATTTGTCATCATCAGAATTTATATTATATTAAACCTAACAAGTTAATATTAACAATTGGGCTAAGCACTTACCCAAATTAAAATTTAATCCAATAGGTGGGTCTTGTATCTATTATATATATAATTTGTGGAAAAAATGGCTTTCTAAGAGGTTTTTTTTTTTTACCAACAAGGAAATATCATCAGTATCAATCAAAGAACATCCAACTAGTTTGGAATGAAAGAACAAACAAACACAAATCATATAAGGTAAAAAACCAAAGATATAGCATGAAGAAATGAAACTAAAAACAACTAAGAAGAAACTACAAATATTTTTGCTGATGCCTGTGCATTCTTGACAATGTGCTATGGCTAAATTGGAAGACCTTTGATATTCCAAGGAATCAACATGAAGATGGTGCAAAATAGGCAGTGGTGATGTCTCCACCAACCCTTTTGAGGCCACTTCCTTCAATGCAGTACCTGCTAGTATATTAGTAGTTTGATTACCCTTCTGTTTAGTGAATGAGGTGGTAAGTGGAGGATGCGAATGCATGGAAGCTAGAAGTTCCTCCAACATCCAATGCTATTTCCATTGGTATCCAACAATAGAATGAGAAGACAAAGCAACAAAGAGCTTAAAACAATTGGTTTCAATTATAACCTTTGGAAAGTTGGTAGCGATTTCCACTGTTTTATCAAGCGCCAATATTTTAGTGGCAAAGCTAGAATCAATGGAGACCTATTCAATCTAGACTCCTACAAAATGCCCAAATTCATCTCTACACACTATCCCAATGCCTCCACTCTTGGAAGTAGTTGGAAATACTCCATCACAGTTAATTTTAGTAGATCCAAGAGGAGGAGGAAGCCATCGAGCATTGTGAGTTGTTGGCTCAACTATCTTAGCCAAGGTAGCAGCTGTTTGTGCATTATGAAATTCCTAAAAACTAATAATAGCCAAAGTAAGAATGTGTTATAGATCCAATTGTGTTGCACGAAATACTACCTTATACCTTTCCTTCCAAATGTGCTAGTATATAAAAGCAAATAACACCTTGCCCTCATCATTGTATTGAGCTATACTTGTCAAAAAATAAAGACACCAAGAATAGAAACTAGAAATGTTACACACATGAGGTTTGATAACAAGAGAGCTACCAAACCACATGGCTTGTGTCCAAGGATAAAGAAAAAGAAGGTGTTCAACTGTTTCGTTCTCACTCTTATACATAGGGCATCAAGGGTTGGGTTTGCATCTTTGTTTATGTAAAGCTTCATTACTTGCCAATACATCATTTAGGGTTCTCCAAATAAAATGTCTAACTTTTGTAGGTACTTGAAGTCGC
The DNA here is from genome assembly GCA_026686845.1 of Adenanthera pavonina. Taxonomy (NCBI): domain Eukaryota; kingdom Viridiplantae; phylum Streptophyta; class Magnoliopsida; order Fabales; family Fabaceae; genus Adenanthera; species Adenanthera pavonina. Next base: position 17,185,278 of record JAIVEN010000018.1, read on the forward strand.
CAAACTGACTTCCATAGCACTTCTGACATCTGTACTAAGCTACTAGGCCAATTTAGGTGGCCATTTTCTTCTCCGCCTATAAGATTCTATACCTAAGTTTAACTTGATAACATCCATCTTTTGCCTTCGCCTAAATCATCTTATTAGCTCTAGGTTGTCCTGGCAATCTAATCATTTTAATCGTATCCAGTTCTGAAGGTGACACTAAACCATTCATACTTGACAGATCCCAGTTATCATTTTGGATAAGATCCTTTACCTTCCATTCAGCTTGCTGTCTACTAGGGTCCAAGCATATTAGTGTTCCATTTTCTAAACTCAGAATCCATTTATCCTGCCACACTGAAATAGAATCCTTATCTCCAACTTGCTAACATAACTTCTCTCTTAGCACCTCTCTGCCCTCCAATATACTACTCCACACCCATGACACTTTTGCCCCTTGAGATGCTGGGAAAAAGGAGTGATTAGGAAAATAAATGCCTTTCAGCAATCTAACCCATTGAGATTATGGGGGTTCTCTAGAATTCCATGCACTATTTGCTAGTAAGGCATTATTAAACTTTATAAAGTCCCGAAAGCCCATACTCACTCCTCTTCCCGAGTAACATAACTCCATGATTTCCAATGATTTTTTCAACCCAAGTCCTCTTGCCCCAGAAGAAATTAGCCATCGAACTGTCTAACTCCATACATGTCTTCTTTGTGAATTTGAAGCATGACATTGGAAAGATGAGGATAGCATTGATGCCCGCCTTAATTATAACTTCACGACCTACAAAGAATAACATTTGTTGCTTTCAACTCTAAATTTTCCTCCCAATTTTATCTCTAATATAGGCCAAGGCTGCTATTTTAGATCATCCCCATATCACAGGCAAATCTTTTCCTGGATCCACTGTATCCTTGATCCCCAACACCTCATTAATATGTTCTTTCACAATACAAGGCGTATTTGAGGAATAAAACAATGTAGTGTTATCAGCAAAAAGGCAATGAGTAAGAGCTAGGCACCTTCTAGCTAACTTAATTCCCTGTAACTCACCTCTATCGGTATACCTGAAATCATATTAGATAGAACATCATATGCCAGTATAAACAAGAAAGGGGAAAGTGGGTCTCCCTATTGCACACCTCGTTCAGGCACAATTTGGCCAACCACATGACCAGATAGTTGTAAGTTGAATTGGACAGATAGAACATAGCCCATAACCCATCAAATCCATCATTCAACAAATCCCAGCCTCCTTATAACTACATTAATAAAAGCTCACTCTAATCTATCATAGGTGTTATTCATATCCATTTTAATTGCCAAATCATATTGGTTGCCATATTTTTTTTCGATGCAAAAAATGAAATACTTCATGTGCAATGACAATATTATCTTGTATCAATTGCCCAAGAATGAAAGCATGTTGTTGTTCAAAAATACATTTATCAAGAACTCCCTTCATCCTATTAATCAAGATTTTAGAGATAATTTTGTATGCAAAGTTGCATAAACTAATAGGACAACAATGATTGATAGACTTAGGCCTATCAATTTTTGGCATCAAAATTAGATTGGTCTCATTCAGGGAACTTAATGCCTTATCATGTTCAAAGAAACCAGACACCATGTCAATTATAGAATCACCTACCTCCTCCCAAGCTATTTGACAAAAATGGCTAGGGAATCCATCCAATCCCAATGCTTTATGTGCACCCAATTGAAATGTTGCTTGTTGGATTTCCTGCCTAGTAACCTTTTCACATAAAGACGTGTTATCTTTTGCAGAAAGCTTAGGTTGAATAAAATTCAATGCCACATCCAAATTACAGTCATCACAATTCTTTAAAAACTCCATATAAAACTACACCACCACTTGAGCAATTTCTTCCTCCATATTTACCCACTAATTATTAGCATCCTTAAACCTAAGAACTATATTTTGACTCCGATGCTTTACAGTTAATGCATGAAAAAATCTAGTATTTCGATCCCTTACAATTAACCAACTGGTGCATGATTTCTGCCACCAATACAATTCCTCCCGATTTCAAGCCCTTTCAATTTCTGTTAGCACACTATCAACTTGCCTTGCACTTTCCTTTATATATATTCCTTGCTTATTGTCCTCCAAACAAGTAGTAAGCTTAGAGATCAATTTCCTATTATTGGGGAAAGCTACTTTACTCTATTTAATTAATTCCCTGCGATACCTGTGAATTCTTTTAACAAACAACAAACCATTGCATCTTACACTACTCCTTCAAATGGTAGGCTCTCCAACATCGATGAACCACTTCTAAAAACTCAAGGTGGGTAGCCCAAACTATCTCAAATTTCAAAGATCAAGGCATCTTACAGTCCTTGTAACATGAATCCATCAATAGTAAATGATGGTCAGATGCTAGAGGTTCAAGATGGAATACTAATGCTTTGGGAAAATTGTTAGGTTTAATATATTATAAGTTTTGATGATGACAAATGTAGAGTAATAAAGAACAAATATATCATATGTGTCTAAAATATATATATTATTCCTTAAAGAAGTAAAATGTGTATTGGCGTATATTCAATTATATTTATAATACATATATCATGTTATATACTGAAATATCAATTGTGCTCTTATGTTTTATAATACAAGTTAGATATATAAATTTGACTAACTACTTAGTCTGTAAATGTAATATATTAAATGTAGAATTGTCCAAGTAAGAAAAGTGAGCATTGGAATAAAAAAAGGGAAATCAGCATCATGTCTCACTCATAGAAGAAGAAGAGAATGAATGCTCCAGGAATTAAAAATTAGAAAGGAGCATGCCAAGATTGGAATGACCAAGTGAGAGTAAAGCTTAATTTTTGAAGGCCTAGTTATTAGGTATATTTTGTTATCACCTAGGTCTTAAGGTGGTTTGACCTTTGAAATTTACTTAATCTTATTACCATATATTTTAAACAAGTTAGATTAAGTAAATATGATGTTAGTTTGTGTTAGAATTAAGAAATATTGGCTAATAGAAAAATTTTGGGTTTGACTCATGTTTATTTTCTATAAAATTTGAACTTTGCTTAGTGAAATTCAAAGTTACAAAGGCCTTATATCCAACAGACAAATTTTGGTTTTGAAATTCGAATTTCAGGCTAAGCATTGTTAGTGAAAGTGTGCAAAATTTGCATGAAGTTTAAAATAAGTTCAAAGTCACTTTCTCTAACGGACAAACATTAGACTTCAAAGTGCGAATTTCAAAATGAGAATTTGTGAGTCTCATCAGAGCATGCCTTTGATAGATGAACTTTGCAGTTCAATAGTCAAATTTTAAAGAGAGAATTTTTGTATCATGTTGAACGTACCTCTGATAGACAAATTTCAACTTATGAAATTTGAATTTTGAAGTGCATTATGAAAACTTGAGACAATTGTTCAAACTCAACAGACGCACTTCCAATATGAAAATTCACATGAACTAACATGGGTTAACTTTGGCAAACTCAAAATTCGAGTTTCACTCTTTGACAGGCAAATTTCTGAAGTTTAACATTAAACACATAGCTATGCTGACTCTGTGAAATTCATCTATTGAGCTCTAAAATTCAAAATTTAGAATGATAGACACATTTAATGCGATTGGTGAATGATTCTTTTTGCTGAGTAATGGCTAGAACTTCTGTTAAACGAATAGATCTTATGTCTAACATTTAGTTAAACCACAAATATATAAATTGAACCTTATTTGAACTTATGGGTAATGAATTTAAGTGAATTTGTGCAAAAATGTTGCTACAATTCATAAAATCTTTCTCTGTTAGCATTTATAGTTAAACCCACTTTAGTAGAGTAAGCTTTCAATATATCATCTACTTTAAAAGAGAGTTTTTATTATGTAATCTTTACTTCTACATTTTCTGGGTAGAATCTTAATGTGGAGAAACACTAAGGGATTATACTTCTTGTAAGGGTATGGGGAGAGTTACTTTACAAGTGCCTACTGAAACTTCTGGGATATACTGAGACTTCACAAGTGTCCGAATCAAAACTTGTAGGATATAGTAAAAATCTCAAGTGGTAACTTGGAGACTAGACGTAGGCCAAGTGGTTTGAGCTGAACTAGGATAAATTCTTGTGTTTGATCCTTTATTTCATTATTTTATCTATATCCTTCATCACCCTCTGTTCATCTCTATTTTACTACTTCTCGCGGTTAAATTGGGTTATGTTTTAGAAAGGATAAAAATCTTTTATCACCCAATTCACCCTCTTTGGGTAACCAACCAAATCTTACAGAAATCTTCTCGAAGATTGATGTTACCTATAACTTGATCAATTTTCTCCTTCACATGAGCCTCTCCCAGTCTACAATTCGTCCAAGTGAACTTGGACCCTTTTGACACCACATCAAGCAACTAACAATCAGCCATAAGACTTTGAAATTGAATAATTTTACAAATTGATCTTGGCTTACCCGTGAACTTCTCATCATGTGACATCATATCATTGAAATCCCCAATACAAAGCCATGAGCCTATCACCCCTACTGCTGGATGATGAAGTTGACTCCAAACTTGAACCCTCTCCACCTCAGTGTGTGGCCCATACATAAAGGTAATACACCTTCATAGCTTAGATAATGAAAAAGAAGCCCAGGTGTGAATGATATTCTTCATACTACTAATCATTTAGGCCAGCCACCCATGCCTTGAACAAAAGAAGTAGAATTAGAACCAATACTTACACCTGTGAAGATGAACCAATCCTCTAGGAACTTAATTTCCTCCCTGGTATGACTTTCGTGCACCTTCTCACTTATCGCCCAAACCTCCCTCAAACCCTCATCTAAAATAGATCTCCTCACTCTCGACAAATTTTTCAAACGTTGTACATTAGGTTGCCTTAAGAGCCTTATCTTCATCATGCTTGGCCTTAAAGATTGCTTTCACTTTGGGCTCATCAAACAATCTTTTCCTTTATGTCACTAACTCACAACCCAACTCCTCACCTAAACTCTTCAAACTAACCCCTTGGAGCTGCTGTGCTAAGTTTATGAATGAAGATAATGTTGATAATCTTGATACAAGCGTAGCAGAATAACATAACCAAATCCCTCCCATGGATCAGTCAATGTTGCTAAAATCAAGATGTAGAGGAGTATTTTACCTTTGGTGCGTGCCTTTTCGGTTCTTTTCACAATTCGACCCCTAGAACTGACGCATCTGACTAGCTTCCTCTACCAGTATCTGTAACATCTTGAAATTTTTATGGATATTCAAGGCTCAATATTTTGAAATCTATAAAAAATTTGTAAAAATGAGTGTACATCATTTGACATGAAATAGGACAAAGAGGTCAATTATCTCAGTTGAAAGGAAAAATGAAAAAAAATAATGATTTTGCCCCGGGAAGAAAAAAGAAAAGAAAAAAGGAAAAAAATAAAAAAAAACACAGAAAAATGAAGGCGTGAACGCAGGGAAGATTAGCAAAATTTATGAATTTTGGGGCAAATTACACTTACTGACCCGAAAGTTTAAAAAATTATAAATTAGTCCCAGGTCAAGGGCATTTTTGTAAATATGAAAAATTACAGTCAAAATGAAGCTCTCAATGAGTTAGACCCAATGAAATATAGTATGGAATTTATTAAGGTCAAAATTATATTTATTGGGTGATTAGGATTTAATATTAATATTTTACCCAATAAAAGTCAGTTTAGACTGCAGAGAAAAGACAGTATTGATCCAAGAACAATGATTGGACCTTGCTAAAATATGTTTTGAGTCTAGATAATGATTTTGGACCAAAAGTAATGGTTGGATAATCCTGTACCAATTTAATAACAATTTTGGCAAAAATACCCAATCGGTACGGGTAAATCTAATCGGTAAAGGGTATTTTGGTCTATAAAAATTATTGAAGCAATTTTTAGCTAAAAAGTAAGGTGAGCCACGTTTGAATCATCTTATGGACACATGTGCAATTTTTCAAAAAGCTTTTTAAAAGAAAAGTAACTGAAAATAGATATAAAAGTTAATTAAGTGATTATATTACATAATTATCATTTTAAAACATGCCATTTCATCTTCCTCACGTAACAAACATGCTGGTTCAGTGGAGAAAGAGGCTAGGAAGGCGTGAGAGAGAGAGAGAGCAAAAGGGAGAAGGAAAATCACAAGATTTGTCCCAAAACTTCAAGGTATTATCTTACATCCCTTTTCTTGTGTCTCCTAGCAATTTTGAGGTATTTTAATGGTTACTTTCCCTCTATTTTCTTGCTGAAAGTTTCTACCTAGAGAGAGAGTAGAGAGAGAAAATGAAGGTATGGAAAAACTAAGCCATGAAAAGGTTTATATAGGCCATAAGGTGCAAGAATATGTCATTGGATTACAAATTAATCGGTTAGTTATTTTTCTATGATTTATGGTAATTTTCTACCTAATTAGGGTTCATTATATGAAGGGAATTTCAAGTTTTTGACCTCAAAAATGGATTTCTTGGGTCCAAAAGAGGTTAGAATAAGTATGTTGTACAAGGAATACCTTATGGATAACAAAGTGCAAATTTTAGTTCAAGTGAGCACTTTGTAAAGGAAATTGTATAATCAGTGGTTAATGACCTTATTTTATGATGCTATATGATCCAAAATAGTGTTAGAAGATCAAGGAAAGGGTTTGCAAAGTTTGAAGATTATTGGAAGGCTCAAAGGTAGTTAACTCACCTATCTATGCTTATGTATTGTCATGGATGTTGCTTGGTTTGGATGATGTGTTTAATGTTTGGAATGTTATCTTGTGATGATTTGGAACTGTTGGTTGGATTTTTTGAAGGGTAATGTGACCCTGGATATGTCCAAATACAAGGGGAAGTACTATCCAAATTTTTATAAAATGGTTATGCCAAAATGATTTGATTGCATGCTTGATGTGCTTTTAGATGAATACTTGCAATATATATGATGATATGTGTGCATGATGGCAGTTACTACTGAGATTCTTTGAATCTCACTCCTTTCCAAATGTCTAACAAATTTTAGGTTCAAGTTATGGCAAGATTACCCAAGAAAGGAAAGGCAAGGAGAAGCAAGTTAATGTTCAAAATAATGATGCTTAGGTTGATACTATTATATTAGAGGTTATGTAAAATCTTAGGGTACATGATCATGCTATGTTTCCATGTTAATATGTTCCTCTAGGTTCTTATGGAGTATCATGTAAGATAAAGGCAAGTTATGGCTATTTATGTATATATTAGTGTGTATTTTGGAAAGCTAGAAGAATGCAAGAGACCTTTCTAAACACTGCTGGCAATTCGAAGTACCGTACATACCTCAATATGTTCAATGTATGATTGTTTTATATGTACGAAAACTAGACATGTGTAGCTTTCCATAGACACAAAGATCACTCAATTTAGAGTTGTGTATGATTTATGATGATTTTTCAAAATTATGGTCAGAATCAGAAATTTTCAAAAATGACCATTGCTACAGTGCATATAATACGAACTTACTGTATAAGTTGGCCAAGTAACTTCCCTATTCAACATTTTTCCCATGTATAGAATATTTTAAACTATATTTAGAGGCTTGAACCATGTCAATATGATTTTTCTTGATTTAGTTATGAATTTTCAAAATTTACCAGGTAAAAAGAAGTTAACCAAGGGAATGGTACCCGAAATGAAATAAATTGGTTTAAGTTGTTTTATGTAATCAAGTCTCTAATCAAGTATTAATGGACTTAAATATAGTTTAATATATGGAAAATAAGTTTAAGTATGAGGTGTTACAGTATCCATACGAATAGTGAGTCCAACTCAAACGGTGTGCTAGCACCACTGTTCACGAATGTCTATATGTTTGTCTCTCTGTGCGTCCATACACTTTCTTTCTCTAAGTATATGGCTGCTCTCTCTCTAGGGTGGGAGAAGACTCTATTAATTCTGTATATAATTATCCTAGTCTCTATTATTATATAGATAGGGTTTATTGTTATTTGATTAATTTAAATCAATTATTTAAATTAAATCAAATATTAATTAAATTGATTAGTTTAAATTTAAATCTATCACACAGAATTAAATTTAAAACTAATTCATTTAAATTGATTAAATGATATATATATTTCAAAATATATATTTAATATATCAAATATATAATATATATTAAATATATATATATTTCAAATTTTATAAGATATATCAAATATATTTATAAAATTCCTCAACCCTAAAGTAAACATTAAATTCATCGAATCTAAACACATTTTAAGTTCAATGAATCTAACCCATTAGTCACAAGTGGCCTCTAGCAAGATATTGTGACACCTAAATCATATGAAATTGGTGAGGTGATGCAACCCATTATACAACCTTATCACATCCCTTTTTGTTTCATGATACATAGGTCAATTATGAGGCATGGAAACATCATCCTCATCTTACTCGACCATTACTTTCTTGATCTCTGATCATACTGATTAAACAAATGGATATCCTTCCATTTGAGCACGACCATGCATTTTTTAGTCTTACTTATCGAGAGGCCTAGATATATTTCTCCATTAATTAGAGGGAAAAATTCCATCTTGACCATTTATCTTCCTCCACATGAATTCTACTATGCCCAATTATAGCCTTTATGATCTCCCAATTAAAGGTGACTTTTGACTATGCTAAAGCATAGTATTCCCAATGTAGGAAGCCATGGTGATCTCAGGTCTAAAGGCTCAGTGACATGGTTATATATATGAGATATGGTTATGACTTAATCCATGCAGCTATCTCATGATAGGTCAATCCAGCGCATGTTCCCTAACAGGTGCTTATGATTTTAATTTGTATCTTCATACATAATTAACTCATAATTATCAATTAAAATCATACTAGCCTTAGTTCATCATTGTTCTCACAAAGATGAATGACTAGGGATGTTTAGAATAAAATAATTTGTCTAATGATATTATTATAAGGAAAGACCTACAAACAATATAATAATGTAATAAAATAAAAAATACCTTCTTTTTCATAATGAAGTATAATGTTCATAATACAATGATTGGCCTAGGGCACAATCTTCCATAGACAATTATGGCACAAAGGCACACTGATGATAGCCCTTAGCAATGTCATCTGGAAATTCAACAATATAACCCAAATTCAATTAAGAATTTTGGGTGAGAGTTGACCTGCTATTACCCATTTGGTTCCCAGTTGCAGCACCTTGAGGTTGACATAAATTGGGTTCAATACTCCGAATAATAGGGCTTACCGATTGTGAACAAGCCATCCCCTTTGCAAGGCCTATATCATACCTCCTTCTCCCTTGATTGGCCCAATCTATAACCTTTTTCCCTTTGATATCCCCTGCTATCTTAGGTCCAGCCTTCAAACTTTCCTTTAACACATCAAATCCATTACCCATATATTCCTCCACACGTTCCTTACTTTGCTAACCATATAGTACGTCACTACACTTGAGGAGACAAATCAACATGCATCGTCCCAGACTCCATCATTTCCTCCTCCATCCAATCTGGCTACCATAGAACAATTGCTTCATCAATACTCCTTACAGTCAGAGTTGACAGCTCCGATCTTACACTGTTATCCATACTTCACCCATTCCTTTGTGAAGGACAAGATCTCCATTTATGACCAATAATATCACAATGATAACAATAATCGGGCAATTGTTCATAACAAAGGAAGACCCAAACATTGGACTTTCCATGTCTTGGAATCTAAAGCCATCCACCAAGAGTTGCAATATCAACTTGGATACATGCTCGTAGAAAGCTTCTTATTATTCGGCCTTTAACCTTTGGACATTCATACTTCATGATGTTACCCACTACAACACCAAGTGTAAGGAGATTATGCTCATTCATGACTGCTACTGGCATAATATGAATTGCACCCAAAATGGGCACCATCAAAACTTCTCATCCTCGATCACCATGTCCTCAGACCCTCGTTGGATATTCAGGAGTTGTTTCTAAATAGCCCAGGGTCAGCCACATAGAACCTTCTTATTGTCACACCTTAATCTCAGGCCCATTTCTTGTGTATTAGACCAATACAAAGTCCTTTCATCATATTTTAGAAGCTTGAATCAAAATAAGTTAAAAATAGAATTTTCATAATTACTAAGTATTGTTCACTTGACAAAATTCATTTTTCCCAATGAATTTTAAAAACTCATAACTAATTCTACAAAAATTGTATTCATGTGATTCAAGTCCCAAAAAAAATCTCAAAAGATTCTCTACATGAGAAAAATATGGAACAGGACAAATTTTGGGCCAATTCATACAGTAAATTTTCCCAAAAAGTACTATAGCTTTGGTTATTTTTAAAAAATCCTTGATTCTGACCATAAATTTGAAAAATCAACGTAGTTCCTACTAACTCCAAATTGAATGATTTTTATGTCTATGGAAAACTCTTTCTATCTAGTTTGCAACCATATAAAGAACTCTTATGATTGATGTAACACCTCTCTTAGGGCCCATTTTCCATGTATTTAATCATTCTAAAGTCCATTTATATCGTAGTAGGATCTTGAATCACAATAAATGTCATAATACATTTTTTCAATATTTAGGCACTATTCGTTTAATCGAATTTATTTATTCCGATTAAACTTTGAAAAATCATAACTAAATCAATAAAAATCGTATGTATGTGATTCAAGTATCTAGAGATAGCTTATAACTTTGTCTACATGGGAAAAATATAAGTTAGAGCAATGACTGTATTGATCTATATAGCAAACTCTGTGAAATTTCACAATTTATACGAAAACTGTAAAATAATCATTTTAATTGGAATTAAATATAAAAATCCACCCAATATTGCACACACATCGAATATGAGTGTTCTTTAGACCATTGGAAAGCTCTTCCTATTTACTTTTAAATCATATATATCATTTATACTTCACATTACAACTGTCTCAACAGTAGTGAGTTTCCTCCATAGAGGTCAAAATAACCATTCATATCCTAATACTTAGCAAAACAAAAGTGATGACATTTACATGGCCATAATTCCCCTTCATATCATGCCATACACTCATTAAGACTTAGAGTAACATAAAAACTTGAAGAAACATTTTCAACATTATCTTTACAAATTTACATAAAAGTTCCATGTTCATAGCCCATGCTAGCATTATCAAGCTAGTGATCAAATGCTTTCTCCTTTCTTTTCTCTTCCTTGGTGGTCTTGCCATTATTACTACCTATTCATGGTTAATATACGGGAGGGTGAGATTCAAAGAATCCCCGTAATTAACACCAAACATGCCATCATATCATCACATTAAGCATGAAAACATCAAGATAACACATTTTGAATACATTAACACATTTGCGTCATATGAATTGATAAAATTTTCGGCAGAGTTTCGTTTTGAGAAATGGACATCCCAGGGTCTCAATGCCCCTCAATCAACTCAGCCAATACACATAAATCATCTCAGAATATCATTGCAATCATATGATAAGGCATAAATCACATTGAAAACAAACATAATAATATAATGCAAGTATGGGAAATTAACTACTTTATGATGCTCCCTTGCTTTCCAAACTTGGTCCACCACTTTTTAAGTTTTCCACAACTTCTTGAACCTATCCACACCATCATTGAACCAATTTAGCCATTGGATTCATGAGTTACATAATACATTACTCACTAAAACCCAAATTTTTCACTTAACTCTCCTTTGATCTTTCTTTATACAACACACTTGTTCTTAAGGTTTTGGACCATGGGAAATCTATTTTTGAGGTTGAAATCATGAAATTCGAACTCTAAATACTCCCCCTCTTCCGACCGAAATTGTCTTAAAGTGATTGGAAAAGATTTCCTTCAAATCACTTTAAACCATCCATGGATTCATGCTTCTAGTAGTTAATCTAAGCTTTTTCCTAAGTATAATGGTTCAAAACTTATTCCTATGCTAAAACCCCATTTTGGACGAAAACCTAAGGTGAAGAGGAAGCAAACTAAACCATAAAACATGCTTTGAAAGCCATAGATAGTAAGCTTAAGGTGGTAGTATAGAAGCTTACCAACTTGTGCTTCAATTTTCCCTTGATTCTTCTTCCTTTTCTCCCTCCTTTTCCCCTTCCTTTTCTTGCATTTTCTTGCTAGTCTTTTGTTGCAGATGGGCTTGTGAAAATGGAGAAGAAAAAGGGTACTTAGGTGGCTTAATTGGTGACTAATCATGGTTAGCAAATTAATCCAACTAAAGTTACCTTTTTTGTCTCCTTCCTTGAGAAGTAATCCTAAAAAATAATATGATATTATTGTATCACATGGCTGCAGCATTTCACGCAGGGGAGAGAGGGAAATGTGTCCAAAAATTACCTAAATTTTTCTGATCCAGATATACCTCAATCCGGGTATTTTTTAATCGTACCGATAAATTTCCTTTTACAGTAACTTAACATTTTTGGGCTACAGGACTATTCTAATTTTATTTTTATATTTTCATAATTATCCTATCCTAAATGATATCTGTGTATAGCCCATATCCTGTCTTAGTTTCTTTTTAACTAGTAGTAGGGCCCATAGTTTACTTTATTGGTTTACTGTTACTTTTGGACACTCGGCACTGATTATTTCTTTATTCTTGAACATTAACCCTCAGTGCCATATATCATTAGACTTCTCTTGTTGAGGGTTTTGTTTTGACAGTAATTTTGCATATTTTCAAAATTGCCCTTGATCTGGAGTTAAATTATAATTTCTGAAACTTTTAAGTCATTAGGTATAATTTTCCCCAAGGCTTTTCTATTCCTTTCCTCCCCCCCCCCCAATAATTTTTAATACTTTTGGGATATAGATGTCATTTTTGAAATTCTTTAGGGACAAAAATATAATTTTCTCATTTTTTGGTCCAACCAGGAAAAATGATCTTTTTGTCCTATTTCATGCAAAATGGTGTCTATCCGTTTCCACGAATTCCTGTACATTTTGCATTATCATTGATTGTATCCTTTTCATTACTTAGTATCTAGTGAAAATTTGGGATATTACAATTGACCACAAAATATACAAATAGTGTACGAATTTCTCAAAAGTGGTCAGGGAAATCATTTACATTCACATACTTCCCAAAATAATGTTTACACATTATCCATATGGTCATAATTATATCTTACACTTGGATTTACATTACATACAACTTAAGGGGACATATTGGAATGTAAATACAAACCAACATTTGCCATATGATTTTACAAAATATTTCATAAAACAAGACCATTCTAACCATCAAGATCTTGAGAATTAGCTTGTCTTTTCTTGCCTCTTATTTCTTGGGTAATCTTACCATGGCTTGGACCTAAAATAAATTGACATTTGAAGAGGGATGAGATTCAAAGAATCCTAGTAGTTGCACCCAAATATACATACATTATCATCACCAATTCATAAAATCATCATTAAAATTCACTAGAACAATAAGGCCATTATATTTCATAAAAATTTTAGTATATTAACACTTTATAAAATGGACATCCTAGGATCACAAGACCCTTTAAGTACATGGCATTATGACAAACTTATGAAAAACAAAGTAAGGTAATATTATACATAATAGGGTAGTAAACTACCTTTGAGCTTTCCAACCATTTCCAAACCTTGTGCACACTTCCTTTGATCTCTTATCACTTCTTGAAATCCTATAGCATCATAAAACAAGGTCATAAACCACTAATTGTATGACCTCATTCATAAAGCAAGCTTATTAACTCAAAAATTCCATTTTGCATTCCTTTTGCTTATTTTTGTTTAACACACTTATTCTAACCTATTTTTGATCCAAGGAATCCATTTTTGGGGTCAAAAGTTTGAAATCCCATTCCTCAATGAAACCATAATCAGACAAAAATTGGAAGAAATTTGAGAAAAAAATTTACTCCATGAAATTTAAAATAACCTGGACATCCTTACTCCTTAGGACATTTCCAAGCTTTTCCATGATTAGCTTAATAAAACTCAACTTTCTGTCTCCTAATCCTTCATGGCTGAAATCTTCATGGTAGGAGGAGAAGAAAATGCTCCATTAAAACACTATCAAACACTAAGCAACACAAGCTAGTAGTCATAGATGCTTACCTCTTCTTACTCTTCCTTCCTTCTTCAAAATTCTCGTGCTCTGTCTCTCACCCTTGCCTCTATTTCATATGTGTTATGAAGAAGAAAATGGCTTAACTCAAGGTTTTTAGAAAAGATATGTAATGAATGAATAATGTAATTGGTTAAATTAACTAAATTGAGTTAACTTTAATAAAGTTTTTCCAAAAATACCTCCCTTGTCCCTTCTGCTGTTCAGGCACCATTTTGAGGGCAAAATTGTCCAAAATTTGCTTCAATAATTTTAATGGACCATTATATCCTTTACAGATAAAATTTTCCCACACCAATTAATTATTTTTGTCGTAATCATCATTAAATTAATGTAGGACTATCCAGAAATTACCTTTGAACTGAAATCATTTTCTTGATCCAAAGTATATTTGGGTAGGATCCATTCACTATCCTTAGCACTACTCTAATTGTTATGTAGTCTAAAATAAAACTTTAATCGATATAATATTAACTTTTTTTTTCAATCATCCACAATAAATTCATATTAACTTTATTAGCTTCCAAACAGTATTTCATTGAGACTAAAGAACTTTATTTTGACTATAATTTTATATATTTACAAAAATGCCCTTAACCATAGGCAAATTTATAATTTTTGAAACTTTTGAGTTATTAGCTGTAATTTTTCCCAAAGTTATTTACACTTAAATTCTTCCGTGTCTTTCTTCTCCAAGGGACTAAACTAAAAAATATTTTATTCTTACAAGGAAATTATAATTCCTCTTTTACAGTTCTAATAAAAAAAAGATATTTTTGCCCTTCTCAGATTATTTTTGTGTGCCTTTGCTTTCATTAATTCTAGACACTATTTTAGATATTTTCTTATTTATCATTCTACATTATTTAAAATCCAATAACATTTAGGATATTACACTTACAATCTACCTAACTATCAAACTTAAACAAAAAAGAACCATTATGTTGATCCAAAATATCTAAACCTTATTCCAACTCCCATCCCTTTCTGATCTTTACTAGAACAGACTTCTGATTTAGCCCTTTATCAATGATAAGTTTGCTCCCTAGAAACCCTCCATCTCGTGACCCTAAAGAATGACCCTCCCAAGTCACCATAACCTTCTCCGTCCCCCTCAACCCCTCAATGCATCCAACCCACAAAGCCCTCTATCCTTACCTTAAACCTACACACGCTCATGCTCACATAGAACACCTATGAAATCACCCTCATGAAGGCAAAATCTTGCAAAGGAGATGAAAAGAGAAGACCCCACAACTCTCACAAATAGAAACAGAGAAAGACTCATGAGCAGGGAGAGAAAATAAGTTTATATTACATTTAATGTCATTATAATTCACATATATGATTCGCTAATTGGAAAGATTATATTTATAATAATTATAACAACTATAATCCTACATTTTTTGAGATACTTGACTCAATCTCTATGACAACAACAATGTCTTTCCACTAAGTGAGGTTGATTACATGAATCATACAACGTCATTTGACTATATAAAAATCATATCTTCAAATAAATCATTTATCAAGAGATTTCATCTTATAACCTTTCTCAGTGTCTTTCTTGGTCTCCCTCTATACCTTTTTATAAGGTTAAAAGCCGTTTGATTAACTTTCTTCACTGGCTTCTCTAGTCCTCTTCTTTGTACATGTCTAAACCACTTTAAACGATTTTCCACAATTTTCTCCTCAATAGCTGCTACTCCAACTTTTCCTCATATACAATTATTTCTTATCTTATCCATTATTATATGCCCATACATTCACCTTACTTGTGATCGCAAGGTACCTACCAAGTTTAATGGGAAATTTTAAAATATTTTAATTAGTATTTTAAATTTAAATTTGGATTTTTCCCTTCCTTTGTTCTCTCTATAAAGAGAACACATTGTTTTTCTTGTGCTTTGACTATATACGTATGCTCTATTAATCCTATCCAAGTTAGACCTGTAAAGATGTGGATAATGCTGGTTTTCAATCTCATTTATGAAACTCAATCTATAAAGCTGGTGTTGTACTAACTTTCCATTCTGTTTTGTTTTTACTCTATATATTAATTTTTGCCATGACTAATAATTTCATACATGTAGAATGATTATATAAATGTCATTATCAAGAGATTCTTTGTTCAGAGGTTCAAACCTTTATGCTTCAAGTGGGAGGTATCTATGAAGATCCCATCATGCCAAATTATTGGAAGTTATATAAAAGCAATAAGCTTACATATGATTTACTATCTCCTACTATATATATATATATATATGAAAGTATCCCGTGTATCGCACGAGTGCTATACTAGTGTACCTTATGACTTGATATAAATTAAATATTTTATATTAATATATTGATTTGAAGTCAGATCACAATTATATATACTTTCACCTTTTATATTTTATTCAAAATTAGCAAGAAATTTAAAAAGAAATATGCATTGAAGGCTTGTAAACTACATGTTGCAACTTGAAATGATGATTAAATGAAAAAGTACTATATAATAAATAATTGATAAAAATAATTTTTTATATATAAACAAATTAAAAAAAAGAAATTATGAATGTAACAACCTAGTAAATCATCAATATAAAATACAAAATACAATATAAAGTTAATTTCCCACCTTGTAATTCACTAAAATTTAGTTTCCTTATTAGCTGAAAGAAACAAGCTCTTCAGAGTCTAAAGATATACACAAACATATGCTCTAAATCTTACGTTATATAATACATTGAGAAATTGCCATCTTCTTTAGCAAAGTTAACTCACATTTTTGTGTTTTTTTCTCATTGAGGGATAAAATTTGATCATTCTATTCAACAATATGATATTACATGAGAGATTGAAAAGATTTCAAATGACATATACAGAGCTTTCTTCTGCAAATCACAAGCTTCCATTTTTGTTTGCACAAAGAAAACAAAATTTTAGAATGAGCCAGTTGGCTTCTCTTTGAACCTTGTCCCTAGGCATCAAACTACCCAAAGTATCAATCCGCACTTCAATGCTTGAAAGGCAACATTCTCCATTACATGTCCCAACAAATTTCCACAAAGAGGCAAAGTCATCAAAAAGTCCAAAGGTGATTGATAAATTCATAGCTCATGACTCATTTAAGATGAAAGTTCCTTGTTAGGCTCCATTTTGATAGAAAAATGAGGTGCTCAACCTAGTGGCATTATAAGATCCTTCAGATACTCATACTCTTCCATGTATACCTATTTTTATACCATCTAACACCTATTTCACTAAGCCAACAACAAGTTAAAAATTTACAAAAAATTACATAAATGAAGTGTGACATCAAGAATGAGATAATACTCAACAAAAATATATCATTTAACCTTCAGTGTATGCTTGAATGGGAACAAAGAAACCAGAAGAGAACATTTTAATTAGAAGTTTTTTTTTTGGAGCACTAGACATGTTCTTTGATTGATATTTAAAAGAACATTTCTTTTTCTTTCTCATAAGTTCTCTTCACTCCAAACATATTCATGAGGAAAAAAGGGTTCAATTTAAATACAAATAAAAGAGAATAGTCTAGACTAAATTATCATCCCTTCAGGGGTCTATTATCATCATCCAAAAGTAGTCTTAAACTTCATAGAGCTTAAAAAAAGCTATAAAAATAAAAAGAAACTTCCAGCATACGAGAGGAGAACAACTTTGAATGAAGTTAAGAATGGAAGCACACCAAATGCTTCAAGGGGTCTCACCTTAGGAAAAAAGATCCTCCTATTTGTCATGTAAGAGATAAGAGTAGGTATTTTACAAATA
This sequence comes from Adenanthera pavonina, assembly GCA_026686845.1. NCBI lineage: Eukaryota > Viridiplantae > Streptophyta > Magnoliopsida > Fabales > Fabaceae > Adenanthera > Adenanthera pavonina. Next base: position 17,203,176 of record JAIVEN010000018.1, read on the forward strand.
GACAATGCCTTAATGAACAAAAGACCAATCATTTGCCATTGTCTCATTCTGAATGCTGGAAGTACATCCATAAATGGCAATATCTAGCAAGCATTCCTAAGAGGGGATGAGGGCACAATAAAATATAACCCATCCACAAAAAGTTAATGTGACTGATTCAAAGTAATATGACCAGTTAAAAGTCCCATTTTCAAAAATTAAAAAAATATTATATTCAAAGTTATTTACTCACTAAGCATGATAGCACATTCATCTTAATGCATCAAATTATGTAGTAATATGGCTCTACTTCAATGAATACAAAGCTAAAAGCAAAACGATGCATAAAAAATTTTTCCATAAAAAAAATGCTAAAAGTAATAACAAGAAACACTGTGTACACTTATCTTCAACATACCAGCCAGATTGGACCAAAGATATTATTGAAATCTTGATAAGATTGAGATGGTTGAAAGTCATATATGCATATTTTTTTCCAAACTCTTACACAATATTTGCTTTTCTTCTTGCTCCCCCAAAAGAGTATTTACTTTATCTTCTAAGGCAAATCTGATATATGATGAACTAGTTCATAGGACAAAGAAGAAAACCAAAGGAACAAGGTCTGAAAATACTTATTATTGATCAATTCTGTAACAAGACTAAAATCCTTTAAGATATTAGCATTGCAAGTAACTCTTTATTCTACTAGGACAAGAAATCCAAAACTTGCATGCAAAGAACCCTACTCCAAATAGGAAATAAATTCCTAATTAGACTACTGATAAAAAAAATCCCAAGACCCAAACCAACTTCTCACTCCCAAATTCCCATAATTAAACATAAGTCACAAATTACAACAACATAAACATTAGTCAATAAATCAAAATAAAGCCCTAGCACAATCAAGAAATCCTAGTTCCTTTACTATTATCCCAAAAAAATCCAAAATGTTAAAATAATTAGATTTTGAGCTACAAATTTACTTAAACCTTGTGAAAGTGTTTCTCTTCTTGCTCGCTTTCTCTTCCTTTTTTTCTGCACTATCATTGGCTATTTTTTGGTTATTGTCAGTAGGTAAGAATTCTTCTCATCTCTCAGCTTGCCCCCTTGACATGAACCCCTACTTTCAATTACATATAAGATCAAAACTAGAATTACAATATTTTCCTCAACTTTTCTAAGTAAAATCCTAAAGCCAATCCATATAAATACTAGAAAATACATTACTGCTGTGGGATTCCAGTAACCTACTTGTAGGCATACACTCATCCGTAGACTTACATCCATATCAAGTCATTCGATCCTAATTCCAAACCTTATACTCATTTTGTCCATTTTAAGAAAAGTCAAATAATTTAGGAAGCTCAAAATCCTTCACATTGCCAATTAAGATGCTCTTTCCTATTTTCCACATTAGATAGCCAGTTCACCATTTTCCTAAAACAAAATTGACATTCATGCTTATACTAAAAATAAAGGAGGGATTACATTTTTTTTTTGGGTAAAAAATGAGGGTTTACTTTATTTCCTAATCAGAATTTAGATGAATCAAGAGTTTTGATGATTCCAAACCAACATCCAAGAGCTTGGATTGAAGATATCAAAGGAGATCAAAGTGCTTCAAGTGAAGAATTTGAAGAGTATTTGCTGCTAGATCTTTTGTAGGATCTTTAGTTTTTGTTATGATTGGGTAAAAGATTTTGATTTGAAGAAAAGATGTTTTCAAACCTTGATTTTATGTTAAATCTTGACTTATTTGAAAAACACCCACAAACAGACGAAGTTTGAAAGTTTAAACTGAACTGTCATGTTGAAAATTCGAACTTTGCCTTTGAAAATTCGAATTTCGAGCTAAAACTGAATAAGCCTGAAGAGATGTCTCTCTGTCAGACGTATTTTGGTCATCCAAAATTTGAATTTTCATCAAGTTTGAAAGAAGCCTTTTTAGTGACAGACGAACTTCACAAAGTCAAAATTCGAATTTCAGACAAAGTGCAATTTGTGAAAACCAAAGAAATTCGTCTCAAACTATGTTAAAGTTCATATGAAATCAAGAAGAAATTGAGTTTGAAAAATGCTCTCTGACAGACGAACTTTGACTTTGTAACATTCAAATTTTCATATAAGTCTGAAAGGAGCTTCTTTAAGACAGACGAATTTCACTCTTTCAAAATTCGAATTTCAGACAAAACACAACTTGAGAAAACAGAAGAAATTCGTCTGAAACAATGTTAAAGTTCATCTGAGATCAAGAATAAATTAAGTTTCAAAACCGGTCTCTGACAGACGAATTTCACTCTGTCAAAATTCAAATTTTGAAGAAAGTGATCTACTGTGCCTCTTTGAACGTTCAATGGACAGATGAATTTTGGGCATCCAAAATTCGAATTTCGAGGGTACTGTAGAAAATTGAAAACACTGTTCACGATTTACAGAAAAACTTTCTTCTTGAAAATTCGTATGTCACATTGTGAAAATATTTTATAAGTTTCAAAATTCGAATTTCACTCTATGGACAGACGAACTTCGTATTTTAACGTTGGAAGCATTAACCTTCGGTTCCTTCAAAATTCGTCTGTTGACCAACCAAAATTCGAATTTCAGTATATCAGAAACATTAAATACGGTTGGTAAACGGATAGTTTTTCACAGTAACCGTTGGATAACTTCCCTAACGGATAGATTTAGTCTCTAACGGATAGTTGAGATCTAAAACTATAAATATAACATCATTTGAAGTTATGGGTAACAAATAAAACTTGTATATACCGAATTTCTGCTGAATCTTCTTCTCAAAAGCTTTTACCCTCTCAACTTCATTATCTGTACTTTAACCTTCATATCTACTCTATTCAAGAGAGTTATATCTTTGTAAACAATCTACTCTTCATCTGGAAGATAGATTTACTTGTGAGGGGAATTCACAAGGGGATTGGGAAGCACATAGAGAAAGTGCTTAGAGAGTTTGAGAGAGCTCAGAAACAGAGCATACTCGTGTACTGTGGCATTAGCAAGAAGCCCGTTGAAATTCTTGCTATATAGTGGATAAATCTCAAGAGTTGTCTTGGGGACTGGACGTAGGTCAAGTGGATAGACCGAACCAGGATAAATCACTGAGTCTTCCTCTCCTTATCCTTACTTATCAGCTTGCTCTGTTTTACTCGTTATTTTCATTACACTGTGATATTTTCACCCACTTCACTTTGTGCAGAAAAATTTCAATCTTCCCAATTCACCCCCCCTCTTGGGAAGTCAGCCTTGCTAACAAATTTAATAATAGTTCATTTAGGCACTCACAAAAAGCATCATGTTATATATCTCCATAAATTAAGCCATGAGCAATAACTTATTGACAATTATTCTCTACTTCAAATTTCATTTTTTAACTCAACTATGACAAATCATAATCTAGAACAAAATCACATAACTTCAATAATCTACCATCCCTTTCTCCAAGGTAGATATTGGTGTTGGTAGCCTGAGATCAATGACAAGTCCAAGTAAAGCTTGAGCTAGACAACTAACAAGAGCTCTTTTGTTTCAAATGATCAACCAATTTACTGAGACAACTTTATGGGGATACTCTCCTATTAACTGTTAAATACTCTTCATGAAAGCTTTCATCCCTTCCATATATATATATATAAGCCAAAGTAGATTATGTTATCCATGAAAATAGAGCATTCCACATCATTGTAAAAGGAGCAACTGAAAGAAAGAAGTTAAAAAAGCATTAACAACTACATAATTCTTGAAAATGTAGACAACTTGTTTATTTGTAGAAATTTTAACAAGACTTATAGTCAAATTGGAACCCTCTGGTGGAGGGTCAAACCATGAATCTTCCAAGTCAAATGAACATTATTTGAAATTATAGGCCTTCTAGGCCACTTTAGAGTAACATAATCCTTCTCTATCATGTCAACCTCTGCTATAGTTTGTTCTTCACCAAGATCATGAGTACTTGGCAATACAATTATACCAGCTTCAAAAACTGAACAAGGTTTTGGGAAAGACAAGAATCCTATTGACAACGAGCTATAAAGTCTATATGGAAACCTATAAATGAAAACAGAAATTACTAGCCTTCGTGACATCAGATCCTCTAGATGCAACCACTTTTGATGCCTAGCTCAAAGCCATTGAACATGCTTCTATAGAGGCATGACGTAAATAGCTCTATCATCAACATTTGTACTACCTGCAGAAGATTCTTTTACATCTCTCATTTCCTTTTTTTCAAAAAGACTTCTACTCTCAGAACTGTCCATTTTTTCTTCAGCCCAGGCAACAAAAATGACTTAATTATCTTCTTTTGACCAGAAGTTTTAAGAGAGCACCTGGGTTTACTCTTACTCAACATAGTTTCTTTATCTAAAGTTTCTCTTCAGCATTTGCGGCATTTGAATTAGAATCATTAGTATCGCTATTGGTGGCAACTTTACTCTTTTTCCCATTTGGTTGGGTTGATTTCTCTTCAGATTTATTTTGTTCCACTTCATATTATCTTCTAATACAAAGTCATGATGCTCAATACCATTTTTGCCTAATTGTTTAATAGAGGATTTTAGCATTTCTTCAGATGATTTGGTAGTTTCCTTGACATTGGGATTCTTCTCTATATCTATGATACTTATATTTAGACTAGTTTTAGATGATGAAGATAGCTCCCAAATTCTATGATCATCATTCCCTACAATTTCATCACTGACTCCTTTTGGCTGCTCCAATTTCCTCTTAGAACTAGTCTTCAAAGGATGAGATAATGACTTTAGATTTGCTAATTGATTTTCTAGAGTTTGGTTATTCATTTATATTGGCTTAATTTTAAAATTTGAATTTGTCTCTATTATAGTGCTTATTCATCTTGAGTAGTTATAGTGCTGGTGAAGTCTATCTTGTTGATAATCAAATTTCTACCACCACTTAACTTGGCATGACTAGCTTTAGACCCTGCAATGCACAATCAAAGCTCACTCTCTATTAAAAAAACAAAGAAATTAGAGATTCTATATCATTCCACTTCATAAACATAGCAATAATTGGATCCCCAGCTTTAAAGTCATATATTCACCATATGCCAAAAATTGGACATAATACATCAAATGAGGCGCTAGCAAGAAAAAGCATATCCATCTAATTATTTATACATCTAAAAAGAACAAAAAATGCCATGAAATTCTCACCTTTTTAAAGATCCTTCTGAGAGGAACCTTAGAACCACTGTCTCTTTGTTTTGGGATGTAGCCTTTAATAGCATTTGATGGACAAATCCACTACTCCAAAGACACATCCCTCATGCTAGTATCTATTTGCTCCTGAATTGTCAAGCCAGACGATCCAAATTCTTCATGCTTTCCATCTTTTTTTGTTTGGTTCGAGATTCATATTCCCAAACAACCTAATCTTATTAAGTTTCTTTGGGGCTAAAACTAAGCATCTCTTGTCTTGCAAGCTCCCGGCAAATGGTTTGTTATTAACAACACAACTGGAAGAACAATACATGTATGTCTCCTGTACATCATAAACCTTATGCTCCTTCAACGAAATCATATGGCAAGGATTATGGTGGAGCTGATAACCACAGATCCTTGTGATGGATCAGTTAGTTACAACATCTTCATAATCGCTCTTTGGCATCAAAGATCCAACTACAAACAATTGATGTTCATTTTGAATGCCTTTGAGAAGGGATAGTTGCCGTTTAAAAACTACATGTTTCACAGATACCGGTTGGACCTTTGCCATCTTAAAAACCAAATTTCCAAGATATTGGCATAAATAACAAAACTCTAACTAGAACTTATAACTGAATTACATAATCATAAGGCCTATTACCTATAACTTTGAGTCTTCCTCCAAAACTTGATCCTTGAGCATAAACCAAAAGCAAGCAACTTATGAAGCGAAGCATTCCTCAACTAAAGAAATATGCTTAGGAAAACTTTTCACAAACAAGATACAATAGAAATGCCAAACAATAGTTACACAAATTTATCATCAAGTAGATAAACATTTCAAAACCCAATATATATATATATATTTGATAAGGGAAAATCCACTAATAAGTCAAAGCACAATAAATAACATATGATCAAGTTGCATTGCCACTTTCACAGTGTCACGTGACTTTGTTTTTTCATTTCAGTGCTACAATATGTTCTATTTTTCACATATCAATGCTTATGTGTTGAAAACTGATTCAAAATTTTCTTTTTTTTATTCTTTTATTTTACTTAGATTTTGCATGTTGCTATTTTTTCTCAAATCTGTTCCTATAATCTCTCACTTGTGGTTGAGGGAAAATAGGTTGTTTGTTTGTTTCCTAGCTTTTAGCCATTACTAATGTAAGGCCTATTTAAAGGCATGCAAACTATTCAATAAGATATAGAAGTAGAATAAAAGCTCTTGCAGCACATTAACTTTGTTCTGCTTCATATTACTACTCCATGTTTTATTTCTCCTTTATTTCTAGCATTGTGGTATGAAAGCCTGGTCAAAAGGGCTAGTTTTTTTCTATTTTGTAGATCAATATGGCTACAAACAACAATACTGTTAGTGTCACCCAACCATAGATTCCGATTTTCAAAGCAGAAAACTATCTTTTCTGGAGCATCATGATGAAGACATTGTTCAAATCACAAGATCTTTAGGAGTTGATCGAAAGTGGATATGCAGACACTGATGATGAGGATAGGCTACAAGAGAATCGAAAGAAGGACTCGAAGGCGCTATTTTTCATACAACAGGCAACAGATGAGAGCATTTTCTCCATAATTGCAGCAATAAATATGGCAAAAGAAGCTTGGCATACATTGAAGACAGAGTATCAAGGTGATTCAAAGGTACTAGCTATCAAACTTTAAACTTTTAGACGCAAATTTGAAAATTTGCATATGAAAAATGGGGAGCCTATGCAAGATTTTCTATCTAGATCAAATATTGTTAATCAAATAACAACACTTGATGAGTAGTATACTGATCAAATAGTTGTAGCTAGAGTATTAAGAAGTTTATCTCCAAAGTTTGATCATGTAGTGGCTGCAATTAAGGAATCTAAGGATTTAACTGTTTTGTCATTTAATGAACTAATGGGTTCCTTGCAAGCACATGAAGCAAGAATGAACAAATTAGCAGAACATAGTGAAGAAAAAGTCTTTCAAGTAAAGGGAGAAGCATTATTTCAAACTGAAATGTTACCAGCATATAGGGGCCGTGGTAGAGGAGGATATCGGGGACAAGGTAGTCGTGGATAAGGACAAAGGTAGTCCATCTAGAGTTATAACTGCAAACACTTTGGCCATGTTGCAGCAAACTATTGGGAAAACAAGAAACAGGCTAACTATGCAAAAAATGAACAAGAAGAAGAAGAGTTGAAACTATTTATGGTGAAGACTGATGACAGGCAGGTTTCTAGTAACATTTGGTTTGTGGATAACGATTGTTCTAGACATATGATAGGAGAACAATCACTATTCAAAGATCTTGATAAGTCATACAAGGCTTCAGTCAAAATTGGAGATGACAAGAAAGTGCAAGTGGAAGGCAAAGGAACTGTGGAAATCAAAGGCAGTCTTAGTAATGAAAAACTTATTTCTGATGTTTACCTTGCCCTTGGTATATCACAAAATCTCTTGAGTGTAGGAGAAATGCTTGATGCTAGTTTTTCTGTTCTATTTGATGATGTTAAATGTGTGATTAGACACAAAAAATCAAGTTGAATAGTAGCTGAGGTGGGCATGACACAAAATAAATTGCTTCCACTTGATGTGTCTAGAATTCTAAATTATGCTCTTGTTGTAAAAACAATTGATGAATCAAGATTGTGGCATTTAAGATATGGACACTTAAATGAGAAGGGATTAAAATTGCTTTTCAAAAAGAAATAGTGTATGGCTTGCCTAAGATTGAATCCTTGGGTTTATATGAAGGTTGCATTTATAGAAAACAAAGTAAAAGACTTTTCTTATGGGAAAGTCTTGGAGGTCATCTTGTTGCTTAGAACTTGTACATGCTAACTTGTATGGCCCTATGAAAACTAATCCTCTTCGTGATAGTCAATATTTCTTGATGTTCACTGACGATTTTAGTCCTATGAGCTAGGTTTTGTTTCTTGCAAGCTAAATCTGAAACATTTAAGGTGTTTAAGAAGTTTAAAGCTCTTGTTGAAAAGCAAAGTGGGAAGAAGATCAAGGTCTTATAGACTGATAAAAGTAGTGAATTTTTGTCACATGATTTTAATTCATTTTGTGAAGAGCAAGGTATACATAGGGAGCTAATAGCACCATACACACCAAAACAGAATGGTGTAATAGAACGCAAGAACTGTATAATTGTAGAGATGGAAAAGAGCATGCTACAAGCCAAAAATCTACCAAATAAGTTTTGGGGAGAAATTATTGCCACATTAATATACTTGCTGAATTTGTCGCCAATAAAAGCTGTAATGGATCAAACTCCATATAAGGCTTGCTCAGGAAGGAAACCTTCAGTAAGCCATTTAAGGATTTTCGACTACTGAAACGGATCACAACCCCTCCATAAACGACCCATAACTCCCTTCATAATTTCTATAACTCCTTCTTCAATTTATTGCCGTAACTCCCACTTTATTTTGCTATAACTTCCTCTGTATTGTTGTTAAACCCCCATCAATTGAGATTATGGGTTGAATGCTGAATTAATGTAGTAACCCCCTCAACCTAGTATAAATAAGAGGACTCGATTTGCTTTCTGATCATCGAAGAATAAATAGAGTAAATTTCAAATATTGTTTCCTTAGGCTTCCATGCCATTTTTGGTATCAGAGAGAGGTTAGAGAGTGTCCAGAAGCCGAGTAGAGTAAGAGAGCCGTCAGAGAGTCACCTAACAGTGAGCAGTTGCCACCGCTGTCAAAATCCATTTTCGGTCACTTTTAAGGAAAACGGACATCACCATCGAACTAGAAAGGCCAGAAAACCTCAAATTGGAGATTTTCGCCATCGTCTGACACCTCACGCGCCCTCACGCGCCTCTGCTGGAAGATCACGCGCCTCTCACGAGCAGAGAAGACTCCCCACGCGCCGTCCACGCGCTCTAGAGGTTGAAGATGATGACATCATCTGACACGTCATCCTGACCTGTCCAGTCAGTGACAAATCAACCACCTAGTATCTGCCACGTGTCAGTTTTGCCATGTCACCCTACCCGGTCAGTCAAATTTCTCATATTTATAGGTTGACCCCTGAACTCTTTCATATTTATATTTTTGCCCCTATACTTTTCATATTTACATTTTAGACCCTAAACTATCCAACATGACATTTTTCCCCTTAACTTCTTTAAATTGCAATTTTGACCCTAAACTTTTTGAAATTGCACTTTGACCCCATATTTTTTCAAAATTACAGTTTTGCCTCAAACTTTCTTAAAATTCCTTTTCCACCCCTATAGCCCATAAAATTACTTCTTCACCCCTATACTTTTAAATTGTTTTTGCCTAAGTCCTAATCTTGTTGAAAAGGTTGAAAAAAAAATGCCTCTAAGATGCAGGAATGTACAAGACGTTGCGATGGATGAGATGAGACGTCAAATACGAGAGTTAGAGGCTAATGTAGAAATGCAATGAGCTTTGCTAGAAACTCGTAGAGAAAACCTAGAAGGTGATTCGGGTAGCAGCAGTTCGTCATCCACTAACAACCACCGCGGTCCTCAACAACAACTATTCTGCCCTAGTGACATCAAAGTAGACATTCCTGAATTTGAGGGGAGACTCCAGCCAGATGAGTTTGTAGATTGGCTTCAAACTGTTGAGCAAGTATTTGAATATAAGGAGATTCTAGACGGATAGAAAGTTAAGATCGTCACCCTTAAACTCAAGAAGCATGCTTCCATATGGTGGGAGAACCTCAAACAGAAGCGAGTACGTGAGGAAAAGTGCAAGATTGAGACCTGGGAGAAAATGAGACAACAGCTCACTAGGAAGTTCCTACTGGAACATTACTACCAGGATAATTTTATCCAATTACAGAATTTTTTACAGAGGTCCTTGTCTGTAGAAGAATACACTAAAGAGTTTGAAAAACTTATGATGAAGTGTGACATACAAGAAAATGAGGAGCAAACGATAGCTCATTATCTTGTAGGGTTAAATGCTAACATCAGTTATCCAGTTCAGCTTCAGCAGTATTGGACTTTAGATGATGTGATTCGCCTAGCCATCTGTATTGAGAAGCAAACACCCAAGAGGTCTTCTTTTCAACCTTCTTCCTCTAGGGGTTATTTTGATGGCTGTAAGGCAGAATTTCAGCAGCCTAATTCCTCAGGCAAGCCGCAGCCTAGCACTACACGCAAGCCTCCACCGAATACTGCCAAGAAGTCTGGCTCTAAAGCAACCAGATGCTTTAAATGCCAAGGATTCGGCCATATCGCCTCAAACTGTCCTACTTGGAGGATTGTCACCATTAGGGAAGGGCAAGTTTATGAAGCATCTAAGGAAGATGAAGAGGAGACTACATTTTATGAAACCAAACCGGTATATGACGAGGAGATTATGCCTGCAGATCAGGGAGTGGCTTTGGTTATAAGACGAAGTCTGCATGCTGTTATAGTTAAGGAAGAACCCTCGCTACGACGCAACATTTTTCATACCCGTTACACTGCCCAGGGCAAAGTTTGTAATGTCATCATTGATAATGGGAGCTGTGAAAATGTAGTATTTGACTACATGGTGCAGAAGTTGAAGCTACCAATGCACGATCATTCGCATCCTTACAAACTTCATTGGCTTAATACTGGAAGCGAGGTAAAAGTTTTTAAACAATGCCTTGTTGCTTTCTCTATTGGGAATAGGTATTGTGACGATGTTTTGTGTGATGTTGTTCCCATGGATGCATGCCACCTTCTTTTGGGGAGACTGTGGCAATATGATCGATATGCTCTATATGATGGATGTACAAACACCTACTCTTTCACTAAAGACGATGTCAAGATCAAGTTAGCGCCCTTACCGCCTAGTGAGTTTAGCAAAGTGTCGACAGAAGCTAAATCATTGGTGACTTTGATGACCAAGGAAGAGTTCAAGGTGATGAAATCTAAAGCCCAGACGATGAGTTTCATATTGGTACTCGAGGTGAACAGTAAGTCCACCATTTTGCCAGGAGTTATGCCCTTATTATCCAAGTTTCCAGATGTGATAGCTAATAAGATACCCCTTGGGTTGCCACCCATGCGAGACATACAGCACGCTATTGATTTTGTTCCAGGAGCAGTCATTCCGAACAAACCTGCTTATAGAATGAGTCCTCAAGAACATACCAAAGTCCAGCGACAAGTTGAAGAGTTACTGAAGAAAGGGCTGGTTCGGGAAATTGTTAGCCCTTGTGCTGTACCTATTCTGCTAGTACCCAAGAAAGATAGGAGTTAGAGAATATGCATCGATTACCGAGCTATTAACAAAATTACTATCAAGTATCGGTTTCCGATACCCCGGCTCAATGATATGTTAGACCAGCTGTATGGTGCCACTACCTTTTCCAAGATTGACCTTCATAGTGGATATCACCAAATTTGGATTCGGCTAGCGGACGAATGGAAGACCGCCTTCAAGACAAGAGATGGCTTGTATGAGTGGAATGTGATGCCTTTTGGATTGACCAATGCCCCTAGCACATTCATGCGCCTAATGAATTAGGTATTGCAACCCTTCACTGGAAAATTTGTTGTTGTTTACTTTGACAACATTCTTATTTACAGCAAGAGTTAGGAAGAATACTTCGATCATATACGACAAGTCTTGCAAGCCCTGCGAGACCAAAAGCTTTTTGCCAATCTAAAGAAGTGCACCTTTCTCGCCAATGAAGTTGTTTTCTTGGGGTACATCATCACCGCAGAAGGTGTTTGAGTTGATCCAAGTAAAGTTGAAGTCATTAATAGTTGGCTAGTTCCAAGATCTCTTCAGAAAGTTTGAGGCTTCCATGGATTAACTTTTTTCTATAGGAGGTTCATCCGCAATTTTAGCTCTATTGCTGTACCTCTTACAAATTGCACTAAAGGAGACTAATTTTAGTGGATAGAGCAAGCTCAGAGGAGTTTTGAGGAGCTAAAGATGCGATTGACTAAAGCTCCAGTCCTAGCTCTTCCAAATTTTGATCAGGTGTATGAGGTTAGCTGTGATGCCTCCAACACTAGAATTGGGGCTGTCTTAAGCCAGGAAGGCCATCCTATTGCCCTTTTTAGTGAGAAATTCAATAATGCCAAACTCAGTTATTCTAATTATGATAAAGAATTCTGTGCCATTGTCCGAGCTCTGCAACATTGGAGTCACTATCTCCTAAACAAAGAGTTCATACTTTTTTTGGATCATGAAGCCCTAAAGTATTTGAACTCTCAACAAAAGATCAGCCACAAATATGCCCGTTGGAGTGAAACACTGCAGTCATATCCCTTCCTCATCAAGCATAAGGCTGGAATTTTAAACTTGTAGTTGATGCTCTTAGCCGTCGACATGTTTTACTAACAACAATGCAAGCCAAAGTTATTGGTTTTGATCTTGTCAAGGAGTTATACCAGGATGACCCTAATTTTCGTGGAGTGTGGGAAACTACTGTTGATCAATCATTCCACCAGTAATACCGACATGATGGGTTTCTATTCTGAGGTAAAACCCTATACATTCCTCAAGGTTCTTTGAGGGAGGTGATAATTTGGGAAGCTCACGATGGAGGATTAGCTGGTCATTTTGGCAGAGACAAGACAGTTGATCTGGTCAAAGAGAATTTCTATTAGCCAAGGCTTGAACAAGATGTCAACCAGCATATACAATGATGCCGAATATGTCATTTGGCTAAGACCAAGGGGCAAAATACAGGATTATACATGCCACTGCCAGTTCCAAAAGCTATGGGAAGATGTGAGCATGGATTTTGTTCTTGGTTTACCTTGAACACAGAGGCAAAAAGATTCCATCGTGGTTGTTATGGATTGATTTTTGAAGATGTCCCATTTTATTCCATGCCAAAAGACCAATGATATGGTGCAAGTTGTAGATTTGTACTTCAAAGAAATTTTTCGTCTCCATGGAATTCCCAAAACTATTACCTCTGATCGTGATATTAAGTTTTTAAGCCACTTTTGGTAGACACTATGGAAGAAGATAGGAACTAAGCTCCAATTTAGCAGTGCTAACCATCCACAGACGGACAATCAAACTGAAGCTATTAACAGAGTTTTGGGAAATCTTCTTCAAAGTTTCATGGGGAAGAATTTGAAGTAGTAGGACATCATTCTTGCTCAAGTTGAATTTGCCTACAATAATTCTGTTAATCAAGCAACTGGGAAGTGTATGTTTGAAGTTGTTTATGGCACTCGTCCCCTTAGTCCACTAGACTTGACCTCTTTACTTGATAAGCAGCAGTATAGTTCTGATGCAGATCAAAGGGCTAAGGAAATCAAGAAGTTGCATGAACAAGTTTGTGAAAGAATCCATAAGCAGAATTTTAAACTTTAGACATAGCAAGACAAGCATCAGAAGCAACAAATTTTTAATGTGGGAGACTTGATTTGGATACATCTCAGAAAAGAGTGTTTTCCTAAACAACCCAATGCCAAGTTGTCTCCTACAGCTGATGGTCTATTCAAGATTGTGTAAAAGATCAACAACAATGCTTACAAAGTGGAATTGCCTAGTGCCTATGGCGTTTCAGCTACCTTTAATGTTGCTGATTTAACTCCGTACTTTGATGATGAAGCCGAATTTGACTCGAGGACAAGTCCCAGTCAACCCGGGGAGAATGAAACGGATCACAAACCCCCCATAACTCCCTTCATAATTTCTATAACTCCTTCTTCAATTCATTGCCGTAACTCCCACTTTATTTTGCTGTAACTTCCTCTGTATTGTTGTTAAACCCCCATCAGTTGAGATTATGGGTTGAATGCTGAATTAATGTAGCAACCCCCTCAACCTAGTATAAATAGGAGGACTCGATTTGCTTTATGATCATCGAAGAATAAACAAAGTAAATTTCAGATATTATTTCCTTAGGCTTCCATGCCAACTGCATTGCCTATACCTTAATTGATTCACAAAACCATATCAAACTTGATGAAAAATATATCAAATATATTTTTGTTGACTACTGCTTTAACTCCAAAGCATACGAGTTGTACAATCTTGCTAATGGTAAAGTAATCATTAGTAGGAATGTAGTTTTTAATGAAGAAATAGGTTGGATTTGGCAAGAAAAGGAAGAAGTTCAGCTTGAAATTCCAATAGAAGTTAAGGCACCAATAATTATAGCTTAACGGTAGCAGTTTCCTCCAAACTCTCCTGCTTTATCTTCCTTAACATCATCTGATGAGACACCTCCAAGAAAATTCAGATCATTGAGAGAAATTTATGCAACCACACAAGCTATGCTTGTTGCTGATCCAACTATGTTTGAAGAAGTAACGCAGAAAGAAGAGTGGAGAAGTGCAATGAAAGAAGAACTTGTAGCAATTCAAAGAAACAAAACATGGGAATTGGTGGACCTTCTTAAAGGTAAAAAAGCTATAGGAGTAAAATGGGTTTTTAAGACGAAATTCCATGCAAATGGCACTGTAGAGAAGCATAAAGCTAGGCTCATGGAAAAAAGGTACTCACAAGAACAAGGAGTAGACTATGAAGACACGACTATGAAGACACATTTGCTCCCCGTTGCTCATTTTGAAACCATAAGAACAATCATAGCTTTAGCTGCTCAACTGAATTGGCAGATTTATCAGTGTGATGTAAAATCAACATTTCTAGATGGAAAGTTGTAAGAAGAAGTTTATGTTACACAACCAGAAGGATTTGTTATCTCTGGAAAAGAAGAACAAGTGTACAAGCTAAAAAAGGCATTTTATGGCTTAAAACAAGCTCCACGGGTATGGTATGGCAAAATTGACTCATATTTTCTACAAAATGGTTTTGAGAGAAATAAGAATGAACATGCATTATACATAAAAAGACAAGGTATAGATCTTCTTCTTGTTTGTCTTTATGTCGATGATATTATATACATGGGGACTTCTACTTCTCTTATTTATGAGTTTCAGATCTGCATGAAGAAAGAGTTTGAAATGATAGACTCAGGTTTGTTACACTGCTTTCTTGGCATAGAGGTGAATCAAGTTGAAAATGTACTGTTTATCTCTCAAAGAAAGTATGCTGCTGGTTTACTCGAAAGATTTAATATGCTTAACTCTAATATTGTAGCTACACTTATGAATTTGAATGAGAAGCTGCAGGTTGATGATGGCATTGAACTAGCAAATGAAAAAAAATTAAGAAGTCTTGTTGGTGGGTTGATTTATTTAACATACACTAGACCAGATATCTCTTTCTCAGTTGGAGTCATTTCAAGGTTTATGCATGCTCTAACAAAGCATTATCTTGGTCCTACAAAAAGAGTACTACGCTATTTAGCTGGAACCATTGATTATGGAATCTGGTATGGCAGAGTAGCTAATTTTAAGCTAGTTGGGTTCATTGATAGTGATTGGGCAGGATGTGTAAAGGATAGACAAAGCACTTTAGGTTTTATCTTCAAACTTGGGATAGAAGCAATATCTTGGAGTTCAAAGAAGCAAACTAGTATAGCTTTGTCATCCTCAAACGCAGAATATATTGTTGCAACTTCAGCAGCTTGTCAAGGAATCTCACTGAGAAATTACTAGCTGAACTTGGTCAAGAACAGAAAGAAGCAACAAAATTTACTGTGATAATAAATTAGCAATTACAATGACAAAAAACCTAGTTTATCACGGAAGAATAAAGGATATTGACATCCAAGCACATTTTATTAGAGATCTTGTTTCAGACGGAGTAATTTCCTTATAGTATTGCAGTATAGGTGTACAAATTGCCGACATAGTCACAAAGTCACTTCCTAAAGATTAGCATGAGGTTCTTCGAGCTAAGGTTGGAGTTTGCAATTTTAAATCAAGGGAGGGTGTTGAAGATTGATTCAAAATTCTATTTTTTTTATTTTACTTAGATTTTGCATGTTACTTTTCTCAAATCTGTTCCTATAATCTCTCACTTGTGGTTGAGGGAAAATAGTTTGTTTGTTTCCTAGCTTTTAGCTATTACTACTATAAAGCCTATTTAAAGGCATGCGAACTAGTTCAATAAGATACAGAAGCATAATAAAAACTCTTGCAACACATTAACTTTGCTCTGCTTCATATTGTTGCTCCATATTTTATTTCTCCTTTATTTCTAGCATTATGCACTTCATAAGTTTAAAATTTCAATGCTTCTACACTTACATACATCATATTCCAAGCATTACTACAATGCATTGTGCACTACATGTATTTATATATATACACCATAGTTTAGTTGTAGGAAGGAATAACCATCTCACCCAGTATTGTATACCATATCATATATCATCTCATGAATCATGTGGAGGAATAGCCATCTCACCCGATAGTATATATCATATCATAGCTTATGATAATGAATAACATTCTCACCCATCATCATATAACATATATATATTCATATATCATAATTAGCTAATTATAAAATGGAATTACAAGCCACCTCTATTAAACTAGAAGACTCATGCTATCATAGATTGACTACAAATCATCAATATTTATCAATTAATCTTGTGTTTACACTTGTCCATTTGCTAAGCTTCAGCTATCCTGAGTCAAATAAACTACAATTACCTTAATCAATCTTACTCTTCACTAAAGGCATAGGACTTATTAGCTATGCTTAAACTAATTGAGTCTGTAGTCCACCACTATTTAAGCCTAAGCTAAGTTTGTAAATCAATACTGTTCAAATCTATGTTTGTTATCCAATGTTGTTCAAGCCTAAGCATCCTTGAGTAATTTCATTGACTTCCTACATCTCATAACTATTTAATCTAACTTCAATGACTAACTTTCCTCTATCACCACACCTACCTGTTGCTTATGCATAAGTACCAAAGAAATAGAGAGACTATGTATCGTTGTAGATAAGTACATAAATGCAATTAAATGTCTAACAAATCAACAAACAAGTAAGTAGCAAGTCAAAAGAAACAACAAATAAAAGAGCAATTAACTAATTAAAAGAAGAATACAAGCAAATGTTATAGAAGACTCCATGGAGCCAGACCAAAGAAACTACCTTTAGTGATGATTAAATGCCCCAAATTGTTTGCAAGACCAAGGAATAACGCACAAGAACACAAACAGAATGAAAGTCACAAAGAAACTTGCTGGCAATGTTACAGGATAATATATCTTATAATTATTACTAATATTTTGTAGTTATTGACTAGGTTTAGTTGTTACCGTTAGGGTCAGATTTGATTATGACTTTATCAGATTTGATTATATATCTTTTTCTTATTTGAATATTATTAAATGTATTTTTTCTTCTCCTATATTTTGGGAAGACATGTGGGATGAATAGCTGGCTCATTTTATGGCTGTCTCCCTCTATATAGTATGTATAGTGTTTCAGTAAGATATATATCGATTCTACCCTAAATTTTATTCATGGTATTAGAGCCATGGTTGGCTCATTCAGTAGAATCGAATTTAGGACGCTAAGGGGCTTGAAAGTCCAGATAATAGACAAATTTCCAGAAAACTCGACAAACATGACCTCACAAAGCACACCCAACATCGCTACAAGTTCTCATCCCTCTGCGTTCTCAAATCCTGATGCTTTACTAGTAATTGTTAACCATAGTCTCAATGGTAACAATTACTTGCAGTGGTCACATGGCATACTTATGTATGTAAGGGAGGGTGGTAAAGAAAAATACCTCACAGGTGAAGCCATTTGCCTAGCCGAGTCTGATCCCAAGTTCAAAACATGAAAGTGTGAAAACAACATGGTTATGAGTTGGTTAGTCAACTCAATGAACAATGACTTCAGTGAAGATTTTGTTCTCACTAAAACTGCTTATGAAATCTAGAAGGATGCTCAAATGATATTCTCAAGCATAAAGAATACATCTGCCATTTTTCATATCAAGACTACTATTCATGATACCAAGCAAATTGACAGGTTAGTGACTCAGTACCACTCATTGATGAGCAAATTGTGGCATCAACTCGATATATATGACCCTCATTCATGGGCATGCACTAAAGATCTCAGTTACTACAAGAAACCGCTCAACCGTGAGTGTGTATATGAGTTTCTATTGTGTTTAGATTCCCATTTTTTAAGAAGTTCATGGAAGAATTATGGCATTACAGTTCGTGAAGTCCTCAACTTGGTTAAGTGTGAGGAAAGTCAAAAGCAACTGAATCAAGGGACACACACTCATCAACTTGTACTTGAACCATCCACTCTTACTGTGAAAAATGGACAAGGACAGGAGCTTGGACAAAAAGCTGGCAAACGTTGATGTGACCATTACCAAAAAAGTGGTCATACAATGGAGAACTATTGGAAGTTACATGCAAAACCATCAAATCTTAGATAGAGATCAAAACCTAGTTTTGAAGTAATGTTGTTACCATTGGAGAAAAGCTAGATTCTGAACTAGTGTCTTTAAGCAATGATGAGATCGACATGCTAAGGAAACTTCTAACCAAGCGTGATGCTAAATAGGATAGTGTTATAGGGTCAAGTAGTTTGGTCAAATTAAGTACTGTTATAGATGTCCTTAAAGCTAAGATTATTGATGATTATTCTTGGCCCCTAGATTCTGGTGCAATAGACCATATGACAAGAAATGAAACATTATTTGAGGATTTCGAACCATATTCTAGTAACAAATCTATAAGGGTTGCTAATGGTAAAGTGGTTTAGGTTCATGGTGTTGGCACTATTAAAATATTTGATATAATTATTATAAATGTATTGTATGTTCCTGGTTTGGACTACAATATGATATCTATCAGCAAATTAACAAAAAAATCATTAGTTGTTTGATACAGGATTTGGAATTGGGGATGAAGATTGGCAATGCTCAGGAAGTTGATGGACTCCATATTATGGAAGGAACTCAACCAACTAAGAAGAATTTGGCTCTTGCTTGTTTGAATAATGATGCTATTTTGTGGCACTATAGTTTAGGCCATCCTAGTTTAAACTATATGAAGCTTATGTATCCAATTCTTTTCAATAAGAATGATGTTTCTTTTCAATGTGAGTTTTTGTCAACTTTCCAAACATATCAAACACACATACTTGCCTTGCCCTTATACTTGTTCTAAACCTTTTGCTTTAATTCATAGTGACATATAGGGCCCATCCAGGGTAAAAACTACAAACAATGCAAAATGGTTTGTAACATTTATAGATGACCGTACAAGGCTGACTTGGGTTTACCTTCTGAGAGAAAAATCTAAGATATTTGACATGTTTAAAGTTTTTCATGCTCTTGTACAAACTCAGTTTCAAACTCAAATTCAAATATTCAGAAGTGATAACGCTAAAGAGTACCTTAGTAAAGCCTTTGGTCAATACCCAAGTGACAATGGAATTTTCAATCAAACCTCTTGTATCAATAATCCACAACAAAATGGAGTGACTAAGAGGAAAAATAAACATTTACTTGAGGTAGCACGGTCTATAATGATTACCAACAATGTTCCTAGTTACTTTTGGGGTGATGCTATCTTAACTGCAGCCTATTTGATAAATACGATGCCAACTAACCTTATGAAGTTTTCTTCACTAGTGACAAAACTTGATGAGCTCTACCCCTCCAATATACCTATCATAAGCATTATACCACAAAAAGTATTTGGTTGTGTTGCTTTTGTGCATAATGATAGTGGGGGGAAGTTTGATCCTAGATCATATAAGTGCATTTTTCTAGGTTACTCAACCACACAGAAGGAATATAAATGTTATTCACCTACTTTGCATAAATTCTTTGTTACTATGAATGTCACTTTCTTTGAATACCTACCATATTATTCAAAAACTCCTATTCAGGGGTAGAATTCAAAACATGAATGGCTTTTTTTGAATTATGATAGTTCTTACTCACACCCAGTTCCTTTTATGATGCCCACCAGTCATCAGCCTATCCATCATGAGTCTCAACCTGGCCTGAAAAATCAAAAAACAATTTCAAATAGTTTTGACCCACAGCCTATAAACAGTGATCCCAGACTTGATATAGTTCAACCTACCCAACACTTACTTGGAAATGAAATTGATGAAGTTGAAAATGAAATAGTTCAGGATATTGAAACTAAGGATGAGCAGCAATATGTGGAGCCCATTGTCTATACAAGAAGGAGGAAAGAAGGCCATCAGTAAACACAAAAATCTGATGAAGATAAGAGATAAAATGAGTCCATCAATATTCCATTACATGGTCATGATTCAGACTCAATTCCAAATCCTATGAAGGATTTAAATCTACCAATTGCCTTGAGGAAGGGTGTTAGATTATGCACCAAACATCCTATCAATAGATATATTTCTTATGAAAGGTTTTTTCCTAATTATAAAGCCTTTGTTACTCAATTGTCATATGAAAAATTGCCTGAGAATTTCCAAGAAACTAATAAAGATCCTGAATGGGGGAAAGCTATCCAAGAAGAACTTATGGCATTGCAGAAAAATCAAATATGGAAACTAAATTATTTGCCTTAAGGAAAAAAGGTGGTAGGATGCAAATAAATATTTACTGTAAAATATAATCCAGATGGTAGCATCGGTCATTACAAAGCTAGACTTGTAGCTAGAGGATTCACACAAACTTATGGAATTGACTATCAGGAGACATTTGCACCTATGGCTAAGTTTAATGCTATCAAAGTACTCCTATCATTGGCAGCAAATTTAGATTGGCTGCTTCATCAACTTGATGTGAAAAATGCATTTCTGAATGGGGATCAAGAAGATGAAGTTTATATGAACATTCCTCAAGGCTTGAAGAATGTGTCAAATCAATCTAAGGTGTGTCGGTTGTACAAGTCTCTATATGGCTTAAAACAATCACCGAGGGTGTGGTTTGGAAGATTTAACACTATTGTGAAGTACCTTGCGTATATACAATCTTAAGCAGATCATAATATGTTTGTAAGGCATTGTAGGGGTGGAAAACTAGCAATTCTCATCATATATGTAGATGATATAATTATTACTGGAGATGATAAAGGTGAAATTTAGAGGTTAAAATAGGCTCTAGCTGCAGAATTTGAGGTAAAATACTTGGGACATCTTAGGTACTTTCTTGGTATGGAGATTGCAAGATCATGCAAATGTAGTTCGGTATCTCAAAGAAAGTACACTTTAGATTTACTTAAGGAAATTGATCTTCTTGGTGCAAAATCAGCTGATACCCTAATGGAAAGTACAGACAAGATGGGTATCAACAGAAAAGGAACACCAATTGATACAAGAAGATATCAATGACTGGTAGGGAAATTGATTTATTTATCACACACTAGACCAAATATAAGTTTTCCTATGAGTGTTGTAAGCCAACTTATGATTAGACCACAAGAAGAATATATGGATGTCATGGTTAGAATTCTCAAGTACTTGAAGATGACTCCAGGAAAAGGTTTATTTTTTGGAAAACATCATTCAAGAGGACTTGAAGTATTTACAGATGCATATTAGGATGGCTTAGTTATTAACAGAAGATCTGCTACAGGATATTGCACGTTTGTGTGGGGAAATCTTGTCATGCAGAGGAGCAAGAAGCAATTTGTTATGGCAAGAAGTAGTGCTAAAGTTGAGTTCCTAGCTCTTATTCACGGTGTTTGTGAAGGAATGTGGCTGAAATGGGTATTAAGCAAGTTGAGAATATCATGCAATCCACAAATGAAGGTTTGGTGTGATAATATGGAAGCAATTGGAATGGCTAAGAATCTTATCTATCATGATCAAACAAAACATGTTGAGATAGATAGGCATTATATAAAGGAAAAGGTAGAGTCAAAGGTGATTGATCTCCAGTATATGCCCACAAATAGACAAGTGGCAAACTTGCTTGCAAAGGCTCTTCCAAGAGTAAGATTTGAAGAACTAAGTTGCAAGCTGGATGTGATCAATATATTCATACCAGCTTGAGGGGGAGTGTTGCCAATATTACATGATAATATATCTTATAATTATTGCTAATATTCTATAGTTATTGACCAGGCTTAGTTGTTAACCTTAGGATCAGATTTGATTATGACTTTATCAAATTTGATTATATATTTTATTCTTATTAGAATATTATTAAATTATTTTATCTTCTCCTAATTTTGTGGCAAGATACGTGGGATGAATAGCTGGCTCATTTTGTGGCTATCTTCCTCTATATATTCTATATAGTGTTTCAGTAAGATATATACCAATTCTAGCCTAAACTTTGTTCAAAACTAAAAAGGAAAAACATTATGTCAACAGAAAAAATAGACATTGGTCATACAAGCATGAATCCAGGAGAATCCATCCCATGAATTGTTGCCTAGCTAGAGACACCAGAGAGACCACACTCCTTGATAAGTCAAGATCCTAGCTAGCACTCAAGGTAGCAAGAGAGACAACTCACAAAAGCTCAAAGCTTTCTGGAAATTCATTCTTAATTCAATCAAGTTGGCCTCCATACACCAAAGTGGCATCCTTTTATAGAGCTTAGCCACTAAACCTTATCCTAAACAAAAATATGAAATTGCTAAAGAGGGCCTAGAGTACGACGCCACTTACAAGGAGCAATTAGTAAAACAAACTTGACCAAAATAGTCCTAGGGGCAACTAAAAATAATAAAGTTCTAGAACTAATAATAAAATTACATAAACTTAATTTCCAAATCTCACTAAAATAGGAAATAAAATTATTAAAATAAAACTACTAATATTCAGACTTAAAGGCGCCTCCTTTAGTAAATCACAAGACAAACACATGACTTTAAATGTAATCTTCATTATGGGCCTTTCTTGGGCTTGGCTCTTCCTTATGCAACAGTGATATAAATATCACACCATCTTGCCTTTGTTGGGCCTCAAATTTGCGCAAATGAAGTAGTTCTAAGTCAAGCATATTCAGAATCAACCCACTCAAAGCCTCCTCTCATTGCTCTAGTCTTGGATCTTGTCACTGACCAACTATGCCTTGAAGAGGGTCATTGTGTTTCAAAGGTTGAACTCCAAGTTCTTGTTCAGCACCTTCAGCACCATGTTGATCACGCCATAAGCTTGCTCCATCAAAATGTGTTGAGGACTAAATGATCAATTAGTTAGATAAACAAACAGCAAGCAACCAAGCAAACAAACAAATAAATGGACGAAGGAATAAATGATATAAAAAAATATATAGACAATCGAATTATACTATGATCTATGATCTAGTCATATGTTCAAGTACTTGAACACGATACGCACTCAAAATAAAGTGGAAAATCGTCAATCTAGCACACTTCTGATTAGCACACTTTACCATACCTCATGTCAAATCACTACGGCTTTATGTCACCTCCATGACAATATACATTCTCCAAAATGTTATACACTATGTTACAAGGTATATATAGATCCACTCTCCGTTAGTTTGGCAACAACATCCTTGCATTTTCATCTTCTCAATTATGGACAATCCATTCAACAAGATACAACAAAGTAATCACAAAAAAAAAAAAAAGGAATACTTCGAATAACTAAATAAATAATGAGTTAGTTAAACCAATAAATAATTATTTAACTAGCAATTAATATGCAGTTATATAAAGAGCAAATAAGTAAATAGAATAATTAATCAAATGAAAGTTTACTAAAGGAAATTTAATTTGCAATAAACATAAACAGTACATGGAAGGAAAAGAAAGAAAGAAAGAAAAAACTAATGGATAAAGAAGAATAAAATAGTTGGACGAATTATTAAATAAATGAACAATTAATTATGTGAAAATTGAATGATAAAATTATCATAAAAATAGATAGGAAATTAGTTAATTACATTATCTAGTATAAAGAAATGACCAAAGACGATCAATTATTTAGACAAACCTAAGTGATTTTTTTCCAAATCAAATATAATCATGCATAAAGCACTAATATTAATCAATCAAAACCCTTCCATCCTATCTCATATACTATGTTAATTAAGTTATAGTAAAAAAAAAAAATCAAACACAATGCGATTGAGACATAACAATAATAGCTTTAGTCTATCTCTGAGAAAAAAGTCCTCAATGAACATCCACATTAGCAAAGGGAGGGAGTGGAACCTTTAATAGGCTAACCATATACTCAAAATTCCTATTATGTCAAATACTCATAGCTTAGCGATGACACCATTAACACAATCTGCATAATTCAGCATATTGGAAAATAAGATTATACGAAAATACAACAAATCCTTTCCATAATCAAGGGAGACCACCATTAATTTCCGTAACCAATACTATGTTAGTGAAGAAGGGATGCACTAATCCTTTTGTCATGAAACCTGTTCATTGCAAATAGCAGATATAATATTATATTGGTAAGCTTATATCATAAAATGCGTGGGACCCACCATTCTATCATAGACTTCCTACACATATATGAGAGCACATTCGGTGATGAGCACCGCGCTCATCAGTTTTCAGGACCGTCCAGATCAAATCTGGACGGTCCTGATTTAATTATATTTAATTATTATATTTTTAATATATTTTTATTTTATTAAATAGAAAATTTAAAATAAATATAAGTTTGTAGTTATTATTTTTTAAAAAAATAATTTTATTATGTAAAAAAAATTAAAATAATAAACTATAAATCAGGACCGTCCAAATTTGATCTGGATGGTCCTGAAACTGATGAGCACGGTGCTCATCAGTTTGTGATGAGCACCGCATGTGCTCTCACACATATATAAGCAGCTAAAAATAAAATCAAAGAGAAGAAAGGCATCCCGTTCTGCCAGATAACAATGATTTAATTCTTTAGCCATGGAATTTACTCACAGGAAGTATAAATATATAGTAGGGACACGGACTTACCTTGGCAGGCTAAACCACTACAACAAAATGTTACCTAAACTCTTGTATTGAGTGACAAAACTCTTAATGAATCAATCCTTCCCTCTAGTAAAGAAGCGTCCGACTTCCCTTCTGCAACTCCAAGACTCTTTTTTTGGCCACTTCGTGTCTCTTAGATTCTGTCTCCTCCCAATATCATATGCCCAATAATTTTTCCACACCAATCTCGGTTGAACAGACTATTGCCCTGAAAATAAGAAGATCCAGAGAAACCCAACCCCGCGCCCCACCCACCCACCCACACACACTACTGCTGCCGGCAGCGCGGTTTGCACACTTCATATGGAGTTTTGGAATTTTCTATAGGTTAATGGTAACTAAGATTTTAAAATTGAAGACTTCAATTGAAATTTTTAAAATGCAAGACACTAAGAAAATCCTAGATAAAAATCTTAACACGCTAAGATCAATGTTTTATAAATTTGCTTTTGGACTATCAAGGAAGCAAAGCCCAACTTCAAGCTTGGAGAAATAATATTCCAAAAAACCCTTTGAAACACATTAATGGACCAATTACAAAGGCAAGGGCCAAAGCTATCAAGGAAGCATTGAATGGGCTTATCCAAGACTTTCATGATAAAGAAGTTTTCTACCTTGATGAGATAGAGGCATCTTCCAAGCCCAATAATCCCTCAACAATGTTATCTTCATATGGAGTAAGAAATATGGTAATTTGCTTACAAGTTCAAGCCTAAGAGAACCAAGCTTCTAATGACTTCACAATTGAAGAACTTACTTGAGGATCCATAACGCTACTCTTAAGCTTAAATCTTTAATGTTTAATTCTTGATGGGTTTCAAGTTATTTTGTCTCAGTTATTTATTTGAGTCTTTGTTGGGTTCCTAATTGTATTTCCAAGAGCCCAAATTAGTATTTTAAGTGTCTTAGGTCCATTATGACTACTTGGCTCTCAAATGGATCATAAATTAGGTATATTTTTGAGTAAAAAACATTACTTTCTTTGTGGCTCTCAAAAAATGACGTTTTTCAAGTAATTTCCATATTTATTTACTGTCATCTAGCGTCTTCGAGGATGTTCTTGCTTGGTTAGCAAGTTGGAATATTCTAGAGTGTCTTAGTCTCCAAATAAGTGAAATTCTTGCAATCTCGTAAGATTTAGTCTTACAATTTAAGTAATTTTCTATTATTTGAAGTCCCTTAACTTTAGGAATAATTAATTACCTTTGTTATAAGATTCTCTAATCATTCTAGAGGATTTTAGGTGTCATTATAAATAGATGTATTTAGGCTTGCATTTTTTATAAGTTGAATAAGAATTATTTTCCTTCAATTCTCTTGTGTGAAGATTATATGAATTTGTGTTCTTTTGAGAACCCATTACCTACCAACCAGAGTGATCAACTAAGTGGGCATCATCATTAGATCTTAGAGAAGAATTTCCTTAGTTCTAGCACGTGATCATCTTCTTGTCTTTGTTTGTGAGTGATCATTTACACTGTATTTTCTGGTTTACTTGGTCTTCCACAAAGAGGATCATATCAGTTGGCATCAGAGCTCAGGTTCGAGTCAACGGTATTGTGCTCTTCATAACTTCTTTCCCTTCTTTCATGTCTTCTTCTTGTGTCCTTATATTCGTCCTTTTCCTTATGTCTTCTTAGGTCTAGATTTATTTTCCTTCTTCTCCTTTGTGGCATCTTGCTTGTGAGTGTTTGTGTTTCATGCTTTCATCCTCATCATCTTCTCCTCCCCTCCACCTATGGCTTTCTTAGTGTTGTTGCTACTTGTGTTTTGTGTTGCTTGAGTCGTACTAATTAGTGCAAAAAAAATTCATCCAAAAAAAGTAAGGAAAAAAAAGTGCATAGCACATTGAAAACAAAGTGCTGAAAGAAAAAGAAAATAATGAAAATAAAAAAAATTTCAGATTTGGTACTTTCTTTGTATGGTTTCCTATTTTGCAGCATTACTTAAGAATCAATCTTGATGCTACTACAAGTCATTGGAGGTTACTTTATTAGTGAGATCCTTCCTACTTGCAACTCAAGTCACTTACTTTTCTAAGTTATATTTCTTAAACACCACTCTCCTTTCCTCTTCCATAACTTTTCTATTAATTTTGTGTTGTTTTCGATTTTGTTCTTCCCATCCATTGTTGTTCTGATTGTATGTTTTTTTTTTGTAGGGAAATCAAGTCATTTACTTGAGTTCCAAGTCATCTACTTGGACCTCTAGAGTAACACCCTCTATCCCTTTTTTTCTTAATCCATCTTGTTTCTTATTCTTGTGTTCCAAGTCTTCATTTTGTCCTCCTCGTCTCTTTAGAATTTAGTTTTGCTCGTTGCCCATATTTGAATTAAAATCTCTTTCTTGATTTGTCTCTTGATTGATCACATTACACACACATTTGATTTAGAAACTTGTTTTCTAAGTTTTTTTTAATTGGTGATTACTTACTTTTATTTCTTAAACTTTGTTTGGTTTGGTTGCTTGAGTTTGATTAAGAACATTTGTAATTCAGAATTTGAGTGGAAAAAGGCAAGAGTGATTACATCTTGATAAAAGCCAAATTGTGTTATACATGAGTGATTCTTAACATTGATTTGAGAGAAACATGTGAGGTGTGTGCTTTGTGAGGTCCTTATTTTC
The DNA here is from genome assembly GCA_026686845.1 of Adenanthera pavonina. Classification (NCBI taxonomy): domain Eukaryota; kingdom Viridiplantae; phylum Streptophyta; class Magnoliopsida; order Fabales; family Fabaceae; genus Adenanthera; species Adenanthera pavonina. Next base: position 17,230,713 of record JAIVEN010000018.1, read on the forward strand.
TTGTTTCAAAATTTTAGGATGTCTGGAGGTAGTAGAGGTAGTGGTAGTGGAGAGGAGTTTCCACCAAATCCTAACCTCAGGATGGATGCTATGACATGACAAATAGATATGATCTTTTGGAAATTGGAAGACATGGGTTCAGCTATGAAAGGAAAGAGAAGTCAACCACGAATTGTTGAGGTAGAAGATACACTTTCTAATACTAAAGATTCTAATGTCAGAAACAAACCAAATACAAAGAAAGATAATGACTTAGGGGGTATTAAATTGAAAATCCCTTCTTTTCAATGAGCATAGGCCCGGATGCATACTTAGAATGGGAGAGAAAGGCGGAGCATGTATTTACTTGTCATAACTACTCAGAGGAAAAGAAAGTAAAGTTAGTTGCTGTGGAGTTTACCCATTATGCAAGCATATGGTAGGATGAACTTCAATCCTCTCGAAGGAGGTATGATGAATGGCCAATAAGTACTTGGGCTGAGATGAAAAGTGTCATGTGAAGAAGATATGTCCCTAGTCACTATTACCATGACTTGCACACTAAGTTGCAGCGATTGGATCAAGGAAATCGATGTGTAGATGAATACTTCAAAGATATAGAGATCGCTTTAATTAAGGCCAACATTAAAGAAGACCCTGAACAGACCATGGCCAGATTTGTGAGTAGATTAAAGATTGAGATCAAAGACAAGGTGGAATTGGAGCATTGCATTAGTGTAGAGAATGTTGTCCATAGAGCTATCCAAGTGGAAAGGCAACTAAATTCCAAGAAGTCCAGCTCATCATCGATGTGGAAGGATTCTAAAAAGTGGAGCAACTCAAGGCCTAAGGAATATTCAAAGGGTTACACGCCTAGCATAAGGCCAAAAGAAGATTTCAAGCCTAAGGATGCCAAGGATAGAGGAAAATCTAAATTTAAGAAATTTAATTCTTCTACTTATAATCCTTCTTTCAATTCCTCTTATAGAGCTTGAGATGTGTTTTGTTTCAAGTGCCAAGACAAAGGACATATCCAATCTTAATGTCCTAATGCTAGAAAGGTCTTGTGGAATGATAACACTCATGATTTGGAGAGTGAATCTGAAATTGAATGTGAGGTTGTGGAAAATGATGATAAGGCTAAAAGGAGTGATGAATATGAAGTTGAGTGTGTTAGTCCTACAATGAGGGGAATTATGGTGACTAGAAGAGCCCTTAACATTCAGACAAAATTGGAGGAAAATTCAAATCAAAGGGAGTAATTGTGTTATACCAAGTGTATTATTAATGAAATGGTATGTAGTTTGGTAATTGATGGAGATAGTTGTACCAATGTAGCAAGTATTTTTCTTGTTGATAAATTGAGTCTACCAACTACTAAGCACCCTACTCCCTATACACTAAAATGGTTTAATAAAAGTGGTGAGTACTGTGTTACTAAGCAAGTCTTGATTTCTTTTTCAATTGGAAACTACCATGATCAAGTACTTTGTGATGTTGCTCAAATGAATGCAGGGTATATTTTATTGGGATGTCCATGGCAGTATGATCGAAGAGTGATGCATGATGGATATAAGAATCATTCTTTTGTACAGCATCAAGGAAAGAAATTCAAGCTTAAGCCTTTGAAGCCTATTCAAGCATATGAGGATCAATTAAAAATTCAGAGAGTATAGAGAGAAAGAAAATGAAGGGAAAGAGTGAGAGGAAGAGAAAAAGAAAATGAGTGAAGTGAAAAAAAAGAAAAGAATGAGAAAAATGAGAGAAAAGAAAAGAAAGTGATTGAGAGTGGAAAAATGAAAGAAAGTTTGCTTATTAAGAGAGGATAGAGAAAGAGCCTTTGAGGCCAAATCTGAAATTTATGTACTTCTCTTGAAAGATTATTGTTTAACTAACTTACTTAACCCTAGTTTGCCTTCTAGTGTTATGTCTTTGTTGCAAGAGTTTGGAGAGCTGTTTCCAGAAGAGATCCCTAATAGTTTACCACCAATTAGGGGAATTGAAAACTAGATTGATTTCATTCCAGGAGCTATCCTTCTGAATAGGCCAGCTTATAGGATGAATCCGGAGGAAGCAAAGGAGATACAACATCAAGTGGAGGAACTCATGAAGAAAGGCTTTGTGCATGAAAGCCTTAGCCCATGTGTAGTGCTCGTGATTCTTGTCCCTAAAAAGGATGGCAAATGGAGAATGTGTGTGGATTGTCGAGCCATCAATAAGATTATGATAAAATATCATTACCTAATTCCTAAACTTGATGATATGTTAGATGAAATGAATGGAGCTTGTTTGTTTTCTAAAATTGATTTGAGAAGTGGGTACCATCAAATTAGGATGAAAGAAGGGGGTGAGTGAAAAACCGTTTTAAAAAAAATTTGGTTTGTATGAATGGCTTGTGATGCCTTTTGGATTGACAAATGCCCCTAGCACTTTTATGAACTTAATGAACCATGTTTTTTGTGCTTTTATAGGGAAGTTTGTAGTTGTGTACTTTGATGATATTCTAGTTTATAGCAAGAGCCTTGATGAGCATGTTAAGCATTTAAGGATTGTCCTTGTGACTTTCAAAGAACATAGGCTTTATGCAAATTTAGAAAAGTGCACATTTTGTATGGATTTTATGGTGTTTTTGGGTTTTTCTGTAGGTGCTAATGGGATTAGTGTGGATGAAGAAAAGATCCAAGCTATCAAAGAATGGCCTACACCCAAGAATGTTAACTAGGTGAGATCTTTCATGGACTTGCTAGTTTCTATAGAAGGATTGTGAAGGATTTTTCTACCGCAGCCGCACACTTGATTGAATTGGTGAAAAAGAATGTTGTGTTTAAATAGGGTGATTCACAAGAGCATGCATTTAATGTGTTGAATAATAAATTGACTCATGCTCTTGTCTTCGCCTTGCCTAACTTTAGTAAAGTGTTTGAAATTAAATGTGATGCTAGTGGAATAGGAATAGGTGTTGTTCTTATGTAGGAAACTAGCCAATTGCTTACTTTAGTGAGAAATTGAGTAAAGCCAAGTTGAATTATCCCACCTATGATAAAGAGCTATATGCATTGAAGATAGCTCTTGAAACATGGCAGCACTATCTCCTTCCAAAGAAGTTCATCATCCATAGTGACCATGAGAGCTTGAAGGAGCTTAAAAAAGACATGCAAGGTGTTTGGAATTTATTGAGCAATTTCCATGTGTGATCAAGCATAAGAAAGCTAAAAAGAATGTGGTTGTTGATACACTTTCTAGAAGGTATACTCTCTTAACTTCTTTACATGCTAGATTGCTTGGATTTGAGATGTTAAAATCTTTGTATGAAACTGATGATGATTTTAGAAAGATTTGGACTTTGTGTGTTTTGCATGGATATAAGATTTCTATCATCTTGATGGTTTCCTTTTCAAAGGAAATAGATTATGTGTACCTAGATATTCTATTAGTAAGTTGCTTGTGAAGGAAACACATGTTGGTGGTTTGATGGGTCATTTTGATGTTGATAAAAGTCTTGACATGTTAAATGAACACTTTTATTGGCCTACTATGAGAAAGGATGTGATAGCTTGTTGTGATAGATGTGTCACATGTAGACATGCTAAGTCTAAGGTGCAACCCCATGGTTTATATTCTCCCTTACCCATCCCTGAACATTCTTGGACTAATATTTCTATAGATTTTGTGCTTGGTTTACCTAGGTTTTCTAGTGGAAATGATAGCATTTTTGTTGTGGTTGATAGGTTTTCTAAGATGGCACATTTCATTACATATAGTAAGACTCATGATGCTGTGCATATTGCTAACTTGTTTTTTTTAAGGAAATTGTGAGATTGCATGGCTTGCCTAAAACAATTGTGAGTGATTGTGATGTAAAATTCTTGTCTCATTTTAGGCATACTTTGTGGAGTAAATTAGGTACTAAATTGTTGTTTTCTACCACTGCATACCCACAAATTGATGGCCAAACTGAGGTAGTTAATAGGACACTTACAACTCTGTTAATGGCTGTAATTCAAAAGAATTTGAAGAATTGGGAGAATTGCTTACCTTATATTAAGTTTGCTTACAATAGAGCCGTGCACTCTACTACTTATTCTCCTTTTGGAATTGTATATGGTATTAATCTATTGTCTCCCATTGATATATTGCCATTACCTTGTTCTGATATTTGAGGGTGAATCCTTTCCAAAAGGGGGAATGATAGAGACTATCAAGGAAGCAAAGTCCAACTTCAAGCTTGGAGAAGTAATATTTCAAAAGACCTTTTGAAACACATTGATGGACCAATTACAAAGGCAAGGGCCAAAGCTATCAAGGAAGCATTGAATGGGCTTATCCAAGACTTTCAAGATAAAGAAGTTTTCTACCTTGATGAGATAGAGGCATCTTCCAAACCCATAATCCCTCAACAATGTCATCTTCATATGGAGTAAGAAGTATGGTAATTTGCTTACAAGTTCAAGCCTAAGAGAACCAAGCTTCTAATGACTTCACAATTGAAGAACTTACTTGAGGATCCATAACGCTACTCTTAAGCCTAAATCTTTAATGTTTAATTCTTGATGGGTTTCAAGTTATTTTGTCTCAGTTATTTATTTGAGTCTTTGTTGGGATCATAATTGTATTTCCAAGGGATCAAATTAGTATCTTAAATGTCTTAGATCCATTATAACTACTTGACTCTCAAGTGGATCATAAATTAGGTATATTTTTGAGTGAAAAAAACATCACTTTCTTTGTGGCTCTCAAAAAGTGACGTTTTTCAAGTAATTTCCATATTTATTTACTGTCATCTAGTGTCTTTGAGGATGTTCTTGCTTGGTTAGCAAGTTGGAATATTTTAGAGTGTCTTAGTTTCCAAATAAGTGAAATTCTTGCAATCTTATAAGATTTAGTCTTACAATTTAAGTAATTTTCTATTATTTGAAGTCCCTTAACTTTAGGAATAATTAATTACCTTTGTTATAAGATTCTCTAATCATTTTAGAGGATTCTAGGTGTCATTATAAATAGATGTATTTAGGCTTGCATTTTTTATAAGTTGAATAAGAATTATTTTCCTTCAATTCTCTTGTGTGAGGACTATCTGAATTTGTGTTCTTTTGAGAACCTGTGACCTACCAACTAGAGTGATTAACTAAGTGGGCGTCATCATTAGAGCTTAAGGACGAATTTCCTTAGTTCTAGCATGTGATCATCTTCTTATATTTGATCATGAGTGTTTGTTTCTGTAGTATTTTTAGGTTTACTTGATCATCCACCGAGAGAGTTATATCATTCACAATTTGTTGTTGTTCTTATTATTATAAAGATGCATTACCCTAATCCTAAATGGATAGAAATTTTAGACTTCCCCTAAACTCCAAGATAATGATAACCAAGATTTAAATTCTATAAGAAAATCCTAAGTAATATCTTGATCAACTGTTGGATTAGATAACACTATTGTTATTTAGTGATTAATTTTTATGTGCACCTATGATTTTAATCATTCATGTTTTTTTTACTTTATAATTTTTTGCCTATTTATTTATTTTCATTTAAAGAACACATCTAATTTTACACTTCAAGAAAATTTGAATTCACACACACATATAATCATTATTATTTTCAAGGGCATTACAACTTTTGTCAGCAAAATTATCACTTGGTTGTTCATGCTTAAACAAAGGAATGAACATCAAATATGGTCTTTTATTGAACAGTTGAACTCATTCAAACTTCAAATTAAAGTAATTACTTAAACAGACAATAGGGAGCATTGGTAGATTAAATTAAGTAAGAATTTCCCATTTAGTTATTTTATTATTATTGGACTTTTTGGGGTTGCATTAGTTTTTTAAAAAATTGTGCATGTTTCATTGAATTATATACCGGCAAAAAAAATTATTATGACAAATGCTTAAATGTTAGGGGCCTAGTTAGGATAAGTTGTAATAGTGTGTATTTTCCAGAGTAGTAGCAGTTTTTTCAAATAAAGTATACGTGCTTTGGAGATGTCTTAAAGTAGATCACAATTATTTCACTATGAAGAGTTTCGTTGACAACATAGTTATTGATTTTTAATTGCTGTTATTAATAATGGTTTATTCAAAACGTTTTCCTGTTAATAGTTCTATTGTTTTATACAATTATCTAGCATTTAATTTAGCTAAAAATATGACATCAAATATGGTATATACTTTTAAAGATTATAATGTTCTTTCACATTAATCTACAACTACTTTGAAGGAGATAATTCCACAGGTATAACTCTATACACTGAAAACATATTTTTTCCATTTGCTTTTTATTGTGATTTTTTTTTGTTAACGAATGATTATAACCCGTAACAGAATAAACCTTTAGTTTTTTTTTTCATTTATTTTGTAATTTATATATTGAAAATGAAAATATTGATAAGCTATATATATTGTAATGACATTATGGTATTTGTTTAGACATGTTTGGTAAGCTAGTTTCAATAAACAACTTTGGGGTTGAATCCAAGGAAACTATGTGGAAGGACTAGGAGGCAAGTACTCAAGAAAGTTGTGAGATAATTTATATAATGTCTTACAATTATGAATGCCAAACTTTTGTTCTTGTCAAATATAGAACAAGTAGCATGTAATATCCCAAAATTCTATTTGTGTTTAGGATAATTTTAATATATTTTGCCCCAAATGTGGACCTAGGGGGAAGATAAAGAAAGACATTGAGCAATGTTGGATTGTATAGTACGATATTTGAATTTTGGACCCTAGAAATGTGAAGAAGAGATGGAAAGCAAATTGGACCATTTTTGTAATTAAATGAACATTTCAGGTCCTTAAATATAATTATGTTGAATCCTTAGCCCTAATTATTTTTTAAATTTATTTCAACAAGAATTAAATTTAGGAAAATATTTTAGAAAATAAGGTCTTGCTAAATAGGTATGTTAAGCCCAAAAGTGTGATCCAAAAATAATTAGAGAAGTTGAAAATAATTCAAGAAGTTAAAAAGATTAGAAAGGATTTTGGGGTAAGTGGGACCCACTAAGTCCAAAAAGGTTACTGGGCCCAAGTTGTAAACCCTAAAGTCCAATTATTGAAGATATTCTAGTGGGGTCCACAATGATACAGAGTGATGTCATAAATGGAAAGAAAAGAAAAGAAATAAGTGGATAAAAAGTATAACCAAAAATTCATTTAAATTCTTGATGGTCAAGTATAGCCAATGGAAGAAAAATACTTTCCTTTCCTCTCCCTATGTTGAAGGAAATGTAGGGCCAAAAAAGACTAAAATTTTGGCAAAATAAAAATACTTGGAGAAAAAGCAAAAAATAGCTTCTTCAAGAAGGAGTTTAGAGTGGTAAGCAAGAAAAAATATGGACCATTTGATCTTGAGTTAAAATCAATGGCTATGATTTGAAGAGACTACTTCTTAAAGAAGACTTATGCTTGGAGAGCAAGAAAAGGAATATTAGACATTAGATCAAAACAGAAATCAATGGATGAGATTGCTTTGAATTGCCTATAAATAGAGAAAGCTCTCTTCTCCTCCCATTCTTTCCATTCAGCAGAGTTTTAGAGAGAAGAAGTGAGCTATTGAGTTCTTCAATTCTAGAGTGAGAAAGAGGAGGAAAATCCTAGGAAGAGAAGGAGTAGAGCAAGACGTAAGCAAAAAAGCTTAAGGTAACCATCTCCTACCTGTTTCTAAGCAGGGACGAATCTAGAATTTAGCATATGGGGGGCTAAAAATAGAAATTGTGTGAAGAGTGGGGGAGCTAAAATTATTTTTCACATTTTCTTACAAACAAAAATAAACAGATTATAAAAGAAATGCTTGCCCCCCTCTGTATCCGTCCATGTTTCTAAGATTATTTGTATGAGTTTGATGAAAATCTATAACCCTTGCATAAACTATGATTTTTGGCCAAACCAAGTAATGGAACTAGGGTTGCAATTCTCATGAAACTTATGATAGAAATGACTTTCTCATGCAAAAATGAGTAGGATTATGGTAAGAGTTTAATTTTAGAACCAAATATCTAAAAGATGATTTTTGAAACCCTAGGTTGAAGCTATAATGCTTAGTAATGGTTAAAGAGTAAGTGTAATGTTATGTATTTAGGTTTTGGATACTCAAGGAAGGAATTCTGATAATTTACACAAAGTTGTAAGGCCAAGGAATTGATATTACTTCTAAGGTAGAAACTTAACTATTTATTGCATTTTATGTATTTCTGAATAGTTATGTGATTGATGTTATTGCCATGTTGAATTGATGTTCTCCTTTGTTGAGATTGGTTTTGTTCAAATGATGTCATGGCCATGGATGTGCAATTCTAAGGGGAAAGTACATCAAAATTTTTATTTGAACAACAAAGTAAAGTTTGAATATATTGAAAGTATGATGCGTAGCTACTTGTTTGATGCCGTGATATGTTTGAATGTTAATGTTGTTATTGGGATTTTCTTGAATCTCCCCCCTCCCTCAGCTACTAACATGTCTAGGGTGAAGCAATAATGAGGAGATGGGCAAAGAGATAGAGATGTGAAGAAAAGCAAGATTTTATGAAATTAAATTCAATATTTTGTGTTAAGGTACGTAAAAATTATGGAATGATGCAAGATCTATGTGATATTGTGTTGAACACGCTTCTTTATGTTTAATGTGATGTTTTGAAGTGGTTTGCAATGAACTTATGCTTGTTCCTCCAAATCATTCAATTCAAGGAAATTTCCTTCTATCACTTCATTGGATCCTACACTCTCATTGAGTTCTTCTTCAGGCTCTGGACTTAACCATCCATTGTGGTTGGAGGCCTAGCTATTGCTATCAGAAAAAAATGTAATATCCTTATTTTTTATGGGATGTTATAAAATGAATAAAAGATGAGAAACGAAGTGAGACGAAAAGGCTATATATAATTAGGATTTAGAAAGAATTAATTTCTTATCTAATTTTCAGAAGAAGTTATGTTTAATCTTAATTGGAATTAATTTTTCAAAAAGTTTTCAATAGAAATTAATTCTAGAACTTACTCTGGAAAATATGTAATATACCATTTAAATGAAAGCTCGCTCCAAGCTGAGCACAACGGTATAAGTATTGCATAGCCGGGAGGTTGACTAATTTGAAAGTCAATATTAATAATGCAAAAAGAAATAATAAAAAATTAACCTTTAGGTAAAATTATATAAAAGTACCCAAAAGAATGGATAATTATTTTTTAACCGGCTTAGGGGCAAAATAGTCATTTCTTGGGTTATAAGTAAAATATGAATATTGAATTTAAGCTTTAAGGAAAAAAATGTTGATATCATAAAATGTATAAGTAACTGGGAAAAATAGAGAGATATCATTAAACATGAAGAGGGGCAAAGAGATTATTTTTTCAAGTTAAATGAAAAAATAAGAAAATTATACTTTTATCCCCAGAATTAAGAATCCTTGCATTTTGATCCCTTAATGCGAACGAGGAAAAAGAAGTTTAGAAAAATTATACATAATGACCCGAAAGTTTTAAAAATTATAAATTTATCCTAAGTCAAGGGTAATTTTGGAAATATAAAAAATTATAATCAAAATGAAGCTCTTGATGAGATAAGCCCAGTGTAATAATGTTTGGAAATTAATAAACTCAATATCAATTTATTATGGGCATTTAGAATAAAAGTCAGTATTATATCGAGTAAAGGTTATTTTGGACCGCAGAAAAAGCAGTACATGGTTATGGACAGTAAATGGACCATACCAAATATATTTTGGATCAAGATAATGATTATAGTTCAAAAGTAATTTTTGAATAATCCTGTACCAATTGAATGACAATTACGACAAAAGTATTTAATCAGAACAGGTAAATTTAATTAGTAAAGGATATAATAGTCCATTAAAATTATTGAAGAAATTTTTGATCAAAATTGAGGGTGAAACACGTCTAGAAATCAGAATGGGACAAGGAGGAAATTTTCTCAAAAACTCATTAAAGTTAACCAAGTTTGGTTTACTAAACTAATATTACTATTTCTTCCTTTCATCTCTTTCCTCCAAGTGATGGGTTAAAGTGTGGTTAGCCTTCATTTACCTTCATTCTTCACATCTGGATAGAAGCAAAATGAGAGGAAGAGAGCAAATTACACAAAGGAAAAAGGAAGAGCAAGAAGAGAAAGTTGAAGACCAAAAACATTAAGGTAAGCTTCCATGATCACTAGCTTGTGTTCTTGAGTGCTTAGGAGTGCTTTCATGGAGTTTTTCTTCCTCCTTTTCCTCTGAAATGTTCATCCATAGGAGAAAGTAGAGAGAGAAAGTTGAGCTATGGCCAAATAATCAAAGGAAAAGGGTAAAATATGTATTAGAAAGCATGAAAACCTAAGCTAGTGCATGATTCATGGAGCAAATAATTTTCTACAATTTTTCTATTAATTTTGACCAGCCTAGGGTTTCTAATAGAGAAGGAATTTCAAAATTTTGACCCCAAAAATAGATTCCTTAGGTCCAAATATGTAAGAACAAGGGTGTTGTATAAGAAATTCTAAGTGGTTTGTAAAATTAAATTTTATGGTTCAAGTGTGCACTTTGTGAAGTAAATCATGAAGCCAGAGCCTAATGGCCTTGTTTTATGATGCTATAGGGTTCCAAGAAGTGATAAGAGATCAATGGAAGTGTGCATAAAGTTTGTAAAGGTTTGGAAAGTCCAAAGGTAGTTTACTAACCTAATCTTGCATTATATTATTATATAGTTTGCAATGATTTTTATGTTATCTCAAATGTTTGTAATGATGTATTATGATAATTTTTTGATATTGGTTGAGTTATTTGAGGGGTTCTGTGACCCTGGGATATCCAAAATATGAGGTGAAACTCCATCCAATTTTCTACAAAATGTTTGAGCATAGATAATTCTAAATGATTAAATGATGATTTGATGATGTATGCTTGCATTTTGTGATGATATATTTTCTTGATTGGTGGAGACTACTAAGATTCTTCGAATCTCACCCTCCCTAAATAATAAACATGCTAGGCTCAAACCATGGCAAGGATGACACGGAAGCTATGGAGAAAGAAGAAAGAAATTATTACTTGAATTGATGAATCATGCTATGACGTCATCTTTTGAAATATTATGGAAATCATGTATATGCTATTAGATCTGTACCTCAATGATGTTATGTTCCCTTGAGTATCATGAAATGATGGGTATAGATTTGGAACCAAGAATAATGCTATAAACAAGTTATGAAGCTTATTTTGCCAAGTGATGCATGGAAAAGTTCATTTTCTAAACACTCTGATTATTAGCATAGGTACTATTCATGTAAGACAAGGCAATTATTTGAATGGTTTATATACTCTAAAAGTAGATAGAATAAACTTTCAAAAGAGTTAAAGAACACCTAAATTGGATAAGTGTACAATTTATGGTGAATTTTCAAAGTTATGGTTCAAAACAAGACAGTGGAGAGAAAAATTGGAACTTTTTACATGAACATTGGAAATTTCAAAATACAATAGAAAATTGCACATAGCTCAAAAAATTCAGTTCTGGAAACCTCGAAGTCTGAGGAAATGAATGCCATAGGTTTGATAGTATTTGGAACTATAAAGAAAGAGTTATGTAATTGCTCCTAAAAATGTTCTAGTAGAAGTAGTATTCTGACCCTTAATGATTAAAGTCAATTCCATGTCATGTACAAGGTGAACAAATGACAAAAAAACTTTATCTAAAAAGAAGACACACAGGACTTTCCAATGATATAAAGAATACTTGATTTGGCTTAGGATATCATGAGATATAAATTTTTAAATATAAGGTCAAGACCTAGGAAGTTTCAAAATGACCAAATATACAATAAATATTTGAGAAATAGACTGTACAAATTGGTCAGATAATGCTCTGTTTCATAATTGTTCCATATAAAAAATCTTTTTATGTATTTTTAGAGGCTTAAATCACTTTGAGATGATTTTTCTATAATTAGTTATGAATTGTTCAATTTTATCAGGTAAAATGGAAAATGCACAATGAACAGTACCCGAAATAAAGAAAATTCTATTTTAATATTTTTATACAATCAAGTTTCTAATCATGCAATAATAAATATAATTGGAGTGTAGTACATGAGAAATGGATATGAGCTTAAGATGTTACACAAAATATGCTGCCTGTCTTCATCATGTAATAAGTTTCTAGTAAGTCACACCAACTAAAGAGAACTACAACTAACTAGCTAGTTGAACATTTTTCCTTACAAAGATTCATAGCTATCTTTGCCTAAACATTGACTTTGATAAAAAAAAAAGTAATATCTTACCCTTATAGCTCTTTTCTTATGTATTAGACAATATTTGGAATCCATTTGAAGGAGTTTAGAAGCTTAAATCATTTGAAAAACCAAAACAAAAAAAAATTACTATTTTGGGTACTATTCATTTAGTCATTTCCATTTTCATGTTGAATTTTGAAAAATCATAACTAAATGTAGAAAATTGTATGAGAGTGATTCAAGCCTCTAAAACTAGACTAAACCTTGCTCTACATGGGAAAAATAAGGAATTCAACATTTAGCACGTCAATTTATATAGTATTTTTTGTGATGTTTATTGTTCATTTGACTTTTCAGAAATTCTCTAGATTTTGTAATCTAACTTTGAGAATTCATAACTCCTTCTATACTTGACCATTTTAAGTATTCTTGGATTTCTTAGAAAGCTTATTATGTCTAATTTGCATACATACTAGCCACTAGGTTATTATTTTGTATCTTGGTTGAATTTACTCTTCCTAACCTTTAGTGCACCAAATTGGGTAATTTAGACACAAGGTGACTAAGTTCATATTTTCATTACCTCATTAGAATTTAGTCATAACCAATTATGAACACTACATAAGGTTTACAAGAACATTTCTAACTAGAGATACATATTTAAAACTTCAAACATTAATTTATACATAACTTCCAAAATAAAGCAACATTATTTCTAAACCTAAAATATTCTTCTTCTTCTTCAATCTTCCATTCCCTTGCCATGGTCCTTAGCATTACTTGTGTCTATCATGGTTAGTAGGTTTTGGGAGTGAAATTGAATAATCTCAGTAGTAATAAAAATTTCAAGCAATTATAGCATTCATAAATAGCCATAAAGCATCATGGAACATCATAAAACATTAACAACTATGTCTCAAGGGTTGTATGATTTAATATTTTTACTATAATGCAAATGAATGATAGCAAGTGGCAAGTGCAACCTAGGTCATATTTACAAAGGAGGAATGAATGTAAGTGATTAAGAAAGTTTAAGAAGTGTTACACTAAATGCAACTAGTCCCATATGCAACTACCTAAATTAGTAAAGTACCCTAAATGAGAAACTAAATGAGTATGAGGAGAATAAATGGAATGATAGAATGATGTGTTTAGGGATGAGGTTAGGCGAATGGGATAATGATTTGAGACTATGCAAATGTAATGCAATTTAATACAAAATACTACTAGCTGCAATGAACAATGAATGTGGTGAAACTAAGAGAATAACTATGCAAAACTAAGAGAGAATTTTGAAAATGGGGTAAAAGAGTGTTCTCAAGAATGCAAATGAATGTGGTGGTCTTCAACTTTGCTTGGAAGATATTAATCACAAGGCTCTTAAGATTTCTACAACAGGATTCAAAAGACAATGGCTTAATAATGAACGAAAATATGCAATCCAATTAAAATCCTTTGTTTCTAATTCTCAACTTAGTCAATTCCATGAGTCGATTTCACCCAATCATTTAGTCAAACACTTGAAAGGCATTATTCATTACTAAGTATTTGGTTGATTAATTGAATTTCTATCCATTCAGTTGTCATGCTTTAATCAATTTATCCCAATACCATTAACAACCAACCTCACAACTCATCTAAATCTTCAATTTAGCCATCCTAATTCACTAACCATGCATTTAAGAAAACTAAATCAAGCTAGAGACAAGAGTATAGTAAGCTGAAAAATTGCCATGACATTAACATCATAAACCAATTCAATTACACCAACCAAATATACTCCCAATGGAATAAGTCTAATATAATCCCACAATCAGCAAATTACAATTCCAATCCAACAAGCTAACATAGGATACAAAAGAAATCCAAAAGATAAACTATGTAGAAAAATGGAAAATAGAGTAGAGTGAGAATTCCCTTTAGTAGCTTTGTGAGTTCTTGAGCCTTTATAACATCCTTCAAGCTCCATCGAAGACCAGCCACAAAAACTCCTCAACTGTAGCATCTCTAATTTTCTAAATAATATGATATGTAGGAAAATGTGATGATAAAAGCATGATTGGAAAATAGAGTATATTGTTTAAATGCTAAGAAGGACAAAATAGTAATTTCACATGCTTAATCCCTAATTGGAATTAATTTTCAATATGATCTTTAAAAGGAATTAAGTTTAGTCTTTAACTTGAATAAATTTCAAATTTGGTCCTTTATTTATATTAATTGCGAAAATTCCTAGAAAATGATATATGTAGAAATGGACCTTATGACATGTTGAACTAGTTAGAATAATGTATTGAGTTTGAAAGGATCAATTTAAAAGAATACAAACTACAGAATGTTGTAGAATCCAATAGGAAAAAGAAAAATATTATAGGTCCCACAAATATAGAAAAAGTAAAAAGGAAAAATATATAGGCCTCACATAAAATATAGTTTGGGACAGATATTAAGTTAAGTATAGATTCCAAATTAGTTTATTCCTATGTACATAAATGAAAAAATATTATTAGAAAATACTGTAAAAGTACTAATAAACTATCCAGAAAAAAAGTAATCAATATAGCGTATGTCTAGATTAGGAAAAATATGCAACATAAAGGACACTCCTTCTCCTCCTATTGGCCGAAATTTTCAGCATGTGAGGGAAAGGATTATTCTAATAAAATTATGTCATGGATGATGTAAAAACAAGGGACACTTGGAAGAAAATTATGGCAAAGTGGTGTCTTTATATACTCCCTCTTGTGATCGACTTTGAGGAGGAAAGAAAGAAGGAAGAGCAAGCTGAAAATTAGTCCAAGGAAAATAGGAAGTGGCATGAGAAAAAAGAGGAATAAGGAAGAAGAGAAAGCAAGGATGCAAGAGGCAAGTTTCTTTTCCTAATTCTCTCGGTGTTAATGATTCAAGTTAAGCTTGTATGAGTTAGTTTAGATGAGTTTCTCTTCTCTTCCTCTTGGGTTCAAGTTTTGGCCAACAGAGGGAATAAGCAAGGGAGGATTTTTTATAAAACTAAGCCATGAGAAAGCATGACTAAGTTGCTAAAAGCAAGATTGCATGAGTTTTTGAAAGTTTGCAAAGAAATTTCTTCTTTCCCCTTTGAATGATGATTTTAAGAAACCAATGGTAAAAATGGATTTCTCATGTTTGAATTAGCTAAGAACAAGTAAGGTTTTCAAGAAAAAGCTAAAGATAAGAAAAATAGAAATTAGAGTTCAAGTGGTTCCTTATGAAATAGCTCATGGAATTGGTTGATTTGGCAAGTATATGATGATGTATTTAGGTTTTTTAAGGCTCAAGAAAGCTATTGAAAAGGTTGGAAGCAAGTGATAAAGCAAAAGGATACTCGAGGTAGCAAATTTACATTTCTTTCTTGATGTTATCTTGCCATATTTTATAATGTTCTATGACTTGCCTTAATGTTGTTTTGATGATTGGTGATTGATTTTGGTTGTTTCTAATGTGTGGACTTTGCCAGGATGTCCATTTTCTAAGGGAAAGCTCTGTCAAAATTTATATGTAGCAATATGGTATTATATGTTTTAATATGGTTTAGATAATGTTTTATAGCATGCTTGATTATATATTTGCATGAAATGTATTTGCTACTAGGATTTTATATTCTCTATCCCAAACACTAACCATGCTTGAGCCAAACAATGCAAGAGATCAAATGAAGGCAAAAGGAAAAGAAGAAAATAGTGATCAATAACTTGATTATGCAAGTTATTATGTTATGCTTTGAAAATATGTATAAATTTATGTATGAAATATAAGCTTTGTAACTCTATATGTTTGTGTTTCCATGAACCTTATATGATGTTTGAAATAGTATATGAGCACATATCGATGATGTGATGGAGTTATGAATTTATTTAGTTCAACTATTGCACAAAATTTTCTAGTTTACATGCTAGATGGTTAGATAGAATAGAATATTCTATCTAGAAAGCTATGATAAGCTTTCTAGAAAGTTAAAGAGCATTTAATGTGGTTAAGTGTGGAACTAATTATGAATTTTCAAAGTTTAGGCCAGAAAACTGAAAAGTTGTAAAATTGCCAAAAGAACAGTAAATTCCGTGCTAAATATTGTACAAATTGGCATGTTAAAGTTCTTATTGCATATTTTTTCCATGTAGAGAATGTTTTAAGATATTCTTAGAGATTTGGATCATCTATATACAATTTTTCTAGAATTAGTTATAATTTTTCAAAATTTAGTTTAGAAAATAGGGTGACCAAATAAACTATACCACAAAAAATTTAATTTTCTGTTTTTGTCCCCCAAGTAATTCAAGCCTATAAAATGATCCAAATGGACCGAATATGAGATCTAAAACATGGGAAAAGAACATTAAAGGTAAGGTATTACATCAGCCATGGAACAAGCATAACCTAAGGTAGACAAGTAGAACAAAATGTTGCATATAAGCTCAACCAATGAAAACAACAATAGATTGCTTGAAACCACTATCAGAACACTTACTTCCTTCAAATAGGCTTCCACAAATTCACAGTTGTTCTCCCTTGAATTCATTTCATCCTAAACTTGATTGGGTGAGATTTGGATGGAGTTTGAGTGTAAAAATGGAAAGGAAGAGACGATATGGTGAAGAGATGGAAGGATTTGAAGAGAAAATGAGAGAAATTGGTAGAAATTTAGGTGAATTTAGGGATTGATCAAGAGGAATGAGTGAGAATGATGGACAACCCTTTGGAGATGAGGAAGAGCACAAAATTCTCTCTTTTTAGATCTGAATAATGAGGCCAAATGAGCTAGGCTAGGTGTTTAGGGCTTTAGGAGGGGTATGGAAGTAATTTCCAAGAAAGGTGCTTAGGTGGATTAGTAAATGGTGACTAGGATGTGATATGGATACTGTGAACCAATGGGCCTCATTTCTTGTACCATTTGTGAGGTCCTCTAGCTTATTGACTTACCAACATGTCCATACCCAAAGACCTATGAAAATATGATACAAGAAATATTCAAGAAGTGACATATTCAACCATGTAACATAATAACATAAAACTTAGGTCTAGAATTATGAAATCAAATTCTAGAATGTTTTTTGAAAAATCGTTCCAAAAAGGCTTTTAGGAATGCTTTCCAAGAAAATGTTCACGAAGGTTAGACATCGAGAACATTTACTAAAAATAAACATTTAAGAAAGTTGACCAATTTCATAAAGTCCTTCCAGAATGTTTTAATTAATAAAGGTTCCTAAGCAATATAAAGATTGTAGAACTCTTTTTCACCAAAAAGGCTTCTAGTTATTTTTTAAAAAAATTATGCAAATTATACAAAACAAAACCCTAGCTATTTAAAACCACCAGCCTCCTCTCATTTATTCCTTTGAAACACTCCAAGCACACACTTCATTTCTTCATCTTCAACCTAACCCTACCACCTCCATTTCCATTTGATCTCCTCCATCATTCCAATTGTAGCTTTACCACCACCATGCTTTTCATCACCTGTGCCTCCCCATCCCACTTCTTTTTCATTTTTGTTGAACTAAGTATAAGGAGAGAGGCATAAGCGAAAGAAGAGATGAGATTTTGGGAGCTTCCAAACACACACACAGCTACAACCATGGCAAAGCCAAATGATTCCATTCTTGTTGACATGGAGAAAATCTATCTTGGTGGAAAGGTCTCCTCTTTTCCCTCCCTGTACAATCATTTTTTTTAATTGAATTCCTTCAATGTTTATATATGTAGATTTTGAAGCTTAGGTTTATTTATCTTGATTAAAACCTGAAAATGTCAAATTTCCAATATATAATTCATATTCTTGGATTTTCCCCTCAATAAGTTGTTAAAGTATAGCACTAGCCATTATTTCTAGCTAATAGTAGTTATGCTGTTGTATGAAAGAAAAAGGATAGGGACGTGAAGTAGAGAAGCCTAGTCATATGGCTTTGTCCTTTTCTGATTTTACAACTCAATAATTATATTTTAACTTTACATAAAATAAGAGAAGGAGGTCAAGCTCTTCTGCAAGAACTTGAGTTTCTTAAGTAATGGAAAAGAGTCTAAACGAAAAAAGATGATATTGAGGCATTGCAACACAAATTGAAAAGATGATATTTTCTTTTAAAGAACTAAAGTTGACTTTGTTTATATTATAATTAGAAGTTTTTATAATAGCAACGTTGCTTTCCAATTTCCATTTTACACCAAATAAATGTTCTATTACAGTATTTATCCCATTACAAGCCAGTCATGTATAAGACAAACATCTACAATGACATGCCACACCAAATGAGGTAGAGAGAATGCAGCTGCAAAGAAGATGCAAGGTGGATTTTTTTTATAATTCTACTGTTTATATTATGATTTAGGTGTTTCTACTATAAGGTATAGTAATTTGTTAATGGTTTCTATAGTATCCCAATTTTCAAGGCTATGCAAAAGTATGATTATGATGTGCCATATAAAATCAGCTAGGAGAAGAAATGGAAAAGGTATGGTATTAAGGGCAAAATGGTAATTCCTATGTTGGGTCCTTAAATGAAAATTAATTTTCAAATTGATCCCTGATAGAAATTTATTTGCGTTTAGTCCCTAAAAAATATTTGCAGATTGGTCACTAAAGAAAAATTATTTGCACTTTAGTCCCTCTAAGGGTATTTTAAAAAATATGCAAAATTAATATCAAAATGGATCTTATGACATACAGGACCCAATGAAATAATGTATTAAGCCTAAAGGAATTAGTTTTAAAAGAAATAGATTGAGAATGCAGTAAAAATTATACAAGAAAAGAAAAATGATTGTGGGCCCCATAATACTGATAAAATAAAATAAAAAGCATGTGGGACTCACATAAAGTATAGTTTGGGACAGGATATTTAGTTTAATGTAGATCACAAACTAGTTTATTTCCATGTACTTGAAGGAAAAAATAATATTATAAAATACTTTAAAAGTGTCTCTAACTATCCAGATAAAAAGTAATCAGTACAGGATATATCTGGATCAAGAAAATATATAGTGTGAAAGAGACTCTCTCTCCTCTTATTGGCTAAAATTAGCACATGATATTGGGAGGATTATTTTAATATTTTGCTAACCTTCCTTAAGAAGGATTTAATAGTAGCCATTGGATCAAGGTTGGAATGAATGGTTGAGATCCTTTCTTGACATTTATAAATAGCTAATTTCCCTCCTACTTCCCTTCTCATTGTTGGCCAACCTAGGGAGCAAGAGAGTGAGAGAAAACAAGTAAGAGAAAGAGAAGAGGAATAAGGAAAAAGGAGGAGGAAAGAAAGAAGCAAGGCAAGAGATCAAGAATCAAGCCTAAGATATGTCTCCTATTCTCATCCAAGTTAGTTTTGGCATGAGTTAAGGATTGCATAGATGTGTTTTCTACCTCTCCTCCTAGGGTTGTAGTTTTGGCCAAGTAACGAAAGTTATGTAAGGGGTATGTTTTCAAGAAATCAAGTTAAGGGAAAGCATGTAAATGATGAAAGAAACTATGTTTGCATAAGTTTTATGAAAGAATCATGAAATTTAGGTTTGCATGAGTTTTATGAAAGAATCATGAAATTTTTCCTCTTGCTTACTAAAAGGCAAGTTTCTGCCAAGCTAAAAGAGAGAGAAAGAGTTGGAATTTCATGAATCCAATGGTACAAATGGATTCCTTGTGTCAAAATTAGTAAAGAACAAGCAAGGTTTTCAAAAGAAAACCAAAGATAAGAAATTTGAGTTTTTAGGGTTCAAGAATAAACTTTATAAGAGTCATGAAGAATAAGTTAACATGGCATGGTTTTCTTGATGCCTCTAGGCTTGGAAAGTGGTAAGAAAGTAATTGGGAAAGGCTTCAAGTAAGAGGAATTCAAATTTAAAAGAGAAAAGGTTGAAGCTCCAAGGTAGTATTACTTGCTATGCTTTTATTTTATTACCCAATTATGTTTTATGTTATGTAAATATTGTCATATTGTTGCTATGATTGTTTTCTTGACTGGCTAGCTATTTATGTGATGAGGGATAAGCTCGGGATGTCATGCTTTTAAGCCGTTATACTGCCAAAAATTTTCTAACCAACATGGTATTTTCACACATTTTTAATGAATTGTGCAATATTATAAATGTTTTTAATGTTATGTAATGATTTATTAGCATGTGCAAATATACTACTGATATGCCCAATCTTATCCTCCCAAGTACTAATCATGCTAGGTGTAAAACAAAACAAAAGATGAAAGTTAGAGGAAGGAGAAAATAATGAAAGAGCAAGCTAAAGTTTATGTTATAATAATGTCTTAATGATGGAGCATGCTATGTGTATTGTGTGTGATAACATATAAATGATGTATTATGATCCTATATGATATATAGGAAATCATGCTAGATGATGTTGAATGATGAAATGAAAATTTAGAATGATAAGTTATGTATATTCCTGTAATTATAAATTTATGATGTGCCAATGACTATGAATGTTTAAGTATGCTATAATGAAAAGGAAATGAGCCAAAGATGATGTCTCTAATTAGATGATATGTTAAGCTATAAGGCAAGATAGATTTTATTTAATTTGGCTAAGACTGTAGAAGGATATGCCTCAAAGAATTTCATGATGTAAAAACAATTTACTGGAAAATGTCTGAAACTGTTGTTGAGTCTAGAACAATGTATAAACTCATATAGTACCCCAAAAATTTAGTGGTTTGTATGTATGGATAAAGCTATGTTTTAAAATTAATATACCACTGGTTGAAATGTAATTGGAGCTATATGATGTAAGTTATACATGTTTTCCCAAAATTGTTCTAGTAACTGTTATACTCTGACCCTTAATGGTTTATGGAGATTTGTTGTTCTATACATGCAAAATAAATATGTCAGAAAGTAGACATGTAGAGCTTTCAAAAGTACGCATGAATTGGCTTTGTGTATAATGAGTTATGAATTTTTAAAGTTATGGGTCAGAAACTGGAAGTAGAAAATGAATAGTAAGTTTGAAGGAATAAACTATTCCAATTGACATGTCCAATTTCGAGTTTTGTTTTTTTAATGAAATTCAAGATGTGAGTGAGTTTTAGACTTGAACCATAGTAAAATAATTTTTGTACATTTAGTTATGGTTTTTCAAATTTAGCTACGCAATATGATGGACAATGCACGAAAATATAATTTTATAGTTTTGAGTTTCTCATTGGTTCAAGATCTCCAAAGCCTCTTTAATGCATCAAAATGAGGCAGTATTCATGGGAAAGGTGTCCAAAGATGAGATGTGAATGTCTCTTAGTTTTTTCTAAAAGCCAATAAAAACATAATTGTAACATAAAATGACCAGAGGTGAATTGTAGGAAGCCATGAAGTTAATATGGCATCTATCTAAAAGAATGATTTCGTACATATATATATATATATTTAAGAAACATGTCTTTAGAACTCTGTGCAATTGTTTCTTAGCTAAAAGCATTCCAGAAGAGCATTTTTAGCGAATGCTTTTCACCAAGAAAAAAACGTTCCCAAAGATTTTTAGAATGTTCATATAGGGAACGTTTGAAAAGTGTTCCTGCAGCCCAAAACAAATGTTCCCAAAACCTATTTCTGTAGTGACCTCTTTATCCTCGTTACCAAAGCCCTATGGCGAGGATCAAGTCCCCCATTGCAAAGACTCCTTTTCCTTTTTTGATTGATCTTCCTCATTTGCCCCAAAACATATTTCCAAAATCCAAAACTCCTCGTTAGCACCTTAATGCAGCTTAGTTTAATTTTAAATGATTTAATAATAATATGGAATGTTACAATGGATATGAGAAACAATTTGAATTAGGAAAACTTTAAATGTTAATATATTAATTAAAATATCATGATCTTTCTAAGATATTACAATTACATGGATTATTTTTATAAATTTATTTCATTTTATAGGAAACACATTCAACTACTTGGAGAGCTTTAAATTAAATACATTTTCACAAGATTAAAGTTTCAATGTTTTTTTAGATAATGGATATGCAAGTTTAAAGGGTTTTGACAAAACACATTTTCACACATTTAGCAAATAACCATGCTCCTTTGAGTTTGAAACAAAGGCATGAGAGGTTTGTGATTATTGTAGTTACTACAATTGTATTTTGGTTGTGACAAAGTGAGCTTAATTCAAAAATATATTAAGAACATTTTGCATTTTGTAGTGCTTTCAAAGTAATTTTCTTTTTGTATAAAAAATTAATTTTCCTTTTTTATTTTGTTTGGTCCCATTCCCTTCTCTTTTTTTTGCAAGTCAAAGTCAATTTTGAGGTGGAGAGAATTCCTTTTCACCACAATAAAGATGTTTCATCATTGTGCATTTTGAGAATGTTGTCTAGTCTTGCAAATCAAAGTGTTAAAATCCCAGTGTTTTGATGATAATGAAAATAGAATAGAATGTTTTACAAGACATAAACTTGGATCTTCATGCAATTGAGAAAGAATTATTACAAGTTGAAGAAGAAATCATAGTTTAGGCTCTTGTTTTGATGTACGTAATTAAGAATGTTTGAGCTAAGATTGTTTTCAAACAATTTGGAACAACTCTTTTAAACATGGAAAATTTAGGGTCCAAAAATTCATTCCATCAGCTTAAATTTAACTTCCTCTAGTTGAATTGAATTCTTCTTGTGTTAATCGATTGAATTGCTACAGTTGACTAATTTGATATTCATTCCATCAAATGAACCTAAATCCAAAATTGCCTACTCTCTTTTTAACAAACTTAGCCATTTGGATTCAACTTGGTTCAATCAAATGACTCCTTTGTTTGACATATTCAAACTCAATTTCAGCGAATGATGCACTCATGTAACATCCTATTAAAAAGATCAAACACCGTACTCTAAGACTTAGGGACTAGGCTTAAAAGACACAGGAAATAGGGAACATCACTGTGGTGGGGCACCTACTGCTGCATCATGAAGAGATGCTGGACTAAAGGAAGAATAAGGTAGTGTTGCATGGCATCGCAGTGCCACACACTGATATTATAGAAGCTTTTTGCTAATATTTTTTGTAGAGTTTTGATGTGCATAATTCATCACTTTGATCTCTGAATGAACTAATTCCAATACCTCTGATCTCTGATTGAACTAATTCCAATGCCTACAAGTCATTCTATTCTTTATCTAACTATGGGCACAAACCACACTTCAAAATACTTTTATGTAGAGATTTTAGATGCTCGAGATTGAAATGGTTATTTTTACATGAAAAATTTGGCATTGGTACCTCCCAATTCCAAGCTACACAACTTCCAGCTATTCCACCACTTCAAACAAGTCTCAAATACCCCCAAAGACTTAGCTTAAGGTGGTTATACCCTCAAGGAACCTTTCTTTTACGATTTGACTACCTTGAACCTCCAATACAGCTAATGGGTTACATGTCTATTTTTCTATATATCCATCCATAGACTAAAACAAACACAAATCCCAACCATACATATCAATATATGTATGAGGCACCCATGTTTTGGCAAAAAAAAAAAAACAGGTCTTCAAACATTTGAAGCATACAATCCATATGCCAAAGAAGCAAGCACACATGATAATCTTATAGGCCTAACATGTAGTCCAAGTCATACATGATTAAGGGTACAGAGCACTAAACAAAACCAAATATTCTTAATACAACAATACATATTGTATCTAACAAGAGTATCTTATGTGGCACAATACTACTAGATAAACTATTATTATACAAAATACTACCAGCCATGATCTTAGATATTCCTAATCCAAATGAATAGACTAAGATTCCTTAGTATTCTCCTTGTTAGTACTAGAGTCTTCACCTGAAAATGTTAGGCACAGAGAGGTATAAGACAGAGTCCCAGTAACCAAGGGTAACCATAACAAGCAGGCATTCATAAACATGGATATGTTGGTAATTTCAGCACACACGAAGCGAAAAAACTATCATGAAATTCCCTCCTATGGATCCATTAATGTTGTGTAGATTGAAATGTAGAAAAAGAATTTACTTCCAGTGTGTCCCTTGGTGTTCTTTTTTATTTCATTAGACCCTAGGAACTAATGCAACTAGTCAGCTCCCTCTACCGGTATCTACACGAACAGTGAGTCCAACTCGAACGGCGTGCTAGCACCTTTATTTGTGTACACCTGTACGCCTTCACTGTTCATCTGTACAGCTGTTGTTATTCGTTCCTCCATACAGCCACTGTTCGTTGTTCATCTTAACGGTCTCGCTCTCTGAGTGTACGGTCACTCTCTCTTTAGGGTGATTCTGTAACACCTCTCTTAAGGACTCATTTCCTATATATTTAATCATTCTAAAGTCTATTTATATCGTAGTAGGATCTTGAATCACAATAAATGTCATAATAAATTTTTTCAACTTTTGGCACTATTCATTTAATCGAATTTATTTATTCCAATTAGAATTTAGAAAATCATAACTAAATCAATAAAAGTCATATGCAAGTGATTCAAGTCTCTAGGGATAGCTTATAACTTTGTCTGCATGGAAAAAATATAAGTCAGAGCAATGATAGTACTAATCTGTATAGCAAACTCTGTGAAATTTCACAATTTATACGAAAACTGCAAAATAATCATTTTAATTGGGATTAAATATAAAAATCCGCCAAATATTGTACACACACCCAATCTAAGTGATCTTTAGACCATTGTAAAGCTCTTCATGTCTACTTTCAAATCATATCCACCATTCATACTTTATAAATCAAAAGTCCAAATAGTTATATGTTTACTCTGCATAGGTCAAGATGACCATTTATATCTTACTACTTTGTCACACAAAAGCCATAAAATATTTACATGGACATACATCATTTTTATGCTATATCATACTTTAGTTAAGACCTAAGGCATCATAAAAACTTGAAGAAACATACTTAACATCACATTTACAAAATTACACAAAAGGTCAAAGCTCATGGCTATTGCTAGAATTATTAAGTTAATGGCCAAATTCTTTCTCTTTTCCTTCCTCTGCCT
This sequence comes from Adenanthera pavonina, assembly GCA_026686845.1. NCBI lineage: Eukaryota > Viridiplantae > Streptophyta > Magnoliopsida > Fabales > Fabaceae > Adenanthera > Adenanthera pavonina. Next base: position 17,255,890 of record JAIVEN010000018.1, read on the forward strand.
TAGTGGTCTTGCCATTGTTGCTACCTATTCATGGTTAATATTTGGAAGGGTGAGGTTCAAAAAATCTCAGTAGTTAACACCCAACATTCCATCACATCATCACATTAAGCATGAAAACATCAAGATAACACATTTTGAATACATTAACACATTTGCATCATCTGAATTCATAAAATTTTTTGCAGAGTTTCATTTTAAAAAATGGACATCCCAGGGTCTCAATGCCCCTTAATCAACTTAGCCAATACACATATATCATCTCAAGATATCATTGCAATCATATGACAAGGCATAAAGTACATTGAAAATAACTATGATAACATAATGCTAGTATGGGAAATTAACTATCTTATGATGCTCCCTTGCTCTCCAAACTTGGTATGCCACTTCTTGAGCCTCTTAACACTTCTTTGAACCTAATCATATCATCATTGAACTAATTTAGTCATTGGTTTTTCAGAATTATACAATACCATAATACTAAAATCCAAATTTTTCACTTAGCTTTCCTTTGATCTTTCTTTGTACAACACACTTGTTCTTAAGGTTTTGGACCATGGAGAATCTATTTTTGAGGTCAAAATCATGAAATTCCAACTCTAAATACTCCCCCTTTTCTGACTGAAATTGTCTCAAGTGATTGAAAAAAATTTCATTCAAATTACTTCAAACCATCCATGAATTCATGCTTCTAGTGGTTAATCTAAGCTTTTCCCTAAGTTCAATGGTTCAAAACTCATTCCTATTGCTAAATCACATTTTGGCCGAAACCCTAAGATGGAAAGGAAGCAAGCTAAACCATAAAACATGCTTTAAAAAGAATAATAGCAAGCTTAGGGTGGTAGGAAATAATCTTACTAACTTGTGCTTCAATTTTCCTTTGGTTTTCTCTTCCTTTCTCCCTCCTTTTCCCCTTCCTTTTCTTGCATTTTCTTGCTCTATTTCAGCTTCTGATTCACATGTGAAATGAAGAAGAAAGAGAAGGGATTAAGTGGTTAAGTGATTTAATTTAGTGGCTTAATCACTTAATTAACTAAAGTTACTTTTTTGTCTCCTTCTTTAAGAAGTTTTCCCCAAGAAATATTAAAATATTCTTTGGCCTCATATGCAGCAGCAATTCATGTAGGAGAGAGGAAAGAGAATGTCCAAAAATTATCCAATTTTCTTCATCCAGATATATCTTAATCCATTTACTTTTTAACCGTATCGATAAAACCGTCTTTATACTAATTTAACATTTTTGGGCTACAGGACTATTCTAATTTTATTTTTATATTACCATAATTATCCTGTCCCAAATGGTATCTGTGTATGGCCCATATCTTGACCCGGTTTCTTTTTAACTATCAATAGAGCCCACAGTTTACTTTATCAGTTTACTATTACTTTTGAACACTCGGCATTGATTATTTTCTTATTCTTGAACATTAACCCTTAATGTCATATACCATTGGACTTCTCTCATCGAGGGCTTCATTTTAACAATAATTTTACATATTTACAAAATTACCCTTGACCTAAGGTTAAATTATAATTTTTGAAATTTTTGGGTCATTAGGTGTAATTTTTCCCAAGGCTTTTCTATTTCCTTCCCTGCGTAAATTTTAATACTTTTTGGACGTGGATATCATTTTTATATTTCTTTAGGGGTAAAAATATTATTTTTTTCATTTTTCTATCCAATCAGGAAAAAAGATTTCTTTGCTTTTTTTCACGTAAAATGGTATCTGTCCATTTTCAAGAATTCCTTGTACATTTTACATTATCATCAATTATATCATCTTTTATCACTTAGTATCCAGTGAAATTTTAAAATATTACAGATTAGAAATTATGTTGATTATGTATCAAATAATCCTAGTCTATATCAATATATAGATAGGATTTGGTATTTGTTAAATTTAAATCAATAATTTAAACTAAATCAAATATTAATTAAATAGATTAGTTTGAATTTAAATCTATCTAATAAATTAAATTTAAACTAACTATCTAATCTGTTAGTTAGGCTGACTTTCTAAGACGGGGGGTGAATTGGGAAGATTAAAATTTTCTGCACAAAGTGAAAACAATGAAGAAAACAAGGTATGACAGAAAAACAGAGTATAAAGCAGTAAGATGAAAGAGTAGTGATAGAGAGAAGAAAAACTCTGATATTTATCCTGGTTTGGTCTCTTCACTTGACCTACGTCCAGTCCCCAAGACACTACTTGAGATTTTCCACTATTCAGCAAGAATTCAATGGGCTTCTTGCAAATGCCACAGTACAACATTAGTGCTCTGTTTTCTAGAGCTCACTCAATCACTTTCTGCACTTTCACAAAGTGCTTTACAATCACTTATGATATCTCCTCACAAGTAAATCTATCTTCCAGATGAAGATTGATTGTTTACAAAGATGAAACTCTCTTGAATAGAGTGAATATGAAAGTTGAAGTACAAGTATTGAAGTAAGAGGGTAAAAGTCTTTGAGTAGAAGATTTGGCAGAATTTCAGTATATACAAAGTTTGATTCGTTACCCACAACTTCGAATGATGTTGTATTTATAGATTTAGGTCCCAACTATTCATTAGAGACAAAATCTATCCGTTGGGGAAGTTATCCAACGGTTACTCTGAAAAACTATCCGTTAACCAACCGCATTTAATGCTTCTGACATACTGAAATTTGAATTTCGGTTGGTCAATCGACGAGTTTCGAAGGAACCGAAGGTTAAAGCTTTCAACGTTGAAATACTGAAGTTCGTCTGTTCATGAAGTGAAATTCGAATTTTGAAACTTAGAAAGTGTTTCCATGTTGTGACATACGAATTTTCAAGAAGAAAGTTTTTCTGTTAAGTGTGAACAGTGTTTTCAATTTGCTACAGTGCCCTCGAAATTTGAATTTTGAAACCCCAAAATTCGTCTGTCCGCAGCATGCTCAAGAAGCACAGTAGTTCATTTTCTTTCGAAATTCGAATTTTAAAAGAGTGAAGTTCATCTGTCAGAGAGACCTCTTTTCAGATTTACTTCAACATTCGAATTTGTAAACACTGTCCTTCGTATGTCATAATATCATTTCAACAGACTCAACTTTAGCTTCTGAAATTTGAATTTCCATGTTCAAAGTTTGTCTGTCAGTGAGCAATCTTTGAAACTCAATATAATCTTGATTTCAGATGAACTTTAACATTGTTTCAGACGAATTTCTTCAGTTTTCATAAGTTTCATTTTGTCTGAAATTCGAATGTTCAAAACTCAAAGTTCGTCTGTTGCTCAACAGCTTCTTTCAGACACTTATGAAAATTCGAATTTTGGAAAATCAAAATTCGTCTGTCAGAGAGGCATCTCTTCAGACTTATTCAGTTTTAGCTCGAAATTCGAATTTCCAAAGCCAAAGTTCGAATTGCCAATATGACAGTCCAATGTAAACTTTTCAAACTTCGTTTGTTGGTGGGTATTTTTCAAATATTTCATGATTTAACAAATAATCAAGGTTTTAAAGCATCTTTTCATTAAATCAAAGTCTTTTACCCATATTTAAACATAACTAATGGTCCTACAGCAAATCTTGCACAGATTACTCAGAACTTCTTCACTTGAAACATTTTGAGCTCCTTTGATATCTTCATTCCAAGCTCTTGAATGTTGGTTTGGAATCATCAAAACTCTAGATTCAACATTCTCCCCCTTTTTGATGATGACAAAACAACTTTCAAACTGGATTAGTACTTGGGTTTGCTTTAGCAAGCTCCCTCTCAACATATGCATTATATTTCAAAAGATATCATATATAGCAAATTAGTGAAGAGATTCAAGAAGTGATAAGTACAAATCATTGCAACCAAGGAATTCATTGATTTCATTAATTGTTGCTTTACAAAAACCAATTAAAGTAAAAAGTACTTCAAAAACCAATTTCAAAACACAAAGTACAATCATCAAACAAACAGCATCTGAAACAAAATATAGCACAACAAGAGGATTCAAGCCTAAGTTCTAAGCAGTCCTTCCATCACTTCTTCTTTGGCTTGGTCTTCTTGCTGTACGTCTTCCCAGATGGCTCAGCAGCAGATTTTCCAGTTTGCTTCTTCTTCTCCCCCTTTTTGGCATCATCAGGAAGGCCAACAAAATCAACTGGAGAAGGGATCTGAGAGACTGGAATAGCTCTGAGAGGCACAGGAGCAAATGGGATTTCTGGTTCAACTAGTGCAGGAGGCTCAAAAGGCTTAGGACTTGGCTCTTCATCATCATCAGAGACCTCAAGCAACTCCTGCATTGCTTGCTTGGAAAGAGCCAATTGAGCTCTCTGTTCCTCTGAAAGTCCATAAGCAGCGAGAGAAGGAAGAGCTGGTTCATCCGAACGAAACATTTCCTTAAGCCTTCTTCTCTGAGCTTGCAAGAGAGCATTGCGAACAATGGCTTCATAATCAACAACATGCACAATGCTTTTCTCTTCATTGCTGGCACCCTCCTGCATTGAAGAAGTGGAAATGGCTGCCACCAGTCTTTCAACTTGCTCAGATTCTTGAATGGAAAGAATTGAATCCTGAGCATCTTCTAGTATGGGCTCATGAGGGCCTGTTTCCTGAGGTCCTTCTTCTTCCAAACCATAGTCCAAGGGTGGACCAGGACTAGGTGTCCTCATTGCACCAGCAGGCTCAGCACCATCTACATCTTCATGCTCAGAAGAGGCTATCTCAAAAGGGTTTGGAGGCTCAGGGGTTGGAGACTGAACAGGCGTAGAGAACCCTGGCTGAGGTGGAGCTGATGTGGTAGGAATTGCACTTCGAATTTCTTCATAGGCATCAGCAACCACTTTCATGTTCTTTGCTAACTGATGAATCTGATCTTGTAGATGAGCAAATTTGGCATTTTGCTCATCCCTGATGCTAAGAATGAGTGTAGACAGGCTGTCATACAACTCAGTGATCTTGGTTGGCTTGGCACGAGAGGAGGGAGTGGATGGAATGTGAGTGGGCTTGGAGGGAGATGGGATAGGCACAGAGGGCTGAGGAGTAGGTCTGGCAGGAGCCTCAAAAGTACCCTCTTGCTGTAGGAAGGCACCTTCGACAAAGAATAGATCTTCAGTTCTTCCTGCTCCCTTTCTAATCCATCTTCCTTCACTGCTTTCAATTCCCATTCTTTGAAGTTCTTCCTCCTTGAAGATCTCAGTGGGTTTCCCTTTCCCCTTCTCAAGATGCTGAATCCTAGCATACTGTAGAATTCTGGAAATGATAGCTGCATAGAGGAGTGTGGAGTCCTTCCTCTGATCTCTTGCCTTGATCATGCGTTGAAGTATGATGTGTCCCATGTTGATCAGTTTTCCACGCATGATTGATGCCATGACATATGCCTCTGCCCTTGTTATTAGATTGAAGCTGTTGAATCAAGAGTTTTGATGATTCCAAACCAACACTCAAGAGCTTGGATTGAAGATATCAAAGGAGATCAAAGTTGTTTCAAGTGAAGATTTTCTGAGTATTTACTGTTAGATCTTTTGTAGGATCTTTAGTTTTTGTTTTGATTGGGTAAAAGATTTTGATTTGAGAAAAAGATGTTTTCAAACCTTGATTTGAAGATTAAATCCTTACTTATTTGAAAAATACCCACAAACAGACGAAGTTTGAAAGTTTAAACTAAACTGTCAAGTTGGAAATTCGAACTTTGCCTTTGGAAATTCGAAATTCGAGCTAAAACTGAATAAGTCTGAAGAGATGTCTTTCTGACAGACGAATTTTGGTCATTCAAAATTCGAATTTTCATCAAGTCTGAAAGAAGCCTTTTTATAACAGACGAACTTCACACTTCCAAAATTCGAATTTCAAGTAAAATGAAGTTTACGATAACCAAAGAAATTCATCTGAAACTATGTTAAAGTTCATCTGAAATCAAGAAGAAATTGAGTTTGAAAAATGCTCTCTGACAGACGAACTTTGACTCTACAACATTCGAATTTTCATAAAAGTCTGAAAGGAGTTTTTTTTGAGACATTCGAATTTCACTCTTTCAAAATTCGAATTTTAGACAAAACACAACTTGAGAAAACAGAAGAAATTCGTCTGAGACAATGTTAAAGTTCAACTGAGATCAAGAATAAATTAAGTTTCAAAACTGGTCTCTGACAGATGAATTTCACTCTGTCAAAATTCAAATTTTGAAGAAAGTGAACTACTGTACCTCTTTGAACGTTCAATGGACAGACGAATTTTGGGCATCCAAAATTTGAATTTCGAGGGTACTATAGAAAATTGAAAACACTGTTCATGATTTACAGAAAAACTTTCTTCTTGAAAATTCGTATGTAACATTGTGAAAATATTCTATAAGTTTCAAAATTCGAATTTCACTCTATGGACAGACGAACTTCGTATTTTAACATTGGAAGCTTTAACCTTCGGTTCCTTCGAAATTCGTCTGTTGACCAACCAAAATTCGAATGTCAGTGTGTCAGAAACATTAAATACGGTTGGTAAACGGATAGTTTTTCAGAGTAACCATTGGATAACTTCCCCAACGGATAGATTTAGTCTCTAACGGATATTTGAGACCTAAAACTATAAATATAACATCATTTGAAGTTATGGGTAACGAATCAAACTTGTATATACCGAATTTCTGCTGAATCTTCTTCTTAAAACCTTTTACCCTTTCAACTTCATTATCTGTACTTTAACCTTCACATCTACTCTATTCAAGAGAGTTATACATTTGTAAACAATCTACTCTTCATCTGGAAGAAAGATTTACTTGTGAGGGGAATTCACAAGGGGATTGGGAAGCACATAGAGAAGGTGCTTAGAGAGTTTGAGAGAGCTCAGGAACAGAGCATACTCGTGTACTGTGGCATTAGCAAGAAGCCCGTTGAAATTCTTGCTGGATAGTGGATAAATCTCAAGAGTTGTCTTGGGGACTGGACGTAGGTCAAGTGGATAGACCGAACTAGGATAAATCACTGAGTCTTCCTCTCCTTATCCTTACTTATCAGCTTGCTCTGTTTTACTCGTTATTTTCATTACACTATGATATCTTCACCCACTTCACTTTGTGCAGAAAAATTTCAATCTTCCCAATTCACCCCCCCTTGGGAAGTCAGCCTTGCTAACAAAAGCTGCCTCCTTTATTGAATATGATCCTAGACACTATGTAGTGTAGGATCCTCACTTGAGCACTGAGGTCTGTGGGCTTCAACACGTTTATGGATGGCCAGTTTTCCTTTCTTCTGAACAATGTGCTTAGAATTGTGCTCTCCTTGTAGTTCAGACAGGGGACACCTTCTTCATCAGCAGTATCTGCCTCATCCATGTATCCAGAGGCAGTGATGTCAATCTTGAGGCCATCATGCCCTGGAATTTCCAGTACTTCATTCAAGGTTTCATCTGAGAGCCAGATGGTCCTTGATCTCAGATTAACCTCCCACTTCTTCTTCTTGCTATTGTACTTTAGGGAGGCATACCATGTCTTTATCACCTCATCATCATATCTCTCCAATACTTCCAACAGACTCTTGTATCTCAACATCCATATACCAGCATCAAAACTATTAGAGACCAAGAAATCTTCCAAGTTTACACAATGAGGCTTGATTACCTTTTTATTGGCAAACTTGGTGGAGTATTCTTCTTGAATCTGTGGAGTACTCCATAATGGAAGTGTGGTAAGCTCATATTCTCCAGATTCAGTATTTGAGGATGAAGTGGAAGCAACATTTTCAGCAGCAATAGGAACAGGGACTGAAGGTTCATCTTTCTTCGATGAGGAAGGTCTAGCTTTCTTTGATTCTCCCTTTGGTGTAGTTTTCTGGCGTTTGGAGGGAGTTCCCTTGCTGGATTCGGCCTTTCTCTTCGGTTTTTCTCCTTCCTCGGAGGCATATTGTGATTTGACCAATCTCTTTGGGTGAGACTCTCCTTTGCCAGCTTCAGGATTCTTGACAATTGCCATCTTCGCGGATGAATGTTGCAGAATGGAGCAAAGAGTGGGTTTAAAAGATGCGAAAGGAAGTTTAATTGGTGCGAAATGACGGTTTTTGTTCAGAATTGAAGAGCATTGAATGGAGGATTAGAACTGACTCAGAGAGAATAGAAATAGGGTTGCGTCTATTCTTTGGAAAATTATCGGTTTTAACGTATGTAACCGCCTGACAGACGAATTTTGAGGGGTCAAAATTCAAACTTCGGGCAGTTATAAGTTAAACCGTTCAGCAAAGCTTACTGACAGATGAATTTTCTTCTGAAAGTTCGTCTGACAGAGGCTTGGTTTAAACAACACAAGATGAACAGACGAACTTTGTTCCAACAAAGTTCGAATTTTCAAGAGCAAAAATCAAGTAGCAAACAAACCACCAAACAACAGACGAATTAAGCATACAAAACTTCATCTTTCAAAGATTCAACATTGAGGAGCATGTTTCAATAGACGAATTTTAAGTCAGAAATTTGAATTTCTCTATTTTGTGAAAGTTTTTCCAACATTCGTATGTTAAGAGATAAATATTAGTATCATCATGTTGGACAAACATAACTTTAAAATTTTTGTTCTTTAAAATTCGAATTTTGAAGGTCCAACAGACGAATTTTGAGGCATTACCGAGAACTGTTCCAACTTATAACAGGCTGAAGTTTGTCTGTTGGGTATCCAAATTCGAATGTTGACCATGCTAACTTCCTCAGAAACTCAATTTTTCACAGAAATTCGTCTAACACATAATCAATATATGAATTTCAATTTTAAAAACTTACAGAATGGATCCAGAAACTCAGAATTTTTGCCATTTTCTTCACTTTTTGATTGTTCCATTATGGTAAGCTCCATTTTTCAGATTTATCAGCATTGAATCTCATGAGGAGCACCTACAACTTAAATTAAACACACTCCGATGCTAAAGTTAGAACTAATTCAATGTTGGAAAATCTAAAAACAGAATTACACATAGATATACTTACAGTTCATTGGGATTTACTATGCCCAATTCTCTTCTTATTTTGCAATGCCTATCTTCTGATAGAGGCTTTGTCAAGATATCTGCAACTTGATCTTCAGTTGGGATGTACTCTAGTCTGATTTCTCCTTTCAAAACATGATCCCCTATGAAGTGGTGCCTAACTTCAATATGTTTTGTCCTTGAATGCATGACAGGATTCTTTGTGATATTAATGGCACTTTGATTGTCACACATGATTGGTATTTCCTTCAACTCAACCTCAAGATCTTTAAGCTGCTGTTTCATCCAGATGATTTGGGCACAACAGCTTCCAGCTGCAACATACTCAGCCTCTGCTGTGGATAAGGCCATACTGTTTTGCTTCTTACTGAACCATGAAACCAAGGATCCTCCAAGAAACTGACAAGTTCCACTTGTACTTTTTCTGTCAGTTTTGGATCCTGCAAAGTCAGCATCAGTGTATCCTTTGAGATCTTCTCCATTGCCCTTTGGATACCAAAGACCCATATGTGATGTTCCAATAAGATATCTGAAGATTCGCTTCACAGCAATTGCATGGGTTTCTTTGGGACATGATTGGAACCTTGCACACATACAGACACTAAACATAATGTCAGGTCTGTTGGCAGTTAAGTACAGTAGGGATCCAATCATTCTTCTATACTGAGTTATGTCAAAAATTTTCCCTTTCTCATCCATGTCCAGTTTGGTTGCAGTAGCCATAGGTGTTCCCATTGGCTTGGCATTTTCCATTCCAAACTTCTTTAGCAGCTCTTTCAAATACATGGATTGATTGAGAAAGATACCATCATCACACTGTCTGATTTGTAGTCCAAGGAAGAAGTTGAGTTCACCCATCATGGACATTTCGAATTCTCCCTGCATTAACTTAGAAAATTTCATGCAAAGAGATTCATCAGGAGCACCAAATATAATATCATCTACATAGATTTGGACGATAAATAAATCTTCATTTTCTTTCCTAGTAAACAAAGTTGTATCCACTTTTCCTTTATTAAACCCCTTTTTAGTTAGAAAATTACTTAATCTTTCATACCATGCTCTAGGGGCTTGTTTTAAACCATAAAGAGCTTTCTTCAGTTTATAAACATGGTTTGGTTTTGTAGAGTCCTCAAAACCTGGAGGTTGATCTACACAGACCTCTTCCATGATATATCCATTTAGAAAGGCACTCTTCACATCCATTTGATATAACAAGATATTTTTCATGCATGCATATGCTAATAGAATTCTAATTGCTTCTAATCTAGCTACTGGAGCAAAGGTTTCCTCAAAATCAATGCCCTCTTCTTGATTATATCCTTTAGCAACCAGTCTAGTCTTGTTTCTGGTGAATGATCCTGATTCATCAAGTTTATTTCTAAAAACTCATTTGGTACCTATGACAGGATGATTTTTTGGTCTAGGCACTAAATCCCATACTTGATTTCTTTCAAACTGATTTAATTCATCCTGCATAGCTAGAATCCAGTACTCATCAGTTAAGGCTTCCTCAGTACATTTAGGTTCAATTTGTGAGATGAAAGCACAATTAATCATTTGATCCCTTAACTGTTTTCTGGTTCTAACTCTCTCTTAAACATTCCCTATCACTTGATCAACAGGATGATTCCTTTGATATCTCCAAGCTCTAGGAAGTTCTTGAGATATCTCTTCATGATTTTCTTCAAACTCTTTCTCCTGAATATCTTCCTCTAGGTTAATAGATTCAGATATCTTTGAAGGTTCAATTTTATCTTCATGAGAAATATCTAATTTTTCAAAGTTCAAAACAAGATCATCCTCATTGGTAACATGCTTGGAAACAGTTTCATGTTCAATAAATACTACATGCACGGATTCCTCTACTAAATTAGACCTTTTATTAAAAACTCTATATGCCTTACTTCTACTAGAATAGCCCAGAAATATACCTTCATCGGATTTGGGATCAAACTTACCCAGATTTTCTTTCCCATTGTTGTGAATGAAGCATTTCCACCCGAACACATGGAGATGTGACAGATTTGGCTTTCTTCCCTTGTACAGCTCATATAGAGTCTTCCCAAGGATTGGTCTGATGTAGGCTCTGTTTATGATGTAGCTTGTTGTGTTCACTGCATCAGCCCAAAATACTTGAGATAGTTCCTTTTCATTCAGCATAGCTCTAGCCATCTCTCCAATGGTTATGTTCTTCCTTTCTACTACCCCATTCTGTTGAAAAGTTCTTGAAGCTGAGAAGTTGTGATCAATTCCATGCTCATTGCAATACTCCATAAAGTATGAGTTCTCAAATTCTCCTCCATGATCTGACCTGATAGACACAATGAAAATACCTTTCTCATTTTGCACTTTCTTAGCTAAGGTTACAAATGCATCAAAGGTATCACTTTTAGAGGAAAGAAATAATGTCCATGTAAATCTAGAGTAATCATCCACAATTACAAGCACATACAGAATACCACCAATGCTTTTTACCCTAGATGGTCCAATTAAGTCCATATGCAGTAGTTCAAGTGGTCTAGTTGTGGTGACTATATTTTTGGATTTAAAAAAAGATTTAGTTTGCTTTCCTCTTAAGCATGCATCACATTCTTTGTCTTTTTCAAAAGCAATTTTTGGCAGGCCAGTGACTAGCTCATTTTTAACCAATTTTGAAAGCTGATTCTATGTCATAGCCAACTATCATTGTCCTGACTAATTAAGCAAACAGAATCTAAGGGAGGAAGTTCATCAAGATCAATAGTATAGCAGTTACTATCCCTTTGAGCTTTGAGGATTACTTTGTGATCGCTTTTTCTGATGACTAGGCAGAATTTTGAGTCAAACAGCACCCAATTTACTTTGTTACATGTTTGGCTCACACTCAGCAGATTGTGGTTGAGGCCTATCATAAACAGCACCTCTTCAATGGATGTTTCAGGATTCTTGCCCACAATGCCAATGCCAACTATTCTGCCATACTGATCACCTCCAAAGGTCACCTTTCCTCTTTTCTTGTCTATAGGGTGATGAACTTCTCCTTGTCACCAGTCATGCGACTTAAGTAGGCACTGTCCATGTACCATTTGTTGTTCCTTTTAGCTGTGAGACAGACCTGCAAAACAAAGTTCAAGTTTTCTTCTTAGGTACCCAAATCTGCTTGGGTCCTTTTCTGTCAGTGGTGTTTTCCCTAGATACAGATGTACCTTTGGGAACCCATTTAACCGTTCTGTCAAGTCCATTTTTCTTTAGAGCACAAGAGCTAGAAATATGCCCCTTTTTGTTACAGAAGTGACAGGTAGTAAAGGGAATGCTAGATTGAGAGGCAGGATGAAAACAATGTAGATAATACTTTTGTTTTGCATGCCTTGGTTGATTATATGATTCAATGTGAGGTGACATATAATTTTTCTTTCTGTCGCTCTCAACATGCACAAAATATCTCATGTATATATTCTGATTTTTCTTCCTAATCTTTTCTTTTACAGCACAAGGATCATAGCCAAGTCCAGCTTTCCCTTGTGATATTCTTTGGCTCCCCATTAAAGCAAACAACATATCTTTACCTCTGGTAAGCCTAGACATGCTTTTCACTAAATATTCATTGGTTTGCTTTAGATCAGTGCATGATTTACAGCAGACAGATTCAGCAATAGGTAGAGGAGCAATTTCAGAGATGTTGCTTTGAGATTCTAGTTTGTTAATCTTTTTCTTAGCTAGTTTCAGTTCTTTAGCAACCTTAACAAACTCATCATGCAACTCATGAAATGCATCCAGTAATTCAGAATAAGAAGGTTCAGATTCACATACCTCTTCTTCTTGATCACTGCTATATGGAATTTCAGCTTCTTCAGAGGCAAGTGCCATCAGACATATGTTGGCAATTTCATCTTCTTCCTCATCTGAGCTGTTGCCCCATATTGATGAGATGTAGGCTTTCTTCTTCTTGCCTTTGTCAGCAGCTTTCTTTTCTTTCTCTTGCTTCTTAAGGAAATGTGGACAATTCCATTTGATGTGTCCCTGCTTTTTGCACTCATAGCAAGTCATAGGCTCTTTTGCTTCTTTCTTACTGTCTCCAGCTACTCCTTTCTTGAAGATTTTCTTGTTTCTCTTCTTGCTGTAGAATCTTCTGAATTTTCTGACCATCATAGCCAGAGTTTCTTCATCCAGCTCATCTCCATCTTCAGATTCTTCTTCCTTTTCTTCAACAGCTTTGAGAACAAGACCTTTCTTCTTTCTGTCTTGTCCAGCTTCCCTGAGAGCTTTCATTTTTCCTTCATATTCCTCAAGGCTGCCGAATAGAGCTGTGACAAAGGCCATTGATTCTCCTCTGGCTTCCTCTATTGCTGTTACTTTGGGTTGCCATTCCAGAGGGAGAGCTTTGAGAATCTTTCTTACTTTCTCTGTTTGAGTGTACTCCTTTCCCAGGCTCTTTAGTTGATTCACAATGAGAGTGAATCTCTTTTGTAGCTCTTTTACAGTTTCTCCTTCAGCCATTCTGAAGCTTTCATATTCTCCAATGCAGGTATTCAGTTTATTTTCCCTGACTCTAGTTGTTCCTTCATGATCAATCTACAGGGTGTCCCACATTTCCTTGGCAGTGGAGCATTGTGAGACTCTGTAGAATTCATCTTGATTCAAGGCACTGACTAAACAGTGTTTTGCCTTGAAGTTCAACAATGCTCTCCTTCTGTCTTCCTCATTCCATTCAGCTTCTGGCTTTTCTCTGTACTTTCCATCATCTTCTAAAGCCATTGGGACAAAGTCTCCCTTCTAAATGACTGACCAGATGTCCAGATCGATTGACTGGAGATAGATTTGCATTCTTATCTTCCAGTAACCATAGTGCTCTCCACTAAAGCCAGGTGGTCTATTTGTATTATTCCCTTCTGGTAATATGCTTTCTCCAAAGCCAGCCATTTTTATTCCCAGACAGTTAGATCCTTTGAATGGGAATCCGAGCTCTGATACCACTTGTTAGTTAGGCTGACTTCCCAAGAGGGGGGGTGAATTGGGAAGATTAAAATTTTCTGCACAAAGTGAAAACAATGAAGAAAGCAAGGTATGACAGAAAAACAGAGTATAAAGCAGTAAGATGAAAGAGTAGTGATAGAGAGAAGAAAAACTCTGATATTTATCCTGGTTTGGTCTCTCTACTTGACCTACGTCCAGTCCCCAAGACACCACTTGAGATTTTCCACTATTCAGCAAGAATTTAACTGGCTTCTTGCAAATGCCACAGTACAATGTCAGTGCTCTGTTTTCTAGAGCTCACTCAATCACTTTTTGCACTTTCACAAAGTGCTTTACAATCCCTTGTGATATCTCCTCACAAGTAAATCTATCTTCTAGATGAAGATTAGATTGTTTACAAAGATGAAATTCTCTTGAATAGAGTGAATATGAAAGTTGAAGTACAAGTATTGAAGTAAGAGGGTAAAAGTCTTTGAGTAGAAGATTTGGCAGAATTTCAGTATATACAAAGTTTGATTCGTTACCCACAACTTCAAATGATGTTGTATTTATAGATTTAGGTCCCAACTATTCGTTAGAGACAAAATCTATCCGTTGGAGAAGTTATCCAATGGTTACTCTGAAAAACTATCCGTTAACCAACCACATTTAATGCTTCTGACATACTGAAATTCAAATTTCGGTTGGTCAACAAACGAATTTCGAAGGAACCAAAGGTTAAAGCTTCCAACGATGGAATACTAAATTTCGTCTGTTCATGAAGTGAAATTCGAATTTTGAAACTTAGAAAGTGTTTCCATGTTGTGACATACGAATTTTCAAGAAGAAAGTTTTTCTGTTAAGTGGGAACAGTGTTTTCAATTTGCTACAGTGCCCTCGAAATTCGAATTTTGAAACCCCAAAATTCGTCTGTCCGCAGCATGCTCAAGAAGCACAGTAGTTCATTTTCTTTCAAAATTCGAATTTTAAAAGAGTAAAGTTCGTCTGTCAGAGAGACCTCTTTTCAGATTTACTTCAACATTCGAATTTGTAAACACTGTCCTTCGTATGTCATAATATCATTTCAACAGACTCAACTTTAGCTTCTGAAATTTGAATTTCCATGTTCAAAGTTCGTCTGTCAGTGAGCAATCTTTGAAACTCAATATAATCTTGATTTCAGATGAACTTTAACATTATTTCAGACGAATTTCTTCAGTTTTCATAAGTTTCATTTTGTCTGAGATTCGAATGTTCAAAACTCAAAGTTCGTCTGTTGCTCAACAGCTTCTTTCAGACACTTATGAAAATTCAAATTTTGGAAAATCAAAATTCATCTGTCAGAGAGGCATCTCTTCAGACTTATTCAGTTTTAGCTCGAAATTCGAATTTCCAAAGCCAAAGTTCGAATTTCCAATATGACAGTTCAATGTAAACTTTTCAAACTTCGTTTGTTGGTGGGTATTTTTCAAATATTTCATGATTTAACATAAAATCAAGGTTTTAAAGCATCTTTTCATTAAATCAAAGTCTTTTACCCATATTTAAACATAACTAATGGTCCTACAACAAATCTTGCACAGATTACACAGAACTTCTTCACTTGAAACATTTTGAGTTCCTTTGGTATCTTCATTCCAAGCTCTTGAATGTTGATTTGGAATCATCAAAACTCTAGATTCAACATAATCTATATCCAGAATTAAATCTAAATTTAATTTATCATATAAATCAAATTTAGATTATTAGTTTAAATTCAAATTTAAAATCCAATCTAAATCAAATTTAGATTATGACATTAGTTTAAATTTAAATCTATCATATAGAATTAAATTTAAAACTAATTTATTTAAATTAATTTGAACAATATATATATATATTTCAAAATAATATAATATATATCAAATATATAATATATAAAACATATATGTATTTTGAATTTTATAATATATATATATATAATTCAATCACCCTAAATTGAACAGTAAATTCAATGAATCTAGACACATTTTAGATTCAATGAATTTGGACATTCTAGCTTGATTTGACCCATTCTTGTGTGTGACCATGTAGATCCATATGATGTTGGCAGTGAGCTAATAACAATATTGGACCCACAAGTCACAAGTGGCCTCCAGCAAGACATTGTGACTACCTAAATCATATGAGATCAGTGATTCGATGTAACCTATTATATAACCCGATCACATCCATTTTATCTCATGATATATAGGTCAAGCATGAGGCATGGAAATGTCATCATCATTTTACTCGACCATCACTTTCTTGATCTCTGAGCAGACCGACAGAACAAATGAAAATTCTTCCATTTGAACACAGCAATGCATTTCTTAGTTTTACTCATCAAGGGGCCCAGATATATCTCTTCATTAATTAGAGGGACAAATTCCATCTTGACCATTCATCTTCCTTCACACGAGTTCCACTATACCCGATCATAGCCTTTATGATCTCCCGATTAAATGTAACTTTTGACTATACCAAAATATAGTGTTCCCCATGTAGGAAGCTGTAGTGATCTCAGGTCCGAGGGTTAGTGACACGATTATATATGAGATATGCTTATGACTTGATCCATGCAGCTATCTCATTATGGGTCGATCCAGTGTCTATTCTCTAATAAGAGCTTATGATTTTGATTTGTATCTTCATACATAATTATCATATAATTATCAATCAAAATCATACTAGACTTAATTCATCATTATTCTCACTAAGATGATTGACTAGGGACATTTAGGATAAAATAATTTATCCAAGAATATTATTATAAAGAAAAATGTAATATCCCTATTTTTATGAGATGTTATTAAATGAATAAAAGATGAGAAATGAAACAAGACGAAAAGACTATATATAATCAGGCTTTAGAAGGAATTAATTTTTCATCTAATTTTCTGAAGAAGTTATGCTCGGTCCTTAATTGGAATTAATTTTTCATAAGGTCCTTAGCAGAAATTAATTGGAAAATGAATTCCAAAATTTACCCTAGAAAATATACATTATACCACTTGAATGAAAGCTCGCTCTAAGCTGAGCATAATAGTATAAGTAATGCCTATCCAGGAGGTCTAGGTTGAGAGATAGACAAATTGGAAAGTTAATGTGAATAGTAAAAAAGAAATAATAAAAAATTGGTCTTTAGGTGAAATTACAAGAAAGTGCCCAAAAGAAAGGATAATTATGTTTTTGACCTGGTTTAAGGGCAAAACGGTCATTTTTTAAATTAGAAACGAAATGTGAATAATACATTTAAGGCCCAAAAATGAAAAAGTTGATATCGTAAAATACAAAAGGAATTAGGAAAAACGATGAGACACCGTTAAGCGTAAAAAAGGGCAAAGAGATCATTTTTCCTGGTTAAATGGAAAAATGAAAAAATTGCATTTTCACCCCAAGAATTAAAAATGGGTGCAATTTAGTCCCTTGGAAAAAGAGAAAAAAGTTTGGGAAAAATTACACATAATAACCCAAAAGTTTTAAAAAATATAAAATTACCCCATATTAAGGGTATTTTTGGAACTATGAAAAATTATATTCAAAATGAAGCTTTCAATAAGTTAAACCCAATGAAATATAGCGAGGAATCTATTAAGATCAAAATAATATTTATTGGGTAATTATGGTTTAATATTAATATTTTACCCAATAAAAGTCAGTTTAGACTGCAGAAAAAGGTAGTATTGATTCAAGGACAATGATTGGACCTTGATAAAATATATTTTGGGTCAAAATAATTTTTTTTATCCAAAATTTATTTTTGGATAATCCTGTGCCAATTTAATGTCAATTTTGGCAAAAATACTTAATTGGTATAGGTAAATTTAATCGGTAAAAGATATTTTAGTCCGTAAAAATTATTCAAGCAATTTTTGGCCAAGAATGAGACACAAGACGTGCTGCAGCTCATTGGGACACAAAGGAAATTTTTAGTCAAGCTTTATTAAAATAAAGTAACTTAAGTTAAACATTAAAGTAACTAAAGTTGCTTTTTATGACTTAAATCTCTTAATCACCTTAGTTAGCCACAAAACTCATCATCTTCAGCCTTCCTTGCATCTGAACCAGTGAAGAAAAGAGAGAAGAAGGTGTAGGAAAAGAAGGGAAAAGAAGACCAAGCTAGAGGACTTGTTTGGACGTAAAACTCTCAAGGTAGATTTCTATGGTTATCCTCTTATATATACTTGAATATTATGTTGTTTCATGAAGTATTTCTTTCCATTTTCTCACTGAAAGTTTCATCCTAGAGAGAGAAAAGAGAGAGAAAATGGAGTCATGAAGAAACTAAACCATAGAAATGCTTAGAAATCCTTCAAGATGCAAGAATATGGCATTTGATTTCAAATTGAATGGGTAGTTTTTTTTCTACATTTTTCTGAAAATTTCTGCCTATTTAGGGTTTGAAAAGGAAAGGGAATTTCATGATTTTGACCCCAAAAATGGATTTCTTGGGTCCAAAATAGGTAGATACAAGTATGTTGTACAAGAAAAGCTCAAGGGAAAACAAAATGAAATTTTTAGTTCAAGTATGCCACTTTGTGAATGAGCTTAATAAATCAGTGGCTCATGGTATCGTTTTCTGATGTAATAGGGTTCCAAGAAGTGTTTTAAGATCAATGGAAGTGTCCACAAAGTTTGGAGATAATTGGAAAGCAAGAAGGTAGTTTTTTTCTATTATTCTTAATGTTGTCATACTTTATTTTCATGATAATATGACTATGCCATATAGTTGTTTGAATGCTTTATGATGTATTTTCATTGTTGGATGAATGTTTGAAAGGTTTTATGACCCTAGGATATCCATTTTATAAAGTGTTACCATGCCAAATTTTTTATGGAATTGTATGGCATAATATGAAGTTATGATTTTCATTGATGATTTTATGAAATGATATGATGATGTTAATGCATAATTGGGTGTAACTACTGAGATTTTTTGAATCTCATTCCTTTCCAAATATTAACTATGTTAGGGCAAGGACATGGAAGTACTCAAACAAATGCAAGGGAAATGAAGAAGACAATGGAGAATTACTTGATTTTGCAAGTTATAATGTTAAGTTGAGAAAATATGTATCATGTATGTATGAGATGAAATTCTGTAATTATACATGAATATGTTCTTTAAAGTCCTCTTATGATGTTATGTGTGGATTTGGAATAATAAATGTTAATGCATGAGGTTTATAAAGTTTATTATATGAGTTATGGCATAATTATGAACAAGATGACTAGTATTGATTTGATTAGGGGAACTCTATTTGAAATAGAGTATATATATAAGTGTTATACATGCTCTTAAAGTAGACAGAACAAGATTTTCATAGAGTTAAAAAACACCTAAATTGGATAAATTTATGAATTATAATGAATTTTTGAAGTTATGATTCAAAACTGGACAGCATTGGAAAAATTGAAACTTATACTGTGAACACTGGATTTTTCAAAAGGCACTATAAAATCATGTATAGCTCCAAAAATTTAGTGATTTACATTTATGGAAAGATTCAAGTCATAGAAAATGTTATACCCGATATAAAGAAGGAGTTATGTAATTTCTCCTAAAACTGTTCCAGTAGAAGTAGTGTTCTGACCAATAATAGATAAGTTAATGTTATACTCGATATACGTTGAATAAATGTACAAGAAAAATATTTCTACAAAGTGGACTCACAAGGCTTTCCAATGACATAAGGAATACATAAATTGGCTCAGGGTAGAGTGAGCTATGAATTTTTAAATATAAGGCCAAAATCCTGGGTATAGAGAAAATGACCAAATGTACAGTAAATATTTGAGAAATAAACTGTATAAATTGGTCAAGAGAATGCTTTGTTTCAATTTTCCCATGTATAAAAGGATTTTATCTATTTTTAGAGACTTGAATCACTATGAAATGATTTTTCTAGAATTAGTTATAAATTTTCAAAGTTCAGTCGGCAAAATGGAAACTATTATATGAACAGTAACCGAAAATTTTAGAAATTCTAATTTTCATTCTTATATGATTCAAACTTAAGATCAAGTATAATTAGACTTAAAAGGAGCCTAATTCATGGGAAATGAGTCTAAAAGTAAGGTGTTACAAAAAACATGCAAATAATATAATAATGTAAGAAAAAACACATTTTTCATAATGAAATACAATATTCATAATACAATGATTAACCTAGGGCACAATCTCTAACAGAATATACATACAAATAGATGAAATGATTGTTCAATTTTGACCCCTAAACTTAGAAATTAACTATAAATTGTACATTTATCCAAATTGGGTGTTCTCTAACTCCTTAAAATGATTGTTCTATCTACTTTCAAAGTACATATAACATTCAGGTGGAGTACTCTGTTTTGAATGGAGTTCTTCTATTCCAACTATTACTGGCCCTCTTAGACAAAATTATACCATAACATACATAATCAACTTCATAAGCATAACATAGCATTATTCATTGCTCCAAATCTATACATATCATCATAGGAGGACTTAAAAGAACATGAACAAACATAATTATGGAATTTACACCTCACGCATAAATTGGTACATAATTTGATAACATAACATTATAATTGGTAAAATCAATCCATTGTCTCTTTCTTGTACCATTCCTTTAGCTCTTCTTGGAGGCCTTGCATCATTGCCATATCTTGGCCCTAGCATTTAGTCATTTGGAAGGGTGAGATTTAAAAAATCTTAGTAGCATTACCCATCAAGCATATATATCATCAAATTTGAAATAAAAACCTCATGAAAGCAATTATTAAACACTTGAGCATACTAAGCCACATAATTTCATAAAAATTTTGGCAAAGTTTCATTTTCAAAAATGAACATTCAAAGATCATAAATCTCTTTATTTAGCTTAGCCAACGTTCACAAATCATTTAAACAATTACATGGCAAGCCATCAAGTTCATAGAAATCACATAGGACAACAAAAGGGGTAAAATGCTACCTTTTGTTTTCTCTTGCTTCATCACTAGATTCCACCCTTCCCAAGAGCTTTCTTAGGCTTTCTTAAACCTAAACATAACACCAATTAAGCACTTAAGCTACTGATTAATGGTGACATATCATAAAGTGCTCTCTAAGCCCTCAAAATTCTCACTTTGCTATACTTAAGCTTTTTCTTAAACCTAACACTTATTCCTGAGATTTTGGACCATGGAGAATCCATTTTTGGGATCAAAATAATAAAATTCCATCTCTAAAATGACCCTTGTTCTGGCTAAAAATGGGAAGAAATTAGGGAAAAATATCTATTCCAAACTACTTGTACCAACTTATATATTCATGCATTATTCACCTATTCTAAGTTTTCCCTTGGAGTCATTTGACCAAAACTCAACTCTCTCTCTCTCTTTCTCTCTCATGCATGGCCAAACTTTTCATGGTGAGAGAGGAGAGGAAAAGCTCCATTATTCAACCTTAAATTATGAGAAAACTTAAGCTAAGGATGACTAAAGCACTTACCAACCACTTGTCCTTTAATCTTTGCCTTCTTGCTCTCTCTTTTTTCCTTCAAGTTTTGAGCTTTTTCTCTCTTCTTGCTGCTGGTTCAAACATTTGAAATGAAGGAGAAGGAGTGCTCTATGAAGCTTAACCCAAGATGTTGAGGAGAGTTATCAAATGAGTGAATAGTAAATTCTAGTTTACTAACCACATTAAGTTAACTTGTTTAATCAATTAAAAAAATTTCCTCCATGTCACTTCAGCTGTAAATCATGTCACTTGAGGAATTTTCGGTCAAAAATTACTTCATAAATTTTTTTTTGTCCAAAATAACCTTTACCGATAAGTTTTACCCCATACCAATTAATTACTTTTATCATAATTATCACTTAACTAGTATAGGATCATTCTAAATTTAATTCTGAACTAACTTTATTATTTTGATCATTCTACTTTTATGGAACTCGCAAACCTCTTTTTCGGTTTAAAAATTACTTTGATCTTAAACTTGAATTATAAATTCATATGAACTCAATTAGTCTCTAAGCAGTGTGCCATTGAGTTCAACGTGTCGAGAGCTCCTTTTTCATAGGATTTCTAAAAGTCCTGAAATTGACCTTGACTCGGGGTAAAATTATAATTTTTAATTCTCTTAGGTCATGTTTTGTAATTTTTATAAGGACTAAATTGTACAAAATTCTTCCTTCTTAGGACTAAATTGTGAATAATTCTTTTCCCTTGTGGTTAAAATATAATTTTCATATTTCTTTTCCTAACCCGGGGAAGGACCTTTTTGCCTTTAGTTGGAACAAAATCCAAATATTGATTCTTTTAGGTACTTGCTCACAATTTTTCCCAAAAACCAATTTTTTTAATGATTCTTCTTATTATACTTTCAAATTGGTCTATATTTCAATCTTGATCTCCCAGCTACATAATACTTAAACTATTACGCTCAGCTTGACATGATCTTCCATTCAATTGATATATTGCATTTGGCTCAGGTATGGATTTAATTCCTACTAAAGACCATATGAGAAATTAATTATATTTAAGGACTTAGCATGTAACATTACCATCTTACTTCGTTTCCTATTTTTTCATGCATTTCATTGTATCTCATAAAAAGAGAGATATTACAACCTAAATTGGTGGTGATTTAAGGAAGGTGCATCTCCAATCCATAACCACTTAGGTCACCGGGCCAAAGGATGATGATTTAGTGACAGAGATATATCACACCTTACTACCTGGACACAAGGCCTCATGTGCCATTCAATGGATCGGCATACCACGTGATATTTCAATGACATTATCATCCAATCAACATATGCTTCACATGCAAACTAAAAGTGATAATACCTTTCATACCATGTCAACATGCCATCATGTTCTACACATATATCATCATGCTAGCATGCTCATCAATATATACCAAACCTAAGCATAGAGATGCACAATAGGTTATACACCAACTAATAAACACATGTTTTCTCATTCATACACTTATATTCTTTTATATTAGCCATCACATGTTATGCTATATACAAGGAAGGGAAAGGAATTGTCATAACTGCACTAGTCGTGCCAAGTGCATATCATGATATGAAAAGAGTCAAACATATATAATCAATTACAAAATAATAGAATTACACCCTGATTACCTCGAGTTGCCCATATACACACAAAGAGCAACAATAGGTCATTGGTGTACTAAAAAGGATGCGGAGACCAAGTCATAACCACATATCAAACAAGAATCAAAGCCTAAACTAGATTCAACTCAAGCAAGAACTAATTTAATCCACTCACATCATCCAATGCCTAAAAAGGCTCAATCTCTCTACACATTACAACAATCACTTACCAATAGTTTCGCTAGTTCCAAGGGTCTTCAAAGAGTATAAGAACCTCAATTTAGTTAATCCACACCCTACATAAACTAAATATGTAAAAATAAAGTTGTAGCAAAGTTCTCGGTTATACTCACATGGTGACCCAGGCTTGTTCTTGCCAAAACTATGATTCTAACACCAAACCCAACCACATTCATGCACAACACCATACCCTAAGGTGGTCTCAAGGCCTAGAATTGACACATCATGAAAAGCCTTAATACTAGAGTTTAGGGTTTGTAGAGATCTCATCACCAATACCCAAGAATCGCTTCCTACAGCTTGCCAACACCAAATAACACATCATGGATGCATTTTAACACAAAATAATCAATGGAAAACCATTCAAATCCATGACCCAAAGCAATGGCAGTAAAGAACCACATGGAAGATAATGAAGATGCACTTACCCATAATATTTAAGCTCCCCCAAGGTCACTCTCGCGTCCCTCAGCCTTAATGAGTAAAACCCTAGTAGAGCCACCAGATTTCCTTCATTTTTCACTATTTCAATGAGTCCTAATACATTCTAATTTATATGTTCTACTGCACTGCGAGCCCATTCTATCTCTACCTAAGTCCAACCTAATAGCATCTACTGTTATACAGTGCCCCTAGAGCATGCCGTACAGTAAGAAGTTTTTGCCACATTTCTTCAAGCATCATCATTTTGATCCTTCTTCTGATTTGAGTCCCTCCGGTCCTATATATTTCCAAGGATATTCTTCCATTAGCTTGGTGTCAAAATGCTAGCTGATGAGAGACCCGTGTGGAACTCGTCCAATGAATCTTCAACAACTCATAAGCAATATGGATTGTGTTAGAATCAAGAATGACGCAACAAGATAGAAAATAAAATACAAAGAAAGAAGAACATTAAAATAGAAAAGAAACACAATATTCTAGACAAAATTGAGAAGAGAAAGAAGAAAGGATAGATGTATTGGTCAAGGTAAAACCCTAAAATAACATGTCTCTTATAACCCTAGCAATAGGACACCACAAAAGGGAACCACTCCCTTTGATAAGTCAAAGAGTTTTCCAAGCACACAAGTAAACAAGAGAAGTCTCACAAAAGAAAAACATGAGTTCTGTAAAATTCATTCTTATTCATCATGATAAAAAACGTTTACAATATGTGGCCATAAATAGACAATGGAAAAACTAACCTAATAAACTTGGAAAACCTAATTATTTTGGGTTTAAGTGATCCTAATGGGATTAGGAGTCTTTGGGCTCAAGTAACACTCTTAATGAACTAAAAAACTAATAAAATAAAATTCCAAAAATAAATGACGAAAATTCAAAGAAAATAATAAAAATAATATTTAAGCCCTTATAAATATATCAACACATTAATGAGATTAAATTTTTGGCACATGGTATGTTTATTTACATAGTGAGCTATCAAAAAGACCACTAATTAACTAATTGAGTTTTATTAATCACTTAAGTTTAGCCAATAATTAATAAAAAAAAATTAAAATAAATTAAGTCCACTAATACTTGAGTCACATGTTCTTTTAGTGAAGCACATAATCTTTTAAGTAATCTCCTCCAATAAACTCCTCTTGAGCTTGGATCTAAAACTTGTAAAATTTAAATGTTCTTCACGCTCTCTTTAGCTTCAATTGGGCTGTAAACTTGCTCAAATAATTGGGCTCTAGTATGTATAACAATCTTTTCAAGTGATAAAAACTCCTTGTCTTGTTCTTGAATTTGTTCAAGCCATCCTTTTGAGCCATACCTAAGACATCCTCTATCATTCCTCTATCTTCACTTTATTCCTTGCATGAATGGGAAGGACAAAATTCTTCCCCGGCTTTTGCAACCAAATCATTGTTCCAAGATAAAAAACTTTCACACCTTTAATCTAAATTGCATAGGACCTATCTTCAAGTATTGGTGGATAAGAAATTGAACTTTTCTTCACACCAAATATACCAAAAACCAACAACAAATAGCTAGACATAGACTCGACACAAGAAGACTTAAATGGAACTTGTAACACCTCTCTTATGGGGCCAATTTCCCATGTATTTAATCATTCTAAAGTCCATTTATATCATAGTAGGATCTTGAATCACAATAAAAGTCATAATAAATTTTTCTCAACGTTGGGCACTATTCATTTAATCAAATTTATTTATTCTAATTAAACTTTGGAAAATCAAAACTAAATCAATAAATATCATATGCATATGATTCAAGTTTCTAGGGATAGCTTATAACTTTGTCTACATAAAAAAAATATAAGTCAGAGCAATGATAGTATTGATCTGTACAGCAAACTCCATGAATTTACACAATTTATACTAAAACTGCGAAATAATCCTTTTAATTGGGATTAAATATAAAAATCCGTCAAATATTGCACACACATCCAATCTAAATGATCTTTAGACTATTGGAGAGCTCTTCATGTCTACTTTCAAATCATATATATTATTCATACTTTATACATCAAAAGTCCAAATAGTAATATGTTTACTCTACATAGGTCAAGATGACCATTTATATCTTACTACTTTGCCACACTAAAGCCATAAAATATTTACATGGCCATACATTATTTCCATGCTATACCATACTTTAGCTAAGACCTAAGGCATCATAAAAACTTGAAGAAACATACTTAACGTCACATTTACAAAATTACACAAAATGTCAAAACTCATGGCCATTGCTAAAATTATCAAGTTAATAGCCAAATTCTTTCTCCTTTCCTTCCTCTGCCTTGGTGGTCTTGCCATTGTTGCTACCTATTCATGGTTAATATTTGGGAGAGTGAGATTTAAAAAATTTCAGTAGTTAACACTCAACATTCCATCACATCATCACATTAAGCATGAAAACATCAACATAACATATTTTGAATACATTAACACATTTACATCATATGAATTCATAAAATTTTTGACAGAGTTTCATTTTGAAAAATGGACATCCCAGGGTCTCAATGCCCCTTAATCAACTCAGAAAATACACATAAATCATCTCAAGATATCATTGCAATCATATGACAAGGCATAAAGCACATTGAAAACAACTATGATAACATAATGCTAGTATGGGAAATTAACTACCTTATGATGCTCCCTTGCTCTCCAAACTTGATATGCCACTTCTTGAGCCTCTTAACACTTCCTTGAACCTAATAATATCATCATTGAACCAATTTAGTCATTGTCTTTTCAAAATTATACAATACCATAACACTAAAATCCAAATTTTTCACTTAGCTTTCCTTTGATCTTTCTTTGTACAATATGCTTGTTCTTAAGATTTTGGACCATGGAAAATCCATTTTTGAGGTCAAAATCATGAAAAAATACTCCCCCTGTTCTGACCAAAATTGTCTCAAGTGATTGAAAAAAATTTCCTTCAAATCACTTCAAACCAACCATGGATTCATGCTTCTAGTGTCTAGTCTATACTTTTTCCTAAGTTTAATGGTTCAAAACTCATTCCTATGCTAAAAACCCAATTTGGTCAAAACCCTAAGGTGAAAAGGAAGAAAACTAAACCATAAATCATACTTTGAAAATCATAGATAGTAAGCTTAGGGTAGTAACATGGAAGCTTATCGATCCGTGCTTCAATTTTCCTTTGATTCCTCTTCCTTTTTCTCTTTCGTCTTCCTCCCTTTTCTTGCATTTTTTCTTGCTCTGTTTGGGCCTTTGGTTCACGCGTGAATGGTGAGGAAAGAGAAGAGATTAAGTGGTTAATTACACCCTTAATCATGGTTAAGCAAATATATTAACTAAAGTTACTTTTTTACTTTTTTCTTTGTCTCCTTCTTTAAGAAGTTTTCTCAACCTTTTTGAGATGATTGGTAGGCTTCATGGGCTGCAACACTTCACACAGGGGATAGAGAAAAATGTGTCCAAAAATTGCCTAGTTTTCCTGATCAAGATATACCTCAATCCGGATACTTTTTAACCGTACCGATAAAACCGTCTTTACACTAATTTAGCATTTTTGGGATACAGGACTATTCTAATTTTATTTTTACATTTTCATAATTATCCTGTCCTAAATGGTATCTGTGTATGGCCCATATCCTGGTCCAGTTTCTTTTTAACCATCGGTAGGGCCCACAGTTTACTTTATCTGTTTACTATTACTTTTAGACACTCGGCACTGATTATTTCTTTATTCTTGAATATTAACCCTCAATGCGCTATACCATTGGACTTCTCTTATTGAGGGCTTCATTTTGATAGTAATTTTATATATTTACAAAATTGCCCTTGACCGGAGGTCAAATTATAATTTTTAAAACTTTCAGGTCATTAGGTGTAAGTTTTCCCATGACTTTTCTATTCTATTTCTTTCTCCACGTAATTTTTAATACTTTTGGGACGTGGATGTCATCTTTATATTTCTTTAGGGGTAAAAATATAATTTTCTCATTTTTCCATCCAACTGAGAAAAATGATCTCTTTGCCCTATTTCACGCAAAACGGTGTCTATTAGTTTTCATGAATTCCTTATACATTTTGCATTATCATTAATTATATCCTTTTTCATTATTTAGTATCCAATAAAATTTTGGGATATTACATTTCTCCCCCTCTTAAATTAAATTTCGTCCTTGAAATTTAAAACATACCTTATGTAAATAGTGCTGGATGCTTTTGTCACATGTGTGACTCCATCTCCCAGATTGCTTCTTCTATAGATAAGCCTTTCCAAACCACCTTCACTAGAGGAATGTTTTTGATTCTCAGCTGTTTGACTTGATAATCTACTATTCTTTCAGATAATACATTAAAGCAAAGATTATCTTGTAAGTCAATACATTCATATTCTATAATAAGTGAAGGGTCTGGCTGATATTTCTTTAATTGGGAGGCATGGAAGACACTGTGAATTTGGCTTAGATTTGGTGGTAGGGCTAACTAGTAAGCTACAGGCCCAGCTTTCAATATACTTGGGACTAAGCTTTTTTGTTTTGAGAGATTGACCAACTCCAGTTGTAGAAGATACTTTAAGAAATACATGGTCTCCTACTTCAAATTCCAACGGCTTCCTTCTTCGATCTGCATAACTCTTTTGTCTACTTTTAGTCGTTAATAGCTTTTTCTTTATCATTTCAATCTGTCTAGAAGTTGTTGAATCAAGTGTTTTGATGATTCCAAACCAACCTTCAAGAGCTTGGAATAAAGATATCAAAGTTGCACAAAAGGTTCAAGTGAAGGAATCATGGATAAATCAGTGCAAAGATTTATGTAGGATGTTTAGCAATGTTTTGATTTGAGTAAAAGACTTTGATTTGCTGAAAAGATGTTTTAAAACTTTGATTCTATGTTAAATCATGGAATATTTGAAAAACACCCACCAACAAATGAAGTTTGAAAGGTTAATACTGATCTGTCATCTTGGAAATTCGAACTTTGGCTTTGGAAATTCGAATTTCGTATTGAAACTGAACAAGTCTGAAGAAAAGCTTCTCTGACAGACAAATTTTGATTTGAGAAAATTCAAATTTTGATAAGTGTCTAAAAGGAGCTTTCAGTAACAGACGAACTTTGGGTTTTGAAAATTCGAACTTCAGACAAAATGAAACTTATGAAAACTAAAGAAATTCGTCTGAAATTATGTCAAAGTTCATCTGAAACCAAATTTAGATTGGATTTCAAAATTGCTCACTGACAGACGAACTTTGAACATGAAAATTTGAATTTCAAAAACTAAGCTTGTGAGTCTGTTACAATGATGTGTTGACATACGAATGACAGTATTTATAAATTCAAATTTTGAAGTAAGTCTAAAAAGAGGTCTCTCTGACAGATGAACTTTGCCCTTTGAAAATTCAAATTTTGAAATATATGAATAACTGTGCCTTATAAACCAGCTACGGACA
Source organism: Adenanthera pavonina (assembly GCA_026686845.1). Taxonomy (NCBI): domain Eukaryota; kingdom Viridiplantae; phylum Streptophyta; class Magnoliopsida; order Fabales; family Fabaceae; genus Adenanthera; species Adenanthera pavonina. Next base: position 17,284,986 of record JAIVEN010000018.1, read on the forward strand.
GACGAATTTTAAGGTTCCAAAATTTGAATTTCGAAGGCACTGTAGTAAATTAAAAATACTGTTCACACTTAACAGAAAAACTTTCTACTTGAAAATTCGTATGTGACAACGTAGAAACATTTTCCAAATATCAAAATTCGAATTTCACTTCATGACAGACGAACTTCGGGCATTCAACGTTGAAGTCTTTAGCCTTCGGTTTCAGCGAAATTCGTCTGTTAACCAACTGAAATTCGAATTTCAGAATGTCAGAAGCATTAAATGTGGTTGGTTAACGGATAGTTTTTCAGAGTAACCGTTGGGTAACTTCTCCAACGGATAGATTTTGTCGCTAACGTATATTTGAGACCTAAATTTATAAATATAACATCATTTGAAGTTGTGGGTAACGATTTTAACTTTGTATATACTGAAACTCTGCCAAATCATCTACTCAAAGCCTCTTACTCTCTCACTTCAATATTTGTACTCCAACTTTCATATTCACTTTGTTTAAGAGAGTTTAATCATTGTAAACAATCTTATCTTCATCTGGAAGAAAGATTTTCTTGTGAGGGGATATAACAAGGGATTGGGAAGCACTTTGTAAGAGTGCATAGAGTGAATGAGTAAGCTCTAGAAACAGAGCATCATATTTGTATCGAGGCATTTGCAAGAAGCCCACTGAATTCTTGCAGAATAGTGGAAAATCTCAAGTGGTGACTTGGAGACTGGACTTAGGTCAAGTGGAGAGACCGAACCAGGATAAATATTTGAGTTTTCTTCTCTTTACTGCAACTTTTACAGTCTATTCACTTATACTCTGTTTTACCATCTACACTTTGCTTTCTTTACTTTCCTGATATTTTGTAGAAAATTTTCAAGCTTCCCAATTCACCCTCCCTCTTGGGAAGCCAGCTTATCTAACAAGTGGCATCAGAGCCCGGATTCCCAATCAAAGGATTTCATAGTCCGGGAATTAAAATGGTTAGCTTTGGAGAAAGCATACTACCAGAAGGAAACAATACAAATAGACCACCTGGCTTCAGTGAAAAACACTTGGTTACTGGAAGATGAGGATGCAAATCTATCTCCAGTCAATTGATCTGAACATCTGGTCAGTTATTCATAAGGGAGATTTTGTCCCAATGGCTTTGGAAGATGATGGGAAGTATAGAGAGAAGCCAGAAGCTGAATGGAATGAGGAAGATAGAAGAAGAGTCTTGCTGAACTTCAAGGCAAAACATTGTTTGGTCAGTGCTTTGAATCAAGATGAATTCTACAGGGTCTCACAATGCTCTACTGCCAAGAAAATATGGGACACCTTGCAAATTGCTCATGAAGGAACAACTGGAGTCAGGGAAAATAAATTGAATACATGCATAGGTGAATATGAAAGATTCAGAATGGCTGAAGGAGAGAATATAAAAGAGCTACAGAAGAGATTCACCATCATTGTGAATCAACTAAAGAGCCTGGGAAAGGAGTACACTCAAACAAAAAAAGTAAGAAAGATCCTCAGAGCTCTCCTACTGGAATGGCAACCCAAAGTAACAGCAATAGAGGAAGCCAAAGGAGAATCAATGGCCTCTGTCACAGATCTTTTTGGCAGCCTCGAGGAGTATGAAGGAAAAATGAAGGCTCTTAAAGAGGCTGGACAAGACAGAAAGAAGAAAAGTCTTGCTCTAAAAGTTGCTGAGGAAAAAGAAGAACAATCTGACGATGGAGATGAGCTAGATGAAGAAACTCTGGCTATGATGGTCAGAAAATTTGGAAGATTCTACAGTAAAAAGAGAAACAAGAAAATCTTCAAGAAAGGAGCAGCTAGAGATAGCAAGAGGGAAGCAAAAGAGCCTATTGTAACACCTCATACTTACACTCATTTCCCATGTATTAACTATATTTAAGTCCATTATTACTTGATTAGAGACTTGATTACATAAAACAACTTAAACCAATTTATTTCATTTCGGGTACCATTCCCTTGGTTAACTTCTTTTTACCCGGTGAACTTTGAAAATTCATAACTAAATCAAGAAAAATCATATTGATATTGTTCAAGTCTCTAAATATAGATTAAAAGATTCTATACATGGGAAAAATGTTGAACAGGGAAGTTACTTGGCCAAATTATACAGTAAGTTCGTATTATATGTACTGTAGTAATGGTCATTTTGAAAATTTCTAATTCTGACCATAACTTTGAAAAATCACCATAAATCATACATAACTCCAAATTGAGTGATCTTTGTGTCTATGGAAAGCTACACATGTCTAGTTTTCATACATGTAAAACATTCATACATTGAACATATTGAGGTATGTACAGTACTTCGAATTCCCAACTATGTTCAGAAAAGTCTCTTGCATTCTCCCAACTTTCCAAAATACACACTCATATATACATAAATGGCCATAACTTGCCTTTATCTTACATGATACTCCATAAGAACTTAGAGGACCATATTAACATGGAAGCATAGTATAATCATGTCCCATAAGGTTTTACATAACCTCTCATATAATAGTATCAACCTAAGTATCATTATCTTGAACATTACTTTGCTTCTCCTTGCCTTTCCTTTCTTGGGTAATTTTGCCATAACTTGAACCTAAAATTGGTTAGAAATTTGGAGAGGGGTGAGATTCAAAGAATCTCAGCAGTAACTACCATCATGCACACATATCATCATATATATTGCAAGTATTCATCTCAAAACACATTAAGCATGCAATCAAATCATTTTGGCATAACCATTTTATAAAAATTTGGGCAGCACTTCCCCTTGTATTTAGACATATCCAGGGTCACATTACCCTTCAAACAATCCAACCAACCATGCCAAATCATCACAAGACAACATTCCAAACATTAAACACATCATTCAAACCAAGCAACATCAATGATAATACATAAGCATAGATAGGTGAGTTAACTACCTTTGGGCTTTCCACTAATCTCCAAACTTTGCAAACCTTTTCCTTGATCTTCTAATACTCCTTTGGATTCTATAGCATCATCAAATAATGCCATTAACCACTAATTATCCAATTTCATTTACAAAGTGCTCACTTGAACTAAAATTTGCACTTTGTCATCCATTATGTATTCCTTGTATAACATACTTGTTCTAACCTATTTTGGACCCAAGGAATCCATTTTTGAGGTCAAAAACTTGAAATTCCCTTCCTATATTGAACCCTAATTGGGCAGAAAATTATCATAAATTATAGAAAAATAACTAACCGATTAATTTGTAATCTAATGATATATTCTTGCATCTTATGACCTATACAACCCTTTTCATGGTTTAGTTTCTCCATACCTTCATTTTCTCTCTCTACTCTCTCCCTAGGAAGAAACTTTCAGTGCAAAACTAAGAGAGAATAAGCCATAAAACTCTCCCAAACTTAAGGATACACAAGAGTATAGCCATAAGATACTACCTTGAACACTTGTGCTTGATGCTTTGCCTCTTGGTTCCTCTTTTTCCTCCTTGAAAGTTTTGCTCTCCCTCTCACTTTTCAGCTCTGTTTCAGACGTGTGGTATGGAGAAAATGAAGATCAAATGCTTAACTCATCACTTGGAAGAGAGATATGAGATGCATGAATAGTAAAAGTGGTTAACTTGACTAAACTTGGTTACTTTTTCATTAAAGCTTTTCACTTAATTCCCTTGGTGTCCCATTCAGCAATCAGACGTGATTCACTCCCATTTTTGGCCAAAATTTCTCCAATAATTCATATGGACCAAAATACCCTTTACCGATAAAATTTACCTGTACCGATTGAGTATTTTTGCCAAAATTATTATTAAATTGGTACAGGATTATCCAACAATTAATTTTAGTCCAAAATCCATATTTTGATCCAAAATATATTCTAACAAGGCCCACTAATTTTTCTTGAATTAAAAATGCCTCTTCCTGTAGTCCAAACTGACTTTTATCGGGTAAAATATTAACATTAAATCATAATTGCCCAACAAATAATATTTTGATCTTAATAAATTCCATAATATATTTCATTGGGTTTAACTCATTGAGAGCTTCATTTTGACTATAATTTTTCATATTTACAAAAATACCCTTAACCTGGGCTAATTTATAATTTTTAAAACTTTTGGGTCATTAGGGGTAATTTTCCCCAAAATTCATAAACTTTCGTAACCTTGCGTCCACCGCCTTCTTCTTTTCTTTTTTTTTTATTATTCTTATTTCTTTTTCTTTTTCTTTTCTTTTTTTTTTCCTTCTTCTAGGGGTAAAATTGTCATTTTTCATTTTTTCTTTCAACTGAGATAATTGACCTCTTTATGCCAAATGATATACATCCATTTTTACAAATTCTTTATAGATTTCAAAATATTAAGTCTTGAATATCCATAAAAATTTCGGGATGTTACACCTATCACTTGCTATGAGTGCAAAAAGCAGGGACATATCAAATGGGATTGTCCACAATTCCTCAAGAAGCAAGAAAAAGAAAAGAAAGCTGCAGACAAAGGCAAGAAGAAAAGAGCTTACATCTCATCAATATGGGGTAATAACTCAGATGAAGAAGACGATGATGAAGATGAAATTGCCAACATCTGTCTCATGGCACTTGCCACTGAAGAAGCTGAAATCCCATGCAGCAGTGACCAAGAAGATGAGGTATATGAATCTGAACCTTCCTATTCTAAATTACTGGATGCATTCCATGAGCTGCATGATGAGTTTGTTAAGGTTGCTAAAGAATTGAAGCAAGCTAAGAAAAAGATTAACAACTAGAATCTCAATGCAACATCTCTGAAATTGCTTCTCTACGTATTGCTGAATCTACTTGCTGTAAATCATGCATTGAACTAAAGCAAACCAATGAATATCTAGTGAAAAGCATGTCTAGGCTTACTAGAGATAAAGATATGTTGTTTGTTTTAATGGGAAGCTAAAGAATATCACAAGGAAATGCTGGACTTGGCTATGATCCTTGTGCTGTAAAAGAAAAGATTAGGAAGAAAAATCAGAATGTGTACATGAGACATTTTGTGCACATTAACAGCAATAGAAACAAATATCATATGTCACATCACATTGAATCATATAATCAAGCAAGGCATGCAAAATGAAAATATTATCTGCATTGTTTTCTTCCTGCTTCTCAATCCAGCAGTCCCTTTACCACCTGTCACTTCTGTAACAAGAAGGGACATATTTCCAGTTCATGTGCTTTAAAGAAAAATGAACTTGACAGGAAAGTTAAATGGATTCCCAAAGGTACATCTGTATCTAGGGAAAAGACTACTGACAGAAAAGGACCCAAGCAAATTTGGGTACCTAAAAAGTAAATATGAACTTTGTTTTGCAGGTATGTCTCAAAGCTAGAAAGAGTAATAAATAGTATATGGACAGTGCCTGCTCAAGTCACATGACCGGTGACAAGAAGAAGTTCATCACCCTTAGAGACAAGAAAGGAGAAAATGTGACCTTTGGAGGTGATCAATATGGCAGAATAGTTGGCATTGGTATTGTGAACAAAAATCCTGAAACATCCATTAAAGAGGTGCTGTTTGTAATTGGCCTCAACCACAATCTGCTAAGTGTGAGCCAGACATGTGACAAAGGAAACTGGATACTGTTTGACTCAAAATTTTGCCTGGTCATCAGAAAAAGTGATCACAAAATAATCCTCAAAACTCAAAGGGATGGTAATTGCTATACTATTGATCTTGATGAACTTCCTTCCTTAGATTCTGTCTGCTTGATTAGTCAGGATAATGATAGTTGGTTGTGGCATAGAAGATTAACTCATGTTAACATGAATCAGCGTTCAAAACTGGTTAAAAATGAGTTAGTCACTGGCCTACCAAAAATCACTTTCGAAAAGGATAAAGAATGTGATGCATGCCTAAGAGGAAAACAAACTAAATCTTCTTTTAAACCCAAAAACGTAGTCACCACTACTAGACCACTAGAACTACTGCATATGGATTTAATTGGTCCATCTAGGGTAAAAAGCATTGGTGGAAATCTATATGTGCTTGTAATTGTGGATGATTACTCTAGATTTACATGGACATTATTTCTTTCATCTAAAAGTGATACCTTTGATGCATTTGTAACCTTAGCCAAGAAAGTGCAAAATGAGAAGGGTATTTCCATTGTGTCTATCAAGTCAGATCATGGAGGAGAGTTTGAGAACTCATACTTTCTGGAGTATTGTAATGAGCATGGAATTGATCACAACTTCTCAACCCTAAGAACTCCTCAACAAAATGGAGTAGTAGAAAGGAAAAACAGAACAATTGGAGAGATGTCTAGAGCTATGCTGAATGAAAAGGAACTCTCTCAAGTATTTTGGGCTGATGCAGTGAACACAGCAAGCTACATCATAAATAGAGCCTACATCAGACCAATCCTTGGGAAGACTCCTTATGAGCTGTACAAAGAAAGAAAGCCAAATCTCTCACATCTCCATGTATTCGGCTGCAAGTGCTTCATTTCCAACAATGGAAGGAGAATCTGGGTAAGTTTGATGCCAAATATGATGAAGGTATATTTCTGGGCTATTCTAGTAGAAGTAAGGCATATAGAGTTTTTAATAAAAAGTCCAAATTGGTAGAAGAATTTGTGCATGTAGTATTTATTGAAAATGAAATTGATTCCAAACATGCTACTGATGAGGATGATCTTGTCTCAAACTTTAAAAAGTTAGATATCTCTGATGAAGGTAAAATTGAACCTCCAAAAATATCTGAATCTATTAACATAGAGGAAGATATTCAGGAAAGAGATTTTGAAGATGAAAATAATGAAGAAATGTCTCAAGAACTCCCTAGAGTTTGGAGATATCAAAGGAATCATCATGTTGATCAGGTGATAGGGAATGTTCAAGAGAGAGTTAAAACTAGAAAATAGTTAAGGGATTAAATGACTAATTGTGCTTTCATCTCACAAATTGAACCTAAATGCACTGAGGAAGCCTTAACTGATGAATACTGGATTTTGGCTATGCAAGATGAATTAAATCAGTTTGAAAGAAATCAAGTGTGGGATTTAGTGCCTAGACCCAAAAATCATCTTGTCATTGGCATCAAATGGGTTTTTAGAAATAAACTTGATGAATCAGGATCAATAATCAGAAATAAAGCTAGACTGGTTGCTAAAGGATATAATCAAGAAGAAGGTATTGATTTTGAAGAAACCTTTACTCCAGTGGCTAGATTAGAAGCTATTAGAATTCTGTTAGCATATGCATGCATGAAAAATATTTTGTTGTATCAAATAGATGTGAAGAGTGCTTTTGTAAATGGATATATCACGGAACAGGTTTATGTAGATCAACCTCCAGGTTTTGAGGACTCTGCAAAACCAAACCATGTTTATAAACTGAAGAAAGCTCTTTACGGTTTAAAACAAACCCCTAGAGCATGGTATGAAAGATTAAGTAATTTTCTAACTGAAAAGGGGTTCAACAGAGGAAAAGTAGATACAACTTTATTTACTAAGAAAGAAAATAAAGATTTACTTATTGTTCAAATCTATGTTGATGATATTATATTTGGTGCTACTAATGAATCTCTTTGCAAGAATTTTTCTAAGTAAATGCAAGGAGAATTCGAAATGTCCATGATGGGTGAACTCAACTTCTTCCTTGGATTGCAAATCAAGTAGTGTAATGATGGTATCTTTTCCAACCAATCTAAGTATCTGAAGGAATTGCTAAAGAAGTTTGGAATTGAGAATGCCAAATCAATGGGAACACCTATGGCTACAGCAACCAAACTGGATAAGGATGAAAAAGGGAAAATGTTTAACATAACCCAGTATAAAAGAATGATTGGATCCCTACTGTACCTAACTGCCAGCAGACCTGATATCATGTTTAGTGTTTGCATGTGTGCAAGATTCCAATCATGTCCCAAGGAAACCCATGCAACTGCTGTTAAGCGTATCTTCAGATATCTCATTGGAACGTCATAAATGGGTCTTTGGTATCCAAAGGGCAATGGAGAAGATCTCAAAAGATACACTGATGCTGACTTTGCAGGATCCAAAACTGACAAAAAAAGCACAAGTGAAACTTGTCAGTTTTTGGGAGGATCATTAGTTTCATGGTTTAGCAAAAAGCAAAACATTGTGGCCTTATCCACAGCAGAAGCTGAATATGTTGCAGCTGGAAGCTGTTGTGCCCAAATCATCTGGATGAAACAGAAGCTTGAAGATCTTGAGGTTGAGATGAAGGAAATACTAATCATGTGTGACAACCAAAGTGCCATTAATATCACAAAGAATCCTGTCATGCATTCAAGGACAAAACATATTGAAGTTAGGCACCACTTTATAAGGGATCATGTTTTGAAAGGAGAAATCAGACTAGAATACATCCCAATAGAAGATCAAGTTGATGATATCTTGACAAAGCCTCTATCAGAAGATAGACATTGCAAAATCATGAGAGAATTGGGTATGGTAAATCCCAATGAACTGTAAGTAAATCCATGTGCAATTCTGTTTTTAGATTTTCCAACATTAAATTGATTCTAACTTTAACATCAGAGTGAATTTAATTTAAGTTGCAGGTGCTCTTCATGAGATTCAATGGCAATAAATCTGAAAAATGGAGCACACCAGAATGGAACAATCAAAAAGTAAAGAAAATGGCAAAAATTCTGAGTTTCTGGATCCATTCTGTAAGTTTTTAAAGTTGAAATTCGTTTCTTAGTTGTGTGTTAGATGAATTTCCTTGATAAACTGTATTTCTGAACAAGTCAGCATGGTCAACATTCGAATTTAGATGCCCAACAGACGAACTTCAGCCTGTTATACATTGGAACAGTTCTTGGTGATCCCTCAAAATTCGTCTGTTAGACCTTGAAAGTTCAAATTTTCAACAGTAAAAGTTTCAAAGTTATGTTAGTCCAACATGATGATTATACAAATGATTATCTCTTAACAAACAAATGTTGGAAAACCTTTACAAAGTAAAGAAATTCAAAATTCGTCTGTTAAAACTTGCTCATCATGTTGAATCTTTGAAAGATGAAGTTTCATGTGCTTAATTCGTCTGTTATCTATTGATTTGATTGCTGCTTGATGTTTACTCTTCAAAATTTGAACTTTGTTGAAACAAAGTTCGTCTGTTCATCTTGTGTTTCTTGAACCAAGCCACTATCAGACAAACTTTCAGAAGAAAATTCATCTGTCAGTAAGCTTTGCTGAACGGTTTAACTTTTAATTGCTCGAAGTTTGAATTTTGACCCCTCAAAATTCATCTGTCAGGTGGTTACTTACATTAAAACTGATGGTTTTTCTCTGAATAAATGCAACCCTACTCTTTTCTTCTCTGAGTCTGTTCAAATTCTCTCTTCAATGCTCTTCAATTCTGACCGTAAATCTTCATTTCTCACCGTTTAAACTTCTTTTCACATCCTATAAACCCAATCTCTGCTTCATTCTGAAACATTCATCCACAAAATGGCAAGAGTAAAGAATCCTGAAGCTGGAAAAGGACACGGCCAAAGAGAACGGTTAAATCCCAATATGCCACAAAGGAGGTTGAAAAATCGAAGAGAAAAACCGAATCAAGCAAGGCAACTCCCTCCAAACGACAAAAGACAACCCCAAAGGCAGAATCAAAGAAAGCTAGTTCCTCTTCTTCGAAGAAAGCAAAGTCTTCAGTCCCTGTTCCTACTGCTGACACAGTTGCTTCCACTTCCTCCTCCAGTACTGAATCTGGAGAATACCAACTCACTACACTGCCATTATGGAGCACTCCTCAGATTCAGGAAGAATACTCGACCAAGTTTGCCAATAAAAAGGTAATCAAGCCTCATTGTGTGAACGTGGAAGATTTCTTAGTCTCTAACAATTTTGATACTGGAATATAGATGTTGAGATATAAGAATCTGTTAGAGATACTGGAGAGGTATGATGATGAAGTGGTAAAATCATGGTATGCCTCCCTAAAGTTCAACAGCAAGAAAAAGAAGTGGGAGGTCAATCTGAGATCAAGGACCATCTGGCTCACAGATGAGACTTTTAATGAAGTATTGGAAATCCCAGGGCAAGATGGCCTTAAAATTGACATCAGTGCTTCTGGATATATGGATGAGGCAGAAACTGCTGATGAAGAAGGTGGCCCCTTTCTAAACTACAAGGAAAGCACAATCCTGAACACTTTGTTTAGAAGAAAGGAGAATAGGCCAACCATAAACTTGCTAAAGCCCACTGACCTCAGTGCTCAAGTGAGGATCCTACACTGTATAATGTCTAGGATCATCTTCAACAAAGGAGGTAACTTCAATCTGATCACAAGGGCAGCGGCACATGTGATGGCAGCAATCATGCGTGTAAAGCTCATCAACATGGGACATATCATCCTCCAGCGCATGATCAAGGCAAGGGATCAAAGGAAAGACTCCACACTCCCCTATGCAGCAATCATTTTCAGAATTCTACAATATACTAGAATTTAGCACCTTGAGAAGGGGAAAGGGAAGCCCACTGAGATTTTCAAGGAAGAGGAACTTCAAAGAATGGGGATTGAGAGAAATGAAGGAAGGTGGATTGGGAAGGGAGCTGGAAAATCTGAAGATCTCTTCTTTGTTGAAGATGCCTCCCTACAACAAGGTACCTCTGATGCTCCTGTAAGACCTACACCTCAGCCTTCTCTGCCTGTCCCATCTCCATTCAAGCCTACTAACATTCCATCTACTCCCTCCTCTCGTGCCAAGCCAACCAAGATCACTGAGTTGTATGACAGCTTGTCTACACTCATACTTAGCATCAAGGATGAGCAAAATGCCAAATTTGCTCATCTGTAAGATCAGATTCACCAGTTGGCCAAGAACATGAAAGTGGTTACTGATGCCTATAAAGATATTCGGAGTGCAATTCCTACCACATCAGCTCCACCTCAGCCAGAATTCTCTGAGCCTGTTCAATATCCAACTCCTGAGCCTCCGAGCCCCTTTGAGCTAGCCTCTTCTGAGCATGATGATGCTGTGGATGATACTAAGGTTGCTAGTACACTGAGCACACCAAGTCCTGGTCCTCCCTTGGACTATGGTATGGAAGAAGAAGGCCCTCAAGATTCAAGCTCTCATGATCCTATTCCAGCAGATGCTCAGGTGTCAATCCTGTCCCAACAAGAATCTGAGCAAGTAGAAAGATTAGTGGCAGCTATCTCTACTTCATCAATCATGGAGGTTGCCAAAAATAAAGAAAGGAGCATTGTGCCTTTTGTTGATTTGGAAGCTATTGCTCGCAATGCTCTTTTGCAACCTCAGAGAATAAGGCTTGAAGAAATGTTTCATTCTGATGACCCTGCTCCTTCATCTCTCACTGCATATGGTCTTTCAGAAGAACCAAGGGCTCAATTGGCTCTTTCCAGGCAAGAGATGCAAGAGCTACTTGAGGTCTCTGAAGATGAGAATCCAAGCCCTGAGCCTTCTGAGCCTCCTCCATCAATTAGTCCACATCTGCCTTTTGCTCCTGTGCCCCTCAAAGCTATTCCAGTTTCTCAAATCCCTCTTCCGGCTGATCATGTTCACCTTCCTAATGATGCCAAAAACGGGGAGAAGAGTAAGCAAACTGGCAAGTCTGCTGCTGAGCCATTTGGAAAGACTTACAGCAAGAAGACCAAGCCAAAGAAGTGATTAGAACTTAGGCTTGAGCCTTCTTGTAGTGTTTTGTTATGATTCTGTTGTTTGTGTTTTTGTTTTTGAACTATTTTGCATATGTTAACCAATGTTTGATGAAATGAAAGAATTCCTTGGCTGCAATGATTTTTTTCTGTTAATCTTTGAATCTCTTTACTTGATCTACTATATATGATATCTTTTGAAATATAATGCATATGTTAAGGGGGAGCTTGCTAAAACAAACACAAGTATTAATCTAGTTTGTAAGTTGTTTTGTCATCATCAAAAAGGGGGAGAATGTTGAATCAAGTGTGCTGATGATTCCAAACCAACCTTCAAGAGCTTGGAATAAAGATATCAAAGGTGCACAAAAGGTTCAAGTGAAGGAATCATGGAGAAATCAGTGCAAAGATTTATGTAGGATGTTTAGCAATGTTTTGATTTGAGTAAAAGACTTTGATTTGCTGAAAAGATGTTTTAAAACTTTGATTCTATGTTAAATCATGGAATATTTGAAAAACACCCACCAACAGATGAAGTTTGAAAGGTTAATACTGATCTGTTATCTTGGAAATTCGAACTTTGGCTTTGGAAATTCGAATTTTGTATTGAAACTGAACAAGTCTGAAGAGAAGTTTCTCTGACAGACGAATTTTAATTTGAGAAAATTCGAATTTTGATAAGTGTCTGAAAGGATTTTTCAGTAACAGACGAACTTTGGGTTTTAAAAATTTGAACTTCAGACAAAATGAAACTTATGAAAACTAAATAAATTCGTCTGAAATTATGTCAAAGTTCATCTGAAACCAAGTTTAAATTGGATTTCAAAATTGCTCACTGACAGACGAACTTTGAACATGAAAATTTGAATTTCATAAACTAAGCTTGTGAGTCTGTTACAATGATGTGTTGACATACGAATGACATTATTTATAAATTTGAATTTTGAAGTAAGTCTGAAAAGAGGTCTCTCTGACAGATGAACTTTGCCCTTTGAAAATTCAAATTTTGAAATATATGAACAACTGTGCCTTATAAACCAGCTACGAACAGACAAATTTTGAGGTTCCAAAATTCAAATTTCGAAGGCACTGTAGCAAATTAAAAATACTGTTCACACTTAACAGAAAAACTTTCTACTTGAAAATTCATATGTCACAACGTAGAAACATTTTCCAAATATCAAAATTAGAATTTCACTACATGACGGATGAACTTCGGGCATTCAACGTTGAAGTCTGTTAACCAACTAAAATTCGAATTTCAGAATGTCAGAAACATTAAATGCGATTGGTTAATGAATAGTTTTTCAGAGTAACCGTTGGGTAACTTCTCCAATGGATAGATTTTGTCTCTAACGTATAGTTGAGACCTAAATCTATAAATATAACATCATTTGAAGTTGTGTGTAACGATTTTAACTTTGTATATACTGAAACTCTTTGCCAAATCATCTACTCAAAGCCTCTTACTCTCTCACTTCAAATTTGTACTCCAACTTTCATATTCACTCTGTTTAAGAGAGTTTAATCATTGTAAACAATCTTATCTTCATCTGGAAGAAAGATTTTCTTGTGAGGGGATATCACAAGGGATTGTGGAAGCACTTAGTGAGAGTGCAAAGAGAGAAAATGTGAGCTCTAGAAACAGAGCATCAACTTTGTACTGAGGCATTTGCAAGAAGCCCACTGAATTGTTGCAGAATAGAGGAAAATCTCAAGTGGTGACTTGGGGACTGGACGTAGGTCAAGTTGAGAGACCGAACCGGGATAAATATTTGAGTCTTCTCTTCCCTATTGCAACTTTTACAGTTTATTCACTTATACTCTGTTTTACCATCTACACTTTGCTTTCTTCACTTTCTTGATATTTTGCAGAAAATTTTCAAGCTTCCCAATTCACCCCCCTCTTGGGAAGCCAGCTTATCTAACAGAAGTTTGGTCTACAATCTCTGGACCTATCAATTGCCTTTCACTCAATTCTATCCAACAAAGTGGGAACCTTCACTTCCTATCATACAATGCTTCATAAGGTGCCATCTGTATACTAAAATGATAACTATTGTTATAGGCAAATTCTGCCAAAGGCAAGTATACATCCCAGTTTCCTTTCATCTCTAGCACACAAGCCCTTAGCATATCTTTTAATGTCTAAATCGTTCTTTTAGACTATCCATCAGTCTAAGGGTGATATGTTGTGCTGAATCTCAGTTTAGTACCTAGGGCTTGCTATTATGATTTCCAAAAATTTGAAGTGAATCTTGGATCTCAGTCTGATATAATACTGTTTGGCACTCCATGTAATCTTATTATCTCTTTTACATACAGTTGTGCCAATCTATCCAGTGTATATGTTGACCTGAGGGCTAAGAAGTGTACTAACTTCGTTAGCCTATCCACAATTACCCAAATTGCATCATATCCTGATGAACTTCTAGGTAATCTCATTATGAAATCCATTGAAATACTGTCCCATTTCCATTCTGGGATCTCTAATGGATGTAACAATCCAGCAGGCTTCTGGTAATCTATTTTTACTTTTTGACACACCAGGCATCTAGACACATACTGAGTAATATCCCTTTTCATACCAGGCCACCAAAATAATTTCTTTAAATCATGATACATTTTTGTAATACATGGATGCATAGTACATTTACTCTGATATGCCTCTACCAAAACCTTTTCTCTTATCTCTGCTATTGGAGGTACATAAACTCTCTTTTGAAATCTCATTAAACCATTTTCTGATGGATTAAATCCCTGCATCTCTCCATGCCTTTGCTTTTTTCTTTAACTAACTTTATGAACTCATCCTCTTGCTGGGCTTTCAATAAATGATTTAAAAATTCATTATCAATTCTGGTCTCATGCAACTATAAAAATAAATGCATGTCTCTATAATCCTCTAGCATTTTCATTTCGCAAATCATCATGTAGGCTACGTGAATAGTTTTTCTACTCAATGCATCAGCCACTACATTAGCCTTTCCTGGATGATATTTAATAGAATGATCATAATCTTTTAACAACTCCATCCATCTTCTTTGCCTCGCATTTAATTCTTTCTGATCTTCTAAATATTTAAGGCTCTTGTGGTCACAAAACACTTATACTATTCCACCATAAAGATAGTGTCTCCAGATCTTGAGAGCATGCACTATAGCCACAAGTTCTAAATCATGAGGGGGATAGTTTTCTTCATGTGGTTTTAATTGTCTAGAAGCATAAGCTATCACTCTACCTTCCTGCATTAGTACACAACCCAATCCATGCTTACTTGTATCTGTATAAAGCACAAAAGGTTCTTTGGGATTAGGTACAATTAATACAGGTGGAGTAGTTAACCTGTACTTTCGTTCATGAAAACTATTTTCACAATTATTATCCCACACAAAAGATTTATCTTTTCGAGTAAGTTTTGTAAGCGGCAATGCAATTCGAGAAAAGTCTTGTATGAAACATCTGTAATAGCCAGCTAAACCAAGAAAACTTCTTATCTCGATTACAGTCTTGGGTCACTCCCACTTTAGGATAGCATCTACTTTACTCGGGTCTACTGCAACCCCATCCTTGGAGACGACATGCCCTAAGAACTGTACCTCTGTGAGCCAAAACTCACACTTACTTAGTTTATCATACAACTTTCTTTCTTTTAAAAATGTCAAGACTATTCTCAAATGCATTTCATGCTCCTCTAAAGACTTAGAGTACACTAATATATCATCAATAAAGACCACAACAAATTTATCTATGTATGGCCGGAAAATTCTATTCATGTAGTCCATAAAAATTTCTGGAGCATTCGTTAGAACAAATGGCATCACTAAAAATTTGTAGTGCCCATAACAAGTTCTAAAAGCAGTTTTGGGAACATCTTCTGCCTTTACCTGTAATTAATGATACCCTGATCATAAATCAATTTTTGAAAACATAGTGGCACCAGCCAACTGATCTAATAGGTCATCAATTCTAGGTAAGGGGTATTTATTCTTTATTGTTACCTTGTTCAATTCTCTATAATCAATACATAATCGAAGGCTCCCATCTTTCTTCTTTACAAATAATATTGGAGCACCCCATGGAGAAACACTAGGTCTAATGAATCCTTTTTCCAATAATTCCTCAATTTGCTTCTTTAATTCTGCTAACTTAGGTGGGGCCATTCTATACGTTGCTTTGGATATTGGGCCCGTTCCTGGTGCTAAGTCTATGGCAAATTCAATCTCTCTTTCTGGTGGTAAATCTTTAAAATCCTTTGGGAATACTTCTGGAAATTCCTTTACCACTGGTATCTTTTCAATCTCTTCATCAACTTCCACATGACTGAAAAGAAAACTAAGTAGGTTGAACATCCTTTTCCCAAGCAGCTTGAGCGGTCAATATAAAATTTAGCTTAGTCTTAGTAACTGGAATACTTTCTAGGGTAGGCAAGATTAGGACTTTGTTTTTGCAGTCAAGAAGAATATTATTGGCAGAGAGCCAGTTCATGCCTATTATGACATCTATAGTTGGGAATGGCATGCATATAAGATCTAGTGTGGTGCAGTAATGTTCATATTGTACAATGCAATTTAGGCAGACATGAGATGTGGTTGCTTGGTTACCAGTAGGTGTGGACACATGCAAATCATATGGCAATTGAATGATGATCAGACCCAACCCTTTAGCACATCTATAGGAAATGAAAGAATTGTTAGCAAGGCTGACTTCTCAAGAGGGGGGGTGAATTGGGAAGTTTGAAATTTTTCTGCACAAAGCAAAGTAAGTGAAGATATCACAGTATAATGAAAACAACGTGTAAAACAGAGCAAGCTGAAAAGTAGAGATAAGGAGAAGAGAACTCAGTGATTTATCCTGGTTCGGTCTATCCACTTGACCTACATCCAGTCCCCAAGACACCTCTTGAGATTTATCCACTATCCAGCAAGAATTTCAACGGGCTTCTTGCTAAAGCCACAGTACATGAGTGTGCTCTGTTCTGAGCTCTCTCAAACTCTCTAAGCACTTTCTCTATGTGCTTCCCAATCCCCTTGTGAATACCCCTCACAAGTAAATCTATCTTTCAGATGAAGAGTAGATTGTTTACAAATGAATAACTCTTTTGAATAGAGTAGATATGAAGGTTTAGGTACAAATAATGAAGTTGGAAGGGTAAAAGCCTTTGAGATGAAAATTCAGCAGAGATTCTGTATATACAAGTTTGATTCGTTACCCACAACTTCAAATGATGTTGTATTTATAGATTTAGGTCTCAAATATCCGTTAGAGACTAAATCTATCCGTTGGGGAAGTTATCCAACGGTTACTCTGAAAAACTATCCGTTTACCAACCGCATTTAATGTTTCTGACATACTGAAATTCGAATTTTGGTTGGCCAACAGACGAATTTCGAGGGAACCGAAGTTTAAAGCTTCCAACGTTAAAATACGAAGTTCGTCTGTCCATGGAGTGAAATTCGAATTTTGAAACTTACAAAATATTTTCACAATGTGACATACGAATTTTTAAGAAGAATGTTTTTCTGTTAAGTGTGAACAGTGTTTTCAATTTGCTACAGTGCCTTCAAAATTCGAATTTTGGAAGTCCAAAATTCGTCTGTCCATTGAACGTCCAAATAGGCACAGTAGTTCACTTTCTTTGAAATTCGAATTTTGACAGAGTGAAATTCGTCTGTCAGAGACCAGTTTTGAGACTTAAATCATTCTTGATCTCAGATGAACTTTATCAAACTTTCAGACGAATTTCTTCTATTTTCTCAAGTTTTGTTTTGTCTGAAATTCGAATTTTGAAAGAGTGAAATTCGAATGTCACAAAGTAACATTTTTGACTCAGATGAAAATTTGAATGTTTCTAAGTTAAAGTTCGTCTGTCAGAGAGCATTTTTTAAACTTAGTTTCTTTTTGATTTCAGATGAACTTTAGCAAAGTTTCAGACGAATTTCTTTGGTTTTCATAAATTGCATTTTGTCTGAAATTCGAATTTTGAAACTGTGAAGTTCGTCTGTCACAAAAAGGCTTCTTTCAGTCTTGATTGAAATTCGAATTTTGAATTACCAAAATTTGTCTGACAGAGGGACACCTCTCCAGACTTATTCAGTTTTAGCTCGAAATTCGAATTTCCAAAAGCAAAGTTCGAATTTCCAACTTGACAGTTCAGTTATTCTTTCAAACTTCGTCTGTTTGTGAGTATTTTCCAAATAAGTAAAGATTTAACTTCAAATCAAGGTTTGAAAACGTCTTTTTCTCAAATCAAAATCTTTTACCCAATCTAAACAAAAACTAAAGATCCTACAAAAGATCTAATAGCAAATACTCAGAAAATCTTCACTTGAAACAGCTTTGATCTTCATTGATATCTTCAATCCAAGCTCTTGAGTGTTGGTTTGGAATCATCAAAACTCTTGATCCAACATTCTCCCCCTTTTTGATGATGACAAAACAACTTACAAACTGGGTTAGTACTTGGGTTTGCTTACACAAGCTCCCCCTCAACATATGCATTACAGTTCATAAGATATCATTTTCAACAGATTAAGTGAAGAGATTCAAAGCCCAAATCATTGCAATCAAGAACATAATTTACTTAAACAAATTGTTGCAATACATATTTCAATCAGTTCTCAAAATATTGAACAAGCAATAAAACAATTAGAACTAGATACAACAAGAAGATTACAACAAGAAGATTCAGCCTAAGATCTAAAAACATCACTTCTTCTTTGGCTTAGACTTCTTGCTATAAGTCTTTCCTTTTCCAGATGACTCAGTAGATCTTCCAGAGTGCTTAGTCCCAGTTTGCTTTATCTTCTCCCCCTTTTTGGCATCATCAGAAAGCCCAGCAAAGTCCATTGGAGGAGGTATCTGAGTGAGAGGAACAGCACGAAGAGGGACAGGAGCAAAAGGAATCTCTGGCTGAGCTGGTGCAGGGGGCTCAGCAGGCTCTTCATCAGAATCATCAGAGACCTCAAGCAGCTCTTGCATTTCCTGCCTGGAAAGAGCTAGCCGAGCTCTCTGTTCCTCTGACAACCCATAATCAGCTAGAGAAGGAGAGGCTGGTGCAGGAGGAGGAAACATTTCTTCAAGCCTTCTCCTTTGAGCTAGCAGAAGAGCATTGTGAGCAATAGCAGCAAAGTCAATAACAGGCACAATGCTTCTTTCCTCATTGCTCACATCTTCTTGTATGGCTGCAACCAGTCTTTCAACTTGCTCAGATTCTTGTACAGACAAAATTGAACGCTGAGCATCCTTTTGCATAGACTCATGAGGGCTTGTGGGTTGGAGACTGTTTTCTTCCAATCCATAGTCCAAGGGTGGACCAGGACTAGGTGATCTCATTTCATCAGCACCATCATTATCATGGTCAGTGGAAGCAATCTCGAAGGGACTTGGAGGCACAGGGGATGGAGACAGAGAAGGCTCAGGGATACCAGGCTGAGGTGGAGCTAAAGTGGTAGGAATTGCATTTCTAATTTCTTCATAGGCATCAGCCACCACCTTCATATTCACAGCCAATTGATGGATCTGATCTTGTAGATGAGCAAATTTGGCATTTTGCTCATCCCTAATGTTGAGAATGAGTGTTGACAGATTGTCAAACAGCTCAGTGATCTTAGTTGGCTTGGCTCGAGAGGAGGGAGTGGAAGGAGGGTGAGTAGGCCTGGATGGGGATGGAATAGGCTGAGAAGGCTGAGGTACAGATCTACCAGGAGCCTCAGAGGTGCCTTCTTGTTGGAGGGATGCATCAGCAACAAAGAACAAATCTTCAGATTTTCCTGCTCCCTTACCAACCCAATGTCCTTCATCTCTTTCAATGCCCATCCTTTGCAATTCTTCTTCTTTGAAGGCCTCAGTGAGCTTCCCTTTCCCCTTTTCAATGTGCTGAATCCTAGCATGCTGCAGGATTCTTGAAATAATTGCTGCATAGGGGAGTGTGGAATCTTTCCTCTGATCCCTTGCCTTTATCATACGCTGGAGAATGATATGACCCATATTGATCAGCTTCTCACGTATGATGGCAGTCATCACATGAGCCTCTGCCCTTGTTATCAAATTGAAGCTGCCACCCTTGTTGAATATGATTCTGGACACTATGTAGTGCAAGATTCTTACTTGTACACTGAGGTCTGTGGGCTTCAACAGATTTATTGTGGGCCTATTCTCCCTTCTTCTGAACAAGGTGTCCAAGATAGTGCTCTCCTTGTAATATAGGAAGGGCTCACCTTCTTCGTCAGCTGTGCTAGCCTCATCCATATACCCAGAGGCTGTAATGTCAACTTTCAGCCCATCTTGACCTGGGATTTCCAATACCTCATTGAAGGTTTCATCAGCAAGCCAAATGGTCCTTGATCTCAAGGTGACCTCCCATTTCCTTTTCTTGCTGTTATATTTAAGAGAGGCATACCAAGTCTTCACTACCTCATCATCATACTTTTCAGCAATTTCCAACAAATTTCTATATTTTATCAACCATATTGCAGCATCAAAATTGTTGGATATCAGAAATTGTTCCATATTTACACAGTGAGGCTTGATTACCTTTTTGTTTGAAAACTTGGTGGTATACTCTTCTTGAATCTCTGGGGTGCTCCACAGAGGTAGTGTAGTCAATTCAAACTCTCCAGATTCAGTAGAAGAAGAGGAAGCTACAGCAGCAGTATCAGCCGAAGGAACTGCAGATTTTGAAGATGAGGGCCCAGTTTTCTGAGATTCTGACTTGGATGATGATTTTTGACGTTTGGAAGGAGTAGCTTTACCGGGTTCGGCCTTTCTCTTGGATTTCTCTCCTTCCTTTGTAGCATATTGAGATTTGACCGTCCTCTTAGGCCGAGTTCCAGCTTGTCCTGTTCCAGGAATCTTCACTCTCGCCATTTCTTGGTTGAATGATGCAGAATGTGGCTTAGAATAGATTTAAAAGATGCGAAAGGAAGTTTAATCGGTGAGAAAAGACGGTTTTTGGACAGGAGTTAAGAGGATTGAAGAGAGAATCAGAACAGACTTGGAGGAGTTACAAATAGGGTTGCGTCTGTTCTGTGGGAAACCGTCGGTTTTAACGCATGTAACCGTCTGTCAGACGAAATTTGAGGGGTCAAAATTCGAACTTCGGGCAGTTACAAGTTAAACCGTTCAGCACACCTTACTGATAGACGAATTTTCATCCTGAAAGTTCGTCTGACAGAAGTTTGAAATAATCAATACAAACACAACAGACGAATTTTGCTCCGACAAAATTCGAATGTTGAGAAGAAAAACAGCTTCAACAAACAAAACTTCAACCAATAGACGAATTAAGCATGCAGAGCATTCAATCATCAAGAGCATAAGTCAACAGACGAATTTTGAACTGAAACTTCGAATTTTTGTAACTTTTATAAATATTGTCCAACATTAGTATGTTAAGAAGTAATAATTCATATAACAGTAATGGACAATCATAACCTTGAATTTTCTGGTTTTTGAAAATTTGAACTTTCAAGCTTCAACAGACGAATTTCGAGGCATTACCGAGAACTGTTCAAGGCATAACAGGCCAAAGTTCTTCTGTTGATCAACCAAAATTCGAATGTTGACCATGTTGACCAGTTCAAAAACACAGATTATTAATGAAATTCATCTAGCAATCAAACATCATACAAATTTCAACTTTAAAAACTTACAGAATGGATCCAGACCTTAGAATATTTATCATTCACTTCATTTTCTGGTTGTTCCAATATGGAATGCTCCAATCTTTCAAACTTTTAGCCATTGATTTTCACAAGGAGCACCTGCAACTATACTAACACATACTCCGATGCTCAAGTTAGAATAAATTCTAATATTAAAAATTCTGAAGACAGAATTGCACAGAAATGACTTACAATTCATTGGGATTTACCATTCCCAATTCTCTCCTTATTTTGCAATGCCTGTCTTCTGGTAGAGGTTTGGTTAGTATGTCAGTTAGTTGATCCTCTGTTGGGATGTATTCCAGCTTAACTTCTTCTTTCAGAACATGATCCCTTATGAAGTGGTGTCTAACCTCAATATGTTTCGTCCTTGAGTGCATGACAGGATTCTTAGTGATGTTTATGGCACTTTGATTATCACACATGATGGGTATCTCTTTCATTTTAACCTCAAGATGTTCAAGCTGCTGCTTCATCCAGATGACTTGGGCACAACAGCTTCCAGCTGCAACATACTCAGCTTCTGCAGTGGATAGAGCTACACTGTTTTGCTTTTTGCTGAACCATGAAACCAGGGATCCTCCAAGAAACTGACAAGTTCCACTTGTGCTTTTTCTGTCAGTTTTGGATCCTGCAAAGTCAGCATCAGTGTATCCTTTGAGATCTTCTCCATTGCCTTTTGGATACCAAAGACCCATCTGTGATGTTCCAATTAGATATCTGAAAATTCTTTTCACAGCTGTTGCATGGGTTTCTTTAGGGCATGATTGGAACCTTGCACACATGCAGACACTGAACATAATGTCAGGTCTGCTGGCAGTTAGGTACAGCAGGGATCCAATCATTCTTCTGTATTGAGTAATGTCAAACATTTTCCCATTTTCATCCATGTCCAGTTTGGTTGCAGTGGCCATAGGTGTTCCCATTGGCTTGGCATTCTTCATTCCAAACTTCTTTAACAGCTCCTTTAGATACTTGGATTGACTGAGAAAGATACCATCATTAAGCTGTCTGATTTGCAATCCAAGGAAGAAATTGAGTTCACCCATCATAGACATCTCGAATTCTCCCTGCATTAACTTAGAAAATTCCTTGCAAAGAGTTTCATTAGTAGCACCGAAAATAATATCATCAACATAGATTTGGACAATTAGTAAATCTTTATTCTCTTTCTTAGTAAATAGAGTTGTGTCAACTTTGCCTCTGTTAAACCCTTTTTCAGTCAGAAAGTTGCTCAATCTTTCATACCATGCTCTAGGGGCTTGTTTTAATCCATAAAGAGCTTTCTTCAATTTATAGACATGGTTTGGTTTTGTAGAATCCTCAAAGCCTGGAGGTTGATCTACATAAACCTCTTCCATGATATATCCATTCAGAAAGGCACTTTTTACATCCATTTGATATAGCAAAATATTTTTCATGCATGCATAAGCTAGTAGAATCCTTATAGCTTCTAATCTGGCTACTGGTGCAAAGGTTTCTTCAAAATCAATACCTTCTTCTTGATTATACCCTTTAGCAACTAATCTAGCTTTATTTCTGATTATAGTTCCAGTTTCATCAAGTTTGTTTCTGAAAACCCATTTGGTACCAATAACAGGATGATTTTTGGGTCTTGGAACTAAATCCCAAACTTGATTTCTTTCAAACTGATTTAGTTCATCTTGCATTGCCAAAATCCAGTAATCATCAGTTAAGGCTTCTTCAGCACATTTGGGTTCAATTTGAGAAATGAAAGCACAATTTAGCATTTGATCCCTTAACTGTTTTCTGGTTTTGACTCTCTCTTGAACATCTCCTATCACTTGATCAACAGGATGATTCCTTTGATATCTCCAAGCTCTAGGGAGTTCTTGAGATGTTTCTTCATTATTTTCTTCATCAAACTCTTGCTCCTGGATATCTTCCTCTATGTTAACAGATTCGGATATCTTTAGAGGTTCAGTTCTACTTTTATCAGATATGCCCAGTTTTTCAAAATTGAAAGCAAGATCATCCTTATTGGTAACATGTTTTGAAACAGTTTCATTTTCAATGAAAACCACATGCACAGATTCCTCTACCACATTTGATCTTTTATTATAAACTCTATATGCCTTACTCCTACTAGAGTAGCCAAGAAATATACCTTCATCTGATTTGGCATCAAATTTACCTAGGTTTTCTTTGCCATTGTTGTGAATGAAGCATTTGCACCCGAACACATGGAGATGGGACAGATTTGGCTTTCTCCCCTTGTACAGCTCGTATGGAGTCTTTCCTAGGATGGGTCTGATGTATGCTCTATTGATGATGTAACTTGCTGTGTTCACTGCATCAGCCCAGAACACTTGAGAAAGTTCCTTCTCATTCAGCATAGCTCTGGCCATCTCCCCAATAGTTCTGTTCTTCCTTTCTACTACTCCATTCTGTTGAGGAGTCCTAGGAGCAGAGAAGTTGTGGTCAATTCCATGCTCACTGCAGTACTCCAGGAAGTATGCATTTTCAAATTCTCCTCCATGATCTGATCTGATGGACACAATAGAAATACCTTTCTCATTTTGCACTTTCTTGGCTAAGGTTACAAATGCATCAAAGGTATCACTTTTAGAAGAAAGAAATAATGTCCAAGTAAATCTAGAATAATCATCAACAATAACAAGCACATACAGATTGCCACCTAGACTCTTTACCCTTGATGGTCCAATTAAGTCCATATGCAACAATTCAAGTGGTCTTGTTGTGGTAACTGTGTTTTTGGATTTGAAGGATGATTTAGTTTGTTTTCCTTTTAAGCATGCATCACATTCTTTATCCTTTTCAAAAGATAATTTTGGCAAACCAGTAACTAGTTCATTTTTAACCAGTTTAGACAATTGATTCATATTGACATGAGCTAATCTCCTATGCCATAGCCAACTATCATTATCTTTACTGATTAAGCAAACAGAATCTAAAGGAGGAAGTTCATCAAGGTCAATAGTATAGCAGTTACCATCCCTTTGAGCCTTGAGGATTACTCTGTGATCACTTTTTCTGATGACCAGGCAAAACTTTGAGTCAAACAGCACCCAGTTTCCTTTGTCACAAGTCTGACTCACGCTTAGTAAGTTGTGGTTGAGGCCAATCACAAACAGCACCTCCTCAATGGATGTTTCAGGATTTTTGCCCACAATGCCAATACCAACAATTTTACCATATTGATCACCTCCAAAGGTCACCTTTCCTCCTTTCTTGTCTCTAAGGGTGATGAACTTCTCCTTGTCACCAGTCATGTGACTTGAGCAGGCACTGTCCATATACCATTTGTTGCTTTTCTTAGCTTTGAGACAGACCTGCAAAACAATGTTTATGATTTCCTTTTAGGTACCCAAATTTGCTTGGGTCCTTTTTGGTCAGTATATTTTTCCCTAGATGCAGATGCAACTTTGGGAACCCATCCAACTTTCCTGCCAGGTCCATTTTTCCTCAAATCACAAGAACTGGAAATATGTCCCTTTTTGTTACAGAAATGACATGTAGTGAAGGGACTGCTAGATTGAGATGCAGGAAGAAAACAGTGCAGGTAATACTTTTGTCTAGCATGCCTTGGCTGATCATACGTTTCAATGTGAGGTGATGCATTAACTTTCTTTTTATTGTTCTTAGCATGCACAAAATGTCTCATATATGTATTTTGATTTTTCCTCCTAATCTTTTCCTTGACAGCACATGGATCATAGCCAAGACCAGCTTTTCCTTGTGATATTCTTTGGCTCCCCATCAGGGCAAACAACATGTCTTTACCTCTAGTGAGCCTAGACATGCTTTTAACTAGATAATCATTCATTTGTTTAAGCTCAGTGCATGAAGTGCAGCAAACAGATTCAGAAGTAGATAAAGAAGAAGTTTCAGAAACTGTGCTTTGAGACTCCAGCTTGCTTATCTTTTTCTTTGCCAATTTTAGTTCTTTAGCAACTTTAATAAATTCATCATGAAGCTCATGAAATGCATCCAGTAATTCAGAATAGGAAGGTTCAGATTCATATACCTCTTCATCCTGATCACTACTGTATGAAGGTGTAGCTTCTTCAGAAGCAAGTGCCATTAGACAAATGTTGGCAATCTCATCTTCATCTTCTTCTTCCTCATCTGAGCTGTTGCCCCATATGGATGAGATGTACGCCTTCTTCTTTTTTTCTTTGTCAGCACCTTTCTTTTCTTTTTCTTGCTTCTTGAGGAATTGGGGGCAGTCCCATTTTATGTGTCCCTGCTTCTTGCACTCATAACAAGTCACAGATTCTTTTGCCTCTTTCTTGCTTTCCCCAGCAGCTACTTTCTTGAAGAATCTCTTGTTCTTCTTCTTGCTGTAGAA
This sequence comes from Adenanthera pavonina, assembly GCA_026686845.1. Classification (NCBI taxonomy): domain Eukaryota; kingdom Viridiplantae; phylum Streptophyta; class Magnoliopsida; order Fabales; family Fabaceae; genus Adenanthera; species Adenanthera pavonina. Next base: position 17,310,589 of record JAIVEN010000018.1, read on the forward strand.
TCTTCTGAATTTTCTGACCATCATAGCCAAGGTTTCCTCATCAAGTTCATCCTCTTCGTTAGATTCTTCTTCCTTTTCATCAGCAATTTTGAGAGCAAGGCCTTTCTCCTTTCTGTCCAGCCCGGCTTCCTTGAGAGCTTTGATTTTTTCTTCATACTCCTCAAGGCTCCCGAAGAGAGCTGTGACAGAGGCCATTGATTCTCCTCTGGCTTCTTCTATTGCTGTCACCTTGGGCTGCCATTCCAGAGGGAGAGCTCTGAGAATTTTTCTCACTTTCTCTGATTGAGTGTATTCCTTTCCTAGGCTCTTTAGTTGATTCACAATGAGAGTGAATCTCTTTTGGAGCTCCTTTACAGTTTCTCCTTCAGACATCCTGAAGCTCTCATACTCTCCAATGCACGTATTGAGTCTGTTCTCCCTGACCCCAGATGTCCCTTCATGTGCAATCTGCAAAGTGTCCCACATCCCTTTTGCAGTGGTGCATTGTGAGACCCTGTAGAATTCGTCCTGGTTCAGAGCACTGACTAAACAATGCTTTGCTTTAAAATTCAGTAGGACTCTCCTTCTGTCTTCATCATTCCACTCTGCTTCCAGCTTCTCTTTGTATCTTCCATCTTCAGTTAGAGCCATTGGGACGAAATCTCCTTTATCAATGACTGACCAGATGTCAAGATCAATTGATTGGAGGTAGATCTGCATCCTCATCTTCCAGTACCCATAATGCTCTCCACTGAAGCCTGGTGGTCTGTTAGTGTTGTTCCCTTCAGGAAGTATACTCTCTCCAAAGCCAGCCATCTTTGTTCCCGGACTGTAAAATCCTTTGAATGGGAATCCGGGCTCTGATACCACTTGTTAGCAAGGCTGACTTCTCAAGAGGGGGGGTGAATTGGGAAGTTTGAAATTTTTCTGCACAAAGCAAAGTAAGTGAAGATATCACAGTATAATGAAAACAACGTGTAAAACAGAGCAAGCTGAAAAGTAGAGATAAGGAGAAGAGAACTCAGTGATTTATCCTGGTTCGGTCTATCCACTTGACCTACATCCAGTCCCCAAGACACCTCTTGAGATTTATCCACTATCCAGCAAGAATTTCAACGGGCTTCTTGCTAAAGCCACAGTACATGAGTGTGCTCTGTTCTGAGCTCTCTCAAACTCTCTAAGCACTTTCTCTATGTGCTTCCCAATCCCCTTGTGAATACCCCTCACAAGTAAATCTATCTTTCAGATGAAGAGTAGATTGTTTACAAATGAATAACTCTCTTGAATAGAGTAGATATGAAGGTTTAGGTACAAATAATGAAGTTGGAAGGGTAAAAGCCTTTGAGATGAAAATTCAGCAGAGATTCTGTATATACAAGTTTGATTCGTTACCCACAACTTCAAATGATGTTGTATTTATAGATTTAGGTCTCAAATATCCGTTAGAGACTAAATCTATCCGTTGGGGAAGTTATCCAACGGTTACTCTGAAAAACTATCCGTTTACCAACCGCATTTAATGTTTCTGACATACTGAAATTCGAATTTTGGTTGGCCAACAGACGAATTTCGAGGGAACCGAAGTTTAAAGCTTCCAACGTTAAAATGCGAAGTTCGTCTGTCCATGGAGTGAAATTCGAATTTTGAAACTTACAAAATATTTTCACAATGTGACATACGAATTTTTAAGAAGAATGTTTTTCTGTTAAGTGTGAACAGTGTTTTCAATTTGCTACAGTGCCTTCGAAATTCGAATTTTGGAAGTCCAAAATTCGTCTGTCCATTGAACGTCCAAATAGGCACAGTAGTTCACTTTCTTTGAAATTCGAATTTTGACAGAGTGAAATTCGTCTGTCAGAGACCAGTTTTGAGACTTAAATCATTCTTGATCTCAGATGAACTTTATCAAACTTTCAGACGAATTTCTTCTATTTTCTCAAGTTTTGTTTTGTCTGAAATTCGAATTTTGAAAGAGTGAAATTCGAATGTCACAAAGTAACATTTTTGACTCAGATGAAAATTTGAATGTTTCTAAGTTAAAGTTCATCTGTCAGAGAGCATTTTTTAAACTTAGTTTCTTTTTGATTTCAGATGAACTTTAGCAAAGTTTCAGACGAATTTCTTTGGTTTTCATAAATTGCATTTTGTCTGAAATTCGAATTTTGAAACTGTGAAGTTCGTCTGTCACAAAAAGGCTTCTTTCAGTCTTGATTGAAATTCGAATTTTGAATTACCAAAATTCGTCTGACAGAGGGACACCTCTCCAGACTTATTCAGTTTTAGCTCGAAATTCGAATTTCCAAAAGCAAAGTTCGAATTTCCAACTTGACAGTTCAGTTATTCTTTCAAACTTCGTCTGTTTGTGAGTATTTTCCAAATAAGTAAAGATTTAACTTCAAATCAAGGTTTGAAAACGTCTTTTTCTCAAATCAAAATCTTTTACCCAATCTAAACAAAAACTAAAGATCCTACAAAAGATCTAATAGCAAATACTCAGAAAATCTTCACTTGAAACAGCTTTGATCTTCATTGATATCTTCAATCCAAGCTCTTGAGTGTTGGTTTGGAATCATCAAAACTCTTGATCCAACAAGAATGACTAGTACATGAATCAAACAAGGCATGCACAAGACAATCATTTACTTTAATCATACCTTCAATGAGATCATGTGATTGTCGAGCCTCCTGCTGCATAAGAGCGAGGACTCTTCCTTGTGCTTATGGTCTAGTCCTTGTTATATCTACTCTGCAATCTCTCGCAAAGTGTCCAGGTTTTCCACATCTCAAGCATACATTCTGCCCAGCTAAACATGGTCTTCCACTATGTATCTTGCCACATTGCTTATACACTGGAGCTTCTTTCTGTACGTCTCTCTGCACATCTCTTTGCATAAATCATCCTCCTCCTCTCATGCCTCCCTTTCTACCTCTTCCATTATTCCATGACCTTTTTCGTTTCTTTCTTGATTCTCCTTCTTCATATGTAACTTTTCTTGTACTAGTTGGGGCAGGAAACATAAAACCTTTATGATTCAAACTTCCTTCAATAATCCTACTAACCTCAACTAGTGTATTGAACTCTCTAATCCTTATAGGTGCTACTCTTTCTCTGATAGCTAGTTTCAAACCTCTTTCCAGCTTCTCAGTCTTCCATCGTTCATCATCATGTTGCTATAAGTATGTAGAATACCTTGCTAACTGTATAAAAGTAGCTACGTACTCATCAACATACTGATTTTCTTCTTGTTGAAGCATAATGAATTCCGCTTCCTTCTCATCTCTTACTGACAGTGGGAAGTACTTATCATAGAAATACTCTAAAAATATCTCCCATGTCATAGGTATGTTACGTGCTTGCAGAATTAGCTCTGTGTTTCACCACCATCGATCTGCCTCTTTCTTAAACATGTAAGTGGCTAACAAAGCTTTCATCTTTGAGGTGCATCCCATTAGTCTGAATATCTTTTCAATTCTTAGTATCCAATCCTCCGCTGCCTGAACATCAAACTTTCCTTCAAAGGAAGGAGGACAATGCTTCCTAAACTGAGCTATAATATTCTGTTGATTGGCAAAATCAATCATTGCTTGATTCATCACTGCAGCTGGTGTTTCTACTTGCTGTTGTGCACTTTGAACGGGTACCTCGGTTCTAACCTTAGGACGTTCTCTCTGATCTGCTATAGTCCTTTGTAAATTCTCAATAATTCTCTGTTGTTGATCCAATCTGTTCATAATGATTTGCAGGGGATCAACTTGCCGTGAAGCACCTTGTTGTGGAATATCTTGCTGTGGAGTTCCTCTCTGTTCAGGAGTTGCTTCTCTAGTTTGTCTTCTGGTACATGCCATTTTAATCTACACAATATTAAAATCACGTTCATATAATAATCATACTCAGAGAATGTATATAAACATATTATTTTATTCACATAGTCACTACATACATGCTTTCCTTCATAGTCCTTTTCTACTTTATCATACATCAGTCTTTCTATTCTACCTCTTATACTTGTTATGACTGCTTATATATTACATCTCAAAATTATCCTCCTCTAGATCCTCTATCAGGTTCTCATGGTTTGGGAGCTCTACAAGGTCAATCTCAACTCGTTCGGTATTCTCCAGTTCCATCCTCAGCTTTTCACAATGCCTCAATTCTTGAAGACATTCCTGAAAACTTACTGGCCATTCTCTTCTCATCTCATCCTTTACTATTGCCCTATAGTCATCATCATCAGGCAATATGGTGAGGACTGTATCTATCCATGCTGGCTCACAAAAAGGCTGACCTAGAGACTCCATAAATTCTTTTGCATCCCTTAACATATCCAAGAAAGTAGTCATTGGGGAGTCCCAATAACTTCAGAGACTTTCATTATAAAATCTAGCCACAATCTCTCATACTCTCTCCCTTCTAGTCTTGCCTTAATGGGTGTCCAAAACTCATCATCTGGTATTTTGTTGAGAAGGGTGGTGATCCAGATTAGCTCAGGGTATTCTATTCTTGTTCCTTCCAGAAATGTCTTAACCTTTGACACTCTACTCATGAATGCCATTACTTGCTCCGGTCCCTCTAAGTAAGCACCATATTCCCTTACGTATTACGTACGATCTGGTACACTATAAGTTCTACATATGCCGGTCTATCATCTGAGGTATTATCAGGATCCAACAAAAGTCCTGCTATGTAATCCACATCTTCATATACCTCAACCGCTTTTTCCTGTGGTAAAGCATCTACAAGAGGAACTGCTTGTATGGGCACTACTGGAATAGCCTCCTGTACTGATTGGGGAATTCCTACTTCATATTGTCCTTCTTCTATATGCTCGATAGGAACCTCGTTGGAGCCTATACTTTCCTCTTGATGGTGTACCTCTAGTACCATCTCAGGCTCTTCATGATCATCTATAACTGAGCTGTTATTTGTTGAAGAGATCTTTACTATCCTTCAATTACAATAACAACTAGTTAGTAGAATAATATTAAGGAATAATTTATCTATTAATATTCCTTTTTCCAAACTAAAACTATACTGACCAATTACTATTGCTCTGAGAGCCTAAACCTTCGGCTCTGAGGCCCTAAACCTTTGGCTCTGATACCAAAAACTGTAACACCTCTCTTATGGGCCTATTTCCCATGTATTTAATTATTCTAAAGTCTATTTATATCATAGTAGGATCTTAAATCACAATAAAAGTCATAATAAATTTTTCTCAACTTTGGGCACTATTTATTTAATCCAATTTATTTATTTCAATTAAACTTTGGAAAATCATAACTAAATCAATAAAAATCGTATACATATGATTCAAGTTTTTAGGGATAACTTATAACTTTATCTACATAAAAAAAATATAAGTTAGGGCAATGATAGTACTGATCTGTACAGCAAACTCCGTGAATTTTCACAATTTATACAAAAACTGCAAAATAATCCTTTTAATTGGGATTAAATATAAAAATCCGCCAAATATTGCACACACACCCAATCTGAGTGATCTTTAGACCATTGGAAAGCTCTTCATGTCTACATTCAAATCATATACACCATTCATACTTTATAAATCAAAAGTCCAAATAGTGATATGTTTACTCTACATAGGTCAAGATGACCATTTATATCTTACTACTTTGCCACACAAAAGCCATAAATATTTACATGGCCATACATCATTTCCATGCTATACCATACTTTAGCTAAGACCTAAGGCATCATAAAAATTTGAAGAAACATACTTAACATCACATTTACAAAATTACACAAAAGGTCAAAGCTCATGGCCATTGCTAGAATTATCAAGTTAATGGCCAAATTCTTTCTCCTTTCCTTCCTCTGCCTTGGTGGTCTTTCCATTGTTGTTACCTATTCATGGATAATATTTGGGAGGGTGAGGTTCAAAAAATCTCAGTAATTAACACCCAACATTCCATCACATTATCACATTAAGCATGAAAACATCAAGATAACACATTTTGAATACATTAACAAATTTGCATCATATGAATTCATAAAATTTTTGGCAGAGTTTCAATTTAAAAAATGGACATCCCAGGGTCTCAATGCCCCTTAATCAACTCAGCCAATACACATAAATCATCTCAATATATCATTGCAATCATATGACAAGGCATAAAGCACACTGAAGACAACTATGATAACATAATGCTAGTATGGGAAATTAACTACCTTATGATGCTCCCTTGCTCTCCAAACTTGGTATGCCACTTCTTGAGCCTCTTAACACTTCCTTGAACCTAATCATATCATCATTGAACCAATTTAGTCATTGGTTTTTCAGAATTATACAATGCCATAACACTAAAACCCAAATTTTTCACTTAGTTTTCCTTTGATCTTTCTTTGTACAACATACCTATTCTTAAGGTTTTGGACCATGGGGGGATCCATTTTTGAGGTCAAAATCATGAAATTCCAACTCTAAATACTCCCCCTATTCTGACTGAAATTGTCTCGAGTGTTTGAAAAAAAATTTCCTTCAAATCACTTCAAACCATCCATAGATTCATGCTTCTAGTGTCTAGTTTATGCTTTTTCCTAAGTTTAATGGTTCAAAACTCATTCCTATGCTAAAAACCCAATTTGGTCAAAACCCTAAGGTGAAAAGGAAGAAAACTAAACCATAAATCATACTTTGAAAATCATAGATAGTAAGCTTAGGGTAGTAACATGGAAGCTTATCGATCCGTGCTTCAATTTTCCTTTGATTCCTCTTCCTTTTTCTCTTTCGTCTTCCTCCCTTTTCTTGCATTTTTTCTTGCTCTGTTTGGGCCTTTGGTTCACGCGTGAATGGTGAGGAAAGAGAAGAGATTAAGTGGTTAATTACACCCTTAATCATGGTTAAGCAAATATATTAACTAAAGTTACTTTTTTACTTTTTTCTTTGTCTCCTTCTTTAAGAAGTTTTCTCAACCTTTTTGAGATGATTGGCAGGCTTCATGGGCTGCAACACTTCACGCAGGGGATAGAGAGAAATGTGTCCAAAAATTGCCCAGTTTTCCTGATCAAGATATACCTCAATCCGGATACTTTTTAACCGTACCGATAAAACCGTCTTTATACTAATTTAGCATTTTTGGGATACAGGACTATTCTAATTTTATTTTTACATTTTCATAATTATCCTGTTCTAAATGGTATCTGTGTATGGCCCATATCCTTGTCCGGTTTCTTTTTAACCATCGGTAGGGCCCACAGTTTACTTTATCTGTTTACTATTATTTTTAGACACTCGGCACTGATTATTTCTTTATTCTTGAACATTAACCCTCAATACTGTATACCATTGGACTTCTCTCATCGAGGGCTTCGTTTTGACAGTAATTTTACATATTTACAAAATTGCCCTTGACTTGGGGTTAAATTATAATTTCTAAAATTTTCAGATTATTAGGTGTAACTTTCCCCACAACTTTTCTATTTCTTTCTCCGCGTAATTTTTAACACTTTTGGGACGTGGATGTCATTTTTATATTTCTTTAGGGGTAAAAATATAATTTTCTCATTTTTCCATCCAACTGAGAAAAATAATCTCTTTGCCCTATTTTACGCAAAACAGTGTCTGTCCATTTTCACGAATTCCTTGTACATTTTATATTATCATTAATTATATCATTTTTCATTACTTAGTATCTAGTAAAATTTTGGGATATTACAGAACCAAAACATTAAGCAACACATAAGGAAAGAAATAGGGACAAAATGGCACTCAACTAGACTCAATTAAAACCAAAGCATTAGAAAAACTAAGAAAGACAAAATCTGGACAGATTTGAACATTATGCAATAAATTCAAAACCTGGACAGATTTGGACAAAATTGATGATGCACAATGATAAAACAAAGGTGGAGATGTAATAACTAAACGGACATATAGCAATACAGAACAAGAAGAAGAGAATGAGTTAGATAGAAAATGGAATACAAAAAACTCATGAAGGTAAGATAGAACAAACCAACAAAGAACCAAAAAGTCACATGACGTACAAGACACAAGAAATATAAAACATGAGATGAGTAAGGACAACTTCACAAATGAATAGAGAATGCAAAACACCATGATGATGAGATGAAATGACCGAGAAGGATGAACTAGAGAAAGAAGACACTAAAGTAACCAATGAACTCACTATGAATTCATGCAATTTGGACTCAAGAAATTGTGGACTCGTGCAACAGTGATAGGTGACATAATTCAAAGAAATTAGAAACATAATAAGAAGGAAGAAGAAAATACAATGAAGACACATAAGAAAGATGAGGTGAAGAAGGAAGGAGTTTTGTACAAACTACTTTAAGCTCACTTTTACTCCTATTTTTACTCAAACTCTCATTTCCTTTTCTCTTTTCTCTCGTTTTCTTTCTCTTTTTCAATCTTCTCTTTATCTTTTTCTCACTTACTTGTTTTTCTTTCTTACATCTCTCTTGTTTTCTCTCATTTCTACAATTCTTATTTTTTTCATTTAATCTCACTCTTTATTTTCTCATTAGTTTCACCTAAATTACATGGCAATGATTCATGGGTATTGTCCAATACAAAAGAATAAAGACTAATATGCCTATTCAAGTTAGCATCACAAGCATAATCTCCAATTACCATGTCAATATGCTTAATTTCATCAATGCAATCATAAGAACCAATTTCATATGGAATCACATCATTAGCATCATTAGAAACTAGCATGCTACTATTCACAAAATTTTCAATCAAATCATTAGCAACATGTAAAGTAAGATTTTCCTCCAATGGATGCAAACAATGATAATTTTGCTCATAAACATAAGCAACATCATGAAATTCATTTTCTAATTATGCTATAACATTATTTTCAATTTACACACTAGAAATACAACAAGAATCATCAAAGTTTTCTACCACAACACTATCAATATCTAGACCAATTTTCTCTTCAAGATTTAACAAGATATCATGTTCAATCCCATTATCACAATTAATAACATTAAACTCATTGGGATTCTTAAGTTCTACACATTCAAACTTAACTTCCCATTCAATTGATTCAACACAAGAAATATCATCAACATAATTCAACTTGTAACTAGGACTAACACATCCTAAGTTTTCTACTTTAGCATAAGAAATATCATCTCTCAAGAGGTTTGAGAATTAGGCATACCTTTAAGTGTAAGTAACTCTCTTGTCTCAACAATCCTTGTTGATGCAGCAACTTCTTTATCCACTTGATCAACTTTCTCCAAATAGGAATCATATGAATCTTGAACCACAGGCACTTGCATCTATTTGGAATGTTCAACCACACTTTTAACTTTGGATGGTGTAATTTTTGCCTTAAGACTGATTTCATTTCACTCCAAGTTACAATGGAAGGCTTTCTATTCATAGCTCATCTACTTTCTATCCATTTCCACCAAGAAGCAACTTCTTTACCTAATCGAAGGTAAGCACATTGTACCATATCTATTTTAGAGTAGTTGAAAAATGCAAAGGCTTGTTCAACTATTCTTTCCCACTCCAAGTAGACATCAACATCTTTCTCGCCATGGAACAATGGGATTTTCAATTTGATATTGCTAAAAACATCTATCTAAGCAGGAACCTTTGGATTACGCATTGTTTTAGTTTAGAAGTCATGATCCAATTTTGCATTCACCTCCTCAATTTGATCATTGAAAGTCCTTAATAAGGAAATAAGATCAAATTATCCAACAGTCATGTTTATAATCTGAAATGTTAGTAAAAACAAAGAGGAAAGAAATAGGGACCCCACAAATCACTCTCTCACATGTTTCCACTCAAGAAAATGTATAAGCACTCGTGTTTCACACAAATTAAATGGCTTTTTCAATAATGTAAAATTACTCTTAACTTTTACCACTCACTTGCTCCCTATAGTGTTCTCAATCAATTCCAACAAATTAAGAAGGAGAAGTGTATATGATAAGTAGCAATCACAAAGCTAAAGTCCCACAATTCAAGTTTCTTAAGAATTAGATTTTTGGACCAACAAATATTAAAAAAAACATGTAGCAAATAGCACACAATGGAAGGAGAAATAGGCCGCAAGAGATATGAAAGTGGAATGAAGGGATGAATTTATATGTAAGTGCAGAAGATGGCATGACAATTTTGAGGGAAGGGGATATGAAATTTGGAAGAAAATAGGAAAGAAACCAAAGTTACAATTTAGGAAACCAAGATAGAGCAAGAAATAGGAAAGTAACAAAGGGAAAGAGAACAAGAACAAATTAGGAAATTATAATCTGAAAAGGATTAGGAAAGTAGCAATTCGAATCAAATCTTTGAAGCTTACCGCACAAGTTTGTAAAATTAGGAAACTTTTGTGACTTGTATCGCAAGAACAACAAAATTAGGCAACAATCCTCTACTTGCAAATCAATCAATCACAAAATAGGAAACATCAATTAAGGCAATTGCTCCCAATTAGTCTAAGCTGAAATCTGGAATTTTTTTTCTTTTTCCACAAGAAAGTCCAATTTTTTTCCACTCTCTTTTTTTTGCTTTTTCATTTTTTTTAACTACTGATCTATTCTCTTTTCTTGTTTTTTGTTTTTTTAGAAGTAGGCCACAACTCTTTTGTTTTTTTTTTTTTCAGTTTTCATCATTTTTTCTTTAGAATGGCTGAATCACACAACTACTCTTTCTTTTGCCTTTTTGTAGCAACCATTGATTTTTTTTTCACTTTTCTTTTCAAATATTCTGGAGCAATACTTAAGACAACACATTACTCAAAAGCAATAATAAAAAATTTTCATTTTTCTTTTAACAAATCTGGACAGACTCACAATTCTAGAAAAAAATAGCAACTAAAACACAAGAGGAAGAAAGAATAAGTCACAAAGAGGAGGAACAATCAACAAGAGATGGCAAGACCAAGACTTGATAGAAAAGTTAAAAAAAAGAGACAATAGAAAGGAGCAAAATTCATGCCACAAGGAAAGAAATGAGGGAGAACAAATGACAAACAGATCTGGACAAATGAGGAAGACAAATTATGGAAGAGAAAGAGAAGGAAATATCACACCTTTGAGACTAGTAATCAAAGATGTGGTACCAAATAATGAGTGATCCATATGGAACCTGTCCAACTATCCTTCAACAACTCGAAAGCAATATGGATTATGCTAGAATCAAGAACAACACAACAAGATAGAAAATAAAACACAAAGAAAGAAGAACACTAGAACAGAAAAGAAACACAATATGCTAGACAAAATTGAGATTAGAAAGAAGAAAGAATATATGTATTGGTCAACGTAAGGACTAAAGAGAACCGGTCTCTTAGAACCCTAGCCACAGGATGCCATAAAGGGAAACCACTCTCTTTGATAAATCAAAGAGTTTCTCAAGCACACAGGGAAATAAGAGAAGCCTCACAATAAAAGAACGTAAGTTCTATAAAATTCATTTTGATTCTTTATGATAAAAAACGTTCACAATATGTAACCTTAAATAGGCAATGGAAAAACTAACCTAATAAGCCTAGAAAACCTAATTATTTTAGGCCTAATTGATCCTAATGGGATTAAGAGTCTTTAGGCTCAAGTAACACTCTTAATGGACATAAATAACTAATAAAATAAAATTCTAAAAATAAATGACAAAAATTCAAAGAAAATAATTAAAATAATACCTAAACCCTTATGAATATACTAACATATTAATGAAATTACATGTTTGGCACATGGCATGTTCATTTGCATCGTGGGCCATCAAAAAGACTACTAATTAATTAATTAGTTTTTATTAATCACTTAAGTTTAACCCATAATTAATAAAATGAAATTGAAATAAATTAAGCTCACTAATACCTAAGTCATATGCTCTTTTAGTGAAATACATGATCTTTTAAGTAATACTCTCTAATGAGCTATTGTTGGGCTTGGATCTAAAACTTGTAAAATTGAAATGCTCTTCACAATCTCTCTAGCATCAATTGGGTTACAAACTTGCTCAAATAATTGAGCTCCAACATGTATAACAATCTTTCCAAGTGATAAAGCTTCCTTGTCATGCTCTTGAATTTGTTCAAGTCCTCCTTTTGAACCATACCTAAGGCATCCTATATCACTAGCTTTCTATTTTACAATTCATTCTATTGAAATTCCATTAGTTAACTAAGAGGCACCTATTTCCTTCTATCAACTACTCTCAATCTAAGTCAAATAAGACCTGGTTCTAAAATTTGATGCTTTCTATCTAAATGTCTGATTCGATTGACTCTTACAACAATTGATCAACTAAAACCTTGTCTATTTGGATGATAATGTTTCTCACTCCATTGAACCTGATATGCCATATCTCTAATCATTCCTTTCTCCATTCAAGTGTAAGTATTCTTAGTCAAATGATCAAGTCTTACATCACTTGACTAAATCTTGTTTTACTTAATCGAATGACCCCAATCCTAAATGTTTAGATGCTTCCTTCTTTCATTTAATCTTTTGTAACTCCATTCAATTGAATGATTGTACTTTATCTATTCTTTGTTATTATAATTCTCATTTGATTATTGAAGTATGGTTTATTCTATTCTCGTGGAAAAGTTACTAGGAATTAGTCTAAGAACCAACTTAGTTGATTGAACCTTGACTAGGTTAGTTGATTGATATGTGTTAGACACATTTAATGTGGTAGTTCAGTGGCTAGTTCATCTAAGTAATAGTTAATTAATTGTGTCAAACCACTAATTAATAGTCTCCACCTATAAATAAGTTGAGAGAAGAGAGATTGGAATTCCAAAACTGTTTGTGTTAAATTCTTTCATTCAATTCTCACTTAAAACTTGGCCCAAAAAAAAAGTTCTCTCTTATACATTCTCAATTACCACTACTGTGGGAATTTTGAGTTGGTTGATTGAGTTTCTTGTAAGGAGAAAGGTTAGCTTGGTATGAGCTAAGTATTTGTACTATGATCTAGCAAAAACCTGATTCAATCTTACTACTTATAGTGAAAAATATCAAAGGGGTCTTTAAAATTGGATGCAAGTTAAGTAGTTTAAGGCTAAACCAAGATAAATTCGTTGTACCCCTCTCTTCATTTATTATCTCCTCCAGTCTTATTTAATATCCTATTTGCCCCAGTTTTTTGGCCCTTTACTATTTCATTGAGTTGGGTACTTTTAGTGCTAAAATTCTACATCAGTCAATTTATGTCCTCTTTGGTGCATTAACACAACTTCTCAAGGGCAATTGAGATGGAAGTTTGTCTATCCTTTTTACTCAAGTCATGTTCATCATCTTTATAATCTTTCATCAGTCATATGGCAAAAAGGTAGCGTAGATAAGTTCTGCTTATTTGGGAATTCAGAAGACTTACACTATAACAAGCATCAAAAGACAAAGTGAAAGCAGTAAAAAGAAACAAGACCTTAATTCAAAAGTAAATATCATCGAAGAGCAATAAAATTGAAGAGATACTTGGTGTAATTGCGATGTTTCATTCAGAACCAATAATGCATATCATATAGGCTTCTTTACAACTGAAAAGTAGAAAAAGAAGAAAAAAAAAAGTTAAAGATACTAGACTATATACTCAAAAAATAAGAGGTCACGCTTAATAAGCATTTTTTTCAAGTAGTGGTTATTGTAAACAACTACAACTAAAAAGACACAGAAAGGGAAATGTCCGCGCGCGCAATAAACAAATAACCATAGGAAGCCAGATGGAGCGCAGAAAGCCATCTTTGCAATTCTATATATCCACGTTGATGTATCTCAACAATAACAGACAAGTAGTGGTTATTGTAAACAACTACAACTAAAAAGACACAGAAAGGGAAATGTCCGCGCGCGCAATAAACAAATAACCATAGGAAGCCAGATGGAGCGCAGAAAGCCATCTTTGCAATTCTATATATCCACGTTGATGTAATCTCAACAATAACAGAGGATCTAATATTATCTTCGAGATGCTGGAAGGAGCATAGTCCACCACCATTGTCACTTTCATCCCTCTTCAATGGTGCTTCCTTCTCCAGTGCCCAATTTAACCTCTACACCACCGTCCCTGGCATTTGAGAAAAGCTGCTGATGAAGAGACATGGATGCAAAAAGGATGAAGGAAGCGAGAGTTTGAGAAAGCTTTGTACGGTAAATGAGAGAGTGGGAGATAAGACATGCTAGGTTTTTTTATGTAAAAAAGAAAAAGAAACTATTAAAGTAATATATAGCAAACCAGTCATAGAGAGGTAAAATTATTTGAGTTGGAACAATTTTTATTGGTTAGAGTACACTTGATATGGCATTTTGAGTGTATCTAATACTTAAAAAAAGAAAAGAAAAAAAGAAAACATTGTCTGAAATGGATGCAGTCTTATTTCAGCAGACAATTGACTTTTTGTACGTCTCCTATTTGACACGGGGAAAAAAATGAATACTCTAACATGAAAGTAGGTATTGTATTGTGTGCATCCACTGAGATCCACATATCGTAGAGTGGACCTCACGTAATCATTTTAAGGTAAGCAGCTAAAGGAGAAGGAAAAAAAGAAAATTTTTAAAATTGAAATTATTTCAAATGCTGAAGAAGCCAAAAACGTTAACTGTAACAAGTCGTTTATTAAATAATAATGAACAAACTTTAACTCCAAAACGAGTAAGGGTTTATGAAAAAAAAAAAATAGACAACCGCCTTTTTAAAAGTTTTACTGAATTTATATGAATCTTTTATTTTTAAAATATACACAGGTACTTTTAAAAAATATAATATATTTTAGTGTAATTATAATTTTTTACAAAACATTTTTCATTTGATATTTTTATTTTCAAAAACATATTTGATTTAATATATAATATTTTAACAAAACAAATTTAAAATTAAACAAGTTATAATTTCTTAATGAAAGTTATATAGATTTTGAAAGTATAAAAGAAAAAAGAAATAGAGAAAGAAAGTTCAATACAGCTAGTTCTAATGAAACACAAAGAAAATTTATATATTTTATTTTATTTTGAGAATCAAATTTAGTAGGAGGGGAGGAGGCATCCCAAGTCATGCTGGGGATATCATATTTACTAAGACATGACTTGGATGGTTACTGCACATACCTAAACTATAATTGAATTTACTTAGTTGCAGCTACTAAACTAGTCCGTGGGTGACATGAGTAAGATGTCCACCAAATAGGACTTTGGATATAATTAAAAGGAATTTAAACCATGGTTATGAGTGAGCTGGAAAGTTTTCCTCTAAAACACTGACCACAGATGCCAACCTCTAGACATGATTTACCCTTTTCAATGTTGAATAAAATATTTTTGTAAAGTTTCCATTTATTAAAAATTTTTAAAATGATTTTAAATTTTAAAATTTCTTATATATATTTTCAAATTATAATCTTGAAATATATAATTTTAAAAAAAATCCATCGATTTTCAACAGCCACATTTTTTTTCTCTTTTGGCCATGGATTTACAACAGCCACATTGAATGCTCACATGGCGACACACAAGTTGCATTGAATTCCATTTTAGGGGTCTATTTCATATGATCCAACCATATCTTAACTGACCAAAGCTGAAAGAAACAGACAAATATGAGATACCCAACCCATCATTCACCCATGACATGATGTGTCTCAACCTCATCCCCTTTTTATTTTTCTTTCTCTTTTATGTTTTTTTACACAATTATCTAGTTAATTCATATTTGAGTATTATCAGTCCTAAATAGAGATAATTCTTTTAAAATAATTTTTTCTATTCTCTCAAATTCAAGATCTTATCTAAGAAGTATTGAGTCATTTACTACTCAACTCAACTGCAATTGGTTCTTTTATTTTTCTTTGACACATCTTTTTGTGATACACTTTTTAAGATATGCAATAAATAATAGCCCAAATAGATAAGCTTCAACTTGTGGTGGGAATACAAATACCAAAAAGAAATAGACAAATATAAATTTTAAGTGAAAAATCTTTATATTAGATAATCGTCAACTTTGAAATTATTTTAAATGATTCAAAGATTAAAATTTTAAATTTAAACAAAAAAATTTGCATTTTGACTGACATCTTGAATTAATATAATATTTTTAGTTTCTGAATTCCTTAGCATAATTTTAAAATTTGAATATTTTTAATATAAATATATTGTTTACAAATATATGTCATTAGTTGAGTTGACCTTTTATTTTGATTTTTATTACGATCCCTTGAGTTGGACCTTACAAATAGGCAACTTGATCTTCACATGTTGCTTGAGACTTGAGATCAGAAAGATATCTTGGGCTGGTAAAGAAAGAAAGAAAGGCGAGGTGGGGGATTTCAAGAATCAGAACAAGAATATAGACGAAGGAGGATAATAGAATTATCTCCAAATTCTAAGTTTAAATTTTAGTTGGATGTACTTTTTCAAAAAAAAAAAAAAGGAAAAGAAAATTATTCAATATTGATGACCTCATCACATTAATTTAATTAACTTGAAAAATCATGGTAAATTATCCAAATTTGGGTGATAAAGATTTTAAAAAACATATATATAATTCTTTATATTTTTATCATGTTTTTTAATTAATATATTAAGTATATCCTTTTCTAATCATATCATGATAAGTGTAAGATTTTTATAAATGATTGTACATGGTTTTTTCCAAAACAAAAATCAACCATATATTTATTATAATAAAAAATTATATATTTATTTTATTTCAATTGAAAACATGATTAAAAAAATATATAAATAACTGCGTTTAAATCTAATCCATGAATTTGAAAATGCTCTGAGGAAGATTGGTAGATGCTAGAGAATAATGGAATAAGATTTTTGCTTTAAACTGTTGAATAGAAAAGAGGACATGGTGTTGAAGTAAAACCTGACTTTCTTCACTGAACTTCTGAATTTGTTCCTTCCTTTTTGACCTAGAATCCTGGAAAGAAAATGATCAATTGCAAGTCCACTTGTGGGAATTGGGAATTTTCATGTCCATTGAGTGTTCTAGATGCTTTGAAATGATGTTTATTTTTTAAGAAAAAAAATGATGAAGTATTCAAATTAGAATTATTTACCAAAAAAAAAATACCTTAAATTTGAAATAATTCTAAAAGATCTAGCGACCAACAAAATTAATTTCAAAATTTAAAGTTATTATAAATAAATATACCCTATATATATAAATAGCTCTTATCTAAATTGATTGTTTTAATCATTATCTGACTTGATTCAAAACACTGATTAGAGCCCTTGATTTGGAAAGCAGAACCTTCATGATTAATGAGAATTCTAGTGCCAACCATAACATCTTACACCAATAATTACTAGACAAAGACATAGAAGAAGTTCACCACAATAATTGCGACTCAGATATAACCAAATATAAAAGAGACAAAGGTCAAAACCTACAACTTAAAAATCTAATTACAATTAAGCATGACGCAGTAATCAATAAATAGATCAACAAAAATAAGTCATTATATGCTCAAACTTGGCCCTTTCATTTAACAATCCTTAAATGAACTCAAAACAAAGAAAACAAGGGATTTGGATTCAGTCTCCCTTTTTCTTTTTTAAACTTAGTTCGAAAAAATATAAATTCAAATCTAACTTTAAAGCAAATTAAATTTTAATGTAATGGTTCGTAAACACTGAAGTAGAGTAACAAATGCCCTCTTAAAGGTTAATATATAATTGAGGTGGAAGCTCGAACCAATTATTCAAATGTATAAACTAAACATTCTATATTACACTGCTCTATATTATTATATTATTTAGAAAAGGGGCATGAGAAATGACCAAATATAATTCACAAGTCTCTTTCAAACATCTTTGGACAAGAATGGAATATTGATGTGGATTAGATGAGAGGATTATCATCAATTCTTTTGATGCTGAACTTAATTCGTGTAAATCTTATGTGGAATCTCTCTTGAGCGTCTTTCTGGTTGAAGCTACAGTGTGATGCAGTAGCAGACATGAATGATGCCACCGACCCATAAACGAAAAAGGGACACAGAGAGAAAGTGGGAAGAGGGAGAAGAAAGCAAAAGTAATTAGGACCAAAAAAACAATAGGAGGGCAGAGAAAGAGAAAGTAAGTGAGAAAGAAACAATTGGTGCAACAGCAGAAGACAGTGAGGGATACAAAGCAAAACATGGTGCCAACATATTGGTCCATAATCTTTTGTCCTCTTATCTATTTTGTCAATTACAGACCACTATCATCCATCTTGTAAAGTTAAGATAAGGCATGGTCTTTGTGCGATGATTCCGTAGATTTCTATTATTTCTTTTCAAAGGAAACAAATTTAAAAAATAAATTGAAGACCCTTTGATATGTCAGTGCAGCCTTCATTGTAAAGGTACGTAGGCTTGCTGGTTCATTGCCTCTAAACATTTATTGGCCAACAGAAGAATTTATATTTTTCAAAATTAAAATGTTTCTTAAGAGAAAGAGAATAACACAAAAAGTGAGAATGTATTTAGAGTTCATTTCATATCTTTTCACTTACTATTTTTTTTTTGTTAGGATTAAAGTGCAAATTTACTCTTGAAGTAATTTCAAAATTGCTATTAGTATCCTAAATTTTTTTTGCGCGATGTTATCTTCCGAGTTTCAAAATTGTAGCAAGTTTGCCTTAGCCACTAAAGTCAATGACATTTACCATTAATCTTCACACTGTACCACTAATTGTATCGCCAACTATACCAAATCATCTTATATGACAATTTACATAGCATTCTAGTTGAAAAAAAATCCTTAAAAACTCACAAAAATGCAAGAAAAATAGAAAAAGTAGTTTGAAAGAAGGAATTTGGCCAATATACATTGATTCTAATATCCAGTGGGTATTAACTTTTAATCAAACACCTCAAAAGCTATTAAAAAACATTTGATAAAAATCATATGTAACAATCTACGTGGTATCCAAGTGAGAATATAATGCACCAAACTAAAATGCACTAGATCAACCTAATCAATTTCGGCATTTGGTCGGAAATCGGAACCCTGATTAAAAATCTCAAATTTTAATAAAATCAATTAGTAAACACAAAATAACATACAACTCACAAAAGTCATGTGAGAAAAAATAAACTAAAAAGTTTGCAAGAAAATGAAAAATCTTGAAAAATTTGTAAAAATGCAAGAGAAATAGAAAAAGTTGTCAAAATGATGAAATTTGGAAAAAATACACTGGTTTTAAAACCTATGGATAAAAAGTTTTAATCATAAATTTCAAAAATTAGTCAAACTAATTGCATTGGTTAGTTGACTTCAATCGTAGTTAGACTTGAAAGTGAGTTTTATCTATATTTTTAATAGCTTTTGAGGTCTTTGATTGAAAATTAATACCTATAGGGTATTCAAACCAGTATATTTTGACAAAATTCCTTCATTTTGACCATTTTTTCTATTTTTCTTGCATTTTTTGAGAATTTTTTTTTTAGAATTTTCCCATTTTCTTGGGAATTTTTAGTTTTTTTTTAGAAAATATTTTTTGTTTCTATGTTTATTTGTTGATTTTATTATGTTGTGAGATTTTTAATTAGAGTTCCAGGAATTAAGGTTTCGGTTTTCAATCCAGGGCCAAATTTAATTGGATTGAGTTGGAGTATTTTAATTGAATAGAGTACAACAGAGGTGGTCTTTTTGGCAAGAACATTATGGTCATTTCATAATATGTTACACATGGACTGCCACATAGGAATTTTATAAAATGATTTTTAATAGTTTTTGGGTCTCTTATTAAAAGTTAATACTCTTTGGATCTTAGAAGCTGTGTATTTTGGTTAAATTCCTTCATTTTGATCACTTTCTCTATTTTTCTTGCATTTTTAGGAGTTTTTTCCACTAAGATGCCACATAGATTGTTTCATGAAATAATTTGGTATAGTTGGAGATACAGTTGACAATATAGTTGGCAAATTAACAATCAATATCGCTAACTTTAAGGATCAGGGCAAAATTGCCACAATTTTGAAACTTGGAAGGTAGCATTGTGCAATAAAAGGTTTAAGATATCAGTAGTAACTTCGAAAATACTTTCGAGATAGATTTGCACTTTAACCCCATTTTTAAGTGCTTGTTTGGATAGACAATTTAAGTGATTATGCATTTTCCTAAGTGATTATGTGTTGGAGTTACCAAATGGAAGTAGCTTTTTAATAAGCGCTTATGCCTCAAATAAGTGTTCATAGAAGAAGTTAATTTTTTCTGCTTATCATAATCACTTATTCTCCCATAATCACTTATTTCACTTTTCCTTTTCATTATCTATCCAATAATCACTTAAATCCCAATATACAAACATATTTCTTCTCTTAAAATCACTCATAGGGTAAAAATATCCAAACACAAATCACTTTTGATATAATCACTTATTCTCATAATCTATTATAAATAAGTACTTATCTTCATAATCACTTATATATAAGACAATCCAAACACATCCTAAATCTTTCTTCAACTTAAGAAATCTTCATAAGTTTTTGATAAAATAAAAATCAAATCGATATCAACACTCAAGAAAGGTTAGTCCAGTTGGTTAGAAGTCGACTTATACCTCACAAGAGTATGAGTTTCTAACCTTGTGAGCCTTTCAGATCTAACTTATCTAAATTTTTCTCTATAAAAGAAATTCCATGTATATAAACAAGACAACATTAAAAGGAAATAGTGTTTGTGCCTTCGTGATGACAAACTATTCCACATGTCATAGTGGACAGTGAATGTGGAATAACTGGAATACTTGGTGAATGACATAAGTAATGCCAACGCAAACACTCATTTTGTTGATGATAAGCATTGCTGATTCAAATCCCCTTATTGTTTTTGGTTCTTCCTATTCCTTTTGCGGTTTGTGACTTATTTCATCTCATTTAATTATTAAGTTTTCGATATTATATTTCTTTTCTTTTTGAGTGACACTTGATATTATATATATAATAGGTCCACGGTCCACTTGGGTAGTTTATTGATCTCGATATTTATATTTGACAACATGTGATTTACAAAGTTCAGATTGTGCCCATCAACAAAAACAAAAGTAATTCTTATATAGAACTCAAGTATTTAATTTATTTTAACTAAAATTATAAGGGGCTAACAAAGAGAAACAAATATCATATAGTGCATTTCTGCTTAGAATCCATTTTATGTTTAGATAAATACAAACTAAAAAGACAAAGTTTGGAGGAAAAGAAAAAGAAAAGACTGAGACAAGAGGTCAAAATTGATAACACTGAAAAAGCAAAATCAATTTTGGATCTCACAAGCAGGTTGAACTAAAAAATTTTTGCCATCATGCTGAGAGATGGGACAGCACAAAAGAAGAAAAATGGACTGCACATCCTCCTTTATCCAAATACAACAGCATGCCGAAGCATATATATTTATTATCCATATTTTTTTTATTTGTTTTGTAGTGTATGCAAATGATAAATGAATCAGCTCTACCAATATTATAAAGCAGCACAGCATCCTTACATATATATTTCATTTGAAGATGACATCATGTGTCCACTTTGTGCCATCTTTTAACTATTTTATTAATTTCAATAGATTATTTATGAACTCAAGTTGGCATAAACAGTAGGGATTCTCATCCCTTTAGCTGATGCAATTTCCAGTTTTTATATAAAGAGAAATCAATTCTGTGCTCTCAATATCTCCAAAAAAAAAATTATTCTCCACTCCTTACATAGGGGTTACTTCTAATTCAAAATCAAAAATATATTTGTATTTATATAGATCAATAGATCCTTTATGAAACGCTTATTCCCAAATCTCATGATTATATACAATTCATATCTTTGAATTTTGCTCAAAATGTTACAGATAGCTGTAAGAGTCAATGTAGCATCTCAAACTTTTAAAAAGGAAAAGTGACAACTCAGAACAAGAGTCACCCCAGGGTTCATTTGGTACAAAGAACAGCCCTCTTTACAGTGCTTTATCTTACTGTAGCAGTTAAAAGACAAAAGAGAGAGCACAAGAACCGAGACTTCTTATTCTTTTTTTTAAATTTTTGGGATAACATGAGGCGGATTTACAAAAGCAATCACAGCCTATGGAACCTTTAACTATACAATTTGCCACTCCCACAAAAGTGGTAGCCTAGCCTATTCTATTCTTCTGTATATAGTATGTACTATATATAATTCTCCCACCCCACTTCTAGGTGACCATCAATTATAATAAAAGGTTGAAATCATCCTATCCTAACTTGAGAGAGAGAGAGAGAGATGTACAGAGTACCGGAGACATCCTATACAAAATTTTGGTCCACGCTTTGTTTTGACAAGAAAATCTCGCCATTTTTTCGACTGAGAGAACCATCTCCTTCAGCATCAAAGCTAGCATGAACGCTGTAGAAGATATAGACAAGAACTGTAGCAGCCGAAAAGAATCCGAATCGAACATAGGATGGCCCATCCTGATAACCAAGCAAAAACACATTGAGAAAGATTGACAAGGAAGGTATCCACGGCATGAAAGGGACACCCCAGAATTCTGGCTTCCGAGTTTGAGGAACCATGCAATGGAAAATATGCAGAATTGCAAGGGCAATCACACCACAAGCACTAAGTATTCCTGCCTTGGCCCTTCCGGTTGGAAACAATTTCCAAGTAAGGGTGAACATTATGGAGGTGAGGGAAAATGAACAGAGGAAGGACAATGTAGGCCATGGATTGGTCGTCTCGGCAGACGCATAACGTCTATAAATCACAGCATTTGCCACCACGTAGAAAACAAAGAGGGTGCCAATGGATACGAGGCTGAGAAGAACATTGAGGTCAGTGAAAAGGGCAATTGCAGCTGTGAAAATCCCTGAAAAGGAGAGATTATGTGCGAATATAAGAAAAACCGGACCCAAAATGCACAATCATATTCTCAAGTTATAGAGAGAGAAAAGGAATTATAGCCCATGGATTGTAGGAAGTTAAAATGAACCACTTGGAATAAAGATCAAGGAAATCCATTAATTTAGGCCCCCCTGAAACCTATAGAGCGAAGGACATATCATCAGTCAACGATTCCTTCAAGAGGAATATTTAGCTCGAACAATAATAATGGTTGGACCAATACAAACCACTACCTTCTATGTGAGATTCTTTATTCTCTTAATGCACGTAAAAAGAAATTCAGGATTATTAAGCAGCTTAATTTTCCATCAATGAGTGAATCGCATATTCATAAACCGACAGCTCTGCTCTTAATTCAGTTGCCATAATCTCTTACATCTATATCTAGTTCGGATACTCTTACAGAAAACTGACGAATATGATGATAAGCCACCCCATATTAACACTGAGAAAGCATATGCTGGGACCATCTACATTAGTATAGACAAATACAGTATAGCTCCTGTTAATTAAACAAGAGTCCCCCAAATGAGAGCTGTCTCATCAAGCGCTAGTAGTCATTGAATTATCTCATCTACATTAGAAAGCATATGTTCGGAGTACATGCATTTTGCGCAAAATAATGCTATTTACGTTCAAGTTTTCTTTTCTGTGATAACAGGCTACATTAAGTTTTCTTTTCTACGCACTCTAAGATAATTTCTGCAGCAGCGTATAGTTGTGATTGTAAATGTTAAAAGTGGCTTAAATATCGTTTCTCTATGACTCCATCTCATCTCTATTATTCATTTAAGACCATCTAAGCGGGGCAAGACTCTAAGCTCTAAACAATTAATGACTATAAAAAGGGCCCCCACCAATAGAAGCTAAAGCTTGTTATCTTGCATAGTAGGATAGGATCGCCTTATTTTCAAGAGGATATGATCGCATTAAGTTCGGGAAAAAGACAATCGAGTACATGTGAGAAAAAAATGTTTTCAAATCACGACTTTTAGTTAGAAATTCAGCTTATCTAGCTTGAGAATTTTTAAATGAAGATCTGGTTGAAAAATCCTTTTATTCCCCGCAGTTCACTAGTTTTTTTTTTTTTTTCCGAGCCTAAAAGCATGATAGTATGTTTTTTTGTTTTTATGAAAAGCATGATAGTATGTATTAATTGGCCACCCAAAGCACAAAGATGGACCACCCTACCCTTCCCAAGAAGTATTTATTAGTCACGTACCAAGAAAAACGGAGGCGTTGACAGGCGTGGATGTCCTGGGGTGGACCCTAGCGAACCAAGAGGGGACCACATTGGACCGTCCAATCACACACATGTACCGAGCCTGACCCAGCATAGCCACTAACAGCGACGTCAGGATCCCGAAGCTGGCCCCCACCCCTATCACCTTCGACACCCATCCCCAGCCGTCTGATTCCCCTCTGAACGCCGCCGAAAACGGCGCTTCCACATCGATCTGTGTGAAATTCCCCGGCCCGTTGGTATTAGACAGAATCGTCGATGGAAATTTTTCATGATAAAAAAGCATCAATTCACGAAAATAAATAATTAGACACTCATTCACCATGTCGTAAGGTAGGAGCTTGGACATGGAAGCGGCCATTAGACAATAGAGAACGGTTACGATTATGACAGATCCTGACACGCCGACGGGGATATCTTTGACTGGGTCTCGGACTTCTTCGGCCATGGTGGAAACGGCATCGTATCCGATGTAACTGAGATAAACTGTTGCTGCTCCATTGAACACGCCTGAAGCTCCGTAAGGGAAGAACCCGGATGGGTTTTGCGGATTACCAGGCTCCAAGAAGTTCTTCCAGCTCCCTCTCCAGAAACCCACTAGTACCACGAATGCTATGAAAAATATGTGAAGCGCCGTCAAAATCATGTTAATCACCGAGCTCTCCCTTGTGCTGATACGAAGAACAATCAGAGCACAACAAGACAAATAAAACAAGATTGGTTAATACTTTGCATGATAATGATGAAGGTCGAACAGAACAGCTTCGCTGGGCTTGTTGTGGGTGTTACCTGTAGCAAATAACGAGGGTGATGAGCAGAACGACCGCCACCGCGATGACGTCAATCTGGTCGAATCCTTTGGGAAGCGAAGAAACCGTAAGTCTCCATTTTGCGGTGGAAACACCGATTGCTGTGCCAAAATAGGCAGTAAAACTTCTTGCAACGGCGGCATTTGACATCACATAATCCATCACGAGGTTCGCACCCGTTAGGAAGGCCGCAAATTCGCCTGTGAAATTATACTGAATTCTAACATCAACTATCTAGTTCTAGAGTACTGAAAGGATCGTAACGAAAAAGGAACGAGTACTAATCAAGCAATCGGAAACATACCGAAGGTGACGCGAACGTAGCTGAAAGCACCGCCGGCAACGGGCATGTCGACGGCGAACTCGGTGTAGCAGAAGGCGGAAAGGAGAGCGCAGAGACCAGCAATGGCGTAAGAAAGCACGACGGAAGGGCCAGCTGAGCAATGGATGGCGCGGCCAGTGCTGATGAATACGCCAGCTCCGACCATACCGCCGATACCAAAGCCGACCAAGTCGAACCAGCGGAGAGTCTTGCGCATTTCAGAACCGGACCGGGCTCGAACCCGACTCATCTCGTCGTAGGAGGTGGAGAGAGAACCGGCTCGGCAAGCGAGGCGGGAGGGAGTATGAGCGAGAGCACGTAGGTAGGATTGGAGGCTTGAGAATGATGAGCCTTGGCTCTCCATTGCTCAATCTTCGCCTCAGTACTGAGTTAATGAGGATGGGAATGAAAGGGCGTCTCAGCTTATAAAGACTGCGATTGTATGAATATTGAATCGCCTTTTTGCTTTTTTTTGCGTTTTCTTTATTTGGCGATTGTTGGAATGGATGGACTGGCCATAAAAACAATAAAAATTACGAACTTTCCTACCATCTATAAAGTACTATTGAGAAGCGAGAAGATTTGTTTGTTACTATTTATATATCAAATTTTTATATGAATATTTTAGTTTATTTTTAATAATTTTATTATCATTTAAATTGTTCTACTATTTGCTCCACAAATACTTCTTTTATTTCTTAATATAAAAAATAATTGAGGGAGTTTTCATATGGTAAAATATAAGAGATTCAAGGAATTTGTCTGATATATTTAATAATTTTTTTTTCTAAAAATACCCTTAATTAACATAAAACTAATAGTATAATTTATTTGTATTAATTACAAGTTATTAATATTAAATAACAATATTTGTAGAAACTATTTTATATTCTAGATAAATTTATTACTTTCTTTATTTTGTGTGATTTTGTTTTTTGTTATTTATATTAAAGAAGGGAGGGAGTAATTATTACTACTACTTAAATGAGGGTAAGGGTAAAATTGGAAACTTGTACTAATCTTTTTGTAATTTTAAGAGTATAACTAACTCTTCTTAATATCTATGCACTTATTAATAAATACCTTATAAATAGAATTGGAGAAAGTAATATTTTTCTAAACTTTATGCAATACTATACCGGTTTGACCCAAAAAAAATGCAATACTATACCATAATACATAGGCTCATATCTATCTAGTTTAAAAATATTGATTTATGTTTCAAAATAAAGGCCTTTATTATTTGATCCTAAATTTTTTTAATCAAATTCACTAGGTATTCGATATATTGAGTTTGGACTAATTTGAATCGAGATAGATAGGATCACAAAGAAGGTAAAACTCTTATTTGACACAGTAGTATTTGGTCCTAACTTTTAAAAATATAATCATTAGATTATATAAAACTAGCATAAGTTGCATTGTATACTATTTGCATTGGATCCATTTTGTAAAATTTTATCATGCTCTTTCTTTAATCTTGCTAATACTTTTTGTGGTGATTTATTTTATTTAAAAAATGGAATACCCCTCTATTTGCAAAGGTATATATTCTAGTTTAGTTTCTGAAAACTAAATATGTTTCAACTATCATAAATATCAATATATCATTCAACATTTCAAAAAATAAAATAAAATAAAAGTGATCGTCCTCTCCCTCATTTTTTTTTTGGTAAAAAAGGGAATTTCATTGCACAAAGAATATACATCAAGAAGCCTTGGGAATCAAAAACAGAGAGGCATTCAAACGAAAGAAAGGGACAATACGAGACCGCCCCAAAAAGAGTTCTCTCCCTCATTGTGGGAGATAACTTTGCCACAGTGATTGAGGACAAAGGTTTCCATCTTCTGTAGTGTATTCATATTGTAATTAAGTTGGGGGGATTACTATTCTGGAAAATTTTCTGTTTGGTGCTAGTCATTGTTTATTTTTATGGTTGTCTCAGTGAAAGGAAAGAGCTTCAAAAAGAATGGAATTAGAAGGGCAGGCTTTGGTACTACCATCTTCGATCTTGGTGTTGTTCGTAGGAGGATATACTTTTATGATTGCAGCACCAAAAACATAGGAATGAAATTGGCTAATGTTCGATCTTCTATTGTGTCATGCATATTCTTATGTTTGATTTTAAGTTGTTATGTTATATATGTATGTTATTGTGTCTGTTTTAGTTTTGTTCTATGAGGTGTTGTGCGATGTTCTTGTATCAGTTAGTTTAATGGTATATTTGGCCTTTAAACTTTGCTAATGTATATATGTTAATCTATTGATTTAAGAAATGTTATGTTTTGAAAAGAAAATAAAATCAATATATCAATCTCAATAGTTAACGCTATCAATATCAATAATATAAAATATAAAATCCATTTTCAAATTGTGAATCTCATTCCTCAAATTTTCGTGCCATGTAACAAAAGTCCACCTAATTTAATATTAAATTATGAAAATATATTGCATACCGTAGCAAAGCAAAGAGTGTTAGTGAGGGTGGGTAAATCCCCCCACCCACAATTCAATTACCCAGACTCAATGGTTTTTTTTTTTTTCCTTTCAGATTTTAATATTTAACTAAATCCAACATACGTAAAGTTAAAATTCTTAAGTCACTAATAACTAAACTCAATCTTTCGTGTAATTTTTATAATAAGGGATTTGTCCTTTTTGTGCTACTACTATTGGTCCACAACTCCTTGGGTTCACAACTCAACTATACTTTTTAAGATGATGTTCATTCATCAAACAAGGTAAAGATCAGTTTGTGTTAGACTTATTTGAAGTCCACTCTTGATGGGCTAGCAGATAGAATGAACCAATATAGATTAGATAATTATGAAACTAATTATCTAATTTATTTTTTAATTAAGTGGGATATTGGATAATAGAGGATTACCCATTAAACAATCTTATAGTTAAATATCTTGATTAAATAATATTTTAATAAAAGATAATCTCACTATTGTTAGATTAGTTGGTCACTCCAGAGGGAAGTAAATTGAGTGATACAAGATTTTTACCCATTTTGAATGACAACCCAATTTCACCAAGAGATGCAGCAGAACAAGAATGAACAAAGATTATTACGTGAGGCAATTTAATAAAGAAGATGAAGAGTAATACACAAAGATTTATATTGATTCAACTCAACCACTTAGTTTACATCTAGTCTTCAAGTCACCATTTGAGATTTTCACAATATCTCACAAGTTTGATCTGGGCATTTGTGAAACTTTAGTACATCCAACAAGTTTCAGTAGATACTTGTGAATCCACTCTCCCCCTCATTCTTACAAGATGTGTAATTTTCTTAGTGTTTTCCCACATTAAGATTTTACCCAAAAGTTGTAGAAAGAAATATTACAAAATTAAAACTCTTTTTAAGACTATATAATACATTAAAACTCACTCTAATGAAATGAGTTTAGTTTTGAATGTTCACACAAAATGATTTTATCCATTGCAGCAGTATTTTGGCACTTTACCCACTTAAATTTGTTACCCATAAATTCAAATGAAGTTCTATTTATAGATTTATAACTTAACTATCCGTTAGACACAAGTTCTAGCTGTTGCTTTGCAAAAAAGCTGTTCAACAACCACATTAAATGCGTCTGACATATCAACATTCAAATTTTGGGGCATAATAGATAAATTTCACAGAATCAGCATAATTATGTGTTTAACTTTAAATTTCAAAATTCGTTTGTTACAAAGTGACATTTGAATTTTGAATTTACAAAAGATATCCCATGTTAGTTTGTGTGAATTTTCACATTGGAAGTGCATTTGTTAAGTTTGAATAGTTGCTTCAAGTTTTCGCAGTGTACTTCGAAATTCGAATTTCAAAAGTTGAAATTTGTTTATTAGAGACATGTTCAACATGGTACAAAAGTCCTTCTCTATGAAGTTCAAATTTTGAACTATAAAGTTCATTTGTCAAAGACATGCTCTAACGAGACTCACAAGTTCTCACTTCAAAATTCACACTTTGAAGAACAAAATTCGTCTATTAGAGGAAGTGACTTTGAACTTATTTTGAATTTCACCAATATTCAAATTTTGAATATATTTCATATGAATTTTGCACACTTTCATTAACAATGCTTAGCCTGAAATTTGAATTTTAGAACCAAAATTCGTTTATCAAAGATAAAACCTCTGTAACTTCAAATTTCAACAAGCAAAATGTGAATTTTGCACAAAATAAACATGAGTCAAATAGTAAAATTCATCTGTTAGTCAATATATCTTAATTTTAACACATGCTAACATTAGATTTACTTAATCTAACTTGTTTAATATACATGGTAACAAGATTAAGTAAATTTAAAAGATTAAATCACTACAAGACCTAACTGAAAACAAAATATACTTAATAGCTAGATTTTCAAAAGTTAAACTCCACTTTCATTTAATCATTCCAATTCTTGGTATGTTCCCTTCTGATCTTCCATTCTTGGAGCATTGATCCTTTCTCTTCTTCTTCTTCTTTGATTTAGATATGATGTTGATTTTCCTTTCTTTATTTTAATATTCACTCTTCCTTCTTGGACAATTCTACATTTAATGCATTATACTTACAAACTAAGTAGTTAGTCTAATTTATATATCCAACTTGTATTATAAAATATAAAAGCACAATGGATATATTAGCACATAGTATGATATATGTATTATAAACATAATTAAACACATGCTAATACACATTTTACTTCTTTTAGGAACAATATATATGTTAGACAAATATGATGCATTTGTTCTTTATTACTCTATATTTGTTATCATAAAAAATTATATTATATTAAACCTAACAACTATCTTAAGGATTTTATGGATAGTGGAATAATAACAAGAAGCACATTTAAAATATATCATGTTCTCTATTTTAAATGATATTTATCATTTAGAGCATTCATTGATTGATTATTGTTGGGAACAACCATTCTCTTCTCTCTTCTCAACTCTCTCTGTGAGAGTGTGTGTGAGGTGTATCTAGTATGAAACTAAAGGCTAGGTTCCAATACCCATGATCTAGCCTATACCATGTGAGCAAACCTGAGTACAACAAGCTTTTGGAGTTAAGGTATGTTTTATTCCTCAAAAACTAACAATGGTATCAGAGCTATAACAAATCTTGGGCTTATGATTTTGTGATTAATGAATTGTGTGTATATGCAACATGCAACATGATCTCATGTATGTTTCTACTAAATGTATGAGCACTTGATTGCATAATTTTTTTTAGTCGCTGCATAAACTTCAATGTTCATAATCTTGAGTTTTCTTTGAGTTTGGTGTGCTTATATGGACCATCCTTTCATGTGTATGATTGAACATATGTGTATATATATTTATCTCTTCTGCTTGATCAACACATGCCTTTTTAAATGGAGTTTATCAATTGCTTTTCAATAGTTTGACTTTATATTACTTGTTCAGATATAAATGATCACAATCAAAGTAGAAATATATCCAAAAATGGAAAAAAACGTGGTGACCAACAATTTAAAATTTGGGTTTGTCAAAATCAAGAGTTTCAGGACAAACAAAACCCATAGGATTGTGGAGAACAAAGAGAGAAGATGAATGACACTGGAATCACAACGAATAGAAGTCAAAGATGTGAGAAAATGGCCAAAAATGGCAGTGGATTCATGGGCCCATTGTCAAGTACAAACTAGGTTGAGTTGACTTGGCAAAAAGTTAGGGATGATCTCAACAACTCATCCTTTTAGGCTAAACAATTTGTGCATTTCACTTAAGGGAAACACATCATATCATTTCCCTTAAAAAAGAGAGAAAAAGAGGCGGTTACAATTCAGGTCTTTAGGTTGGGTCAAGGTTAGACTCAACCCACTTCAATAGATAGAGGCCTAAACCAAAAAAAAAAAATAAGAATGATAGTTTTGGGTTCGGTCCTCAGGTTGGGTCAAAGATAGACTCAACCCACACATAAAATAATTAAAAACAAAAAAAAATGAAGGACTTCTTTGTTCAGATCCTTAGGTGGGTAGAGGCCAAACTCAATCAAATCATTTAACTAAAAAAAAGGGGAAGGGGCTTCTGGTTTCAGTTCCTTGGGTCAGAAAGGTCTAGACAGATTCCAATGTTTTTAATACATAAATAAATAAATAAATAAATAAATAAATAAATATTCTTTTTTGTTTACCCACTATTTGAGTAAGTAGGAGTTTGTTACTCATCTATTGGCCAGCTGGGACATACATCAGATTTTGGACAATGAGAGAAGTACAATGAGGTGGCAAGTGCGGTGGCAAGAGGCCTTCACGGTGGTACATGCTTGCATGCTCTATCACCGCAAGTGGCATTCATCCTAAATATTTTTTCCAAAAAGTTCTTGGAGGTGAGTGGGGGCACCTGCAAGGGTATTTTTGGGAACATTTTGCTTCTAAAAATCCTTAAATACGTGTTCTCTACGATGGTATGCTATTTACTTGTTTTTTAGCAAGTTTTTGTGTTCTTAGTGAATGTTTAATAACATAAAAATAATATAATAAAAATCCCTAAACCTCTAAAAGGACTGTATGTTTGACTTTTCTTAGTGAAAAATGTACTCTAGTGAGGAGAAAACTGAACCCAGTATAGTGGAATACTACCACAATGAGGTGGAATTAGATCCAAATGAGATGAGCCAAGATCCCAGTGAAGAAGAAATTGAACCTAACAAGGGAACGAACCTTAACGAAGTAAACATGAACGACCTTGAAGAGGAAACTAAACTAGAAGAAATGGAACTTGAAGAGAAAACTGAACTAGAAAAAATTGAACCTAAAAAGGAAACCGAACCAAAAGACGTAAATTCTAGTGAAATAGAGATGGACTATGGTATAGGAGAGTTTAACCAAATATTGAAACTCAAGAACCTTCTAAAGAAGATGAAGACTCCTTTGATATGAGTGATAGCCCTCCATCAGAATTTGATTGATTGAAACAGAGGAGAACTTGAGAGAAAGCAATAAAAAACATTATGAGGAAGTTCGTGGTGTTGACTATGAGATAGACTATTTTGTCATGATGTTTATATTATGTGGCCTAACCTAAAAGAAAAAGAAAAATTCTTCCCTGATGCTGCATGGGTAAACTAGATATTGGATGTCTTACTTGATGACAACTTTTGGACAACTATTAAAGAGAAGATAAGAGAACATGGAAACATTCTTAACTCCTCAATTCACACGTATGAGAAATGCGAGACATTTTGGTTATTCTGAACTACAAAGTACTAGTTTGTACTTGATAGGCCCACTTAAATGAACCCTAACTATCCCGAGTTATAACAAATGATTGTATAGCCATGAATCGAAGACTTTTGCAAATTATAGAAACATACATTTGTTCATTTAAGGGTTTTTAGGAAATGATGTTTGATTGATTGTTTTGGATTTTTTTCTATTTGGAATTTATTTCTTGTTCTTATTTGATGCAAGAATTCTTGCATTATTTGAATAAAATTCTTGATTGCTTATGGACATATATGTATGTTTGATTAAGTAGGAGTTTCAAGATTATGAATGACCTAGAAAATTGAAATAAAAGGGATCACGTTTACAAAAAAAAAAACTAGTTGGAAAGATAGCGATTATATTTGCGTGCATAAGATGGGAGGAGACTATGTTGACTTCTAATCATGAAGCTAGTAGAGTTACTATTGGACCAATCATGGTTTTTATGTAAACTAAGATGACATTGTATACAAAGAAAATAATGTGTGTATATATATTGAATTGTGTCTATGACAGAATTATGAGTCAAATGGCTAGAGTTGAGGTTAAAGGAATTGGAACCTATAAACTTGTGTTGCATGGAAACCAAACTCTCACACTTTATGATGTACTCTACATACCTGACATCTTGTGAAATCTTGCTTCAGTTATCTCTTTTGACAAATATGATTTTAGTTTATATTTTCATGACATTATTGTTGATGTTAATAATAGGATCACATTCTATGACTTTTGTTTTATTTACGATGGTTTTTTTGTTTTAGGCACTATTGATGGTTTTAATTCCAGTTATTGCTTTACTATTTCAAATGCTTCCAATGTTAATTGTGATTTATGACACACTAGACAAGGACATATTGGTCAAGAAAGAATGATCAAATTAGTCAAAGTAGGAATGCTAGGTAATGCATCTAAAATGGAAATGGCCTTATACAAATATTGTCTAATTGGTAAAGCAACCAATAAACCATTTGTAAAAGTAACTAGGGTTGAATATCCATGTATTAGAGGTTTAAGCTGTAACACCTTTATTTAGGATTGTTTCATATATATTCGACCTCATTGGAGTCCAACTATACTTAATTAGAAGTTTGAATCACATAAAATGTATTAATAAAATTTTCTAAAAAATTGGGTACTATTCATTTATTCAAATTTCTTTTTCCAACTGAGCTTCGGAAAATCATAACTAATTCAATACAAATCATATGAAAGTGACTCAAGTCTCTTAAGATAGCTTAAAATATTATATACATGAAAAAAATATCAATCAGAGCAATTACTTGGCCAATTAGTACAGTAAATTTTGTGAAATTTTACTATTCATATAGTCAATTTCATAAAATCCAGTTTTCTGGGATAAATTTGAAAAATTGCCATAATTCGTACACTCATCCAAATAGAATGCTCTTTAGATCGTGTTAAAGCCCTTCATGTCTACTTTCTAACCATATATAACATTTATACTTTACATCATAAAAAGTCCAAATAGTGGTAGTTCCACTCTATAGAGGTCAAAATGACAATTTGTATCCTAATAACTTTCCAAACAAAAACTATAAAATATTTACATGGCCATATTTTATCTTCATATCATACCACACTTCCATAAGACCTAAAGAAACATAAAAAATTGAAAAACATATTTAATATCACATTTACAAATTTACATAAAAACTCTAATTTCATGGCCATTGTGAGCAAAATCAAGTTAATGATCAAATGCTTTCTCCTTTCCTTTCTCTTCCTTGGTGGTCTTGCCATTGTTTCTACCTAAGCATGGTTAATATGTGGGAGGGTGAGATTTAAAGAATCTCAGTAGATAAATCCCATACATGCCATCATATCATCACATTTTTCATATAAACACCACAAAAACTTGAATTCATCATTTAGGCACATTTGAACATATAAATTTTATAAAAATTTTGGCAGAGTTTCATTTTGCAAAATGGACATCCCGAGGCTCAAAACTCCTCATACAGCTCAGCCAACATTATATAAATATCACAAATTAATATTTCATACATATGTCATAGTGACAAATATCAAAGAAACAATAATGATAATATGATGTTAGTTAAGGGAATTAATTACCTTGGTGAGTTCCTTAGCTTCCCACACTTGGTACACCACTTCTTAGGCCTTTTAACACTTCCTTGAACCTAGCCGTATCATCATTTACTCAATTTAGCCACTGATTTTCAGAATTACACAACACATTGCTCACTAAACCCTAACTTTTTCACTTAACTTTTCCTTGAGTTTTTCTTGAGTCCATCACTTATACTTGACTAATTTGGGCCCAAGGAATCCATTTTTGGAGTAAAAAACTTGAAATTATAACTCTATGAACAACCCTTTTTTGGCCAAAATTAAGAGAAAATGAAAGAAAATTTCTATGCTTCATGATACAACAAACTACTTCCATATTCAAGCTTTAAATGAAAACATTCTATCATTTCGCCTATGTTTTATGGTTGAATTACTCATTTCCTTGCTGTTAGATAAGCTGGCTTCCCAAGAGGAGGGGATGAATTGGAAAGATTCAAACTTTTTCTGCAAAACGTCAAGAAAGAAAGTGAAGGAAGCAAAGTTTGATGTAAAACAGAGTATAAATGAATAAACTATAAAGATAGCAGTAGGGAAGAGAAAAACTCAGAGGTTTATCCTAGTTCGGTCTCTCAACTTGACCTACATCCAGTCCCCAAGTCATCACTTGAGATTTTCCACTAATCTGCAAGAATTAAGTGGGCTTCTTGCATATGCCTCAGTACAAAGTTGATGCTCTGTTTCTAGAGCTCACACTTTCACTCTTTGCACTCTTACTAAGTGCTTCCCAAATCCCTTGTGATATCCCCTCACAAGTAAATTTTTCTTTCAGATGAAGATAAGATTGTTTACCAAGAATAAACTCTCTTAATAAGAGTGAATATGAAAGTTGGAGTACAAATATTGAAGTATGTGAGAGTGAGAGACTTTGAGTAAATGATTTGGCAGAGTTTCAGTATTTTCAAAGTAATTTCATTACCCACTTCTTTAAATGAAGTTCTATTTATAGATTTCTGCCCCAACTATACGTTAGAGACAAGATCTAGCCGTTAGAGACGTTACCCAACGGTTACTCTGAGGCATTTAATGCTTCTGACACTCAAAGTTTGAATTTCAGTTGGTCAACAGACGAATTTCACAGAAATTGAAAGTTACAGCCTTTAACGTTGAACTTCTGAAGTTCGTCTGTTATGAATCAAAATTCAAATTTTCATCTTTAGAAAATGATTCTATGTTGGAACATACGAATTTCCATGTTTAAAGTTGTTCTGTTAAGTGTGAACAGTAAATTCAATTTGCTACAATGTCTTCGAAATTTGAATTTTGGAACCCCAAAATTCGTCTGTCAGAAGCTGGTTCAATGAGGCACAATAGTTCATAAATTCGAAATTCGAATTTTCAAAGGGCAAAGTTCGTCTGTCAGAGAGACCTCTTTTCAGACTTACTTTAAAGTTCAAATTTCTGAATATTGTCATTCGTATGTCAATATATCAACACAACATACTCACAAGCTTTGTTTCTGAAATTCAAATTTTCATGTTCAAAGTTTGTCTGTCAGTGGGTAATTTTAAAGCTCTTTTTAAACTTGTTTTGTGATGAACTTTGACATATTCTCAAACGAATTTTTCAATTTTCATAAGTTGCATTTTGTCTGAAATTCGAATTTTCAACATCAAAGTTTGCCTGTCAG
Organism: Adenanthera pavonina; assembly: GCA_026686845.1. Taxonomy (NCBI): domain Eukaryota; kingdom Viridiplantae; phylum Streptophyta; class Magnoliopsida; order Fabales; family Fabaceae; genus Adenanthera; species Adenanthera pavonina. The sequence goes on from JAIVEN010000018.1 coordinate 17,346,744, forward strand.
AGAAGGGCTCTTTTCAGACTCTTTTCAGACATAGGTCAAAGTTTGAATTTTGGAATACAAAATTCATCTATCAGAGAAGCCTACTTATTCATTTTCAATACAAAATTCGAATTTCCAAGCTAAAGTTCGAATTTTCAAAATGGCAGATCTGTATAAACCTTTCAAACTTTGTCTGTTGGTGAGTGATTTTCAAATATTCCATGATTTAACCTAGAATTAAGGTTTTTAAAACATCTTTTAACCAAATCAAAGTCTTTTACTCAAATTAAAACATTACTAAATATTCTACATCTATTCTCGCACTGATTTCTCCAGAATTCCTTCATTTGAAACTTTTTGTACACCTTTGATATCCTTACTCCAAGCTCTTGAAGGTTGGTTTGGAATCATCAAAATACTTGATTCAACATTCTCCCCCTTTTTGATGATGACAAAACAACTTACAAACTGGATTAGTACTTGGGTTTGCTTTCACAAGCTTCCCCTCAACATATGCATTATAATCCAAAAGATATCATGTATAGTAAATCAAGTAAAGAGATTTATTAGCTCATTTAAAAATCCAACAAGAACAGTTCATTGCAATCAAGGAATGCTTTCATTTCATCAAATGTCACTTTACAAGAAACAACAATGCAAAACATTACAGAATACAGATACACAATACACAATCAACAAAAACACAATACAACATTACAAGAGGACTCAAGCATAAGTTCTAATCACTTTTTCTTTGACTTGGTCTTCTTGCTGTAGGATTTTCCTGAATGCTCTGCAGCAGACTTTCCAGTTCCAGTTTGCTCACTCTTCTCCCCCTTTTTGACATCATTGGGAAGGTGAACAAAATCAGCAAGGACCCAGAAACTTCAGAACTTGTGTCTTCATTTCATCATCAGAAATCTCAAGAAGTTTAGAAATTTATTGCCTTGTAACTGCCAATTGTGCCCTTCTTTCCTCCGAGAAACCATAATATGTAACACGTGAGGGAGCAGGAGGAGGAAACATTTCTTCAAGCCTTCTTCTCTAAGCTTATAAGAGAGCATTGTGTGCAATGGCTTCCAAATCAACAAAAGGCACAATACTTCTTTCTTCATTTAGGGCAGCTTGCATGAATGGTGAAATGGAGATGGCTGCCACTAATCTTTCTACTTGCTCAGATTCTTGCTGGGACAGGATTGACTCTTGAGCATCTGCTGGAATGGGGTCATGAGAGCTTGAATCCTGAGGGCCTTCTTCTTCCATACCATAGTCCAAGGGAGGACTAGGACTTGGTGTGCTCAGTGTACCAGCAACCTCAATATCATCTACAGCATCATCATGCTCAGAAGAGGCTAGCTCAAAGGGGCTTAGAGGCTCAGGAGTTGGAGACTTAGCATGCTCAGAGAATCCTGGCTGAGGTGGAGCTGATGTGGCAAGAATGACATTCCGAATGTCTTCATATGCATCAGCAACCACTTTCATGTTCTTGGCCAGCTAGTGGATCTGATCTTGTAGATGAGCAAACTTGGCAATTTGCTCATCCCTGATGCTTAGTATGAGTGTAGACAGACTGTCATACAACTCAGTGATCTTGGTTGGCTTGGCATGAGAGGAGGAAGTAGATGGAATTTGAGTAGGTAGAGATGGAGATGTGACTGGTTAAGAAGGCTGAGTTGTAGGTCTTGCAGGAGTCTCAGAGGTACCTTCTTGCTGTAGGGAGGCATCTTCATCAAAGAAGAGATCTTCATATTTTCCTGCTCCCTTCCCAATCCATCTTTCATCTTTTCTTTCAATCCCCATTCTTTGTAGCTCCTCTTCCTTGAAAATCTCAGTGGGCTTCCCTTTCCCCTTCTCAAGGTACTGAATTGTAGCATATTGTAGAATTTTGGAGATGATAGCTGCGTAGGGGAGTGTAGAGTCTTTCCTCTTATCCCTTACCTTGATCATGTGTTGGAGTATGATATGTCCCATGTTGATAAACTTCCCACGCATGATTGCTGCCATTACATGTGCCTCTGCCCTTGTGATCAAATTGAAGCTACCTCCTTTGTTGAAGATAATCCTAGACACTATGTAGTGTAGGATCCTCACTTGAGCACTGAGGTCAGTGGGCTTCAGTAAGTTTATTGATGGCCTATTCTCCTTTCTTCTGAACAATGTGTTCAGGATTGTGCTCTCCTTGTAGTTCAGAAAAGGGCCACCTTCTTCATCAGCAGTCTCTGCCTCATCCATAATTCCATATATCCTGAGGTAGTGATGTCAATCTTAAGGCCGTCTTGCCCTGGAATTTCCAATACTTCATTAAAAGTTCATCTGTGAGCCAGATGGTCCTTGATCTTAGATTGACCTCCCACTTCTTTTTCTTGCTGTTGTACTTCAGAGAGGCATACCATGTCTTAACCACTTCATCATCATACCTATCCAGTATCTCTAACAGATTTTTATATCTCAGCATCCATAGTCCAGCATCAAAATTGTTAGAGAATAGGAAATCTTCCATGTTCACACAATGAGGCTTGATTACCTTTTTACTCACAAATTTGGTAGAGTATTCCTCCTGAATCTGAGGAGTGCTCCATAATGGCATTATTGTGAGTTGGTATTCTCCAGATTCAGTACTGGAGGAGGAAGTGGAAGGAACAACGTAGCAGCAGGAACCGAAGGCTCTGTTTTCTTCAGAGAAGAAGGTCCAGCTTTCTTTGATTCAGCGTTTGGAGTTATTTTCTGTCATTTGGAGGGAGTTTCCTTACTTGATTCGGCTTTTCTCTTTGATTTTTGACCCTCCTTTGAGGCATATTGGGATTTAACCGTTCTCTTCGGTTGTGCCTCTCCCTTTCCAACTTCTGGAATCTTTACTCATGCCATTTTCATGGATGAATGTTTCAGAATGAAGCTGAGAATGGATTTATAGGATGCGAGAAGGAGTTTAAACGGTGGGAAATTAAGATTTACGGTCAGAATTGAAGAGCATTGAAGAGAGAATTTGAACAAACTTAGAGATAAGATGAGTAGGGTTGCGTCTGTTCAGAGGAAAATCATTGGTTTTAACACGTGTAACTGCTAACAGACGAATTTTGAGGGGTCAAAATTCAAACTTCGAGCAGTTAAAAGTTAAACCATTCAGCAAAGCTTACTGACAGACAAATTTTCTTCTGAAAGTTCATTTGACAGAGGCTTGGTCCAAGCAGCACAGGATGAACAAACGAACTTTGTTTCAACAAAGTTCAAATTTCGAAGGGCAGGCATCAAGCAACAACCAATACAACAAACAACAGACAAATTATACATATGAAAATTTGTCTTTCAGAGATTCAACATTGTGAGCATGTTTCAACAGATGAATTTTGAATCAGAAATTCGAATTTCTACACTTAGTAAAGGTTCTCCAACATGCGTATGTTTAAGAAACAGACTTTTTTTTATAATCATCATGTTGGACAAAGATAACATTGAAATTTTTATTTTTGAAAATTTGAACTTTCAAAGACCAACAGACGAATTTTGAGGGACCACCGAGAACTGTTACAATGTAAACTAAGCTGAAATTCGTCTGATGGCCATCTAAATTTAAATGTTGAGTATGCTAACTTGTTCAAAAACACAATTTATCAAGGAAATTCATCTAACACACAACTAAAATGCGAATTTCAACTTTAAAAACATACAGAATGGATCCAGAACTCAGATTTCTTGCTGTCTCTTTCTCCTTTTGACTATTCCATTCTGATTTGCTCCATTTTTCATATCTACTGTCATTTAAACTCATGAGGAGCACCTGCAACTTACATTAAACTTTCTCCGATGCTAAAGTTAGAATTAAATCAATGTCAGAAATTCTAAAACAGATTGATACAGAAATTTACTTACAGTTCATTGGGATTTACCATACCCAATTCTCTCCTGATTTTACAATGCCTATCTTCTGAAAGAGACTTTGTCAAGATGTCAACAACTTGATCTTCTATAGGGATGTATTCTAATCTGATCTCTCCTTTCAGAACATGATCTCTTATGATGTGGTGCCTAACTTCAATATGCTTCATCCTTGAATGCATGACTGAATTCTTTGTGATGTTAATGGCACTTTGGTTATCATACATTATAGGTATTTCTTTTATCTCAATCTCAAGATCTTCAAGCTGCTGCTTCATCCAGATGACTTGGGCACAACAGCTTCCAGCTGCAACATATTCAGCTTCTACTGTGGATAAGGCCACACTGTTTTGCTTCCTGCTAAACCATGAAACCAAGGATCCTCCAAGAAACTGACATGTTCCACTTGTGCTTTTTTCTGTCAGTTTTGGATCCTACAAAGTTAGCATCAGTGTATCCTTTCAAATCTTCTCCATTACCTTTAGGATACCAAAGACCCATCTATGATGTTCCAATTAGATATCTGAAAATATGTATCACAGCAGTTGCATGGGTTTCTTTGGGGCATGATTGGAATCTTTCACACATGCAGACACTGAACATAATGTCAGGTTTGCTGGCAGTTAGGTATAGTAGATATCCAATCATTCTTCTATATTAGGTTATGGCAAACATTTTACCTTCTTCATCCATATCCAGTTTGGTTGCAGTAGCCATAGGTGTTCCCATTGGCTTAGCATTCTCTATTCCAAACTTTTTTAGCAATTCTTTCAGATACTTGAATTGATTGAGAAAGATACCATCATTACACTGCTTGATTTGCAATCCAAGGAAGAAGTTGAGCTCACCCATCATGGACATTTCGAATTCTCCCTACATTAACTTAGAAAAATTCTTGCAAAGAGATTCATTAGTAGCACCAAATATAATATCATTAACATAGATTTGAACAATAAGTAAATCTTTATTTTCTTTCTTAGTGAATAAAGTTGTATCTATTTTTCCTCTGTTGAACCCCTTTTTAGTTAGAAAATTACTTAATCTTTCATACCACGCTCTAGGAGCTTGCTTTAAACCATAAAGGGCTTTCTTTAGTTTATAGACATGGTTTGGTTTTGTAGAGTCCTCAAAGCCTGGAGGTTGGTCTACATAAACTTCTTCCATGATATATCCATTAAGAAAAGCACTCTTCACATCTATTTGATATAACATAATATTTTTCATGCATGCATATGCTAACAGAATTCTAATTGCTTCTAATCTAGCAACTGGAGCAAAGGTTTCTTCAAAATCAATTCCTTCTTCTTGATTATACCCTTTGGCAACTAGTCATGCTTTATTTCTGATTATTAATCCAGATTCATCAAGCTTATTTCTAAAAACTCATTTGGTGCCAATGACAGGATGATCTTTGGGTCTGGGCACTAAATCCCAAACTTGATTTCTTTCAAACTAATTCAACTCATCTTGCATAGCTAAAATCCAGTATTCATCATTTAAGGCTTCATCAGTACATTTAGTTTCAATTTGAGAAATAAAAGCACAGTTTATCATTTGATCCCTTAATTGTTTTCTGGTTTTAACTTTCTCTTGTGTTTAATCAAGTGTTTTGATGATTCCAAACTAACCTTCAAGAGCTTGGAATAAAGATATCAAAGGAGCATAAAAAGCTCAAGTGAAGAAATCCTGGAGAAATCAGTGCAAAGATTCATGTAGGATGTGTAATAATGTTTTGATTTGAGTAAAAGACTTTGATTTGGTGAAAAGATGTTTTAAAACCTTGATTCTATGTTAAATCATGGAATATTTGAAAAACACCCACCAACAGTCGAAGTTTGAATGGTTAATACTGATCTGTCATCTTGGAAATTCAAACTTTGGCTTTGGAAATTTGAATTTCATATTGAACTGAACAAGTCTGAAGAGAAGCCTCTCTGACAGATGAATTTTGATAAGTGTCTGAAAGGAGCTTTCAGTAACAGACGAACTTTGAGTTTTGAAAATTTGAATTTCAGACAAAATGAAACTTATGAAAACTAGAGAAATTCGTCTCAAAATATGTCAAAGTTCATCTGAAACCAAGTTTAGAATGGATTTCAAAATTATTCACTGACAGACGAACTTTGAACATGAAAATTTGAATTTCAAAAACTAAGCTTGTGAGTCTGTTAGAATGATATGTTGACATACGAATGACAGTATTTATAAATTCGAATTTTGAAGTTAGTCTGAAAAGAGATCTCTCTGACAGACGAACTTTGACATTTGAAAATTTGAACTTTGAATTATACGAGCTACTGTGACTTACGAACAAGCTATGGACAGACGAATTTTGGGGTTCCAAAATTTGAATTTCGAAGGCACTGTAGCAAATTGAAAATACTATTCACACTTAACAGAAAAACTTTCTACTTGAAAATTTGTATGTCACAAAGAAGAAATATTTTCTAAATATCAAAATTCGAATTTCACTACATGATAGACGAACTTCGGGCTTTCAATGTTGAAGCTGTTAACCTTCGGTGTATGTGAAATTCATCTATTGACCAACCAAAATTCAAATTTCAGTATGTCGAAGCATTAAATGCGGTTGGTTAACGAATAGTTTTTCAGAGTAACCATTGGATAACTTCTCCAACGGATAGATTTTGTCTCTAATGTATAGTTGAGACCTAAATCTATAAATACAACATCATTTGAAGTTGTGGGAAAACAATTTTAACATTTTATATATTGAAACTTTGCCAAATCAATTACTCAAAGTCTGTTAATCTCTCACTTCAATATTTTGTACTTCAACTTTCATATGCTATTTAAGAGAGTTTAATTCTTGTAATCAATCTTATCTTCATCTAGAAGATAGATTTTCTTATGAGGGGATATCACAAGGGATTGTGGAGCACTTTGTAAGAATGCATAGAGTGATTGAGTGAAGCTCTAGAAACAGAGCAACATCTTTGTACTGAGGTATTTGCAAGAAGCCCAAGGAATTCTTGCAGTATAGTGGAAAATCTCAAGTGGTGACTTGGGCACTGGACGTAGGTCAAGTGGAGAGACTGAACCAGGATAAATTTTTGAGTCTTTTTCTCTTTACTGCCACCTTTACAGTTATTTGGTTATACTCTATTTTACCATCATATATTGCTTTCTTCACCTTCTCGATATTTTGCAGAAAATTTTTAAGATTCCCAATTCACTCCCCCTCTTGGGAAGCCAGCTAATCTAACAAGTGGTATTAGAGCCCGGATTCCCAATCAAAGGATCTCATAGTCCGGGAATTACAATTGCTGGCTTTGGAGAAAGTATATTACCAGAAGGCAACAACACAAATAGACCACTTGGCTTCAGTGGAGAACACTATGGATATTGGAAGATAAGGATGTAAATTTATCTTCAGTCAATTGATCTAGACATCTAGTCAGTCATTCAGAAGGGAGATTTTGTCCCAATGGCTTTGGAAGATGATGGAAAATATAGAGAAAAGCCAGAAGCTGAATGGAATGAGGAAGATAGAAGAAGAGTCTTGCTGAATTTTAAAGCAAAACACTGTCTGGTTAGTGCTTTGAATCAAGATGAATTCTACAGAGTCTCCCAATGCTCCACTGCCAAGGAAATGTGGGACACCCTGCAAATTGCTCATGAAGGAACAACTGGAGTCAGGGAAAACAAACTAAATACATGTATAGGAGAATATGAAAGCTTCAGAATGGCTGAAGGAGAGAATTTAAAAGAGCTACAGAAAAGATTCACCCTCATTGTGAATTAACTGAAGAGCCTGGGAAAGGAGTATACTCAAACAGAGAAAGTCAGACAGATCCTCAGAGCTCTCCCTCTGGAATGGTAACCCAAAGTAACAGCAATAGAGGAAGCCAGAGGAGAATCAATGGCCTCTGTCACAGCTCTCTTTGGCAGCCTCGAGGAGTATGAAGGAAAAATGAAAGCTCTCAAGGAAGCTGGACAAGACAGAAAGAAGAAAGGCCTTGCTCTCAAAGTTGCTGAAGAAAAGGAAGAAGAATCTGATGATGGAGAGGAACTTGATGAAGAAACTCTGGCTATGATGGTCAGAAAATTTGAAAGATTCTACAGCAAAAGGAGAAACAAGAAAATCTTCAAGAAAGGAGCAGCTGGAGATAGCAAGAGGGAAACAAAAGGACCTATCACTTGCTATGAATGCAAAAAGCAGGGACACATTAAATGGGATTGTCCACAATTTCTCAAGAAGTAAGAAAAAAAAAAGAAAGCTGCAGATAAAGGCAAGAAGAAAAGAGCTTACATCACATCAATATGGGGTAACAGCTCAGATAAAGAAGAAGATGATGAAGATGAAGTTGCCAACATCTGTCTCATGGCACTTGCCTCTGAAGAAGCTGAAATCTCATACAGCAGTGATAAAGAAGATGAGGTATATGAATCTGAACCTTCCTATTCTGAATTACTGGATGCATTTCATGAGCTGCATGATGAGTTTGTTAAGATTGCTAAAGAATTGAAGCAAGCTAAGAAAAAGATTGACAAACTAGAATCTCAATGCAACATTTCTGAAATTGCTCCTCTACCTATTACTGAATCTGTTTGCTGTAAATCATGCATTGAATTAAAGCAAACCAATGAGTGTCTAGTGAAAAGCATGTCTAGGCTTACTAGAGGTAAAGATATGTTGTTTGCTTTAATGGGAAGTCAAAGAATATCACAAGAAAAAGCTGGACTTGGCTATGATCCTTGTGCTGTAAAAGAAAAGATTAGAAAGAAAAATCAGAATGTGTACATGAGACATTTTGTGCATGCTGATGGAAATAGAAAGAAAAATCATATGTCACATCACATTGAATCATATAATCAACCAAGGCATGCTAAACAAAAATATTATCTACATTGTTTTCTTCCTGCTTCTCAATCCAGTAGTCCTTTTACCACCTATCACTTCTGTAACAAAAAGGGGCATATTTCTAGCTCATGTGCTTTAAAGAAAAATGGACTTGACAGGAAGGTTAAATGGGTTCCCAAAGATACATCTGTATCTAGGGAAAAGACCACTGACAGAAGAGGACCCAAGTAAATTTGGGTACCTAAAAAGAAAACATGAACTTTGTTTTGCAGGTCTGTCATAAAGCCAGAAAGAACAATAAATGGTACATGGACAGTACCTGCTCAAGTCACATGACCGGTGATAAGGAGAAGTTCATCACCCTTAAAGATGAGAAAGGAGGAAAGGTGACCTTTGGAGGTGATCAGTATGGCAGAATAGTTGGCATTGGCATTGTGGGCAAAAATCCTGAAACATCCATTGAAGAGGTGCTGTTTGTGATAGGCCTCAACCACAATCTGCTGAGTGTCAGCCAAACATATGACAAAGGAAACTGGGTACTGTTTGACTCAAAATTCTGCCTAGTCATCAGAAAAAGTGATCACAAAGTATTCCTCAAAGCTCAAAGGGATGGTAATTGCTATACTATTGATCTTGATGAACTTCCTCCCTTAGATTCTGTTTGCTTGATTAGTCAGGATAATGATAGTTGGTTATGGCATAGAAGATTAGCTCATATTAACATGAATCAGCTTTCAAAACTGGTTAAAAATGAGTTAGTCACTAGCCTGCCAAAAATTACTTTTGAAAAAGACAAAGAATGTGATGCATGCCTAAGAGGAAAACGAACTAAATCTTCTTTTAAACCCAAAAACGTAGTCACCACAACTAGACCACTAGAACTACTGCATATGGATTTAATTGGTCCATCTAGGATAAAAAGTCTTGGTGGAAATCTGTATGTACTTGTAATTGTGGATGATTACTCTAGATTTACATGGACATTGTTTCTTTCCTCTAAAAGTGATACCTTTGATGCATTTGTAACCTTAGCCAAGAAAGTGTAAAATGAGAAAGGTATTTCCATTGTGTCTATCAGGTCAGACCATGGAGGAGAATTTGAGAACTCATATTTCATGGAGTATTGCAATGAGCATGGAATTGATCACAACTTCTTGGCTCTAAGAACTCCTCAACAAAATGGAGTAGTAGAGAGGAAGAATAGAACAATTGGAGAGATGGCTAGAGTTATACTGAATGAAAAGGAACTCTCTCAAGTATTCTGGGCTAATGTAGTAAACACAGCAAGCTACATCATAAACAGAGCCTACATCAGACCAATCCTTAGGAAGACTCCTTATGAGCTATACAAAGGAAGAAAGCCAAATTTCTCACATCTCCATGTGTTCGGCTACAAGTGCTTCATCCACAACAATGGAAAGGAGAATTTGGGTAAGTTTGATGCCAAATCTGATGAAGGTATATTTCTGGGCTATTCTAGTAGTAGTAAAGCATATAGGGTTTTTAATAAAAAGTCTACTTTAGTAGAAGAATCTGTGCATGTAGTATTCATTGAAAATGAAATTGTTTCCAAACATGTCACTGGTAAGGATGATCTTATTCCAAACTTTAAGGATTTAAATCTTTCTGATGGAAGTAAAATTGAACCTCCAAAGATATCTGACTCTATTAGCATAGAGGAAGATATTCAGGAGAAAGATTTTGAAGAAGAAAATAATGAAGAAATGTCTCAAGAACTCCCTAGAGCTTGGAGATATCAAGGGAATCATCCTGTTAATCAAGTGATAGGGAATGTTCAAGAGAAAGTTAAAACCAGAAAACAGTTAAGGGATCAAATGATAAACTATTCTTTTATTTCCCAAATTGAACCTAAATGTACTAAGAAGCCTTAACTGATGAATACTGAATTTTGGCTATGCAAGATGAATTAAATCAGTTTGAAAGAAATCAAGTTTTGGGATTTAGTGCCCAGACCCAAAAATCATCCTGTCATTGGCACCAAATGGGTTTTTAGAAATAAACTTGATGAATCAGGATCAATAATCAGAAATAAAGCTAGACTGGTTGCTAAAGGATATAATCAAGAAGAAGGTATTGATTTTGAGGAAACCTTTACTCCAGTAGCTAGATTAGAAGCAATTAGAATTTTGTTGGAATATGCATGCATGAAAAATATTTTGTTGTATTAAATGGATGTGAAGAGTGCTTTTCTAAATGGATATATCATGGAAGAGGTTTATGTAGACCAACCTCCAGGTTATGAGGATTCTACAAAACCAAACCATGTGTATAAACTAAAGAAAGCCCTTTACGGTTTGAAGCAAGCCCCTAGAGCATGGTATGAAAGATTGACTAATTTTCTAACTGAAAAGAGGTTCAACAGAGGAAAAGTAGATACAATTTTATTCACTAAGAAAGAGAATAAAGATTTACTTATTGTTCAAATCTATGTTAATGATATTATATTTGGTGCTACTAATGAATCTCTTTGCAAGAATTTTTCTAAGTTAATGCAGGGGGAATTCAAAATGTCCATGATGGGTGAACTCAACTTCTTCCTTGGATTGCAAATCAAGCAGTGCGATGATGGTATTTTTCTTAATCAATCCAAGTATCTGAAGAAATTGCTAAAGAAGTTTGGAATGGAAAATGCCAAGCCAATGGGAACACCTATGGCTACTACAACCAAACTGGATATGGATGAAAAAGGGAAAATATTTGACATAACCCAGTACAGAAGAATGATTGGATCCCCACTGTACCTAACTGCCAGCAAACGTAACATCATGTTTAGTGTCTGTATGTGTGCAAGATTCCATTCATGTCCCAAGGAAACCCATGCAACTGCTGTGAAGCGTATCTTTAGATATCTTATTGGAACTTCACAGATGGGTCTTTGGTATCCAAAGGGCAATGGAGAAGATCTCAAAGGATACACTGATGCTGACTTTGCAGGATCCAAAACTGACAGAAAAAGCACAAGTGGAACATGTCAGTTTCTTGGAGGGTCCTTGGTTTCATGGTTTAGCAAGAAGCAAAACAATGTGGCCTTATCCACAGCAGAGGCTTAGTATGTTGCTGCTGGAAGCTGTTGTGCCCAAATCATCTGGATGAAACAGCAACTTGAAGATCTTGAGGTTGAGATGAAGGAAATACCAATCATGTGTGACAACCAAAGTGCCATTAATATCACAAAGAATCCTGTCATGCATTCAAGGACAAAACATATTGAAGTTAGACACCACTTCATAAGGGATCATGTTTTGAAAGGAGAAATCAGACTAGAGTACATCCCAACTGAGGATCAAGTAGCTGATATTTTGACAAAGCCTCTATTAGAAGATAGACATTGCAAAATCAGAAGAGAATTGGGTATGGTAAATCCCAATAAACTGTAAGTAAATTCGTGTGCAAATTCTGTTTTTAGATTTTCCAACATTAAATTAATTCTAACTTTAGCATCGGAGTGAATTTAGTTTAAGTTGCAGGTGCTCTTCATGAGATTTAATGGCAATAAATCTGAAAAATGGAGCACACAAGAGTGGAACAATCAACAAGTGAAGAAAATGGCAAAAATTCTGAGTTTCTAGATCCACTCTGTAAGTTTTTAAAGTTGAAATTTGTATCTTAGTTGTGTGTTAGACGAATTTCCTTGATAAAATGTGTTTCTGAACAAGTCAACATGGTCAACATTCGAATTTGGGTGCCCAACAGATGAACTTCGGCCTGTTATAAGTTGGAACAGTTCTCGGTGATGCCTCGAAATTCATCTGTTGGACCTTGAAAGTTCAAATTTTTAAGAACAAAAATTTCAAAGTTATGTTTGTCCAACATGATGATTATACAAATGATTATTTCTTAACATACGAATGTTAGAAAGTCTTTACAAAGAAAAGAAATTCGAATTTCTGTTTTAAAATTCGTCTATTGAAGCATGCTCTTCTTGTTGAATCTTTGAAAGATGAAGTTTAATATGGATAATTCGTCTGTTGTTTGCTGATTTGATTGCTGCTTGATGTTTGCTCTTCAAAATTTGAACTTTGTTGGAACAAAGTTCGTCTGTTTATCTTGTGTTACTTAAACCAAGCCTCTATCAGACGAACTTTCGGAAGAAAATTTGTCTGTCAGTAAGCCTTGCTGAACGGTTTAACTTTTAACTGCTCAAAATTCGAATTTTGACCCCTCAAAATTCATCTGCCAGGTGGTTACTTACGTTAAAACTGACGGTTTTCCACTGAACAGACGCAACCCTACTCTCTTCCTCTCTGGGTCTGTTCAAATCCTCTCTTCAATGCTCTTCAATTCTGACCGTAAATCTTCAACTCTCACCATTTAAACTGATTTTCGCACCCTATAAACCCATTCTCTGCCTCATTCTGAATCATTCATCCCCAAAAATGGCAAGAGTAAAGAATCCTGAAGCTGGAAAAGGAGATGCTCGTCCAAAGAGATTGGTCAAATCCCAATATGCATCAAAGGAGGGTGAAAAGCTGAAGAGAAAGGCCGAATCAAGCAAGGGAACTCCTTCCAAACGTTAGAAAACTACACTAAAGGCTGAATCAAAGAAAGTTGGACCCTCTTCCTCGAAGAAAGCAGAGCCTTTGGTCCCTGTTCCTGCTGCTGCTGAGAATGTTGATTCCACTTCCTCCTCCAGCACTGAATCTGGCGAATATCAACTCACTACACTGCCATTATGGAGCACTCCACAGATTCAAGAAGAATACTCGACCAAGTTTGCAAATAAAAAGGTAATCAAGCCTCATTGTGTGAACTTGGAAGATTTCTTGGTCTCTAACAGTTTTGATGCTGGTGTATGGATGCTAAGATATAAGAATCTGTTAGAGATATTGGAGAGATATTGATGGAGACCATCAAGGGAGTAAAGCCCAACTTTATACTTGGAGAAGTAATGTTCCAAAAGACCCTTTGAAATATATTGGTGGACCAATTACAAAAGCAAGGGCCAAAGCTATGAAGGAAGCATTGAATAGGTTTATCCAAGACTTGCAAGATAAAGAAGGTTTCTATCTTGTTGAGATAAAGGCGTCTTCCAAGCCCAATAATCCCTTAATAATGGCGTCTTTGTATGGAGTAAGAAGCATGGTAATTTGTTTACAAGTTCAAGTCCAAAAGAACCAAGCTTCTAATGACCTCATAATTGAAGAACTCACTTGAGGATCCATAACGCTACTCTTAAGCCCAAATCTTTAATATTTAATTCTTAATGGGCTTCAAGTTATTTTGTCCTAATTATTTATTTGAGTCTTTGTTGGGTTCCTAATTGTATTTCTAAGGGCCCAAATTAGTATTTTAAGTGTCTTAGGTCCATTATGACTACTTGACTCTCAAGTAGATCATAAATTAGGTATGTTTTTGAGTCAAAAACGTCACTTTCTTTGTGGCTCTCAAAAAGTGACGTTTTTAAAGTAATTTCCATATTTATTTAGTGTTATCTAGTATCTTCTAGAATGTTTTTTTACTTGGTTAGCAAGTTAAAATATTTTAGAGTGATTTAGTTTCCAAATAAGTGAGATTCTTACAATCTCACAAGATTTAGTCTTAGAATTCAAGTAATTTCCTATTATTTATAGTCCCTTAGCTTTATGAATAATTAGTTGCCTATTTTATGAGATCCTCTAATCATTCTAGAGGATTCTAGAGGTCATTATAATTATATGTATTTAGACCTACGTTTTTTTTAGAAGAAGTTGAATAAGAATTATTTTCCTTCAATTCTCTTGTGTGAGGATTATCTGAATTTATGTTCTCTTGAGAACTCGTGACCTACCAACCGGAGTGATCGACCGAGTGGGCGTCATCGTTAGAGCTTAGGAATGAGTTTCCTTGGTTCTAGCATGTGATCATCAACTTGTTCTTGTTCGTGAGATCATTTTCGCTGTATTTTCTGGTTTGCTTGGTCATCTACCAAGAGGGCCATATCAGATATGATGATGAGGTAGTAAAGACATGGTATGCCTCCCTGAAGTACAACAGCAAGAAGAAGAAGTGGGAGGTCAATCTGAGATCAAGGACCATCTGGCTCACAGATGAGACCTTCAATGAAGTGCTGGAAATCCCAGGGCAAGATGGCCTCAAGATTGACATCACTGCCTTTGGTTATATGGATGAGGTAGATTCTGCTGATGAAGAAGGTGGCCCCTTTCTAAACTACAAAGAGAGCACAATTCTGAGCACATTGATCAGAAGAAAGGAAAACTGGCCAACCATAAACTTGTTGAAGCCCATAGACCTCAGTGCTCAAGTGAGGATCCTACACTACATAGTGTCTAGGATCATATTCAACAAAGGAGGCAGCTTCAATCTGATCACAAGGGCAGAGGCACATGTCATGGTAGCAATCGTGCGTGGAAAGCTCATCAACATGGGTCATATCATACTTCAATGCATGACCAAGGCAAGGGATCAGAGGAAAGACTCCACACTCCCCTATGCAGCTATCATTTCCAGAATTCTGTAATATGCTAGAATTCAGCATCTTGAGAAGGGGAAAGGGAAACCCACTGAGATCTTCAAGGAGGAGGAACTTCAAAGGATGAGAATTGAAAGAAATGAAGGAGGATGGGTTGGGAAGGGAGCAGGAAAATCTGAAGATCTTTTCTTTGTTGAAGGTGTCTCCCAACAGCAAGAAGGTACCTCTGAGGCTCCTGCCAGACATACACCACAGACTTCTCTGCCTGTCCCATCTCCATCCAAGCCTACTCACATTCCATCTACTCCCTCCTCTCGTGCCAAGCCAACCAAGATAACTAAGTTGTATGACAGCCTGTCTACACTCATACTTAGCATCAGGGATGAGCAAAATGCCAAATTTGCTCATATGCAAGATCAGATTCATCAGTTGGCAAAAAATATGAAAGTGGTTGCTGATGCCTATGAAGATATTAGGAGTGCAATTCCTACCACATCAGCTCCACCTCAGCCAGGGTTCTCTGTACATGTTCAGTCTCTAACTCCTGAGCCTCCAAGCCCCTTCGAGCTAGCCTCTTCTGAGCATGATGATGATGAAGATGGTACTGAGCTTGCTGGTACAATGAGGACACTAAGTCCTGGTCCACCCTTGGACTATGGTTTGGAAGAAGAATGACCTCAGGAAACAGGCCCTCATGAGCCCATTCCAGAAGATGCTCAGGATTCAATTCTTTCAACTCAAGAATCTGAGCAAGTTGAAAGACTAGTGGCAGCCATTTCCACTTCATCAATGATGGAGGTTGCCAGCAATGAAGAGAGAAGCATTGTGCCTGTTGTTGATTTTGAAGCTATTGCTCGCAATGCTCTCTTGCAAGCTCAGAGAAGAAGGCTTGAGAAAATGTTTCGTTCTGATGACCCTGCTTCTTCATCTCTCACTGCATATGGTCTTTCAGAAGAACAAAGAGCTCGACTGGCTCTTTCCAGACAAGAGATGCAAGAGCTACTTGAGGTCTCTGATGATGAGGATCCAAGCCCTGAGTCCTCTGAGCCTTATCTGCCTTTTTCTCCTGTGCCCCTCCAAGCTATTCTAGTTTCTCAAATCCCTCCTCCGGCTGATTTTGTTCACCTTCCTGATGATTCCAAAAAGGGGGAGAAGAGTGAGCAAACTGGGGGTAAGCAAACTAGCAAGTCTGCTGAGCCATCTGGAAAGACTTACAGCAAGAAGACCAAGCCAAAGAAGAAGTGATTAGAACTTAAGCTTGAGTCCTCTTGTAGTGTTATATTATGTGTTTCAGTTGTTTATTTGTATTCTGTGTTTGTATTTTGTGCTTAATTAGTTTTTTAAGAACTTTGCATAAATTGATTTCTGTAAAGCAACATTTGGTTAAATGAAAGAATTCCTTGGTTGCAATGATCTGCTCATCTCTTCACATGATTTACTATATATGATATCTTTTGATATATAATGTATATGTTGAGGGGGAGCTTGTTAAAGCAAACCCAAGTACTAATCCAGTTTGCAAGTTATTTTGTCATCATCAAAAAGGGGGAGATTGTTTAATCAAGTGTTTTGATGATTCCAAAACAACCTTCAAGAGCTTGGAATAAAGATATCAAAGGTGCACAAAAAGCTCAAGTGAAGAAATCCTAGAGAAATCAGTGCAAAGATTCATGTAGGATGTTTAAAAATGTTTTGATTTGAGTAAAAGACTTTGATTTGGTGAAAAGATGTTTTAAAACCTTGATTCTATGTTAAATCATGGAATATTTGAAAAACACCCACCAACAGACGAAGTTTGAAAGGTTAATACTGATCTGTCATCTTGGAAGTTCGAACTTTAGCTTTGCAAATTCAAATTTCGTACTGAAACTGAACAAGTCTGAAGAGATGCCTATCTGACAGACGAATTTTGACTTGATGAAATTCAAATTTTGATAAGTGTCTGAAAGGAGCTTTCACTAACAGATGAACTTTAGGTTTTGAAAATTTGAATTTCAGACAAAATGAAACTTATGAAAACTAAATAAATTCATCTCAAAATATGTCAAAGTTCATCTGAAACCAAGTTTAGAATGGATTTCAAAATTGCTCACTGACAGACGAACTTTGAACATGAAAATTCGAATTTCAGAAACTAAGCTTGTGAGTATGTTAGAATGATATGTTGACATACGAATGACAGTATTTATAAATTTGAATTTTGAAGTTAGTCTGAAAAGAGATCTCTCTGATAGATGAACTATGACATTTGAAAATTTGAACTTTGAATTATACGAGCTACTGTGACTTACGAACCAGCTACGGACAGACAAATTTTGGGGTTCCAAAATTTGAATTTCGAAGGCACTGTAGCAAATTGAAAATACTGTTCACACTTAACAGAAAAACTTTCTACTTGAAAATTCGTATGTCACAAAGAAGAAACATTTTCTAAATATCAAAATTCAAATTTCACTACATGACAGACGAACTTCGGGCTTTCAACGTTGAAGCTGTTAACCTTCGGTGTCTGCGAAATTCGTCTGTTGACCAACCAAAATTCAAATTTTAGTATGTCAGAAGCATTAAATGCGGTTAGTTAACAGATAGTTTTTCAGAGTAACCATTGGATAACTTCTCCAACGGATAGATTTTGTCTCTAACGTATAGTTGAGACCTAAATCTATAAATACAACATCATTTGAAGTTGTGGGAAAACAATTTTAACATTTTATATGCTGAAACTCTGCCAAATCAATTACTCAAAGTCTGTTACTCTCTCACTTCAATATTTTGTACTTCAACTTTCATATTCACTTTATTTAAGAGAGTTTAATTCTTGTAATCAATCTTATCTTCATCTGGAAGATAGATTTCTTGTGAGGGGATATCACAAGAGATTGGGGAGCACTTTGTAAGAGTGCATAGAGTGATTGAGTGAAGCTCTAGAAACAGAGCAACATCTTTGTACTGAGGCATTTGCAAGAAGCTCACGAAAATCTTGCAGTATAGTGGAAAATCTCAAGTGGTGACTTGGGGACTGGACGTAGGTCAAGTGGAGAGACCGAACCAGGATAAATTTTTGAGTCTTTTTCTCTTTACTGCCACCTTTACAGTTATTTGGTTATACTCTATTTTACTATCATATATTGCTTTCTTCACCTTCTCGATATTTTGCAGAAAATTTTTAAGATTCCCAATTCACCCCCCATCTTGGGAAGCCAGCTAATCTAACATCTTGAACATCCCCTATCACTTGATCAACAGGATGATTCCTTTGATATCTCCAAGCTCTAGGGAGTTCTTGAGACATGTCTTCATTATATTCATCCTCAAAGTCTTTCTCCTAAATATATTCCTCTATGTTAATAGATTCAGAAATTTTTGGAGGTTCAATTTTACCTTCATCAGAAAGATCTAAATTTTTAAAGTTTGAAATAAGATCATTCTCATCAGTGACATATTTGGAAACAGTTTCATTTTCAATGAATACTACATGCACAGATTCTTCTATTAATTTAGGCTTTTTATTAAAAACTCTATATGTCTTACTTCTACTAGAATAGCCCAGAAATATACCTTTATCAGATTTGGCATCAAACTTACCCAGATTTTTCTTTCCATTGTTGTGGATGAAGCACTTGCAGCCGAACACATGTAGATGTGAGAGATTTGGCTTTCTTCCTTTGTACAGCTCATAAGGAGTCTTCCTAAGGATTGGTCTGATGTAGACTCTATTTATGATGTAGCTTGCTGTGTTTACTGTATCAGCCCAGAATACTTGAGAGAGTTCCTTTTCATTCAGCATTGCTCTAGCCATCTCTCCAATTATTCTGTTCTTCTTTTCCTCTACTCCATTTTGTTGAGGAGTTCTTGGAGCTGAGAAGTTGTGATCAATTCCATGCTCATCACAGTACTCCAGGAAGTATGAATTCTCAAACTCTCCTCCATGATCTGACCTGATAGACACAATAGAAATACCTTTCTCATTTTGCACTTTCTTAGCTAAAGTTACAAATGCATCAAACGTATCACTCTTAGAGGAAAGAAATAGTGTCCAGGTAAATCTAGAGTAATTATCCACAATCACAAGCACATACAGATTGCCACCAATGCTTTTTACCCTAGATGGACCAATCAGATCCATATGCAATAGTTCTAGTGGTCTAGTTGTGGTGACTACGTTTTTAGATTTGAAAGAAGATTTGATTTGTTTTCCTTTTAGGCATGCATCACATTCTTTGTCTTTTTCAAAAGTGATTTTTGATAGGCCAGTGACTAACTCATTTTTAACCAGTTTTGATTGTTGTTTCATGTTAACATAAGCTAATCTTCTATGCCACAACCAATTATCATTATCCTGGCTAATCAAACAGACAGAATCTAAGGGAGGAAGTTCATCAAGATCAATAGTATAGCAGTTACCATCCCTTTGAGCTTTGAGGATTATTTTGTGATCACTTTTTCTGATGACCAGGCAGAACTTTGAGTCAAACAGTACCCAGTTTCCTTTGTCACATGTCAGACTCACACTTAGCAGATTTTGGTTGAGGCCAATTACAAACAGCACCTCTTCAATGGATGTTTCAGGATTCTTCCCCACAATGACAATGCCAACTATTTTGCCATATTGATCACCTCCAAAGGTCACCTTTCCTCCTTTCTTGTCTCTAAGGATGATGAACTTCTCCTTATCACCAGTCATATGACTTGAGCGGGCACTGTCCATATACCATTTGTTGTTCTTTCTAGCTTTAAGACAAACCTGCAAACCAAGGTTCATATTTTCCTTTTAGGTACCCAAATTTGCTTGGGTCCTTTTCTGTCAGTAGTCTTTTCCCTAGATACAAATATACCTTTGGGAACCCACTTAACCTTCCTGTCAAGTCCATTTTTCTTTAAAGTACATGAACTGGAAATATGTCCCTTCTTGTTACAGAAGTGACAGGTGGTGAAGGGACTGCTGGATTGAGATGTAAAAAAAAACAATGCAGATAATATTTTTTTTTTGCATTTGGTTGATCATAAGATTCAATGTGACGTGAAGTATGATCTTTCTATCTATTGGTACTAGCATGCACAAAATGTCTCATGTAAATATTCTGATTTTTCTTCCTAATCTTTTCTTTTACAGCATAAGGATCATAGCCAAGTCCACCCTTTCCCTGTGATATTCTCTGACTTCCCATTAAATCAAACAACATGTCTGTTCCTTTAGTGAGTCTAGACATGCTTTTTACCAGATAGTCATTAGTTTGTTTTAACTCAATGCATGATTTACAACAAGCAGAGAAGTAGTTTCAGAGATGTTGCATTGAGATTCTAGTTTGTTAATCTTTTTCTTGGCTTGCTTAAGTTCTTTGGTAGTCTTGACAAATTCATCATGCAATTCATGAAATGCATCCAGTAATTTAGAATAGGAAGATTTAGATTCATATACCTCATCCTCTTGATCACTGTTGGATGAAGTTTCAGTTTCTTCATATGCAAGAGCCATCAGACAGATGTTGGCAATCTCTTCTTCATCATCTTCTTCCTCATCTGAGCTGTTGCCCCAGATTGATGAGATGTAAGCTCTTTTCTTCTTGACTTTGTCTGCAGCTTTCTTTTCTTTTTCCTACTTCTTGAGGAATTGTGGGCAATCCCATTTAATGTGTCCCTGCTTCTTGCACTCATAGTAGGTTACTGGTTCTTTTCCTTCTCTCTTACTATGTCCAGCTGCTCCTTTCTTGAAAAATTTCTTGCTTCTTTTCTTGTTGTAAAATCTTCCAAATTTTTTGACCATCATAGCCAGAGTTTCTTCATCTAACTCATCTCTATCTTCAGACTCTTCTTCGTTCTCCTTAGCAGATTTCAGATCAAGACCCTTCTTCTTTCTGTCTTGTCCAGCCTCTTTGAGAGCCTTTATCTTTCCTTTGTATTCCTCGAGGCTACCGAAGAGAGCTGTGACAGACACCATTGATTATCCTCTGGCTTCCTCTATTGTTGTTACTCTGGGTTGCCACTCCAGAGGAAGAGCTCTGAGGATCTTTCTGACTTTTTCTGTCTGAGTGTAGTCTTTGCCCAGACTCTTCAGTTGATTCACAATGAGGGTGAATCTCTTCTGTAGCTCTTTTACAATTTCTCCTTCTGCCATCCTAAAGCTTCATATTCACCTATGCAAGTGTTCAATTTGTTTTCTCTTACTCCAGTTGTTCCTTCGTGAGCAATTTGCAAGGTGTCCCACATTTCCTTGGCAATGGAGCACTGTGAGACCCTGTAGAATTCGTCTTGATTCAATGCACTAACCAAGCAGTGTTTTGCCTTGAAGTTCAGCAAGACTTTTCTTCTATCTTCCTCGTTCCATTCAGCTTCTGGCTTCTCTCTGTATTTCCCATCATCCTCCAATGCCATTGGGACAAAATCTCCCTTCTGGATGACAGACCAGATGTCCAGATCAATGGACTAGAGATAGATTTGCATCCTCATCTTCCAATAACCATAGTGTTCTCCACTGAAGCCAGGTGGTCTATTTGTGTTGTTTCCCTCTGGTAGTATGCTTTCTCCAAAGCCAGCCATTTAATTCCCGGACTGTAAAATCATTTGATTGGGAATCCGTGCTCTGATACCACTTGTTAGATAAGCTGGCTTCCCAAGAGGGGGGGTGAATTGGGAAGATTTAAAAATTTTCTGCAAAACGTCAAGAAAGTGAAGAATGCAAAGGGTGATGGTAAAACAGAGTATAAATGAATAAACAATAAAAGTAATAGTAGGGAAGAGAAGACTCAGATATTTATCCTGGTTCGGTCTCTCAACTTGACCTACGTCCTGTTCCCAAGTCACCACTTGAGATTTTTCACTATTCTGCAAGAATTCAGAGGGCTTCTTGCAAATGTCTCAGTACAAAGTTGATGCTCTGTTTCTAGAGCTTATACTTTCACTCTTTGCACTCTCACTAAGTGCTTCCCCAATCCCTTGTGATATCCCCTCACAAGAAAATCTTTCTTCCAGATGAAGATAAGATTGTTTACAATGAATAAACTTTCTTAATCAAAGTGAGTATGAAAGTTGGAGTACAAATATTGAAGTATGTAAGAGTAAGAGACTTTCAGTAAATGATTTGGCAGAGTTTCAGTATTTACAAAGTAATTTTGTTACCCACATCTTCAAATGAAGTTCTATTTATAGATTTTTGCTTCAACTATATGTTAGAGGCAAGATCTAGCTGTTAGAGACGTTACCCAATGGTTATACTGAGAAACTATCCGTTCACCAACTGCATTTAATGCTTCTGACACTCAAAGTTCAAATTTTAGTTGGTCAACAGACGAATTTTGTAGAAACCGAAAGTTACAGCCTTTAACGTTGAACTTCCGAAGTTCATCTGTTATGAATCAAAATTCGAATTTTCATCTTTAGAAAATGATTCTATGTTGGAACATATGAATTTCCATGTTTAAAGTTGTTCTGTTAAGTGTGAACAGTAAATTCAATTTGCTACAGTGCCTTCGAAATTCGAATTTTGGAACCCCAAAATTCGTCTGTCAGAAGCTGGTTCAAAGAGGCACAATAGTTCATAAATTCGAAATTTGAATTTTCAAAGGGCAAAGTTTACCTGTCAGAGAGACCTCTTTTCAGACTTACTTTAAAGTTCAAATTTCTGAATATTGTCATTCGTATGTCAACATATCAACACAACAGACTCACAAGCTTTGTTTCTGAAATTTGAATTTTCATGTTCAAAGTTCGTCTGTCAGTGGGCAATTTTAAAGCTCTTTTTAAACTTGTTTTCTAATGAACTTTGACTTATTCTTAGATGAATTTTTCAATTTTCATAAGTTGCATTTTGTCTGAAATTCAAATTTTCAACATCAAAGTTCGTTTGTCAGAGAAAGGCTCTTTTCAGACTCTTTTCAGACATAGGTCAAAGTTTGAATTTTGGAATACAAAATTCGTCTGTCAGAGGAGCCTCTTTTCAGACTTATTCATTTTCAATACAAAATTCAAATTTCCAAAGCCAAAGTTCAAATTTTCAAAATGGTAGATCTGTATAAACCTTTCAAACTTCGTCTGTTGGTGAGTGATTTTCAAATATTCCATGATTTAACATAGAATTAAGGTTTTTAAAACATCTTTTAACCAAATCAAAGTCTTTTACTCAAATTAAAACATTACTAAACATTCTACATCTATTATTGTACTGATTTCTCCATAATTCCTTCACTTGAAACTTTTTGTGCACCTTTGATATCTTTACTCCAAGCTCTTGAAGGTTGGTTTGGAATCATCAAAACACTTGATTCAACACTTTCTTAATCCTAGTTTGGCCGAAACCCTAAGATAAGGAAGTGGGAAATATAATCCATGAACTATACTTTAAAGACCATAGATAGCGAGCTTGAGGTGATGGAAGACAACTTACCACTTGAACTTTCAATCTTGGCCTTGAGTTTTCTCTTCTCTTCTCTCTCTTTATCTCTTCTTTCTTTGCATTTTTCTTCCCTTTTTTTGCTGCTACTTGCTCGTGAAAATGAAGTGGAGAGAAGGTAATTAAGTGACTTAATTAGATGGCTAATGATGTAGTTAATCATAGTTAATCACCTAAATCAACTTTAGTTACTTTTTGGCCAAACATTTAACTACTTCTCGAAGAAGTTTTCCCAAACAATTTTTCTGCCCAAGCTTTCCGAAATGTCACGCCCAATAAGTGATCTGAGCATCCCAAAATGCTCAATTTTTCTAGTCCAGATATATCCTGAACTAGGTAATTTTTAATCGTACCAATAAAATCATTTTTTATAATGATTTAGCGTTTTTGGGCTACAGGACTATTCCAATTTTATTTTTATATTTTTCTAATTATCTTGTCCTAAATGGTATCTATGTATAGCCCATATCTTATCTCAGTTACCTTTTAACTGTCCGTGGGGCACACAATTTACTTTATCGGTTTAGGTTACTTTTCGACATTCGACAACAATTATTTCCTTATTCTTGAACATATTTAAAGGCTCATATGTAATGAATATTCTTGAGAAATAAGTTGAATAATATTAAATATTTTGAGTTCTCACTCTAAAATTTTCTATTTTCTCCCTCTTGCTGGAGTTCTCTCATTGCTCTTCTATTTTTCTCTCTTTCCCTTCCCTTCGTTGTTTTATATTTCTCCCTCTTTCTGTCTATTCTTCCTCTCTCCTATTTTCTTTATCTCTCTCCCTTGAGTATTTTTTTCAATCCCTTTTTGTCTCTTTATATCTCTCTACTCTACCCTCTCCTATCTTATTATATCATTTGGTATCAAAGCCTTAGTTTTGAAATTCAGATATATGACGAAACAAAAGCATAAGTAGAGAGTGAAGCAAAAGAAGCATATTCAAGTCAACCCTAAGATAGTAAAGATTTGAGGATGAATCATTTCGAGGAAAGGGGAAATGATGGAGATCAAAGAGGCATCCAAAAGATTCTTAAACGTTATCCATGTAATCCATTACAATGAATTTTTAGATCCTTTTCATTTAGATAATTTTATTTATTTATTTTTATTAGTTTCCAATTTATATTTCTTTGTGGCCATAATCATTGATTGGATTTAAATTAGAATAAATAAAATCTATTAGATATCATTTAAAAGATTTCCTATATTTAAATTAAGGATATTATCTAATAGTGCTGGGATTAGAATATCAATTTTATTATTTTTCTTTGAATTTTTGTTTTTATTTTTAGAGTTTTTTTATATAATTAAATATATCTTTTAGATTTTCCAGATCTAATAGGATTGTTTGAACCCAAAGAATTTGTAGTTGCTTTAGAATTAGATTTTTCATATTTTGCCTATTTAAAGGCTCATATATAATGCATATTCTTGAAAGATAAGTTAAATAATATTAAATATTTTGAGTTCTCATCCTAAAATCTTCTATTTTCTCCCTCTTGCTGGAGTTCTCTCATTGCTCTTCTATTTTTCTCTCTTTCCCTTCCCTTCCCTTGTTTTATATTTTTTCCTCTTTCTGACTATTCTTCCTTTCTCCTGTTTTCTTTATCTCTCTCCCTTGAGTATTTTTTTCAATCCCTTTTTGTCTCTTTATATCTCTTTACTCTACCCCTCTCCTCTCTTATTATATCATTTGGTATCAAAGCCTTGGTTCTGAAATTCAAATATATGACGAAACAAAAAGATAAGTAGAAATTGAAGCAAAAGAAGCATATTCATGTCAACCCTAAGATGGTAAAGATTTGAGAATGAATCGTTTCGAGAAAAAGGGAAATGATGGAGATCAAGGAGGCATCCAAAAGATTCTTAAACGTTATCCATGTAATCCATTACAATCAATTTTTAGATCCTTTTCACTTAGATAATTTTATTTATTTATTTTTATTAGTTTCTAATTTGTATTCCTTTGCGGCCATAATCATTGATTGTGTTTAAATTAGAATAAATAAAATCTATTAAATATCATTTAAAAGATTTCCTATATTTAAATTAAGGAGATTATCTAATAGTGCTATGATTATAATATCAATTTTATTATTTTTCTTTAAATTTTTGTTTTTATTTTTAGGATTTTTTTATAATTAGATATATCTTTTTGATTTTCTAGATTTAACAGGATTACTTGAACCCCAAGTATTCTTAGTTGCTTTAGAATAAGATTTTTCATATTTTACCTATTTAAAGGCTTCTATGTAATGCATATTCTTGAGAGTTGAGTTGAATAATATTGAGTATTTTGAGTACTTCCTCTAAACTCTTCTATTTTCTCCCTCTTCCTAGAGTTCTCTTCTTGCTCTTATATTTTCTCTCACTCCCATCCTTTCCTTGTTCTATATTTCTTCCTCTTTCTATCTATGCTTCCTTTATCTCAGATTCTACTTCTCTCTCATATTTTCTTTATCTCTCTCCCTTTCTATCTCTTTATATCTCTTTACTCTACCTCTCTCTCCTGCTCATATCAATGTGTGCCTTTAAAATTAGTCACTTCTACACCTTATGAATTGTGGACAAGTTGCAAATTGGATTTGATATCTTAGGACCTCGAAGTCAGTGGCCTACATTCATGACTCTTTCCATAAATACAGGAAATTAGGCCCTTAAGGGAAGAAATGTATCTTTATCAGATACTTAGAATAGTCTAAAGGCTATGTTTTCATAGGTGAAAATGAAGATGGATCAATGACTAAGATTTTTAATCAAGAGACACCACATTCTTGGAAGAAGATTTTCCTAGCATGGGTGAAATTGATCATACAATATCTCTTTATGAGATTGATGATCAAGCAACTAGGGAACAAGCATGTACCTCAACCAACTGATTCGAGTGGGGGCAGAGAACAATCATTTTCACCTGTGCATGAAGAGACACCAGTATAGCATCCTTACTTCAAAGAAGTAGTAGAGAGTGTGTACCCAAAAGGCATTTTCAAATAGAAGGGATTGCACTCATAGTCAATTCAAAAGATGATGAAAAGCCAAAAGTAGTACAAGAGGCTTTATCAGGCGCTGCTAAGGACATGTGGAAAAAGGCAATGGAAGAAGAAATGGATTTGATTAAGGCTAACCAAGTATGGCAGTTAGTTGACTTACCGCATGGTTGTAAGGCAATTGGGAACAAATGGGTTCTCTAAATCTGGCAGAAAGTGTCACACCTCATCTTGGGACACTTTTCCCATGAATACTATCTTATTCGGAAGCAAAAAGAAGGTCATTGAGAACTTGAACCAACTAGAAGCCTCAAAATTTTAAAAATTTATTTAGTGCACTTGCAAAAATCATAACTAAATGCACAAAAATCATTTCACATGGTTCAAGTCTTTAAAAATCATGCACATCCTGAATTTCATGAGAAAAATATGGAATTATAATTTGGATGCATCAATTCATATAATTTATTTGTCCAAATTTACTGTTCATTTTTAGCTTCCAGTTTCTATTCAGATTTTGACCCGTAGATTTATATCTCATAATTCATAGAGCTATTTCATGGTTTCTTTACATCATTTGAAGGCCCTACATGTCTACTTTCTAGTCATATTTATTTTATACATTTATTTTGCTTGTATAGTACAGAGCATCTTCATAAACTATCAAGGGTTAGAATATAACCTTTACTGGAATAGTTTTAGGAAAACATACATATCTTTCATTATATAGCTCAAGTTTCATTCAAACCAATACCATATCAATCTTAAAATATAAATTCACCTATACATACCACCACTAAATTTTTGGAGCATTATACAATTTTATGTATCCTTTCAAAGTAAACAGTTTTTTACAGTAAATTTACAGTTTTCCAATAACTATCTAGTTTTTTTAATCCTTAACTTTGATGAGCCATAACTCATATCATACTTGGCCAATTCATACAAAATTTGTCTTATAAAGCTTATTATATCCTCTAACTAGAGGAACCTTACTTTGGCTCAACTCCTTTCATTATATAACATACTTAAACATTCATAACCATTAGCACATCATAAATTCCTACTTAAAGGAATATACATAACTTTTCATTCTAAATCTTCATTTCATCATTTAACATCATCTAGCATACTTTCTTATACATCATATAGGATCGTTATATATTAATTACATAAATCATATCATGATTTACAAGCATGCTTCATAATCAAACATCATTGATAACCATAACTTTAACTTGCTTTCTCATCATTTTCTTCTTCCTTTGCTTTCCTCCATTGTCTTGCTTTACACTTAGCATGGTTAGTACTTGAGAGGATGAGATTGGGGATCTCAGTAGTATATTTATACATGCATTTATATCATTACATTACATTGAAAACATTTATAACACTGTACAATTCATTAAAAATGCATGAAAATACCATGTTGGCTAGAAAAATTTCAACAGCATAATAGCTTAAAAGCAGGACATCCCCGGTAAAGCTCTATTACATAAACAATCAGTCAATCAAGAAAAAAATCATCGCAACAACATGGCAATATATTCATATTATAAAACATGCATAAAACATAATTGTGCAGTAACATAAAATCATAACAAGTAATACTACCTTGGAGCTTTAACATTTCCACTAGAACTTGACTTCCTTTTACTTGAAGCCTTTTTCCAATCACTTCCTTGTCACTTCCCAAGCCTAGAGCTACTAAGAAAATCATGCTGAGTCATCTAATTCTTCATGGCTCTCATAAAGTTCATTCTTGAACTAAAATCTCATTTCTTATACTTGGTTCTTTCTGAAAACCATAACCTCTACTTTACTAATTTAGACATAAGAAATCCATTTTACCATTGGATTCATGAAGTTCCAACTCCTTACGTCTTTTCTAGCTTGGTCAAAACCCTTCCTTTAGTAAGAAAGAGAAGGAATTTCATGCTTCCATTATAAGAACCCATGGAAGCTTACTTTCTTGCACTTAGTACATGCTTTCTTTTAACTTGATTCCATGAAAACATAACCCCCACATAGTTTTCCTCACTTGGCTAAAACTAGGAACCCCAAGAGGAGAGGGAGAGAACTCAACTATTATACTAGCTGCTTGATCAAATAAACTTAAAAAAAAATAAGAGGAAGAAGCTTACCTTGATTGCTTAGACCTTCCCTTGGAAATCCTTTTTTGTTTCCTTCTTTCTTTTCTCCTCTTCCTCTTCCCTTTCTCTCTTTGAACTTGCACCTCCTCATTCTCTCTCTTCTTGGCCGAAAATATGAGGGCAAATGAGGGAGGGAAGATGCAATACCTTACTTTTGGCCTCATATCCCATGTATTAGACAATATTAGAAACTGGGTACTATTTGACTCAAAGTTCTGCCTGGTCATCAGAAAAAGTGATCACAAAATAATCCTCAAAGCTCAAAGGGATGGTAACTGCTATACTATTGATCTTGATGAACTTCCTCCCTTAGATTCTGTCTGTTTGATTAGCCAGGATAATGATAGTTGGTTGTGGCATAGAAGATTAGCTCATGTTAACATGAATCAATTATCAAAACTGGTTAAAAATGAGTTAGTCACTGGCCTACCAAAAATCACCTCTGAAAAAGACAAAGAATGTGATGCATGCCTAAAAGGAAAACAAATCAAATCTTCTTTCAAATCTAAAAACGTAGTCACCACAACTAGACCTCTAGAACTACTGCATATGGATCTGATTGGTCCATCTAGGGTAAAAAGTATTGGTGGAAATCTGTATGCGCTTGTAATTGTGGATGATTGCTCTAGATTTACCAGGACACTGTAATATCCCTACTTTCATGGGATGTTATAAAATGAATAAAAGATGAGAAACGAAGTGAGACGAAAAGGCTATATATAATCAGGCTTTAGAAGGAATTAATTTCTCATCTAATTTTTTGAAGAAGTTATGTTCGGTCCTTAATTGGAATTAATTTTCCATAAGGTCCTTAGCAGAAATTAATTCTAGAACTCACCCCAGAAAATATGCAATACCACTTGAATGAAAGCCCGCTCCAAGCTGAGCACAATGGTATAAGTATTGCGTACCCAGGAGGTCTGGGTTGAGAAATAGACCAATTTGAAGTTATTGTAAATAGTGAAAAATGGAAATAATAAAAAATTGGTCTTTGGGTGAAATTACAAGAAAGCGCCCGAAAGAATGGATAATTATGTTTTTGACCTGGCTTAAGGGCAAAACGGTCATTTCCCAAATTAGAAGTAAAATGTGAATAATGAATTGAAGGCCCAAAAATGAAAAAGTTGACATCGTAAAATACAAAAGGAATTGAGAAAAACAGAGATATACCATTCAGTGTAAAGAAAAGCAAAGAGCTTATTTTTCCTAGTTAAACAAAAAAATGAGAAAATTATATTTGGGCCCCAAGAATCAAGAATCTTTACAATTTATCCCCTGATGACCCGAAAGTTTCAAGAATTATAAATTAGCCCCGGGTCAAGGGCATTTTTGTAAATATGAAAAATTTTAGTCAAAATGAAGCTTTCAATGAGTTAGACCCAATGAAATATAGTATGAAATTTATTAAGGTCAAAATAATATTTATTGGGTAATTAGGGTTTAATATTAATATTTTACCCGATAAAAGTCATTTAGACTGCAGGAAAAGACAGTACTGATTCAAGGACAATGATTGGACCTTAATAAAATATATTTTGGGTCTAGATAATGATTTTGGACCAAAAGTAATTATTGGATAATCCTGTACCAATTTAATGACAATTTTGGTCAAAATACTTAATCGGTACAGGTAAATTTAATCGGTAAAGGGTATTTTAGTCATTAAACTTTATGAAGTAATTTTTGGCCAAGAATGAGACACATGGCATGCTGAAGCTCATTGGGACAAAAAGGAAATTTTTATAAAAGCTTTATTTGCCAAAAAGTAATCAAAGTCAAAGATTTAATTAATTGAAGTTGCTTTATGATTGTTGGCACTTAATCACCTTAGTTAAAGGGTTCTGCATGTCTTCTTCTGCTCAAAACACACACAACCAGAGAAGAAAAGGAGAAAGAAGGCGTGAAGGAGAGAGAGCAAAAGGGAGAAGGAAAAATCACAACTTTGATCCCAAATTCTCAAGGTAAGTTCCTTTGGTGATTATCTTGCATCTACTTAAGTATGATATTGTTTCATGGAGTATTTCTCTATATTTTTGCTCTGAAAATTTCTTCCTAGAGAGAGAGAGTAGAGAGAGAAAATGAAGCCATGGAGAAAGTGATCCATGAAAAGTGTTGTATAGGCTTCAAGATGCAAAGATATACCATTAGATTATAAATTAATCGGGTAGATATTTTTCTACAAATTTCTAAAATTTTCTGCCTATTTATGGTTTAAAAAGGAAAGGGAATCTTATGATTTTGACCCCAAAAATGGATTATTTGGGTCTAAAAAAGGCAGATACAAGTATGTTGTACAAGACAAGCTCAAAGGAAAGTAAAGTGAAAATTTTAGTCCAAGTAAGCACACTTTGTGAATGAGGTTGTGTAATTGGTGGCTAATGGCCTCATTTTGTGATACTATAGGACTCAAAGAAGTGTTAGAAGTTCAAAGGAAAGGTGTGCAAAGTTTGGAAAGGATTGAAAAGCTAAAAGGTAGTTTACTAACCTAATCTTGCATTATATGGTTATATAGTTGCAATGGTTTGAATGTTATACCAAATGTTTGCAATAATATTATGTGATAATTTGTTGATATTGGCTGAGTTATTTGAGGGTTTTGTGACCCTGGGATGTCCAAAATGTAAGGGGAAACTCTGTCTAATTTTCTATAAATGTTTAAGCATAAATGATTCTAAATGTTTGAATGATGACTTGATGAAGTGTGCTTGCATTATATGATGATATATTTGCTTGATTAGTGGTAACTACTGAGATTCTTTGAATCTCATCCCTTCCAAATGCTTACCATGTTTAGGGCCAATCAATGCAAGGGACCCAAGAAGAGCTAAAGGAAAAAGAGGAAGAGAATGATGAATGATATTATTATGCAAGTCTTAATGTTATGTTTTGGGAATTTGTATAAGTTTGTATGAAAGAGGAAAATCTTGTATGATGCCCTGAATATATTCTTTTAAGTCCTCTATGATATTATGTATGAAATTGGAGCAATAAATGTCAATGTAAATGTGTTGTGAAGATTATTATGTAAGCTATGGCATAAGTTTGTTTGAGATGACCAATATTGATTTAAGCAGGGGAACACTATTCGAAATAGAGCATCATATATAAGTGTTATACATACTATTAAACTAGACAGAACGAGCTTTTCATAGAGCTAAATAACACTTAAATTGGATAAATGTATGAATTATAGTGATTTTTCAAAGTTAGGGTTCAGAACAGAGAAAGATTGGGAAAACTGGAAACTGAAAGTTTGGTACTGGAAAATTAAAAAGATGATATAAATCATGCAGAGCTCTAAAAATTCAGTGGTTTCTATTTATGGAAATGTCTATGTTTTAAGTTTATATTCCACTGATTTGGAGGTAATTGGAGTTATATGATAGGAGATATGGAGGTTTTCCCAAAACTGTTCCAGCAAAAGTGGAATTCTGACCCTTTATGATTTAAGTTAACACCATGCCCTGTGCAAGTTGAATAAATATACAAGGAAAATATTTATAGAAATTAGACTCATAGGGATTTCCAATGACATAAATAATGTATGATTTGGCTTAGGGTAGAGTGAGATATGAATTTTTAAATATAAGGCCAAAATCCTAGGGAAGAGAAAATGACCAAATGTATAGTAAATGTTTGAGGAATAAAATATATAAATTTGTCAGGAGATTGATCTGTTTCATATTTTTCCCATGTATATAAGATTTTTATATATTGTTACAGACTTGAATCACTATGAAATAATTTTTCTAGAATTAGTTATGAATTTTCAAAGTTCAGTTGGCAAAGTGAAAACTACCATATGAACAGTAACTAAAAATTTTGGAAATTTTGATTTTCATTCTTATGTGATTCAAGCTTAGGATCAAGTATAATCAGACCTAAAAGGAGTCTAATTCATGGGAAATGAGTTAAAAAGTAAGGTGTTACAGAAACT
The DNA here is from genome assembly GCA_026686845.1 of Adenanthera pavonina. Classification (NCBI taxonomy): domain Eukaryota; kingdom Viridiplantae; phylum Streptophyta; class Magnoliopsida; order Fabales; family Fabaceae; genus Adenanthera; species Adenanthera pavonina. Next base: position 17,379,320 of record JAIVEN010000018.1, read on the forward strand.
ATTTCTTTCTTCTAAGAGTGATACGTTTGATGCATTTGTAATCCTAGCTAAGAAAGTGTAAAATGAGAAAGGTATTTCTATTGTGTCTATCAGGTCAGATCATAGAGGAGAGTTTGAGAATTCATACTTCCTGGAGTACTGTGATGAGCATGGAATTGATCACAACTTCTCAGCTCCAAGAACTCCTCAACAAAATAAAGTAGTGGAAAGGAAGAACAGAACAATTGGAGAGATGGCTAAAGCAATGCTGAATGAAAAGGAACTCTCTCAAGTATTCTGGACTGATGCAGTAAACACAGTAAGCTACATCATAAATAGAGCCTACATCAGACCAATCCTTGGGAAGACTCCTTATGAGCTATACAAAGGAAGAAAGCCAAATCTCTCACATCTACATGTGTTCGGCTGCAAGTGCTTCATCCACAACAATGGAAAGGAGAATCTGTGTAAGTTTGATGCCAAATCTGATGAAGGTATATTTCTAGGCTATTCTAGTAGAAGTAAGGCATATAGAGTTTTTAATAAAAAGTCTAAATTAGTAGAAGAATCTGTGCATGTAGTATTCATTGAAAATGAAATTGTTTCCAAACATGTCACTGATGAGGATGATCTTATTTCAAACTTTAAAAATTTAGATCTTTCTAATGAAGGTAAAATTGAACCTTCAAAAATTTCTAAATCTATCAACATAGAGGAAGATATTCAGGAGAAAGACTTTGAGGATGAATATAATGAAGACATGTCTTAAGAACTCCCTAGAGCTTTGAGATATCAAAGGAATCATCCTGTTGATCAAGTGATAGGGGATGTTCAAGAGAAAGTTAAAACCAGAAAACAATTAAGGGATCAAATGATAAACTGTGCTTTTATTTCTCAAATTGAACCTAAAAGTACTAAAGAAGCCTTAACTGATGAATACTAGACTTTAGCTATGCAAGATGAGTTGAATCAGTTTGAAAGAAATTAAGTTTGGGATTTAGTGCCCAGACCCAAAGATCATCCTGTCATTGGCACCAAATGGGTTTTTAGAAATAAGCTTGATGAATCTGGATTAATAATCAGAAATAAAGCTAGACTGGTTGCCAAAGGGTATAATCAAGAAGAAGGAATTGATTTTGAAGAAACCTTTGCTCCAGTGGCTAGATTAGAAGCAATTAGAATTCTGTTAACATATGCATGCATGAAAAATATTATGTTATATCAAATGGATGTGAAGAGTGCTTTTCTTAATGGATATATCATGGAAGAAGTTTATGTAGACCAACCTCCAGGCTTTGAGGACTCTACAAAATCAAACCATGTTTATAAACTGAAGGAAGCCCTTTACGGTTTAAAGCAAGCCCCTAGAGCATGGTATGAAAGATTAAGTAATTTTCTAACTGAAAAGGGGTTCAACAGAGGAAAAGTAGATACAACTTTATTCACTGAGAAAGAAAATAAAGATTTACTTATTGTTCAAATCTATGTTAATGATATTATATTTGGTGCTACTAATGAATCTCTTTGCAAGAATTTTTCTAAGCTAATGCAGGGAGAATTCGAAATGTCCATGATGGGTGAACTCAACTTCTTCCTTGGATTGCAAATCAAGCAGTGTAATAATGGTATCTTTCTCAATCAATCCAAGTATCTGAAAGAATTGCTGAAAAAGTTTGGAATGGAGAATGCTAAGCCAATGGGAACACCTATGACTACTGTAACCAAACTGGATATGGATGAAGAGGGTAAAATGTTTGACATAACCCAATATAGAAGAATGATTGGATCACTGCTATACCTAACTGCCAGCAGACCTGACATTATGTTAGTGTCTGCATGTGTGCAAGATTCCAATCATGCCCCAAAGAAACCCATGCAACTGCTGTGAAATGTATTTTCAGATATCTAATTGGAACATCACAGATGGGTCTTTGGTATCCTAAAGGCAATGGAGAAGATTTGAAAGGATACACTAATGCTGACTTTGTAGGATCCAAAACTGACAAAAAAAGTACAAGTGGAACATGTCAGTTCTTGGAGGATCTTTGGTTTCATGGTTTAGCAGGAAGCAAAACAGTGTGGCCTTATCCACAACAGAAGCTGAATATGTTGCAGCTAGAAGCTGTTGTGCCCAAGTCATCTGGATGAAGCAGCAACTTGAAGATCTTGAGATTGAGATAAAATAAATACCTATAATGTGTGACAACCAAAGTGCCATCAACATCACGAAAAATCCTGTCATGCATTCAAGGACAAAGCATATTGAAGTTAGGCACCACTTCATAAGAGATCATGTTCTGAAAGGAGAGATCATATTAGAATACATCCCTACAGAAGATCAAGTTGCTGACATCTTGACAAAGCCTCTTTCAGAAGACAGGCATTGTAAAATCAGGAGAGAATTGGGTATGGTAAATCCCAATGAACTGTAAGTAAAATTCTGTACCAATCTGTTTTAGAATTTCAGACATTGATTTAATTCTAACTTCAGCATCAGAGAAAGTTTAATGTAAGTTACAGGTGCTCCTCATGAGATTAAATGACAGTAGATCTGAAAAATGGAGCAAATCAGAATGGAATAGTCAAAAGAAGAAAGAGACAGCAAGAAATCTAAGTTCTAGATCCATTCTGTAAGTTTTTAAAGTTGAAATTCGCATTTTAGTAGTGTGTTAGACGAATTTCCTTGATAAATTGTTTTTTTGAACGAGTGAGCATGCTCAACATTCGAATTTAGATGCCCAACAGACGAACTTCAGCTTGGAACAGTTCTCAGTGGTCCCTCGAAATTCGCCTGTTGGTCCTTGAAAGTTTGAATTTTCAAGAATAAAAGTTTCAATTCTATCTTTGTCCAACATAATGATTATACATATGTCTATTTCTTAACATATGCATGTTGGAGAAGCCTTTACAAAGTGTAGAAATTCAAATTTTTGATTCAAAATTCGTCTGTTGAAACATGCTCATAATGTTGAATCTCTGAAAGATGAATTTTCATTTGAATATTCGTCTGTTGTTTGTTGCATTAATTATTGCTTGATGTCTGTTCTTTGAAATTCGAACTTTGTTGAACAAAGTTCGTGTGTTCATCTTGTGTTGCTTCGACCAAGCCTCTGTCAGACGAACTTTCAGAAGAAAATTCGTCTGTCAGTAAGCACCACGTTAAAACTAACGGTTTTCCTCTGAACAGACGCAACCCTATTCATCTCATCCCCGAGTCTGTTCAAATTCTCTCTTCAATGCTCTTCAATTATGACCGTAAATCTTCATTTCTCACCGTTTAAACTCCTTTTCGCATCCTATAAACCCATTCCCAGCTTCATTCTGAAACATTCATCCACTAAAATGGCACGAGTAAAGAATCCTGAAGTTGGAAAGGGAGAGGCACGACCGAAGAAAACGGTTAAATCCCAATATGCCTCAAAGGAGGGTGAAAGACCGAAGCGAAAAGCCGAATCAAGCAAAGCAACTCCCTCCAAACGACAGAAAACAACTCCAAAGGCTGAATCAAAGAAGGCTGGACCTTCTTCACCGAAGAAAATAGAGCCTTCGGTTCCTGTTCCTGCTGCTACTGCTATTGCTTCCAATTCCTTCTCCAGTACTGAATCTGGAGAATACCAACGCACAACAATGCCATTATGGAGCACTCCTCAGATTCAGGAGGAATACTCGACCAAGTTTGTGAGTAAAAAGGTAATCAAGCCTCATTGTGTGAACATGGAAGATTTCTTAGTCTCTAACAATTTTGATGCTGGAATATGGATGCTGAGATATAAGAATCTGCTAGAGATACTGGAGAGGTATGATGATGAAGTGGTTAAGACATGGTACGCCTCTCTAAAGTACAACAGCAAGAAGAAAAAGTGGGAGGTCAATCTGAGATCAAGGACCATCTGGCTCACAGATGAAACTTTTAATGAAGTATTAGAAATTCCAGGGCAAGATGGCCTTAAGATTGACATCACTGCTTCTGGATATATGGATGAGGCAGAGACTGCTGATGAAGAAGGTGGCCCCTTTCTGAACTATAAAGAGAGCACAATCCTGAACACATTGTTCAAAAGAAAGGAAAATAGGCCATCTATAAACTTGCTGAAGCCCACTGACCTCAGTGCTCAAGTGAGGATCCTACACTACATAGTGTCTAGGATTATCTTCAACAAAGGAGGTAGCTTCAATTTGATCACAAGGGCAGAGGCACATGTAATGGCAGCAATCATGCGTGGGAAGCTTATCAACATGGGACATATCATTCTCCAACGCATGATCAAGGCAAGGGATTAGAGGAAAGACTCTACACTCCCCTATGCAGCAATCATTTCAAGGATTCTACAATATGCTAGAATTCAACACCTTGAAAAAGGGAAAAGGAAGCCCACTGAGATTTTCAAGGAAGAGGAGCTACAAAGAATGGGGATTGAAAGAAAAGATGGAAGATGGATTGGAAAGGGAGTAGGAAAATCTGAAGATCTCTTCTTTGATGAAGATGCCTCCCTACATCAAGAAGGTACCTCTAAGGCTCCTGCAAGACCTACACCTCAGCCTTCTCAGCCTGTCCCATCTCCATCTTTGCCTGCTCACATTCCATCTACTCCTTCCTCTCGTGCCAAGCCAACCAAGATCACTAAGTTGTATGACAGTCTGTTTACACTCATACTAAGCATCAGGGATAAGCAAAATGCCAAGTTTGCTCATCTACAAGATCAAATCCACCAGCTGGCCAAGAACATGAAAGTGGTTGCTGATGCATATGAAGACATTCGGAATGCCATTCCTGCCACATCAACTCCACCTCAACCAGGATTCTCTGAGCCTGCTAAGTCTCCAACTCCTGAGCCTCTAAGCCCCTTTGAGCTAGCCTCTTCTGAGCATGATGATGCTATAGATGATACTGAGGTTGCTACTACACTGAACACACCTAGTCTTGATCCTCCCTTGGACTATGGTATGGAAGAAAAAGGCCCTCGGGATTGAAGCTCTTATGACCCTATTCCATCAGATGCTCAAGAGTCAATCCTGTCCCAGCAAGAATCTGAGCAAGTAGAAAGATTAGTGGCAGCCATCTCCACTTCACCATTCATGTAGGTTGCCCTAAATGAAGAAAGAAGCATTATGCCTTTTGTTGATTTGGAAGCCATTGCACACAATGCTCTCTTATAAGCTCAGAGAAGAAGGCTTGAAGAAATGTTTCCTCCTCCTGCTCCCTCACCTGTTACATATTATGGTTTCTCGGAGGAAAGAATGGCACAATTGGCAGTCACAAGGCAAGAAATTTCTGAACTTCTTGAGATTTCTGATGATGAAGATGAAGACACAAGTTCTGAAGTTTTTGGGTCCTTGCCAAAGCTCAATCCAAAAATGCCATTTGTTCCTGTGCCTCTTCAAGCTATTCCAGTGTCTCAGATCCCTCCTCCTACTGATTTTGTTCGCCTTCCTGATGATGCCAAAAAGGGGGAGAAGAGTGAGTAAACTGGAAAGTCTGCTGCTGAGCCTTCTAGAAAGACTTATAGCAAGAAGACCAAGTCAAAGAAAAAGTGATTAGATCTTATGCTTGAGTCCTCTTGTAGTGTTGCTTTGTGTTTCTGTTGATGTATACTGTGTTCTCTAATGTTTTGCATTAATTGTTTCTTGTAAAGCAACGTTTGATGAAATAAAAGAATTCCATGATTGCAATAATTCGTTCTTGATGAACTCTGAATGAGTTAATAAATCTCTTTACTTGATCTACTATACATGATATCTTTTGGATTATAATGCATATGTTGAGGGGGAGCTTGTTAAAGCAAACCCAAGTACTAATCCATTTTGTAAGTTATTTTGTCATCATCAAAAAGGGGGAGAATTTTGAATCAAGTGTTTTGATGATTTCAAACCAACCTTCAAGAGCTTGGAGTAAAGATATGAAAGGTGCACAAAAGGTTTCAAGTGAAGAAATTTGGAGAAATCAGTGCAAGAATAGATGTAGAATGTTTAGTAATGTTTTTATTTGAGTGAAAGACTTTGATTTGGTGCAAAGATGTTTTAAAAACCTTAATTCTATGTTAAATCATGGAATATTTGAAAAACACCCACCAACAGACAAAATTTGAAAGGTTAATACAGATCTGCCATTTTGAAAATTCAAACTTTGGCTTTGGAAATTCGAATTTCGTACTGAAAATGGATAAGTCTGAAAAGAGGTTTCTCTGACAGACGAATTTTGTATTCTGAAATTTGAACTTTGACCTATGTCTGAAAAGAGTCCTTCTCTGACAGACGAACTTTGGTGTGAAAATTCGAATTTCATACAAAATGCAACTTATGAAAATTGAAAAATTCGTCTGAAAAAATGTCAAAATTCATCTGAAAACAAGTTTAGAAAGAGCTTTAAATTTGCCCACTGACAGACGAACTTTGAACATGAAAATTTGAATTTCAGAAACAAAGCTTGTGAGTCTATTGTGTTGATATGTTGACATACGAATGACAATATTTATAAATTCAAATTTTAAAGTAAGTCTGAAAAGAGGTCTCTCTGACAGACGAACTTTGTCCTTTGAAAATTTGAATTTCAAATTTATGAACTATTGTGCCTCATTAAACCAGCTTCTGACAGACAAATTTTGGGGTTCTAAAATTCGAATTGTGAAGGAACTGTAGCAAATTGAATTTACTGTTCACACTTAACAGAATAACTTTAAACATGGAAATCCGTATATTCCAATATACAATCATTTTCTAAAGATGAAAATTCGAATTTTGAATCACAACAGACGAACTTCAGAAGTTCAACGTTAAAGGCTGTAACTTTCGGTTTCTACGAAATTCGTCTGTTGACCAACTGAAATTCAAAGTTTGAGTGTCAAAAGCATTAAATGTGGTTGGTAAATGGATAGTTTCTCAAAGTAACTGTTGGGTAATGTCTCTAACGGCTAGATCTTGTCTCTAACATATAGTTGGGGCAGAAATCTATAAATAGAACTTCATTTAAAGAAGTGGGTAACTAAATTACTTTGAAAATACTGAAACTCTGCCAAATCATTTACTCAAAGTCTCTCACTCTCACATACTTCAATATTTGTACTCTAACTTTCATATTCACTCTGATTAAGAGAGTTTATTCTTTGTAAACAATTTTATCTTCATCTGGAAGAAAGATTTACTTGTGAGGGGATATCACAATGGATTTGGGAAGCAATTAGTAAGAGTGCAAAGAGTGAAAGTGTGAGCTCTAGAAACAGAGCATCAACTTTGTACTGAGGCATTTGCAAGAAACCCACTGAATTCTTGCAGATTAGTGAAAAATCTCAAGTGGTGACTTGGGGACTGAACGTAGGTCAAGTTGAGAGATCGAACCAAGATAAACCTCTGAGTTTTTCTCTTCCCTACTGCTATCTTTATAGTTTATTCATTTATACTCTATTTTACCATCACACTTTGCTTCCTTCACTTTCTTTCTTGACATTTTGCGGAAAAAGTTTTAATCTTCCTAATTCACCCCCCTCTTGGGAAGCCAGCTTATCTAACAAAATAGACATCCAGAGGTCATAAGCCTCTCATTTTAACTCAGTCAATCAAAACAAATTATCATAATAACCAAATGGCTAGTCATTAAGCTCATAGAAATCATGTAAGGTACATAATGCAAGAAAAGAGTAAATAAGCTACCTTATGAATTTCCTTTAGTTTCCTCCCTTTGTAGACCACTTCCAATCATTTTTCCAACTTCCTTGAACCTATACATAACATCAATGAAACATTTGAGCCACTGGTTCATGGTCTTACATGACAAAGTGCTAATTAAACCCTAACTTTTCATCTTGCTACCTATTGGGTTTTTCTTTGATCCAACACTCATTCTTAAGGTTTTGGACCATGAGAAATCCATTTTTGGGGTCAAAATTAACTCTAAAACACCCTTACATACTGACCAAAATCTGTATTAAGGAGGGGGAGAATTGTTTTTTCAAGATCTTGCTTCAAAACACACTTACATTGGTTTCCTTTACATTATCTCATGCTTCCTCTTAAATATATGGCATGAAAGCATTTTTTTCCTTGCCTTTTATGATAAAGTAAAAAATCATTCTTGAGGAAAGGAGGAAGAGAACTTTATGGAATCAATACAAACTACTCAAAACAACCAACCTGAGATGGTAAGGAAGCTTACCAAAAGGTCTTTGTAGCTTCAAGTATGCTTTCCTTTTCTTCTTTCCTCTTTTCCTTCCTTACTCTCTGTGCTCTTACTTCTCCCTTGCTCCCATTGTTTCAGACTTCTCTCTTCCTCTCTAAATGAGTGAAGGTCGGCCAAGACCAAGAGAATAAGGGAGACATTGTGTAAAAATTAACCAATTACCTTTTGCCATCTCTTTTTTATTTTTTTTCAAATACCTCTTAAAGAAGTATTCACAAATATCAATTAAATAATGAATTCTCCCATGTGGCAACTGCTCACTGTTAGCAAGGCTGACTTCCCAAGAGGGGGGGTGAATTGGGAAGATTGAAAATTTTCTGCACAAGGTGAGGTAAGTGGAGATATCACAGTATAATGAAAATAATGCGTAAAACAGAGCAAGCTGAAAAGTGAAGATAGGGAGAAGAAAACTCAGTAATTTATCCTGGTTCGGTCTTTCCACTTGACCTACATCCAGTCCCCAAGACACCTCTTGAGATTTATCCACTATACAGCAAGAATTTCAATGGGCTTCTTGCTAAGGCCACAGTACAACGAGTATGCTCTGTTTCTGAGCTCTCTCAAACTCTCCAAGCACTTTCACTATGTGCTTCTCAATCCCCTTGTGAATACCCCTCACAAGTAAATCTATCTTCCAGATGAAGAGTAGATTGATTACAATGAAATAACTCTCTTGAAAAGAGTAGATATGAAAGTTTAAGTGTATATATAGAAGTTGAGAGGGTAAGAGCTTTTGAGAAGAAGATTTAGCATAAATTCAGTGTATACAAGTTTGATTCGATACCCACAACTTCAAATGATGTTGTATTTATAGATTTAGGTCTCAAATATCCGTTAGAGACTAAATCTATCCGTTGGGGAAGTTATCCAACGGTTACTCTGAAAAACTATCCGTTTACCAACCGCATTTAATGTTTCTGACATACTGAAATTCGAATTCTGGTTGGTCAACAGACGAATTTTGAAGGAACCGAAGGTTAAAGCTTTCAACGTTACAACACGAAGTTTGTCTGTTCATGAAGTGAAATTCGAATTTTGAAACTTATAAAACATTTTCACAATGTGACATACGAATTTTCAAGAAGAAAGATTTTTGGTTAAGTGTGAACAGTATTTTCAATTTGCTACAGTGTCTTCGAAATTCGAATTTTGGTATCCAAAATTCGTCTGTCCATTGAACGTATAAAGAGACACAGTAGTTTACTTTCTTCGAAATTCGAATTTTGAAAGGGTGACATTCGTCTGTCAGAGAGAATTTTGAGACTTAACTCATTCTTGATCTCAGATGAACTTTAACATAGTTTCAGACGAATTTCTTCTATTTTCTCAAGTTTTGTTTTGTCTGAAATTCGAATTTTGAAGACTCAAAGTTCGTCTGTTGTAAAGAAGCTTCTTTCAGACTTATATGAAAATTCGAGTGTTGGAATCTCGAAATTCGTCTGTCAGAGAGCATTTTTCAAGCTGAATATCTTTTGATTTCAGATGCACTTTGTCATGGTTTCAGACGAATTTCTTTGGTTTTCACAAACTTCATTTTACTTGAAATTCGAATTTTGGAAGTGTGAAGTTCGTCTGTCACCAGAAAGGCTTCTTTCAGACTAGATGAAAATTCGAATTTTGAACCACCAAAATTCATCTGACAGAGAGCCATCTCTTCAGACTTAATCAGTTTTAGCTCGAAATTCGAATTTCCAAAGGCAAAGTTCGAATTTCTAACTTGACAGTTTAGTTTAAACGTTTAACCTTCGTCTGTTTGTGGGTGTTTTTCAAATATTCAAGGATTTAACATAAAATCAAAGTTTGAAAACATCTTTTCTTCAAATCAAAACCTTTTACCCAATCATAACAAAAACTAAAGATCCTACAAGAGATCTAACAGCAAATACTCAGAAAATCTTCACTTGGAACAGCTTTGATCTCCTTTGATATCTTCAATCCAAGATCTTGAGTGTTGGTTTAAAATCATCAAAACTCTTTCATCAACATTCTCCCCCTTTTTGATGATGACAAAACAACTCACAAACTGGATTAGTACTTGGGTTTGCTTTCATAAGCTCCCCCTCAACATATGCATAAGATATCAAAATAACAGATTAAGTGAAGAGATTTAACGCCCAAAATATTGCAATCAAGAACATACTATATATCACCAAACTATTGTAATACAAATTCCAATTAAAGAGTAGTTCTTAAAATCAAACAACCAAATACAAAACACCCAAATAAAACAAGATACAACAAGAATAATCAGCCTAAGATCTAAGTCATCACTTCTTCTTTGGCTTCTTGCTGTAAGTCTTTCCTTTTCCAGATGGCTCAGCAGATTTTCCAGCTTGCTTGGTCCCAGTTTGCTTCCCAGTTTGCTTTATCTTCTCCCCCTTTTTGGCATCATCAGGAAGTCCAACAAAGTCCATTGGAGGAGGTATCTGAGTGATAGGAACAGCACGAAGGGGGACAGGAGCAAAAGGATTCTCTGGCTGAACTGGTGCAGGGGGCTCAGCAGGTTCTTCATCATCATCAGAGACCTCAAGCAGTACTTGCATTTCCTGCCTAGAAAGAGCTAGTTGAGCTCTTTGGTGCTCTGAAAGCCCATAAGCAGCAATAGATTGAGAAGGTGGTTCAGCAGGAGGAAACATTTCTTCCAGCCTTCTCCTTTGAGCTAGCAGCAGAGCATTGTGAGCAATGGCAAGATAATCTACAACAGGCACAATGCTCCTTTCCACATTGCTTGCTCCTTCTGGCACAGAAGAGGTTGAAATGGCTTCAACCAGTCTTTCAACTTGCTCTGATTCTTGAATGGACAGAATTGAATCCAGAGCATCTTCTTGCATTGGCTCAAGAGGGCTTGATTCTTGAAGACCTTCTCCTTCTAATCCATAGTCCAAGGGTGGACCAGGACTTGGTGTTTTCATAGCACCATCACCATCCATATCAGTGTCATGGTCGGAGGAGGCAATCTCAAAGGGACTTGGAGGCACAGGGGATGGAGACAGAGTAGGCTCAGGGACACCAGGCTGAGGTGGAGCTGAAGTGGTAGGAATTGCATTTCTTATCTCTTCATATGCATCAGCCACCACCTTCATATTCACTGCCAACTGATGGATCTGATCTTGTAGATGAGCAAATTTGGCATTTTGCTCATCTTTAATGCTGAGAATGAGTGTTGACAGACTGTCAAACAACTCAGTGATCTTAGTTGGCTTGGCTCGTGAGGAGGGAGTGGAAGGAGGGTGAGTAGGCCTGGAGGGAGATGGAATTGTCTGGGAAGGCTGAGGTAAGGATCTTTCAGGGGCCTCAGAAGTGCCTTCTTGTTGGAGGGATGCATCAGGGACAAAGAACAGGTCTTCAGTTTTTCCTGCTCCCTTTCCAACCCATCGTCCTTCATCTTTCTCAATGCCCATTCTTTGCAGTTCCTCCTCCTTGAATGCCTCAGTGAGTTTCCCTTTCCCTTTCTCAATGTGCTGAATCCTAGCATGCTGCAGGATTCTTGAAACAATTGCAGCATAGGGAAGTGTGGAATCCTTCCTCTGATCCCTTGCCTTTATCATTCGCTGAAGGATGATATGACCCATATTGATCAGCTTCCCACGAATGATAGCAGTCATCACATGAGCCTCTGCCCTTGTTATCAGATTGAAGCTACCACCCTTGTTGAAAATGATCCTTGACACTATGTAGTGCAGGATTCTGACTTGTACACTTAGGTCTGTGGGCTTCAACAGATTTATTGTTGGCCTGTTCTCCCTTCTCCTGAATAAGGTGTCCAAAATGGTGCTCTCCTTGTAGTACAGAAAGGATCCACCTTCTTCATCTGCTGTGCTTGCCTCATCCATATACCCAGAGGCTGTTAAGTCAACTTTTAGCCCATCTTGTCCTGGGATTTCTAACACCTCATTGAATGTTTCATCAGCAAGCCAAATGGTCCTTGATCTCAAGGTGACCTCCCATTTCATCTTCTTGCTGTTATACTTAAGAGATGCATACCAAGTCTTCACTACTTCATCATCATATCTTTCAGCAATTTCCAACAAATTTTTATATCTTAACAACCATATAGCAGCATCAAAATTGTTGGAAATCAGAAATTGTTCCACATTCACACAATGAGGCTTGATTACCTTTTTGTTGGAAAACTTGGTAGTGTACTCTTCTTGAATCTCAGGAGTGCTCCATAGTGGTAGTGTAGTCAATTTAAACTCTCCAGATTCAGTACTGGAAGAGGCAGAAGAGGCAGCAGCAGGAGCAGACGGTTCTGCACTTTTTGAAGAGGAGGGGCCAGATTTCTGGGATTCTGCTTTGGATGAAGATTTCTGGCGTTTAGAGGGAGTAGCTTTACTGGGTTCGGCTTTTCTCTTTGATTTCTCTCCTTCTTTGGTAGCATATTGTGATTTAACATTCCTTTTCGGACGGGCCACAGCTTTTCCTGTTCCAGGAATTTTAACTCTTGCCATTTCTCGGTTGAATGAAGCAGAATGTGGCTGAGAATGGGTTTATATGATGCGAAAGGAAGTTTAATCGGTGGAAAAAGACGGTTTTTGGACAGAAGTTAAGAAGATTGAAGAGAGAATCAGAACAGACTTAGAGAGGTTACAAATAGGGTTGCGTCTGTTCTGTGGAAAACTGACGCATTTAACGTGTGTAACCGTCTGACAGACGAATTTTGAGAGGTCAAAATTCGAACTTCGGGCAGTTACAAGTTAAACCGTTCAGCACAGCTTACTGACAGACGAATTTTCATCTTGAAAGTTCGTCTGACAGTGGCTTGAAACAAACAATACAAGCACATCAGACGAATTTTGTTCCAACAAAATTCGAATGTTGAAAAGAAAAAGGCAGACAATAATCAAATCAACAGTCAATAGACGAATTAAGCATTCAGAACTTCATCTTTCAGTGATACAATCAACAAGAACATGGTTCAACAGACGAATTTTGAGCTTGACAATTCGAATTTTTCAACTTTTGTCAAGATTGTTCAACATTCGTATGTTAAGAAGTAATGCTTCATATAGCAATGATGAACAACTATGACGTTGAAAATATATATATATATATATATATTTTTTTTTTGTCTTTGAAAATTCGAACTTTCAAGCATCAACAGACGAATTTCGAGGCATAACCGAGAACTGTTCCAAGACATAACAGGCCAAAGTTCGTCTGTTAGTCAACCAAAATTCGAATGTTGACCACGTTGACTAGTTCAAAAACATAGATTATCAAAGAGATTTTTCTAGTATTCAAACAACATACAAATTTCAACTTTAAAAACTTACAGAATGGATCCAGAACTCAGAATAATTATCATTCTCTTTATTTTCTGGTTGTTCCAATCTGGAGTGCTCCAATCTTTCAAACTTTTAGCCATTGATTTTCACAAGGAGCACCTGAAATTATACTAAAACATACTCCGATGCTCAAGTTAGAATTTATTCTAATATTAAAAGTTCTAAAGACAGACTTGCACAGAAATGACTTACAATTCATTGGGATTTACCATTCCCAATTCTCTCCTTATTTTGCAGTGTCTGTCTTCTGATAGAGGCTTTGTGAGTATATCAGCAACTTGATCCTCTGTTGGGATGTACTCCAATCTAACTTCTCCTTTCAGAACGTGATCTCTTATGAAGTGGTGCCTAACTTCAATATGTTTAGTCCTCGAATGCATGACAGGATTCTTGGTGATATTTATAGCACTTTGGCTGTCACACATGATTGGTGTTTCTTTCATTTTAACCTCAAGATCTTCAAGCTGCTGTTTCATCCAGATGACTTGGGCACAACAGCTTCCAGCTGCAACATACTCAGCTTCTGCAGTGGATAAGGCCACACTGTTTTGCTTTTTGCTGAACCATGAGACCAGGGATCCTCCAAGAAACTGACAGGCTCCACTTGTGCTTTTTCTGTCAGTTTTGGATCCTGCAAAATCTGTTGATGAAAGAGTTTTGATGATTTTAAACCAACACTCAAGATCTTGGATTGAAGATATCAAAGGAGATCAAAGCTGTTCCAAGTGAAGATTTTCTGAGTATTTGCTGTTAGATCTCTTGTAGGATCTTTAGTTTTTGTTATGATTGGGTAAAAGGTTTTGATTTGAAGAAAAGATGTTTTCAAACTTTGATTTTATGTTAAATCCTTGAATATTTGAAAAACATCCACAAACAGACGAAGGTTAAAAGTTTAAACTAAACTGTCAAGTTAGAAATTCGAACTTTGCCTTTGGAAATTCGAATTTCGAGCTAAAACTGATTAAGTCTGAAGAGATGGCTCTCTGTCAGACGAATTTTGGTGGTTCAAAATTCAAATTTTCATCTAGTCTGAAAGAAGCCTTTCTGGTGACAGACGAACTTCACAGTTTCAAAATTCAAATTTCAGACAAAATGCAATTTATGAAAACCAAAGAAATTCATCTGAAACTTTGCTAAAGTTTATCTGAAATCAAAAAGAAACTAAGTTTGAAAAATGCTCTCTGACAGACGAACTTTAACTTGGCAACATTCGAATTTTCATCTGAGTCAAAGAAGCTACTTTGTGACATTCGAATTTCACTCTTTAAAAATTCGAATTTCAGACAAAACAAAACTTGAGAAAATAGAAGAAATTCGTCTGAAAGTTTGATAAAGTTCATCTGAGATCAAGAATGATTTAAGTCTCAAAACTGGTCTCTGACAGACGAATTTCACTCTGTCAAAATTCGAATTTCAAAGAAAGTGAACTACTGTGCCTGTTTGGACGTTCTATGGACAGACGAATTTTGGACTTTCAAAATTCGAATTTCGAGGGCACTGTAGCAAATTGAAAACACTGTTCACACTTAACAGAAAAACTTTCTTCTTAAAAATTCGTATGTCACATTGTGAAAATATTTTATAAGTTTCAAAATTCGAATTTCACTCTATGGACAGACGAACTTCGCATTTTAACGTTGGAAGCTTTAACCTTCGGTTCCCTCAAAATTCGTCTGTTGGCCAACCAAAATTCGAATTTCAGTATGTCAGAAACATTAAATGCGGTTGGTAAACGGATAGTTTTTCAGAGTAACCGTTGGATAACTTCCCCAACGGATAGATTTAGTCTCTAACGGATATTTGAGACCTAAATCTATAAATACAACATCATTTGAAGTTGTGGGTAATGAATCAAACTTGTATATACCGAATTTCTGCTGAATCTTCATCTCAAAAGCTTTTACCCTTCCAACTTCATTATTTGTACTTAAACCTTCATATCTACTCTATTCTAGAGAGTTATTTATTTGTGAACAATCTACTCTTCATCTGGAAGATAGATTTACTTGTGAGGGGTATTCACAAGGGGATTGAGAAGCACATAGTGAAAGTGCTTGGAGAGTTTGAGAGAGCTCAGAAACAGAGCATACTCGTTGTACTGTGGCCTTAGCAAGAAGCCCATTGAAATTCTTGCTGTATAGTGGATAAATCTCAAGAGGTGTCTTGAGGACTGGATGTAGGTCAAGTGGAAAGACCGAACCAGGATAAATTACTGAGTTTTCTTCTCCCTATCTTCACTTTTCAGCTTGCTCTGTTTTACGCATTATTTTCATTATACTGTGATATCTCCACTTACCTCTCCTTGTGCAGAAAATTTTCAATCTTCCTAATTCACCCCCCCTCTTGGGAAGTCAGCCTTGCTAACAAGTGGTATCAGAGCCCGGATTCCCATTCAAAGGAACTCACAGTCCGGGAATTAAAATGGCTGGCTTTGGAGAGAGTATACTTCCTGAAGGAAACAACACTAACAGACCACCAGGCTTCAGTGGAGAGCATTATGGATATTGGAAGATGAGGATGCAGATCTACCTTCAATCAATTGACCTTGAAATCTGGTCAGTGATTGAAAAAGGAGATTTCATTCCAATGGCTCAAACAGAAGATGGAAGACACAAAGAGAAGCTGGAAGCAGAGTGGAATGATGAAGACAGAAGGAGAGTTCTACTGAACTTCAAAGCAAAGCATTGTTTGGTCAGTGCCCTTAACCAGGATGAATTCTACAGAGTATCACAATGCTCCACTGCAAAAGAAATGTGGGATACTCTACAGATTGCACATGAAGGAACTTCTGGAGTCAGGGAAAACAAACTGAACACGTGCATTGGGGAGTATGAAAGCTTCAGAATGGCTGAAGGAGAAACTGTAAAGGAGCTCCAAAAGAGATTCACTCTTATTGTGAATAAACTGAAGAGCCTGGGAAAAGAATACACACAGTCTGAGAAAGTGAGAAAAATACTCAGAGCTCTACCTCTGGAATGGCAGCCCAAGGTGACAGCTATAGAAGAGGCCAGAGGAGAATCAATGGCTTCTGTCACAGCTCTCTTCGGCAGCCTTGAGGAATATGAAGGAAAGATCAAAGCACTCAAGGAAGCTGGGCTGGACAGAAAGAAGAAAGGCCTTGCCCTCAAAGCTGCTGATGAAAAGGAAGAAGAATCTGATGAAGGAGATGAGCTGAATGAGGAAACTCTGGCTATGATGGTCAGAAAATTCGGAAGATTCTACAGCAAGAAGAAGAGCAAGAGATTCTTCAAGAAAGGAGTAATTGGAGAAAGCAAGAAAGAGGCAAAAGAACCTGTAACTTGCTATGAGTGCAAGAAGCAGGGACACATTAAGTGGGACTGTCCCCAATTCATTAAGAAGCAGGAAAAAGAAAAGAAAGCTGCAGACAAAGGGAAGAAGAAGAAAGCCTATATCTCATCCATATGGGGCAACAGCTCAGATGAGGAAGAAGAAGATGAGGATGAGGTTGCCAACATTTGTTTAATGGCACTTGCCTCAGAAGAAGTCTTACCCTCATGCAGCAGTGATCAGGAAGAAGAGGTATATGAATCTGAACCTTCCTATTCTGAATTACAAGATGCATTTCATGAGCTTCATGATGAATTCATTAAAGTTGCTAAAGAACTGAAATTGGCAAAGAAAAGGATAAATAAGCTGGAATCCCAAAGCATAGTTTCTGAAATTGCCTCTTTGCCCACTACTGAATCTGTTTGTTGCACCTCATGCATTGAACTCAAGCAAACTAATGACTATTTAGTTAAAAGCATGTCTAGGCTCACTAGAGGCAAAGACATGTTGTTTGCATTAATGGGGAGCCAAAGAATATCACAAGGCAAAGCTGGTCTTGGCTATGATCCATGTGCTGTCAAGGAAAAGATTAGGAAGAAAAATCAGAATGCTTATATGAGACATTTTGTGCATGCTGAGAACAATAAAAAGAAAACTAATGCATTACATCACATTGAAACATATGATCAACCAAGGCATGCTAGACAAAAGTATTATCTGCACTGTTTTCTTCCTGCATCTCAATCTAGCAGTCCTTTCACTACCTGTCATTTCTGCAACAAAAAGGGACATATTTCCAGTTCTTGTGCCTTGAAGAAAAATGGGCTTGGCAGGAAAGTTGAATGGGTTCCCAAAGTTGCATCTGCATCTAGGGAAAAATATACTGACCTAAAAGGACCCAAGCAAATTTGGGTACCTAAAAGGAAAACGTAAACATTGTTTTGCAGGTCTGTCTCAAAGCTAAGAAAAGCAACAAATGGTATATGGACAGTGCCTGCTCAAGTCACATGACAGGTGATAAGGAGAAGTTCATCACCCTGAGAGACAAGAAAGGAGGAAAGGTGACCAATATGGCAAAATCGTTGGTATTGGAATTGTGGGTAAAAATCCAGAAACATCCATTGAAGAGGTGCTGTTTGTGATTGGACTCAACCACAACCTGCTAAGCGTGAGTCAGACCTGTGACAAAGGAAACTGGGTGCTGTTTGACTCAAAGTTTTGCCTGGTCATCAGAAAAAGTGATCACAAAGTTATCCTCAAAGCTCAAAGGGATGGTAACTGCTATACTATTGATCTTGATGAACTTCCTCCCTTAGATTCTGTATGCTTAATTAGTCAGAATAATGATAGTTGGCTATGGCATAGAAGATTAGCTCATGTGAACATGAATCAACTGTCTAAACTAATTAAAAATGAGCTAGTAATTGGTCTACCAAAAATATCTTTTGAAAAGGATAAAGAATGTGATGCATGCTTAAGAGGAAAACAAACCAAATCATCATTTAAATCTAAAAATGTAGTTACCACAACTAGACCACTTGAATTGTTGCATATGGACTTAATTGGACCATCTAGGGTGAAAAGTCTTGGTGGTAATCTGTATGTGCTTGTAATTGTTGATGATTATTCTAGATTTACTTGGACATTATTTCTTTCCTCCAAAAGTGATACCTTTGATGCATTTGCAACCTTAGCCAAGAAAGTGCAAAATGAGAAAGGTATTTCTATTGTGTCTATCAGGTCAGACCATGGAGGAGAATTTGAAAATGCATACTTCCTGGAGTACTGCAATGAGCATGGTATTGATCACAACTTCTCAGCACCAAGGACTCCTCAACAAAATGGAGTAGTAGAAAGGAAGAATAGAACTATTGGGGAGATGGCCAGAGCTATGCTAAATGAGAAGGAACTCTCCCAAGTATTTTGGGCTGATGCAGTAAATACAGCAAGTTATATCATAAACAGAGCTTACATCAGACCAATCCTTGGGAAGACTCCATATGAGCTGTACAAGGGAAGAAAGCCAAATCTGTCACACCTCCATGTGTTCGGGTGCAAATGCTTCATTCACAACAATGGTAAAGAAAATCTAGGTAAATTTGATGCCAAATCCGATGAAGGTATATTTCTGGGTTATTCAAGTAGGAGTAAGGCATATAGAATTTATAATAAAAGATCAAATGTAATAGAAGAATCTGTACATGTGGTTTTCATTGAAAATGAAACTGTTTCAAAACATACTATCAATAAGGATGATCTTACTTTCAATTTTGAAAAACTAGGAATTTCTGATAAGAGTAAAACTGAACCTCCAAAGATATCTGAATCTGTTAATATAGAGGAAGATATCCAGGAGCAAGAGTTTGATGAAGAAAATAATGAGGAAACATCTCAAGAACTTCCTAGAGCTTGGAGATATCAAAGGAATCATCCTGTTGATCAAGTAATAGGGAATGTTCTAGAGAGAGTCAAAACCAGAAAACAGTTAAGAGAACAGATGCTCAATTGTGCTTTCATTTCACAAATAGAACCCAAATGTACTGAAGAGGCCTTAACTGATGATTACTGGATTTTGGCTATGCAAGATGAACTAAATCAATTTGAAAGAAATCAAGTTTGGGATTTAGTGTCTAGACCCAAAAATCATCCTGTTATTGGTACCAAATGGGTTTTCAGAAATAAACTTGATGAATCTGGAACAATAATCAGAAATAAAGCTAGACTAGTTGCTAAAGGGTATAATCAAGAAGAAGGTATTGATTTTGAAGAAACTTTTGCACCAGTAGCTAGATTAGAAGCTATAAGAATACTACTGGCATATGCATGCATGAAAAATATTTTATTATATCAAATGGATGTAAAAAGTGCTTTTCTGAATGGATATATCATGGAAGAGGTTTATGTTGATCAACCTCCAGATTTTGAGGACTCTACAAAACCAAACCATGTTTATAAACTGAAGAAAGCTCTCTATGGTTTAAAACAGGCCCCTAGAGCATGGTATGAGAGACTGAGCAATTTTCTAACTGAAAAGGGGTTTAACAGAGGCAAAGTTGACACAACCTTATTTACTAAGAAAGAAAATAAAGATTTACTAATTGTTCAAATCTATGTTGATGATATTATTTTTGGTGCTACTAATGAGGTTCTTTGCAAGGAATTTTCTAAGTTAATGCAGGGAGAATTCGAGATGTCTATGATGGGTGAACTCAATTTCTTCCTTGGATTGCAAATCAGACAGCTAAATGATGGTATCTTCCTCAGTCAATCCAAGTATCTAAAGGAGCTGTTAAAGAAGTTTGGTATGGAGAATGCCAAGCCAATGGGAACACCTATGGCTACTGCAACCAAACTGGACATGGATGAGAATGGGAAGATGTTTGACATTACTCAGTACAGAAGAATGATCGGATCTCTGCTGTACCTAACTGCCAGCAGACCTGACATTATGTTCAGTGTCTGCATGTGTGCAAGGTTCCAATCATGCCCCAAAGAAACCCATGCAACAGCTGTGAAAAGAATTTTTAGATATCTTATTGGAACATCACAGATGGGTCTTTGGTATCCAAAAGGCAATGGAGAAGATCTCAAAGGATACACTGATGCTGATTTTACAGGATCCAAAACTGACAGAAAAAGCACAAGTGGAACCTGTCAGTTTCTTGGAGGATCCCTGGTCTCATGGTTCAGCAAAAAGCAAAACAGTGTGGCCTTATCCACTGCAGAAGCTGAGTATGTTGCAGCTGGAAGCTGTTGTGCCCAAGTCATCTGGATGAAACAGCAGCTTGAAGATCTTGAGGTTAAAATGAAAGAAACACCAATCATGTGTGACAATCAAAGTGCTATAAATATCACCAAGAATCCTGTCATGCATTCGAGGACTAAACATATTGAAGTTAGGCACCACTTCATAAGAGATCACGTTCTGAAAGGAAGAGTTAGATTGGAGTACATCCCAACAGAGGATCAAGTTGCTGATATACTCACAAAGCCTCTATCAGAAGACAGACACTGCAAAATAAGGAGAGAATTGGGAATGGTAAATCCCAATGAATTGTAAGTCATTTCTGTGCAAGTCTGTCTTTAGAACTTTTAATATTAGAATAAATTCTAACTTGAGCATCGGAGTATGTTTTAGTATAGTTTCAGGTGCTCCTTGTGAAAATCAATGGCTAAAAGTTTGAAAGATTGAAGCACTCCAGATTTGAACAACCAGAAAATGAAGTGAATGATAATTATTCTAAGGTCTGGATCCATTCTGTAAGTTTTTAAAGTTGAAATTTGTATGATGTTTGATTGACTAGATGAATTTCATTGATAATCTGTGTTTTTGAACTGATCAACATGGTCAACATTCGAATTTTGGTTGATCAACAGACGAACTTTGGACTGTTATGCCTTGAACAGTTCTCGGTAATGCCTCGAAATTCGTCTGTTGAAGCTTGAAAGTTCGAATTTTCAAAAACAAAAATTTCAAAGTTATGATTGTCCATCACTGCTATACGAATTATTACTTCTTAACATACTAATGTTGGACAATATTTATAAAAGTTGAAAAATTCGAAGTTTCAGTTCAAAATTCGTCTGTTGACTTATGTTCTTGTTGGTTGTATCACTGAAAGATGAAGTTCTGAATGCTTAATTCGTCTATTGACTGTTGATTTGATTATTGTCTGCCTTTTTCTTTTCAACATCCGAATTTTGTTGGAACAAAATTCGTCTGATGTGCTTGTATTGTTTGTTTCAAGCCACTGTCAGACGAACTTTCAAGATGAAAATTCGTCTATCAGTAAGCTGTGCTGAACGGTTTAACTTGTAACTGCCTGAAGTTCGAATTTTGACCTCTCAAAATTCGTCTGTCAGACGGTTACACACGTTAAATGCGTCAGTTTTCCACAGAACAGACGCAACCCTATTTGTAACCTCTCTAAATCTGTTCTGATTCTCTCTTCAATCCTCTTAACTTCTGTCCAAAAACCGTCTTTTTCCACCGATTAAACTTCCTTTCGCATCATATAAACCCATTCTCAGCCACATTCTGCATCATTCAACCAAGAAATGGCGAGAGTGAAGATTCCTGGAACAGGACAAGCTGGAACTCGGCCTAAGAGGACGGTCAAATCTCAATATGCTACAAAGGAAGGAGAGAAATCCAAGAGAAAGGCCGAACCCAGTAAAGCTACTCCCTCTAAACGCCAGAAATCTTCATCCAAAGCAGAATCCCAGAAATCTGGCCCCTCCTCTTCAAAAAGTGCAGAACCGTCTGCTCCTGCTGCTGCCTCTTCCAGTACTGAATCTGGAGAGTTTGAATTGACTACACTACCACTATGGAGCACTCCTGAGATTCAAGAAGAGTACACTACCAAGTTTTCCAACAAAAAGGTAATCAAGCCTCATTGTGTGAATGTGGAACAATTTCTGATTTCCAACAATTTTGATGCTGCTATATGGTTGTTAAGATATAAAAATTTGTTGGAAATTGCTGAAAGATATGATGATGAAGTAGTGAAGACTTGGTATGCGTCTCTTAAGTATAACAGCAAGAAGATGAAATGGGAGGTCACCTTGAGATCAAGGACCATTTGGCTTGCTGATGAAACATTCAATGAGGTGTTAGAAATCCCAGGACAAGATGGGCTAAAAGTTGACTTAACAGCCTCTGGGTATATGGATGAGGCAAGCACAGCAGATGAAGAAGGTGGATCCTTTCTGTACTACAAGGAGAGCACCATTTTGGACACCTTATTCAGGAGAAGGGAGAACAGGCCAACAATAAATCTGTTGAAGCCCACAGACCTAAGTGTACAAGTCAGAATCCTGCACTACATAGTGTCAAGGATCATTTTCAACAAGGGTGGTAGCTTCAATCTGATAACAAGGGCAGAGGCTCATGTGATGACTGCTATCATTCGTGGGAAGCTGATCAATATGGGTCATATCATCCTTCAGCGAATGATAAAGGCAAGGGATCAGAGGAAGGATTCCACACTTCCCTATGCTGCAATTGTTTCAAGAATCCTGCAGCATGCTAGGATTCAGCACATTGAGAAAGGGAAAGGGAAACTCACTGAGGCATTCAAGGAGGAGGAACTGCAAAGAATGGGCATTGAGAAAGATGAAGGACGATGGGTTGGAAAGGGAGCAGGAAAAACTGAAGACCTGTTCTTTGTCCCTGATGCATCCCTCCAACAAGAAGGCACTTCTGAGGCCCCTGAAAGATCCTTACCTCAGCCTTCCCAGACAATTCCATCTCCCTCCAGGCCTACTCACCCTCCTTCCACTCCCTCCTCACGAGCCAAGCCAACTAAGATCACTGAGTTGTTTGACAGTCTGTCAACACTCATTCTCAGCATTAAAGATGAGCAAAATGCCAAATTTGCTCATCTACAAGATCAGATCCATCAGTTGGCAGTGAATATGAAGGTGGTGGCTGATGCATATGAAGAGATAAGAAATGCAATTCCTACCACTTCAGCTCCACCTCAGCCTGGTGTCCCTGAGCCTACTCTGTCTCCATCCCCTGTGCCTCCAAGTCCCTTTGAGATTGCCTCCTCTGACCATGACACTGATATGGATGGTGATGGTGCTATGAAAACACCAAGTCCTGGTCCACCCTTGGACTATGGCATGGAGGAAGAGGGTCTGCAGGAAACAAGCCCCATTGAGAAGAGTGAAGCAGTTGCTCAGGACTCTATTCTTTCCACCCAAGAGTCTGAGCAAGTTGAGCAGCTGGTGGCATCCATTTCTGCTTCACCATTTCTGCAATCTACACTCAATAAGGAAAGGAGCATTGTGCCTGTTATTGATTTTGCTGCTATTGCTCACAATGCCCTTCTGCTAGCTCAAAGGAGAAGGCTTGAAGAAATGTTTTCTCCTCCTGCACCAGCCTCTCCTTCTCTTGCTAATTATGGGCTGTCAGAAGAACAGAGAGCTCGGCTAGCTCTTTCCAGGCAGGAAATGCAAGAACTGCTTGAGGTCTCTGATGATTCTGATGAAGAGCCTGATGAGCCCCCTGCACCAGCTCAGCCAGAGATTCCTTTTGCTCCTGTCCCTCTTCGTGCTGTTCCTCTCACTCAGATACCTCCTCCAATGGACTTTGCTGGGCTTTCTGATGATGCCAAAAAGGGGGAGAAGATAAAGCAAACTGGGACCAAGCAAGCTGGAAAATCTGCTGAGCCATCTGGAAAAGGAAAGACTTACAGCAAGAAGCCAAAGAAGAAGTGATGACTTAGATCTTAGGCTGATTATTCTTGTTGTATCTTGTTTTATTTGGGTGTTTTGTATTTGGTTGTTTGATTTTAAGAACTACTCTTTAATTGGAATTTGTATTACAATAGTTTGGTGATATATAGTATGTTCTTGATTGCAATATTTTGGGCGTTAAATCTCTTCACTTAATCTGTTATTTTGATATCTTATGCATATGTTGAGGGGGAGCTTATGAAAGCAAACCCAAGTACTAATCCAGTTTGTGAGTTGTTTTGTCATCATCAAAAAGGGGGAGAATGTTGATGAAAGAGTTTTGATGATTTTAAACCAACACTCAAGATCTTGGATTGAAGATATCAAAGGAGATCAAAGCTGTTCCAAGTGAAGATTTTCTGAGTATTTGCTGTTAGATCTCTTGTAGGATCTTTAGTTTTTGTTATGATTGGGTAAAAGGTTTTGATTTGAAGAAAAGATGTTTTCAAACTTTGATTTTATGTTAAATCCTTGAATATTTGAAAAACATCCACAAACAGACGAAGGTTAAAAGTTTAAACTAAACTGTCAAGTTAGAAATTCGAACTTTGCCTTTGGAAATTCGAAGTTCGAGCTAAAACTGATTAAGTCTGAAGAGATGGCTCTCTGTCAGACGAATTTTGGTGGTTCAAAATTCGAATTTTCATCTAGTCTGAAAGAAGCCTTTCTGGTGACAGACGAACTTCACAGTTTCAAAATTCGAATTTCAGACAAAATGCAATTTATGAAAACCAAAGAAATTCGTCTGAAACTTTGCTAAAGTTTATCTGAAATCAAAAAGAAACTAAGTTTGAAAAATGCTCTCTGACAGACGAACTTTAACTTGGCAACATTCGAATTTTCATCTGAGTCAAAGAAGCTACTTTGTGACATTCGAATTTCACTCTTTAAAAATTCGAATTTCAGACAAAACAAAACTTGAGAAAATAGAAGAAATTCGTCTGAAAGTTTGATAAAGTTCATCTGAGATCAAGAATGATTTAAGTCTCAAAACTGGTCTCTGACAGACGAATTTCACTCTGTCAAAATTCGAATTTCAAAGAAAGTGAACTACTGTGCCTGTTTGGACGTTCTATGGACAGACGAATTTTGGACTTTCAAAATTCGAATTTCGAGGGCACTGTAGCAAATTGAAAACACTGTTCACACTTAACAGAAAAACTTTCTTCTTAAAAATTCGTATGTCACATTGTGAAAATATTTTATAAGTTTCAAAATTCGAATTTCACTCTATGGACAGACGAACTTCGCATTTTAACGTTGGAAGCTTTAACCTTCGGTTCCCTCGAAATTCGTCTGTTGGCCAACCAAAATTCGAATTTCAGTATGTCAGAAACATTAAATGCGGTTGGTAAACGGATAGTTTTTCAGAGTAACCGTTGGATAACTTCCCCAACGGATAGATTTAGTCTCTAACGGATATTTGAGACCTAAATCTATAAATACAACATCATTTGAAGTTGTGGGTAACGAATCAAACTTGTATATACCGAATTTCTGCTGAATCTTCATCTCAAAAGCTTTTACCCTTCCAACTTCATTATTTGTACTTAAACCTTCATATCTACTCTATTCTAGAGAGTTATTTATTTGTGAACAATCTACTCTTCATCTGGAAGATAGATTTACTTGTGAGGGGTATTCACAAGGGGATTGAGAAGCACATAGTGAAAGTGCTTGGAGAGTTTGAGAGAGCTCAGAAACAGAGCATACTCGTTGTACTGTGGCCTTAGCAAGAAGCCCATTGAAATTCTTGCTGTATAGTGGATAAATCTCAAGAGGTGTCTTGAGGACTGGATGTAGGTCAAGTGGAAAGACCGAACCAGGATAAATTACTGAGTTTTCTTCTCCCTATCTTCACTTTTCAGCTTGCTCTGTTTTACGCATTATTTTCATTATACTGTGATATCTCCACTTACCTCTCCTTGTGCAGAAAATTTTCAATCTTCCCAATTCACCCCCCCCTCTTGGGAAGTCAGCCTTGCTAACAAAATCAGCATCAGTGTATCCTTTGAGATCTTCTCCATTGCCTTTTGGATACCAAAGACCCATCTGTGATGTTCCAATAAGATATCTAAAAATTCTTTTCACAGCTGTTGCATGGGTTTCTTTGGGGCATGATTGGAACCTTGCACACATGCAGACACTGAACATAATGTCAGGTCTACTGGCAGTTAGGTACAGCAGAGATCCGATCATTCTTCTGTACTGAGTAATGTCAAACATCTTCCCATTCTCATCCATGTCCAGTTTGGTTGCAGTAGCCATAGGTGTTCCCATTGGCTTGGCATTCTCCATACCAAACTTCTTTAACAGCTCCTTTAGATACTTGGATTGACTGAGGAAGATACCATCATTTAGCTGTCTGATTTGCAATCCAAGGAAGAAATTGAGTTCACCCATCATAGACATCTCGAATTCTCCCTGCATTAACTTAGAAAATTCCTTGCAAAGAACCTCATTAGTAGCACCAAAAATAATATCATCAACATAGATTTGAACAATTAGTAAATCTTTATTTTCTTTCTTAGTAAATAAGGTTGTGTCAACTTTGCCTCTGTTAAACCCCTTTTCAGTTAGAAAATTGCTCAGTCTCTCATACCATGCTCTAGGGGCCTGTTTTAAACCATAGAGAGCTTTCTT
This sequence comes from Adenanthera pavonina, assembly GCA_026686845.1. NCBI lineage: Eukaryota > Viridiplantae > Streptophyta > Magnoliopsida > Fabales > Fabaceae > Adenanthera > Adenanthera pavonina. The sequence goes on from JAIVEN010000018.1 coordinate 17,405,930, forward strand.
CAGTTTATAAACATGGTTTGGTTTTGTAGAGTCCTCAAAACCTGGAGGTTGATCAACATAAACCTCTTCCATGATATATCCATTCAGAAAAGCACTTTTTACATCCATTTGATATAATAAAATATTTTTCATGCATGCATATGCCAGTAGTATTCTTATAGCTTCTAATCTAGCTACTGGTGCAAAAGTTTCTTCAAAATCAATACCTTCTTCTTGATTATACCCTTTAGCAACTAGTCTAGCTTTATTTCTGATTATTGTTCCAGATTCATCAAGTTTATTTCTGAAAACCCATTTGGTACCAATAACAGGATGATTTTTGGGTCTAGACACTAAATCCCAAACTTGATTTCTTTCAAATTGATTTAATTCATCTTGCATAGCCAAAATCCAGTAATCATCAGTTAAGGCCTCTTCAGTACATTTGGGTTCTATTTGAGAAATGAAAGCACAGTTGAGCATCTGTTCTCTTAACTGTTTTCTGGTTTTGACTCTCTCTAGAACATTCCCTATTACTTGATCAACAGGATGATTCCTTTGATATCTCCAAGCTCTAGGAAGTTCTTGAGATGTTTCCTCATTGTTTTCTTCATCAAACTCTTGCTCCTGGATATCTTCCTCTATATTAACAGATTCAGATATCTTTGGAGGTTCAGTTTTACTCTTATCAGAAATTCCTAGTTTTTCAAAGTTGAAAGTAAGATCATCCTCATTGATAGTATGTTTTGAAACAGTTTCATTTTCAATGAAAACCACATGTACAGATTCTTCTATTACATTTGATCTTTTATTATAAATTCTATATGCCTTACTCCTACTTGAATAACCCAGAAATATACCTTCATCGGATTTGGCATCAAATTTACCTAGATTTTCTTTACCATTGTTGTGAATGAAGCATTTGCACCCGAACACATGGAGGTGTGACAGATTTGGCTTTCTTCCCTTGTATAGCTCATATGGAGTCTTCCCAAGGATTGGTCTGATGTAAGCTCTGTTTATGATGTAACTTGCTGTATTTACTGCATCAGCCCAGAATACTTGGGAGAGTTCCTTCTCATTTAGCATAGCTCTGGCCATCTCTCCAATAGTTCTATTCTTCCTTTCTACTACTCCATTTTGTTGAGGAGTTCTTGGTGCTGAGAAGTTGTGATCAATCCCATGCTCATTGCAGTACTCCAGGAAGTATGCATTTTCAAATTCTCCTCCATGGTCTGACCTGATAGACACAATAGAAATACCTTTCTCATTTTGCACTTTCTTGGCTAAGGTTGCAAATGCATCAAAGGTATCACTTTTGGAGGAAAGAAATAATGTCCAAGTAAATCTAGAATAATCATCAACAATTACAAGCACATACAGATTACCACCAAGACTTTTCACCCTAGATGGTCCAATTAAGTCCATATGCAACAATTCAAGTGATCTAGTTGTGGTAACTACATTTTTAGATTTAAATGATGATTTGGTTTGTTTTCCTCTTAAGCATGCATCACATTCTTTATCCTTTTCAAAAGATATTTTTAGTAGACCAGTTACTAGCTCATTTTTAATTAGTTTAGACAGTTGATTCATGTTCACATGAGCTAATCTTCTATGCCATAGCCAACTATCATTATTCTGACTAATTAAGCATACAGAATCTAAGGGAGGAAGTTCATCAAGATCAATAGTATAGCAGTTACCATCCCTTTGAGCTTTGAGGATAACTTTGTGATCACTTTTTCTGATGACCAGGCAAAACTTTGAGTCAAACAGCACCCAGTTTCCTTTGTCACAGGTCTGACTCACGCTTAGCAGGTTGTGGTTGAGTCCAATCACAAACAGCACCTCTTCAATGGATGTTTCTGGATTTTTACCCACAATTCCAATACCAATGATTTTGCCATATTGGTCACCTCCAAAGGTCACCTTTCCTCCTTTCTTGTCTCTCAGGGTGATGAACTTCTCCTTATCACCTATCATGTGACTTGAGCAGGCACTGTCCATATACCATTTGTTGCTTTTCTTAGCTTTGAGACAGACCTGCAAAACAATGTTTACGTTTTCCTTTTAGGTACCCAAATTTGCTTGGGTCCTTTTAGGTCAGTATATTTTTCCCTAGATGCAGATGCAACTTTGGGAACCCATTCAACTTTCCTGCCAAGCCCATTTTTCTTCAAGGCACAAGAACTGGAAATATGTCCCTTTTTGTTGCAGAAATGACAGGTAGTGAAAGGACTGCTAGATTGAGATGCAGGAAGAAAACAGTGCAGATAATACTTTTGTCTAGCATGCCTTGGTTGATCATATGTTTCAATGTGATGTAATGCATTAGTTTTCTTTTTATTGTTCTCAGCATGCACAAAATGTCTCATATAAGCATTCTGATTTTTCTTCCTAATCTTTTCCTTGACAGCACATGGATCATAGCCAAGACCAGCTTTGCCTTGTGATATTCTTTGGCTCCCCATTAATGCAAACAACATGTCTTTGCCTCTAGTGAGCCTAGACATGCTTTTAACTAAATAGTCATTAGTTTACTTGAGTTCAATGCATGAAGTGCAACAAACAGATTCAGTAGTGGGCAAAGAGGCAATTTCAGAAACTATGCTTTGGGATTCCAGCTTATTTATTCTTTTCTTTGCCAATTTTAGTTCTTTAGCAACTTTAATGAATTCATCATGAAGCTCATGAAATGCATCTTGTAATTCAGAATAGGAAGGTTCAGATTCATATACCTCTTCTTCCTGATCACTGCTGCATGAGGGTAAGACTTCTTCTGAGGCAAGTGCCATTAAACAAATGTTGGCAACCTCATCCTCATCTTCTTCTTCCTCATCTGAGCTGTTGCCCCATATGGATGAGATATAGGCTTTCTTCTTCTTCCCTTTGTCTGCAGCTTTCTTTTCTTTTTCCTGCTTCTTAATGAATTGGGGACAGTCCCACTTAATGTGTCCCTGCTTCTTGCACTCATAGCAAGTTACAGGTTCTTTTGCCTCTTTCTTGCTTTCTCCAATTACTCCTTTCTTGAAGAATCTCTTGCTCTTCTTCTTGCTGTAGAATCTTCCGAATTTTCTGACCATCATAGCCAGAGTTTCCTCATTCAGCTCATCTCCTTCATCAGATTCTTCTTCCTTTTCATCAGCAGCTTTGAGGGCAAGGCCTTTCTTCTTTCTGTCCAGCCCAGCTTCCTTGAGTGCTTTGATCTTTCCTTCATATTCCTCAAGGCTGCCAAAGAGAGCTGTGACAGAAGCCATTGATTCTCCTCTGGCCTCTTCTATAGCTGTCACCTTGGGCTGCCATTCCAGAGGTAGAGCTCTGAGTATTTTTCTCACTTTCTCAGACTGTGTGTATTCTTTTCCCAGGCTCTTCAGTTGATTCACAATAAGAGTGAATCTCTTTTGGAGCTCCTTTACAGTTTCTCCTTCAGCCATTCTGAAGCTTTCATACTCCCCAATGCACGTGTTCAGTTTGTTTTCCCTGACTCCAGAAGTTCCTTCATGTGCAATCTGTAGAGTATCCCACATTTCTTTTGCAGTGGAGCATTGTGAGACTCTGTAGAATTCATCCTGGTTAAGGGCACTGACCAAACAATGCTTTGCTTTGAAGTTCAGTAGAACTCTCCTTCTGTCTTCATCATTCCACTCTGCTTCCAGCTTCTCTTTGTGTCTTCCATCTTCTGTTTGAGCCATTGGAACGAAATCTCCTTTTTCAATCACTGACCAGATGTCAAGGTCAATTGATTGAAGGTAGATCTGCATCCTCATCTTCCAATATCCATAATGCTCTCCACTGAAGCCTGGTGGTCTGTTAGTGTTGTTTCCTTCAGGAAGTATACTCTCTCCAAAGCCAGCCATTTTAATTCCCGGACTGTGAGTTCCTTTGAATGGGAATCCGGGCTCTGATACCACTTGTTAGCAAGGCTGACTTCCCAAGAGGGGGGGTGAATTGGGAAGATTGAAAATTTTCTGCACAAGGTGAGGTAAGTGGAGATATCACAGTATAATGAAAATAATACGTAAAACAGAGCAAGCTGAAAAGTGAAGATAGGGAGAAGAAAACTCAGTAATTTATCCTGGTTCGGTCTTTCCACTTGACCTACATCCAGTCCCCAAGACACCTCTTGAGATTTATCCACTATACAGCAAGAATTTCAATGGGCTTCTTGCTAAGGCCACAGTACAACGAGTATGCTCTGTTTCTGAGCTCTCTCAAACTCTCCAAGCACTTTCACTATGTGCTTCTCAATCCCCTTGTGAATACCCCTCACAAGTAAATCTATCTTCCAGATGAAGAGTAGATTGATTACAATGAAATAACTCTCTTGAAAAGAGTAGATATGAAAGTTTAAGTGTATATATAGAAGTTGAGAGGGTAAGAGCTTTTGAGAAGAAGATTTAGCATAAATTCAGTGTATACAAGTTTGATTCGATACCCACAACTTCAAATGATGTTGTATTTATAGATTTAGGTCTCAAATATCCGTTAGAGACTAAATCTATCCGTTGGGGAAGTTATCCAACGGTTACTCTGAAAAACTATCCGTTTACCAACCGCATTTAATGTTTCTGACATACTGAAATTCGAATTTTGGTTGGTCAACAGACGAATTTCGAAGGAACCGAAGGTTAAAGCTTTCAACGTTACAACACGAAGTTCGTCTGTTCATGAAGTGAAATTCGAATTTTGAAACTTATAAAACATTTTCACAATGTGACATACGAATTTTCAAGAAGAAAGATTTTTGGTTAAGTGTGAACAGTGTTTTCAATTTGCTACAGTGTCTTCGAAATTCGAATTTTGGTATCCAAAATTCGTCTGTCCATTGAACGTATAAAGAGACACAGTAGTTTACTTTCTTCGAAATTCGAATTTTGAAAGGGTGACATTCGTCTGTCAGAGAGCAATTTTGAGACTTAACTCATTCTTGATCTCAGATGAACTTTAACATAGTTTCAGACGAATTTCTTCTATTTTCTCAAGTTTTGTTTTGTCTGAAATTCGAATTTTGAAGACTCAAAGTTCGTCTGTTGTAAAGAAGCTTCTTTCAGACTTATATGAAAATTCGAGTGTTGGAATCTCGAAATTCGTCTGTCAGAGAGCATTTTTCAAGCTGAATATCTTTTGATTTCAGATGCACTTTGTCATGGTTTCAGACGAATTTCTTTGGTTTTCACAAACTTCATTTTACTTGAAATTCGAATTTTGGAAGTGTGAAGTTCGTCTGTCACCAGAAAGGCTTCTTTCAGACTAGATGAAAATTCGAATTTTGAACCACCAAAATTCGTCTGACAGAGAGCCATCTCTTCAGACTTAATCAGTTTTAGCTCGAAATTCGAATTTCCAAAGGCAAAGTTCGAATTTCTAACTTGACAGTTTAGTTTAAACTTTTAACCTTCGTCTGTTTGTGGGTGTTTTTCAAATATTCAAGGATTTAACATAAAATCAAAGTTTGAAAACATCTTTTCTTCAAATCAAAACCTTTTACCCAATCATAACAAAAACTAAAGATCCTACAAGAGATCTAACAGCAAATACTCAGAAAATCTTCACTTGGAACAGCTTTGATCTCCTTTGATATCTTCAATCCAAGATCTTGAGTGTTGGTTTAAAATCATCAAAACTCTTTCATCAACACTCACATCTGAAATGGGAGGAGGAGAGAGAGATTAAGTTACTTAATTAACTTGATTATCATCCAACTAATCAAGGTTACTTTTTGGTCCAAAATCATGCCTTCTTCAAGAAGCTTTTACAAAAATCATTCAAATAAATTTCCTCCATGTCCTGGTTAGCATATATCACGCCACTTAAGGGATTTTTTGGCTAAAAATTGCTTCTAAATTTTTAATGGTTCAAAATACCCTTTATCAATAACTTTTACTCGTACCAATTAATCGTTTTTTGATTTTGGACTAAATTTAATTGGTACATAATCGGTTTAAATTTGATTTTGGACTAAATTCATTATTTTGATCCCCAAATTTATTTGTGATGATCCACATTCTGTTCTTTTCACCTGACTATTTTTATGGATCTCACAAACTTCTTTTTCAGCTTAAAAATCTATTTTGACCTTAAATTGGAATTATAAATTCATATAAACTCAATTAGCTTCTAAACAATATTCTATTGAGTTTGGCTTGTCGAGAGCTCCATTTTGACAGGATTTCCAAAAATTCAAAATTGCCCTTGACCCGAGCAAAATTATAATTTTTAATTATTTTGGGCCTTTAGGTGTAACTTTTCCCAAGGACTTAAGTGCAATTAATTCTTCCCTCTCAAGGGCTAAATTGTAAATATTTTTTCCTTTAGGGCTAAAATGTAATTTTCATATTTTATTTTCCAGCATGTTTTGCCCTTAAGCCAAGTAAAAACACAAATACTAATTTTTTCAGGTGCTTCCTCATAATTTTTCCCAAAGACTAATTTTTCATAATTCCTTTTCTTTAAACTTCAAATTGGTTTATCTTTCATCCTTGACCTCCCAGTTACACAATACTTATACAATTGTGCTCAGCTCGAGACGAGCTTCCATTCAACTGGTATATTGCATACCTTTCGGCTCAATTCTGAAATTAATTCCTACTAAAAACTTTATAGAAAATTAATTCCAATCAAAAACAAAAAATAATCCCTTCTAAGGACTGCATTGGAAATTAATTCCTTTTAAAGACCATATAACATCACCGTCTCACTTCATTTCCCATCTTTTCGTACATTTTATGGCATCTCGTAAAAATAAGAATATTACATAACATTTATAAAGACCAAGAAATGATTTTAACCATTCATCCCAACTTTGATCCAATGGCCCAAAATGATTCCTTCCTTATGTTAACTACTAAAACATTAAACTAATCCATTTTAACACATGCATAAAAATGGGCCAAGGAGAGCATGCGTTTCCTATACAGGATATTTTCCTCAGTCTGGACCAATCATGTGTAATTTACTTTTTATCCTGTATCATTTACTTTTACGTCATTCATGACATTATAATCAATAAAATAATCCCTTAAATCATATGCATAATTTTGTCCAATAAGAGGGGAGGAAGTGTCCCTTATACTACATATTTTTTCTAGTCCAGACATATTCTGTACTGATTACTTTTCTTTGAACAGTTTATTGGTACTTTTGTAGTATTTTCTAATGCTATTTATTCCTTTATTTACAGGAATATTCTAGTTTGGAATCATCTGCATTTGACTTAATATCCTATTCCCAACTATACTTTATGTGGAGTTCACATACTTTTCTTTTTACTTTATCAGTATTGTTAGACCCATAGTACTTTTTTTCTATATAATTTTCACCACATTCTACAATTTATTTCTTTTCAAACTGACTCTTTTTGGCTCAATACATTATTCCATTGAGTTCAGCATGTCATAAGGTCTATTTTGACATCAAAATTGAATTTTCAAAATTTCTGAAAATTACTGGAAGGGGACCCAAAATTTTGAATAATTACACTTAAAGACCCAATATTTTGAATTAATTGCAATTGAGGAGCCAAAATGTAAAATGACTATTTTGCTCCTTTTGGTATTCATTTGGCATATCAATACCATATCTTTTCCAACCATGCTTTTCTTATATTTGTGCGAGGCACTCTTTGCTTATATGTTTTAAACACATCATAATCATCATTTAAGCATATCATAATTGCCTTTTAAGGATAACCATGATCATCATAATCATATTTTTACTTCACCCTAAAAATTGGGATATTACAAAAAGTGGATGGGTCAATTGAAAGATACAAAGCTTGCTTGGTGGTTAAAGGGTATACACGATAGGAAGGTATTGACTACGAAGATACTTTCTCACCTATCATGTGTTTTAACTAGATCAAGTTAATCCTAGCTATAATGGCAAGTTTGTACTTGGAATTACATCAAATAGATGTAAGAACTGCTCTATTAAATGGTTAACAAGATGAAGAAATCTACATGGAAAAACCATTAGATTTCATAGAGAAAGGAATAGAGGAAGAAGTTTGTAAACTCCAAAGGTCCATTTGTGGACTAAAACAATCATTTAGATAATGGTATTTGAGGTTCCATAGAGCAGTAACCTCATAAAACTTCAAAATGATAAATGAAAACCATGGTATATACATTTAGTGGTTTGGAAAAGACTTTGTCATTTTATCTCTTTATGTGGATGACATACTATTAACTACGAGTAACTTGACATCAATCTAAACCATAATAGATTGGCTATCTTTGAATTTGAGATGAAAGACAGGTGAAGCTAGATAAATTTTGGGACTCAAAATTCATACGGATAACTCAAAAGGGTTCCTCTCCCTTTTTTGTAAGAGACATACATTAAGAAAATCCTTTAGTGGTTCAACATGAAAGATTGTAAACTCATGGATACCCGAGTGGTAAAGAATGAGAATTTGAGCTATGAGATGTGTCTTTGTACATAATCCAAGAAAGAGCTCATGAAAAAAGTCTCATACACAAGTGCTGTAGGAAGCTTGATGCATGCAATGATGTGTACTAGAATAAATATTCGTTATGTGGTTGGACTTGTAAGTTGATATCAATCAAATCCTAACCAAAGTCATTGGAAAGCTATGAAAAGAATATTGAGATACTTAAAGGGAACAATTGACTATGCAATGTGTTACCACAAAAATGATTTGAGCTTAGAGGGATACTCCGATGCATACTGGGGAGGGGACTTAGATGAGTGAAAATCAACTTGAGGGTACACTTTCCTACTGAATAATGGAGTCATTTCTTAGTGTAGCAAACATGCATAGCATTATCAATTATGGAAGCAGAGTTTATAACATGTTCTATTGTTGTGCAGAAAGTAATATGGTTGAAAAAGTTCTTAAAACATTTAAAAATCAAAGGTAGAGAATTGGATTAGTTTTATTAAACTATAATGGCCACATGGCCATAGCTTATACTAAGAATCCCAAATATCATAGTCGGACTAAACACAAAGACACAAAATATAATTTTGTTAGAGATGCCATTGGAAAAAAAAAAAAGAGGTTGTAGTTCAATATATTCCTACTCATGAAATGTTACTAATCCCCTTACCGAACCTATACCATGACATATATTTCTTGAACACGTGAAATCTCTAAGGGTGCATAGGATGTGGTGTATTGAACATTTTATTATTTAATAAAAGAGTTATCTATTGTTTGATTAGAAAAAAGAGTTATCTATTGTTTTTTATTCAATAATTCTTATGTGTACGGAATTAAATTAGAATTGTATACAATGTTTACTTTGTCATACAAGCTATGGAGGTTGGCTTTCTTACAATAGCAACCACCTTCAATGAATCAACGTTCTTGTAGAGCAAAGATGATGAGACATATAGAGATTGCTGAAGACACAACAAAAGCAAAGTCATGGCAGAGAAGAATCACAAAATCAAGTGACTGTCACCTCAACAATAGGGAGTCGAGATGAATAAATGGAACAAATTGACATATGCTCTCATAGAGTCAAGAGAACACCATAATATCCAATTCATATTGCATGTGCTTAAAACTGCAATAAAGGAAAGAAAGTGAATAGATCCTTGCTTTACTACTATGTAAGTCCTAGAAAGGAACAAATCCTTTCACAATACCCTTATCACTTTGAGAAGATCATGAGGAGTTGATCTTATGACTACTACTTTAGTATACATCCTATGGTCATGATTGATACAATCTAAAGGATTAATGTTAGGAAAGTGATCGAGTCAGATCCAATTGAAAATTGGTTGAAAGGAAGATTTGCTCATAAATACACAACTACGCTAGTATCTGAGACATGTCCCTTGAGAAGTTAATTAAGAAACTTCACAAGTGTGGATGCTGGGCATATGAGAAGGCAGTCTGAGTTGAATAGATAGCTCATGGGGATTAGATATGCCATGAGAAAAGTTATGAGTAACTCTATGGCATATGAGGCAATCAATAAAGTATAATGTGTATATATAATGAGATGATTTCTTGTGTTGGTCTTATAATAGGATTTCTGGTACAAGAACAACAAATGGAGACATCAAGCTAATATTATGAGATGTAATGATTATCCCATCAAATGCGAGTAGAAGATGTTGGACTTATTTGAAGTCCGCCCTTCATGAGCTAGCATATAGAATGAGCCCATATAAATTAGATAATTATGAGATTAATTAACCAATATATTAATTAAGTGGAATACTAGATAATAGAGGACTATCCATTAAGCAATCTTAACTAGATAAATACTCCTTCTTGTCTCAAATATAAGATTTTGAAGAATTGTGTTGGTCTAAATGTAAGAAAAAATGTAGATTTCTGCTCCAATAATGCCCTTCATCAAACCAAATACTATTCATGAGAAAGTCTCTTTCTTATGCGAGAGACTCCCGTGGTTATACTTTTCAATGACTATTAATTAATCTAGTGTGAAAAAAAAAGGCATTGATTGTGTAACACCTTATCTTTAAGCCTTATTTCCATGTATTTGACCATAATAGATACCATTTATGCAAAGTTTGAATCACATAAAATGCAAAAACAGAATTTTCCAATTTTTTGGTATTATTCATTTGGTAAAAATTATTTTAGAGACTGAAATTTGAAAATTTATAACTAATTCTATAAAAATTGTATAGAGGTGATTCAAGCCTCTAAAAGTAGATTAAAACATTCTCTACATGAAAAAAATATGGAACAAGACTTTAATTGTGCCAATTAATATAGTATTTAACACGAAAATTCACATGGTCATTTTACATCTTCCTAGAATTTTAGCCTTAACTTTAAAAATTTATTTCTCATTCTATATTGAGCCAATTCATGTATTCTTTATGTCATGTAAAATCCCTACATGTCTACTCCCAAACATATTTTTCTTGTACATTTATTTAATATAAACATGACACATCATTATCTTAAATCATTAAGGGTTGAAATATAACTTTAGCTTGAACAATTTTAAGAAAACTTACATATCTCTTACTATATAGCTCCAATTACTTTCAAATTGGTGGCTTATTAAACTTAAGGCATAAAAATTTCAAACATGTAGACCATTAGATTTTTGGAGCTCTGCATAATTTTATACTATCTTTTAAAATAACCAGCAATTACAGTGAGAATTTCAATGTTTCCAACTCTATCCAGTTTTAACCCCTAAATTTAAAAATTCTTTATAAATCATTCACTTATCTAATTTAAGTGTTCTTTGGCTTTTTGGAGAGTTTATCGTGTCTACTTTTAGAACATATGTGACACTTTCATAGAATGCTCGGTTTCAAATAGAGCACCCTTGCTCTAAGTACTAATGGTTATCTTGGACAATTATACATTTTAAACTTCATAACCATTATCATACAAATTATACATTATTTAAAATTGTCCAAAGCATATTCATAACATCATTAGAAACCTAAAGGAACATATCCAAGGCATCAAATAGAATTTATTGTTTACATATAAATTTTTACATAGTCTCAAAACATAACATCAATATTTGCATAATCATATCATTTATCATCATCTGCCTCCTTTCCTTTGCTCTTGGATTCCTTGCATTACTTGGCCCTACCATGTTAATTATTTTGGGGGTGATGAGATTCAAAGAATCCTAGTAGGAATCACCAATTATGCATGCATGTCATCACAAATGTCATAAAATCATCAAGTAAACATATTAAAGAGTAATATGTCATATTAATTCATAAAAATTTCAGCAAAGTTTCCTCTTAAAGAATAGACATCTAGGATTGAAACCCTTACATTTTCTCAACCAGAATAGTCACAAACATCATAATAGCAATATGACAATGCATAATGTAATGTCCCTATTTTTATGGGATGTTATAAAATAAATAAAAGATGAGAAATGAAAGGAGATAAAAAGGCTATATATAATTGGGTTTTAGAAGGAATTAATTTCTCATCTAATTTTCAAAAGAAGCTATGTTTCATTGTTAATTGGAATTAATTTTTCATAAGGTTCTTAGCAGAAATTAATTCCAGAACTTACCTCAGAAAATATGCAATATACTACTTGAATGAAAGTCCATTCCAAACTGAGCGCAATGGTATAAGTATTGCGTTCCCGAGAGATCTAGGTTAAGAGATTGACCAATTTGAAGTTACTGTAAATAGTAAAAAAGAAATAATAAAAAATTGATCTTTGGGTAAAATTACAAGAAAGAACCCAAAAAGAATGAATAATTACATTTTTACCCGGTTAAGGGGTAAAATGGTCATTTTTCAGATTAGAAGAAAAATGTGAATATTGAATTTAAACCCCAAGAAAAAACTTTGATATCATAAAATGCATGTGTAACTGGGAAAAACTGAGAGACATCGTTAAGCGTGAAGAAGGGCAAAGAGATTATTTTTCTAAGTTAAATGGAAAAATGAAAAAATTATATTTTGGCCCCAATAACTAAGAATGTTTGTAATTTAGTCCCGGAAGGAAGAAATTCACGTGGGGAAGGAAATGAAAATAAGTTTGGGGAAAATTACAGCTAATGACCTGAAAGTTTCAAAAATTATAAATTTACCTCGGGTTAAAGGTATTTTTGGAAATATGAGAATTTATAGTCAAAATGAAGCTCTTGATAAGCCTAGCCCAATGGAGTATGGCAAGGAGTTTATTAAGATCAAAATAATATTTATTGGGTAATTAGAGCCTAATATTAATATTTTACCCGATAAAAGTTATTTTAGATTACAGGAAAAGACAGTACGGATTCAAGGACAATGATTTGACCTTTCTAAAATATATTTTGGATTAAGATAATGATTTTGGACTAAAAGTAATTGTTGGATAATCCTGTACCAATTTAATGACAATTTTGGCAAAAATACTCAATTGGTACGGGTAAATTTAATCGGTAAAGAATATTTTGCTCCATTAAAGTAATTTTTGGCCAAAAATGAGCTCAAGACACGTCTGAAAAATGGTCAGGGACACCAAGGGAATTTCTTGAAAAGCCTTAATGAAAAGTAGCCAATATTAGTTAAAAATAATTACTATGGTTAACTTTATTACTTAATTACCTTGGGTTAGCCATTTGGACATCATCTTCTTGCCTCATACGAGTCTGAACTAGCAGCTGAAAGGGAGAAGAAGTCATGGAAATAAGGAGAAAAATAGAGAAGGCAGGAAGCAAAGTTTGATTCTCAAATTTCCAAGGTAATATTCTATGATCATTTTCTTGCATATCCAAGTGTTTGTGGTGATTTTTATGGATTATTTCTCTCTATTTTACCTCTAAAAATTTCTTCCTAGAGAGAGAGAGGAGAGAGAAAGTGAAGCCATGGACAAACCAAATCATAAAAAAGGATGTATAGGTCTTAAGCAACAAGATTATGCCATTAGATTGCAAATTAATCGGGTGGATATTTTTTTACAAATTTTTGAAATTTTTTGCCTATTTAGGGTTTGAAAAGGAAATGAAATTTCATGATTTTGACCCCAAAAATGGATTCCTTGGGTCTAAAATAGATAGATACAAGTATATTGTAAAAGAAAAGCTCAAGGGAAAACAAAATGGAATTTTTAGTTTAAATATGCCACTTTGTGAATGAGCTTAATGAATAAGTGGCTCATGGTAGTATTTCATGATGCTATAGGATTTCAAGAAGTGTTTTAAGATCAATGGAAGTGTCCACAAAGTTTGGAGATCATTAGAAAGCAAGAAGGTAGTTATTTTCCCTATTATGCTTAATATTGTCATACTTTGTTTCCATGATAATATGACTATGCCATATAATTGTTTGAATGCTTTATGATATATTTTCATTGTTGATTGAATGTTTGAAGGGTTTTATGACCCTAGAATATCCATTTTACAAAGTATTACTATGCCAAAATTTTTGTGGAATTGTATGGCATAATATGAAGTTATGATTTTCATTGATGATTTTATGAAATGATATGATGATGTGAATGTATAATTGGGTGTAACTACTGAAATTCTTTGAATCTCATTCCTTTCCAAATATTAACTATGTTAGGGCAAGGACATGGAAGTATTCAAACAAATGCAAGGGAAATGAAGAAGACGATGGAGAATTACTTGATTTTGCAAGTTATAATATTAAGTTGAGAAAATATGTATCATGTATGTATGAGATGAAATTCTATAATTATACATGATTATGTTCCTTAAAGTCCTCTTATGATATTATGTGTGGATTTGGAACAATAAATATTGATGCATGAGGTTTATGAAGTTTATTATATGAGTTTCGGCATAATTATGAACAAGATGACTAGTATTGATTTGAGTAGGGTAACTCTATTTGAAATAGAGCATCCTATATAAGTGTTATATATTTTCTTAAACTAGACATAACAAGCTTTTCATAGAGCTATAGAACACATAAATTGGATAAATGTATGAATTATAATGAATTTTTGAAGTTAGGATTCAAAACTGGACAGTATTGGAAAAACTAAAACTTACATTGTGAACACTGGATTTTTCAAAAGGCACTATAAAATTGTGTATTCCAAAAATTTAGTGATTTACATTTATGGAAAGCTCCAAGTCTGACGAAATGAATGCCATTGGTTTGAAACCATTTGGAGCTATAAAGAAGGAGTTATGTAATTTCTCCTAAAATTGTTCCAGTAGAGGTATTGTTTTGACCCATAATAGTTTAGTTAATGTCATGCCCTGTACAAGTTGAATGAATGTACGATAAAAATATTTCTAGAAAGTAGACTCACAAGGATTTCATATTACACAAAGAATGTATGATTTGGCTCAGGATATAATGAGATATGAATTTTTAAATATAAGGCTAAAATCCTGGGGAAGAGAAAATGACCAAATATATAGTAAACGTTTGAGGAATAAACTGTATAAATTGGTCAAGAGAATGATCTGTTCATATTTTTTTCATGTATAGAAGGTTTTTATCTATTGTTAGAGACTTGAACCACTATGAAAAATTTTTTCTAGAATTAGTTATGAATTTTCAAAGTTCAGTCGGTAAAGTGGAAACTACCATATGAACAGTAACCGAAAATTTTGAAAATTTTGATTTTCATTCTTATGTAATTCAAGTTTATGATCAAGTATAATCATACTTAAAAGGATTCTAATTCATGGGAAATTAGTCTAAATGTAAGGTGTTACACATAAAATATCAAAAAATATTATAAGATAACATAATGCAATAAAAGGCAAGTTGCTATCTTGGACTTCCACAAGCTTTCTTGAACCTAAATGCAACACCAAATAACCACTTAGGCCACTAGTTCAAGTGGTTCCATTACAAAGTATCAATGGAACCCTAAAAGCCTATATAACTTGTCTTAAACTATCATGAATCTATCACTTGTTTCTAAGGCTTTTCACAATGAGCAACTCATTTTTGGGATTAGAATCATGAAATTCCAACTCTAACTCACTCCCCTATCCTGGCCAAAATGAATACTAAGGGAGGAAGAGGTGATTTTTCATGCCACTTGCTTCCATCTCTTGGAAATCATTCTTTCTCAACTAGTACAAGCTTTCTTCCAGGTTTCTTGCATGAAAACTCACTCCCTTCACTATTCATTGCCTAGGCTGAAACTCAACTTAAGAGAGAGGAGAAGTGAACTCCATGGATTCATGCTAAACAACTCAAGAAATTAGCTTGAAGTGGTAGTAAGTCTTACCACTACCTTAATCTTCAAGTCTTCAAGCTTGTCTTCCCTTTCCTTCTTCCCTTTCTCTACATGGTCTCTCTTTCTCTTGGCTAAAATTTGCAGCTACTTCTCTCTCCTTTCTGTTTCAATTTACATGTCGAAATGAGAGAGGAAAGTAAGGATAATATCTTGCCAAAATCACCTTGGTTAAGTGACTAAACCCTTGGTTGGTTAACTAATGCCTTCCTCATTAAGTTTTTCTTCAAAAATAAAATTAAATTTCTTTATCCCATGTGCTGCAAGGAAGTCACATATGTAGCACACCAAATGGCTACAGGAGAGATATCAAATAGAGGGATTTAATCATAGTTACTTGCCTTGACCTTAGTTACCTTTTCCAAGTACTTCTTAAAGAAGTATTTTCAAAAATCAATTAAATAATGGAATTTCCCACTTGGGCAGCTACTGGTCATGTCAATCTCAAGGGAAATATCACCGAATGCATATTTTTCTTAGTTCAGATATATTCTGTACCGATAAATTTTGCCTGAACTAGTAAAGTTACTTTTGTAGTATTTTGTCATTTTACGGGTACAAGATTAATCTACATTTGGATATGTATTTACTTTAATATCCTATCTCAAAAAGTATCTGTTTGGGGTCCACATACTTTTCCTCTTACTTTTCTACATTTTGTGAGGCCCACAATATCTTCTTTTTCTGTATGCAATTACTTTGTAACGCTCGGCATTAAATTTTTTTCACATTAAATCAGTTAGTCTCTATGCAATATAACATTGGCTCCAGCATGTCACAAGTTTCGTTTTAACAATAACTTTTCATATTTATGAAATCACTTTTGAGTCAGGTTAAAAACACAAATATTTATTCTTTTGAGTTCTTTCTCATAATTTTTCCAGGTACCAAACTTTAAATAATTCTTTTTATTATACTTTCAAATTGATCTATTTTTCAATCTCAACCTCTTGACTATCCAATACTTATATCATTGTGCTCAACTCGTTAAGGGATTCTATTCAACAAGTATATTGCATAATTTTCAGTTCTACAATTAATTTCTGGTAGGGACTTTATGAGAAATTAATTCTAAATAAGGACCAAATATGTGAAATTACCATCTTATTTCTTTTTTTATCTTTTCATGCATCCCGTGCCACAATCCCATACCTTTATACATACAATGGTATTCTTCATGCAGTTTTGGATGTTACAAATTGAGGACAATTTTGGAAAAAGAATTATATTTCACTACAAAGTGAATGAGGTTAACTAACTTTGTTAGTATGTATAAAGTTTTTTTTCCTTATAACTGAGGTTGGGGGGAGTATCTTGATTAAATAATTTAATGAAGATAATCCTACTATCTTGAGGATTTTGTAGATAGGGGAATAACAATGAGAAGCACATTCAAAATATATCCTGCTTTTTATTTTAAATATTTATCATTTAGAGCATTCACTAATCAAGTATTATTGGGGAATGAACGTTCTCCTCTCTTCTCAACTCTCTGTGTGCATGCCAGAGGCAGTGGCGGACACACGTATAGCTTGGGAGGGGCCATGCCCGCCCGCCCGCCCCCCCCCCCCTCCTTCTCCCTCTCCTTATATATATATATATAAACACACATTAATATACAGTTAAACATAATAATGTAATATATATACACACACATATATAAACTCATATATTACACACAATAAATAAATAAATAAAACATATATATGTACAATATTTATTATTGATATATTTAAAAAAAATAAAATATAAAATTTATATATAAATGTATTGAAAATATAAACTTTTAATATGTTTTTTATAATTTTTCTTAAAATTAATATATTACATATATGGTTTCACTTTAAATATATTTTGAAAAATTAATTTACAAATTTATCATTTCACTTTATATATATACACATAATTTATCATTTCATATTTTTTTAAGTTATAAGAATATTTTGAAAAATTAATTATCATAAATATTAAAAAATTAAATTAATAATACAAAATATATATTATTTGTCAAAATTTTGGCCCCCCATAATGGTTAAGCTGTGTCCGCCCCTGGCCAGAGGTGTATCCACTGTGAAACAAAAGGCTGGTTTCCAATACTAGTGATCTAGCCTATACTGTGTGAGTTGAGTACAACAAGCTTTTAGATTCAAGGTATATTTTCTTCCTCAAAAACTAACAGTTTCCAAATAGAAAGATAAGGAACCTGCATCGATTGAGACCTAATAAGCAATTCTCCTATGGTCTTCTTAATTATTATCGTTTCTTAATTTTTTCTACTAAAACGTAGTTTAATTATATTAAAAAATTTTTATCTATTTGTGCTATGAGAACTCTATAGTACTTACTATAACCAAAGAAATATTATGAAGTTGTTAAGTGATAATTCATAATATATTTTTCAATGTAATGTTGTAATGTGTTTAATGAGTGGCTATAGATCAAATTATGTTGTGGTATGTATATTTATGTAATGAAATTGTTGATATTAAGAGTAGTTTATTATATACTCATTTATTTAATGTGAAAGATCAAAAGGGAAAGAGTCAAAATATTATTAATGAAGTTAATCTCATTAATTTAATTTAAAAATTCAACCAAAATATTTTATTTTGATGGCATATAAAAATATAAATTTAAATAATAATTTTTTTAAAAAATAATATTTTAGCCCCACTCATCACAAGTCCTAGCTATGCCACTAATTGTATAAAAATATATTATTGTTACAAAAGAAATGACGACGTATAAATTTAGTGAAAGTAAGAGAATTTTGAAAGTTGACCCAAAAAAAAAAGAGAGAATTTTGAAATGGAATAAACTGAGAGAATACTTCTAATTTATTAGGGTATTGAATACTTAGTGTATACTCTATTTTATTTGTATTCAAATATAAAAATAATCAATAAGAATTATAATGGCATAAACAGTAAACATTTTTAAAAATATTTTTTATCTCTTGATTGCAAACCTGGAGTGTGAAAAGGATCCAGATCAGGTAATGTAAGATTCTATTTTATCGTAATATATTGATTATGACTGATTAATTAATTAACATCAGAATTTAAAATCTTTTTCTTTTCTTGACACTAGCAGATTTCGATGGCAATTCCAAAAGCAACTAAGTTTTTTATTTTTTTTTCTTTTAGGACTCGTTTGGTTCATTTACAGGCCTTCCATGTAAAGGTAATAGGCTTCACATCACCTGAGTTTTGAGCGTTTAGTTGGACATTTTATAGATGATCCGGATTACTTAGGTGATTCTGTAGAGGTGATCCGGATTACATAACATTTTGCATGTGAAGGTCTTTACATAGGTGTAATGAGATACAAAAAGACATTAATACTCTTATGAAAATACATGTTGACAAATTCACTTCTAGGGCTAAGGGCAATAAGGTCATTTCATTTCTATTCTTATTTTTTTAATATAAAAAATTAATATCATTTCATCATTATTTATATCTTATCAAACAAACTCACATGTAATCACTATCCCATTATATTACATTATATTACTCTCATGTAATTGAACCAAACAGGCCCTGGGCCACGCATGCTTAAAGGATCTAGTTACTTATCAATTGTGGGAGAACTAAATATTTGTCATTTTGTAAGCTTATATCACAAAATTAACATTTAGGTTCATATAGGAAAAATTATATTTAAGGTCCTTAAGTTGAATATGTTTATAATAAATGACTCTAAAATCTAAAATGATTTTGGAAGATCCCATGAGTTATTCTTTCAATGATAAAATTAAACTACTCTTACCAATTGTTGTTGGTTTGAGTGCTACAATGTTGGATATTTGGTTGGAAGGTGAATTCATAGGAACAAACCTAGCTGAGAGTTAGGATAAGTCCACCATTTACTCTTAATACCTTAAGAGAAATTAATTCTTATTGGATACTACTATTATAAAAAAAAAAAAGAAAACTATTCATTTATTATATGAGTTTATTACTATTCAAAAAAATTTTTTGGTATATATTGTTCAAATTTTTAAAAGGTAAAAGCATATTTTTAATTCCTTAATTTTATACTAGATTTCATTTTAATTCATTAACTTTATTTTATTCCTTTTCCTTTAATTTTTAAAATATAATCAAAAGTTTTCCTATTATTAATACTGGTCAACCATGTTAAACCCAAATACTGGCAAAACATTATTTAATATTGAAATATGTCAATTTTCACTACCAAATTATTAATATCAATATATATTCATTAATCTTAAGTTTAAAATATTTTTAAATTAAATTAAAAAATTAAAAACAACTAATTACAAATAACTGACTTTTAAACAAAAATTAATTTTGAGATTTTTTATCATAAAAAATAAGTTAAATAAATATGTAAGTATTTAAAAATACTTTGTCAGTATTTGAAAATATTGTCAAATATTTTCTGTTAACATAATTAATGATATTAATGATAAGAAAACTTTTGATTGTATTTTAAAAATTAAAAAAATAAAGTAAAAAAATGAAATCTAATAAAAAATTAAGTCACTAAAAGTGCGCTTTTACCTTTTTAAAGTTAAAAAAAACAGCATTTTTATATTATGACCCATTTCTATTTCAAATTACAATTTCATCATTAAAAAACTAGGGTAAAAAAAGGGCAAATGGATTCGAGCATTTAAGGACTAACGAATTTTGCCACCCAAAAAATAAAGAAAATTATAAAATAAATTTGAAACTGAATGAATTACTTTAGCATGCTTCGTTGGTCAGAAAAACAATTTAGCATGCTTCAAATTTGTAAAATTTTTGAAACAATGGACAAAGCTTAACAATCAAAATACTATCTTGACCTTTTAAGAACAGAACTAACAACTAAATTAGTGTAAGAAGTTTAAAAATTTTGCAGTCAACTCTCATCACCTTGAAAGTTTATTGGTCTTAATATTTTAAAAATATTTTAATCCTGACTCCCACTCTATGGAAAGAATATTATCAAAATTGATGACGTGGCTTATTCCAGTCCAATGTGACCCGCCGTTTCATAATTAATGCGTACATTTTGCAAAAGCTAACACAAAAACTGATAAGAGTTTAGTGTTTCTGCACCGGAGTAACTGACATTTTTTTTTTCAATGACTTTGCTCAAATAACAAAATCTTACCGTAAGAATAACTAACGCGCGCGCACACACACATATATCTCCTTTTGTCCAGGATTTACGATAACATATAACTTCTATGAGCACAATTAATCGCTTTATGTAAAATTGAGACAAGTTGTTCCACACTCAGTTCAATAATGTGTGCAATCGGAAGATTGAGACCCAGATGATATTCCTCTTCATTGAAGTCTACCTTCTTCAACGTTGCTTTGTAATTCCTAGCAGCTGATCTTGGGGGACCTCTAGCAATTGCTACCTGTAAAACAAGAAGATATCAGCCCGTAGGATACAACAATTCTAGAGCTTGAACTCACCATGACTCACTTGAGAGCTGATACAACATTCCTACAAGAAATTCCTCTCTCTCTCTCTCTCTCTATATATATAAACACATACACGTATATACCTTACCTCAGTTTTCCATCAGGGAATTATTTAGACCTCTCTTCCATAGTTTTGAAAAATGGAATACTAGTACCGTTCATATTTTGACAAATAAGCAATTCTGGCCTGAAATTTAGAATCCAAGTCTACCATTTATAACTAGATTACTCTAGGGTCTCAGGAAGGAGAAATAGACAACATAGATCGACAAAGACAGCGTGTAACTCTAGGTTTTGCCCAGATTCTGGGTTATGGACACAGTAATGGGGTGCATGATTTCCATCTACTTGTTCATGACAGCAAAATAGGAACTTACAAATGTTGGAGAGATCATGAGAGACTTCTACTTTCTCAAAGTGGGTGATCATATTTTTGGCCAAATCTATGAATTTCAGAGAGGGCTCTGATAGAATGAAGAATTTCAGAGTATAAATTCTCTGAATACTTGTTTTATTCATGGTGAGAAGTGATCACATAAATAGGAGATGGCAAGAAGTCTGCCATTCAATCCCAAAAAAAAAAAAACAAAATTCAGGAAAATATTCTACAATAAAGTCATAACAAAGCAGCAAGAACTTAGAGCTAAATCAGGAATTAAAACATTAACAAATCATAGTACAGTTCCTTTGGTGGAACTATACAATCCATCCTTTTCTACCGAAGGAGCATTATGAATTCGCTCCTAAGCAAGCAAATCTTGCTTCTTATAATAATAATTGCCCTTCAGTTCAATCAAACAAGGGAAAGGAATTGGAATATCATGTGTAAACAAAATTGTATCGTAGATAAGATTTTACTAAGTGGACCCAATGGCATGCTTTTGCAAAATATCAAAGAGGAAAACCTTATTTAGACAGATAGGTGCATTTTAAGCTTCATCCTCCACATATTATTTCTTTTGATTTAATCCTTCAGTCATTAAAATGTCAATATTGCCCTTCTGTCCTATTTTGAACCAAAAATTAATGCTAAATCAAACATATTGTTGGCTTGGATATTTTCGACTTATCCATCACCATTTACTCATACCTAAAATTGCTCCCTTCAAGTCAGCAACATGTTAAATTTAGCTTTACTTTTAAGAAGAAAACAAGATTAAAGGAATGTTAAAAGCATTTCAAATGATTGAGGGACTAAATTGAAATAAATGATCTAGGGAGGACACCATTGAAACAACCCGAGTCTGTCAAGGACCAAAATAGGGTTTTCCTAATAAGAGAAAAATGTGATCTCATATGCCTGAAAAGGGCATTAGGACCCACTTAAAATGGTCAACATCAGTCTCTAGTTTTTCTGCTATTGGGATCATAACTCAAACAAAATGTAAATGTAATTTAAGGGGTTTATTGAAACATCTCTGTTTAAGTGAACCAATCTAAATGTTTAGTCAAAATTGATGAGGAACTCACACAATGTCTCTTTCCAAGCTCGAAGAGCCAAAATTTCCATTCTGTCATAATCTTCCCATCCACTTTAGCTGATATATTGATCCAACTCGTGTGAAAAAACTCCACTTTATTCAAATCATCAGTCAGTCCACTCCCTATGGCTTTAACATATGCTTCTTTTAAGCTCCAATACCTGCAAAGCATACACACATTTGCCTGCTAAGCATGTTCTCCCACCATTTAAAAGTATTACTCTCTATTTACAAAATATCCCACTTGTTCTGTAAATAAAATTAATATTAAGAGCTGATGGTAACTGACATTGATTTATTCATACAAGACTTAAGCAATTCCAGATCCCACCTTAGGTCCTACATTGTATTTGAAAAAAAAAATGTAAAGGTTCATTTGATACTTGATATCTACAAGAATATATAATTATTGAATTACTGATGTTCTATAAATTTATAGATAAATTATTATAGGCAATCTTTGCAACAGGGCATCAGTAAAACAGTTCCATGGAATGAAACGAGGTAAGCACCCAGTGTTTAACTGATGTCATTTACTGAGTCATATTTTATCAAGTACTTTGATTTTGTTCTTGAAAAATGTGAAGAAAAAGAAGAGTATTTTTTTTTATCAAAATATAGCTAAGAAAATGGAAGTGAGTGAAAGCGTTATAAAGAAACCTTACAAGTTTCCACAGCCATGTTGACGCAGGTAAAATTAGAAAAGAGCATAGTTGAAAAATAAAATAAAATTCTAAGTATAATCATACCTATAAAATTCAATTAATACATCATCAGAAGTTCCAGCATTGACTATGTTATCCCATTCAAAACTTGAAAAATATGATGAGAAGTTTTGAATGAATCCTGTAATTGTTTCTTTTTGAGGAGCATCATAGGACACAATATCTAATCCCACAAGGCATATGGGTTCCGAAGCTATGCCCACATAGTCACCATGATGGGATACATTGAAATTAAAATTGGGAAAACTGTGACCATCTTTATTATATTCCTGAAAAAAGGGTTAAAAAAAAAAAGGGCAATAAGGAAACAAGAACTATAATTTGTATCCCACTCGCAGAAACTAACGAAGGATAATTAGTATGATTAATACAGAGAAATGAAGTCGATACCGTCATGTATTGAAATTTGAGCTAGAAAATTAGAGATTCCTCAATAAAAGATAATTTGCTTAGTTTTTCTAGCTTCAAGTTCATGAAGCAAATCAATCGTCAATATTTGTGGAGCTTACTGCATGTTGTAGATAAAACAGAGGTATAAAACACTCTGTAGAGAAAAGGTTTAGCTGAAGAATTAAACTTATGCATACAAATTAATAAACAACT
The DNA here is from genome assembly GCA_026686845.1 of Adenanthera pavonina. Classification (NCBI taxonomy): domain Eukaryota; kingdom Viridiplantae; phylum Streptophyta; class Magnoliopsida; order Fabales; family Fabaceae; genus Adenanthera; species Adenanthera pavonina. The sequence goes on from JAIVEN010000018.1 coordinate 17,429,827, forward strand.
ATACTTGTTTAAGTCTTACAGGAAAATCAATCACTTTCATGTCTTATAACTAAGATCAATGAATTAGGGCAGTTAACAAAATAACTAAGGCAGTTAACAAAAGTTACCACACAGACATGAAAGTTACCGCAAAGATCATAGCAGTTCCCAGGCCCTTATCCAGTATTTAAAAAAATAAATAAATAAATAAACAAAATAAATAAATAAATAAAGTTTACACTGGGATTTTGGAAATATATAGACATTAAAATAAGATCCACTTCTCACATTAAAATATCCTGCTTTCTGTTAAAATTTTGGTCATTCAGTTAATTAAAATTTTCTAACAAAGAACACATAGTTATGCTGGATAAGTATTGTTACTCTGTATGAAAAATTCTGTAGTACGTTTTCCTTTATTCAACTCAGTTTTGTTTAGTGACATGATCAAGAATTGAACGTCACTTGAGTTAACCAAAACAAGAAATAATTGCACTCCATGACATTTTTAAATTATTTTATAAGTAAAAGATTCATCAGATCACCAATCGTTAGAAAAGCTTAAGATTTTAAGAATTATATCAAAACATATGCTTATAACACTGCCTTAACTGACATAATGGGCAAGACAAGTTTAAGTTGTCAATGACTCATTAACAGAAATTTCTTGCTTACCTACATTTTACAGGGTGCGATTTGTTGGGGGTCAATTCAATTGCATCTTTTGACCCTGATCTATTGGTGAAATTACAACTTCCCCTTTGATTAATAAGATTAAGCACATTCCAACTTGATTTAATATGAAATTTTGTCAGGTAATTGACTCACAATCTATGGCTCAGAAAAAAGATAAAAGAAAAAAAAAAAGAAAAAACTCTCAGTCAAGGGGACACAACAAAAATCATTACATTCCTGTCAAAATGTCATGTTCTCCAATGGGTATCTCAAAAACACGTAATTGGTACAGAAGCTAACTTGGACAAGAAGCAGAATATTGCAAAAAGTCATATTCAATCTAGTCAGAATGTTCTAAATTTTGTAAATCAGGAGGAAGAGTGCAATAAGAAGATCAGCAAAACAAGGCTGCAATGTTCAATTACCCACTGCCCTTTTTCTCTTCTTAATTAACACATTGGTAAGATAAATTATATCCCCCTCCCCCTCCCTAGGATCCTTTTCTCAACACTTTGACATCTTATTAATTGGTTGCAACATGTAAAATGCAGCTCTCTCTCTCTCTCTCTCACACACACACAAACACACACACACACACACACACACACAAAATAGCACAGAAGAAAACAAATTTGCTTGCATGCATGCAGGCAAAATCTAACATTAAGTCACAAAAGGTGGATGTCAAAAGAATTTGCTTCGGGTTGTCTAAGGGTGGAGAACCTGTATAGCTTGAAAGAAATCTCAGGTTCAATCCACTGGGCCACCCCGTAGCAGGGAAAGAAATATTTGTCTTAAAAAATAAGGGAAAAAAAGTTGACACTTAGAAGCAAAAAGGCTAATGTTCATTCTTTATCCTGGCTTGAATAAATTATTCTTAGTTACTGCAGAATGAGAAATGAGAATCAAGCATGTCCGCAGAACACATATGTTGAGGTTTGCCTTCCTTTGTTTTGGGAGATTACAGTGAGGTGGGAAGTCAACACACTTGCCAAATGTATATGGGAAATGCATATGTATTGCACAACAGTGTACAATCCAAATGTAACTTATAAAGAAACAGAAAAACGCATTAAGGAGACCAAACTTTATTAATCAGCAAATCACATTTCTTTGGGGTCTTTTTAGTTCCAAGAAATAATCATACCAAATATGGTTTTCCTTCCAATGTCCGTTTTATGATGATTTTGTCATATGGGATATTCATCACTTCATGTACAAGAGCATACTGAAGCATTCGGCTCACAAGTGCCCGCTTCCTATCTTCCATCTTAATAAACCTACCAGTGCACAAGTACATCTAACAGTCATGAATCCTACAAAAGCTGTTTGTATATTTTCTGAACAAACTAAAAATAGCCACCTAACTTCAAATGCATAAGCTTATTACCATATTCCTTTGTAAAATTTTTAAACACTGCAACTGACAAACAAAATTCATATAAAATTCACACAAGATAAGCAATCCTTCACGCAAGAACATGCTATTCCATATTCTGATAATCAGAATCTGATTCACCTGCAACCTGCATATTCTCCAACCTAATGATGAATACACAATAGGATTCAATTGACCAAACAAGAAGAAAAAGTTATCTGTTAGGGCCCAAAACTGGAGAGCTTCATAATACCCTGCGTTATTGTCAATTAGACTTTTCAAGGAGGTATGAAAGTGCATTTGACATCACATTTTGATCCAAAACCTTAAGGGATTAAGGCTATAGGCTAATCTACTTATAGAATCATCTAAATATCTAATTCTATACAATCTGAGACTTCCTCATTCTCACTAGTACCTCAACAATCTGCCTTTCAAATGTGAGCACATTCAGACGTATATGCACCCCTTTTTTGAGTACATTTGTAACATCCCACAATCATATCCCAAGCATGCTTAAAAGTGTCCACCTCCTTTCACCTTAGAAGATCCTCCGCTCTTCAACTTAGAATGGACATCACCATCACCAACCCACCTTACATGAGTCCCATCTTCGTCTATGAAAGGACTGCATTGCACCACTTATCACTTGCGTGTGTTCCTAGCAATCTCTACAATGCATACAATTTAGGTCAGACCTGTCTTAAACTAGAGTTGTGCCATACCTCCACAATTCACAAGCTGGAGCCACACCCATAACAAGTGTCTCAAACTGGAGCTGCCACTCTATCCAAGCTTTTGCATGGCAAACCATCAATTTTGATTCCAAATGTCGGAAGTTTGTAAGGGATTAAACTCAAGAAGCTTCAAGATACTAAGAGATCACTGTCAATTGGTCCATACACGAGAACCTACAAAAGTATCCATGACTGACTCCATAGATAATGCAGATGTTTCACCAACAACCATCCTACCATTCAGTATTGTTCTTCATCTGATTCCTCTTTAGTACTGTCAAAGCATCCATGCTAATCCTGATTCCTGAGAACTTTACTACCTCCAATTGCTGCAAAGTTGCACCCAATCTTCTGTAATTAGGCCAGTGAAATTAGACTTTTCTTCAACTGTTGAACATGCCTGAAGTTCTCCAAACTCTTGACCACTCCTTCATGCATCTTAATCTTCACTAATCCAATCCCCAACACCTAGCATGGGTGTCTGCTACCTAGTACAACCACACTTATATCATGCAATTTGTAGGAATCAAATCATTCCTCGTGTGATGGAAAATGGGAATGGCATGCCAAATCCAAAGTCCAAGTGGAGCTACACTTTTCTTCATCCATCACTAAAACCACCAAAGGAATTGTCCTTCTCCACCTTACCCTTCAGCATTAGAAGGTCCCTAAGTGGCTCAGTTGCCAACACTTGAAGCAAATTCCTTCCATCACCTCTTATTTCAAACTTCCCTTTGACTTTCCAAGGGAAGACAGTAGGAATATAGACTAAACTTGTTATTGAACTCCACAGTCCGGTCCTTTGGGCCCAAAGCCAAGGATTTTTAAAATAATTGGGGATGTCATCATCATATGGACTTTCCAGGGTTAAAGTAGACTTGACAACAGTATCCCCCAAAAAAAAAATTGACACCATATCTTAATTAGATATTAGATCATGGGCCAATTCCTTATATACTCATGTCAAAAATCTAATGTAAGACTTCCTCACTCACACTTTTACCTTAACAAGCTATAGCTGCAAAAAAAAAAAAACTGCCGATATGCAAGGGATGGGAAGCAAAGAAAAATTAACACAAGCCACAGATTCCTTCATGTGATTATGAATATCAAAGATACTGATATCTATTCATAGATAATGATATCAGAACTTATTACTTCACATTCTGATTATGTGCAACTCTAATATTCTTTACCGAATATGAATACACACTGTACTGAACTGGATTAAATTGACCAAAAAAGAAATAAAGAGCTGAACGAAGTGTCGAACATCATAGAAAAAGCAGATCGTCTATTTTTATCAATAATCAAACAATGATGGATCATGTTGAATAACTAGTAATTACACAATATTGAGAATTAAGGAGTTAGGAGTAACCTGGTGATGGAGGAGTGGTCATGGGAAGGTATAAGAGAGAGAGCACAGAAGAAGTTGTGGAGATGCGGGTCCCACTTGGAAATGTCTACGACCCATCGCCGAACGCCATCCTCCATTGTTAACCACTGCAAATGCAAATCTACAAGTGCTTCATGTGGACTTAGTTTCTAAAGGCTTTACTTTTACAAGTATTAAAACAAAAAGAATGTGACCAGAAAATTTAGAAGAAGACAGGGAAGCCGGCCAGGGACGGCAGCGGAACAAGTCGTTGGCCCGACGAGTGAGAACATGGACATTGAGGGGATCGTATTTGGTGCACATCTCAAGGATCGGATGGGAATCTAGTCTAGACAAAATTTGAACGGTTTAGATTTTATTATTTTAGATTTTATGTTTTATATAGTAAAAGTAAAATATTATTTTTATAATTTGATAAATTTAATATTAATATTATTTTATATTATCCATCATTTAAAATCATATTAAAAAATTAAATTATCTTCAAATCTGATTTAGAATAGTTCCATGAGTTGTACACCACCTTTCAAATCCATTTATGAGAATATTGTGTGTATTGAAATGTAAAATTATTGTATCCAGATTTTTTCACTTAAAAAAAAGGAAAAATTGGGTTTTCATGACAACAAAACCCAATCCAATAGTTTTGATACTTTAGGGAGATTTAATATCAATAAAGGATCAAGTTTATTTTCCCAAAAAAAAAAGTAAAAGATAAGATAAAATGATAAAAATGCCTTTCAATGAGAAAAAGGATTCATAACAACAAAGAAAAAATACCAACAAAAGACTAAATATATAACCAAAAATATTAATGAAGAACCAAACTTACCATTTTGCATTCAACTTTCCTAGGTAGACTTGAAAATGTCCAAATGTGACTCAAAAATTTTCACTTAAGACTAAAAAATTTTCAACTAAAACTTGAATTTTCACACCAAAAAAAAATTGGTTAACTTCACGATTTCTAATTGAGACTCAAATTATTCTAGTTGATATTTGAAATTTTCTAACTGAAACCAGTAGCAACTAAAGATTTTAAATTATTTCATTTGTTTCATGGGTAGAAAAGATTAGGGAAAATGATAGTTAAGGACCAAAATATTTAATTAATGTCATTTTATGATCCATACTTTATGAAATGGCGAAAAGAGACTTTGGTCCTAAATTGATAAAAAAAGATTGATCTAAAATGACTAAACTACCCTCCATGCTACCTACTTTCTAGTTCATTCCATTTCTTCAACATTGTGGCCTTCAAAAATTCCCTCCTCCATCACATTTCTTCTCCTGCCATGTTCTCCCTCTTCCCTTCTTCATTTAGTCTTCATTCCATCTCAACCAGTACTTCCTGTTGAATTAAGAGTTTTGATGATTCCAAACCAACAATCAAGAGCTTGGATTGAAGATATCAAAGGAGCTTAAAGTGTTTCAAGTGAAGAATTTCTAAGTAATTGCTGCTAGATCTTCCGGAGGATCTTTAGCTTTAGTTATGAATGGGTAAAAGATTTTGATTTGAGGAAAAGATGTTTTTAAACCTTGATTTTATGTTAAATCTTAACTCATTTGAAAAACACCCACAAACAGACGAAGTTTGAGAAGTTTAAACTGAACTGTCATATGCGAAATTCGAACTTTGTCTTTGGCAATTCGAATTTCGAGCTAAAACTGAACAAGTCTGAAGAGATGTCTCTCTGTCAGACGAATTTTGGTTCCCCAAAATTTGAATTTTCATATGAGTCTGAAAGAAGCCTTTTTGTGTCAGACAAACTTCAAGTCTTCAAAATTTGAATTTCAGATAAAATGAAATTTGAGAAAACCAAAGAAATTCGTCTGAAATAATGTTAAAGTTCATCTGAAATCAAGATGAAATTAAGTTTCAAAAATACTATCTAGCAGACGAACTTTGACTTTCCAACATTCGAATTTTCATATAAGTCTGAAAGAAGCTTCTTTGAAACAGACGAACTTTGAATCTTCAAAATTCGAATTTCAGACAAAACACAACTTAGGAAAATGGAAGAAATTCGTCTGAAAAAATGTTAAAGTTCATCTGAGATCAAGAATAATTTAAGTTTCAAAACTACTTTCTGTCAGACGAACTTTGAACATTAAAATTCAAATTTCAGAAGCTAAGGTTGTGAGTCTGTTGGAATGAAATGTTGACATACGAATGACAGAGTTTTGTAACTTCGAATGTTGAAGTTAGTCTGAAAAGAATCTCTCTGACAGACGAACTTCACTCTTTCAACATTCGAATTTCGAAGAAAGTGAACTATTGTGCCTCCTTGAACGTACTGGGAACAGACAAATTTTGGTCTTCCAAAATTCGAATTTCAAGGGTATTGTAGAAAATTGAAAACACTGTTCATACTTAACAGAAAAACTTTCTTCTTGAAAATTTGTATGTCACAACGTGAAAACATTTTATAAGTTTCAACATTCGAATTTCACTTCATGAACAGACGAACTTCGTGCTGTAACGTTAGAAGCTTTAACCTTCGGTTCCTTCGAAATTCGTCTGTTGACTAACCAAAATTCGAATTTCAGTATGTCAGAAGCATTAAATGCGGTTGGTTAACGGATAGTTTTTCAGAGTAACTGTTGGATAACTTCCCCAACGGATAGTTTTGTCTCTAACGAATAGTTGGGACCTAAATCTATAAATACAACAACATTTGAAGTTGTGGGTAATGAATCAAACTTGTATATACTGAATTTCTGCTAAATCATCTTCTCAAAAGCTTTTACCATCTAACTTCAATATCTGTACTTTAACCTTCATATCTACTCTATTTAAAAGAGTTATATCTTTGTAAACAATCTACTCTTCATCTGGAAGACAGATTTACTTGTGAGGGAAAATCACAAGGGGATTGGGAAGCACATTGTAGAAGTGCTTAGAGAGATTGAGAAAGCTCCAGAAAATAGAGCATACTCGTTGTACTGAGGCATTAGCAAGAAGCCTGTTGAATTTTTGCTGTATAGTGGAAAAATCTCAAGAGGTGTCTTGGGGACTGGACGTAGGTCAAGTGGATAGACCGAATCAGGATAAATTAATGAGTGTTCTTCTCTCTATTATTACTTTTTAGTTTACTTTGTTTATACATTGCTTTATTACACTTTACTTTCTTCACCCATTTGACTTTGTGCAGAAAAATTTCAATCTTCCCAATTCACCCCCCTCTTGGGAAGTCAGCCTTGCTAACGCTTCCCTCCATTGTATTTCTTCTTCTCTTCTCCATCGATCCTTCCCTCTATCAGTGAATGCTCCCCAAGTAAGCATCGAACTTTCTATTATGTGCTTAGCATCTCCTCACTTAAAGTCAAGCTTGGCAAATGCAAATCATATTGTAGCTTTTAGGAATGGATGTGTAAATGATGCCTTAAGTTAATTTGAACCATTTTTAAGTTAAGTTGAACCTTTTAGGTGAGAAAACAATGAAAAACATAGACTTTGTATCTTGGTGTTCATGTTCAACCTTTCTTTTTCCTTGACTATTTGTTTTGTGGGGTGGGTATTAGACATTAATTTATTTCTTTCATGTTAATCCCCGTTATATTATTCATTGCTCCATGAGTGTTAATTAAGGGATGATTTAGTAGTAAATATTGAAAGGTAATTTGAGTGTTAAATATTTGAAATTTTATTAGTAAAAAATGGGACATCAGTTGGAAATTCATTATTGTTATTAATAAATCATGGTTTGATAAAGTAACATATTATAACATATCTCCATTTTCTTTCTTTCTTTCTTTCTTTGTTTTTTTTTTTTTTTGCCAGGTTGATTTATAAGTGGTAGAATGGGAAAGGAATTTTTTTGTTATTTTCATTTTGATGGAGAAATGGTTAAGATGACATTTTGCATTATGATGGAAGGCAATCAAAGTGGAAGTTTGATTAAAGAAGAAACCTCACTTGAAGAAATAATACTATTAATATCATCATCTATCAACTATGATGTTAATGGTTCATAGTTGATATATGCATTGAAGTTTGATAGTACAACATTTTTAGACTTCATAGATGATGAAGGGGTAAAAAAATGATCAAGTTCAATAACAATTTCTCTCGAATATACATCATTGAGAATGATAATCAAAGTATAGAAGCAGCAATAGAGTCACCTCAAGGGTAAGTTTCTAAATGTACATAAATATAATAATCATGTTATTGTTGAAAGGAAGTAATAAATTTGTAATAATTGAACATGCAGGATAGGGCATATAAATTGTGATTCACACTTTGGCTCTCCTTCTAGGCATGAGATGTGAAACACCTTACTATATGACCTCATTTTCCATGTATTAGATTCTTACTAAGCCCAATTACTCATGTTTAGAAGCTTGAATCACTTAAGGGAGCAAAATAGAAAAATTTATTTTCCTAAGTTACTATTTATTTGTTAAGTCTTTTTTACCAACTAAACTTTGAAAAATCATAACTAAATGTAAAAAAAATCATATCAATATGATTCAGTCTCTAAAAATAGTTTAAAATCATATCTACATGGGAAAAATATGAAATAGTAACTTTAATGTGCCAATTTGTGCAATAAATTTCGTGAATTCTATTGTTCATATGGTCAATTTCTTGTTTTCTATATTTCTGGCACTAACTTTAAAAATTCATAATAAATCTTACACATATCTAATTAAGGTGTTCTTTTACTCTTTGGAAATATCTATTTATCTACTTTCCAAGCATATATAATACATAAATAAAATGTTTTGTTTCATCTAAACAATAACTATCTAACCAATCAGTCCTCAAAATAGGCAGATTTACATATTAACTTCCAAAAATAATATCATAACATGTTTACATGGGTTAAACTTGTCCAAACTAAATTCTTAGCATTACAAAACACTTAAGAGAACATGATGGCAACAAAGCATAGCTTCATAAATTCACATATGATTTTATACAAAATTGCAAGGAAATAGGTGATAATTGTAACAATAATTCTAATAATCACTAATCTTCTCCTTGCCTCTTATCTTCTTGGTGGTCTTGCCATTATTTGAACCTATCATGTTAGTATTTGGGTGAGGAGATTTGGAAATCCTAGTAGCAAAGATTATTTCATGCGTTTATATTTATCATTTATGCCATGAATTATCATACAAACACATAAAGGCATAAATTACCATATTATTTTTATAAAAAATTTGGCAGCATAATGATTTATAAAATGGATAAAATCCTTACATAGAATTCAGCCAAACAACCATCAATCATTAAACAAACAACATGGCAATACATATCAATTCATAGAACATAGTAAAATAACATAAATCAAGAAATATAAATTTGTTACCTTTGTCATATCCTTAGTCTTTCCACTTGATTTCAAACCTTCCACAAGCTTTCTTGACCTTCTCCAAGTCCTACACCAATACCCAATACTAACTAAATCAATCAACTCAAGTGGTTGCTTCATCAAGAACCAAGATATTAGGTTTGGCTGGTCATCCAAGAGTGAAGGTGAATTAGGTGATGTAAGATTTTTGCCCTTTTTGAATCACAGTCCAATTTCACCAGATGTTCAACAGAACAAGGATGAACAAAATGTGAAGAAATTGGTAGATAGAATGAACAGATGAAGGGCAAGACACAAGAATTTATACTAGCTTGGCCTAAATCATTTGACCTATGTCCAGTTCTCAAGCCACCACTTGAGATTTTCAACTACATCCCACAGGTTTGATCAGAACACCTGTGAAGCCTCAGTACATCACAAAAGTTTTAATTCACACTTGTGAAGCCATTTTCCCGTACCCTTAAAAAATGTGTATATCCCTTAGTGTTATTCTCACACTAAGATTCTATCTAGAAAATAGTAGAGATGAATGAATACAGAATTGAGAATCTCTTTTAAAGTAGATGATACATTGAAAACTCACTTTATTGAGGTGAGTTTATTTAAGAATGCTAACATAGAAAGATTTTATGTATTGGAGCAGTATTTGGCATAACTCACTTAAGATTGTTACCTATAACTTCAAATGAGGTTTTATTTATAGATTTGTGGCCTAATTAGATGTTAAACATAAAATATATATGTTAGACATAAGTTATAGCTGTTGCTCTACAAAAAGAGTCATTCACCAACCGCATTAAATTGTTTGTCTTTCCAAAATTCAAATTTCTGGGCTCAATAGACGAATTTAGCAGAGTCAGCATAATTATATGTTTAACGTTGAACTTCAGAAATTTATCTGTCATAGAGTGAAATTTGAATTTCGAGTTTGCCAAAGTTAACCCATGTTAGTTCATGTGAATTTTCATACTCGAAGTGTATCTTTTGAAGTTTGAACAGTTCTCTCAAGTTTTCACAGTGTACTTCAAAATTCAAATTTCAGAAGTTGAAATTCGTTTGTCAGAGACACATTCAACATGATAGAAAAGTTTTCTCTTTGAAATTTGACTATTGAACTACAAAGTTTGTTTGTCAGAGGCATGCTATAACGAGACTTACTAATTCTAATTTTGAAATTCACATTTTGAAGTCTAAAATTCGTCTGTTAGAGGTAGTGACAATGAACTCATTTTGAATTTCACCAACATTCGAATTTTTATTAAACTTCATGTGAATTTTGCACACTTTCACTAATAGTGCTTAGCCCAAAATTCGAATTTCAGAATTGAAATTCGTTTGTTCAAGATGATACCTTTGTAACTTCGAATTTCACTAAGTGAAGTTCGAATTTTACCCAAAAAAAACATGAGTCAAATATAAAATTTGTCTGTTAGCCAATATTTTTCAATTCTAACATAAGTTGATATCAGATTTACTTAATCTAACTCGTTTAAAATATATGGTAACAAGATTATTAAATTTCAAAGGTTATACCATCTAAAGACCTAAGTGAAAACAAAATATACCTAATAACTAGGTCTTCAAAAGTTGAATTCTATTTTCACTTGGTCATTCACATTCTTGGTATGCCTCTTTTGAACTTCCATTCCTGGAGCATCATTTCTTTTCTTCTTCTTTGAGTGAGACATGATGTTGATTTTTAGTTCTTTATTCCAATGCTCATTCTTCTTATTTGGACAATCCTACACTTAATATATTACTCTTACATACTAAGTAGTTAGTCCAATTTATATATCCAACTTGTGTTATAAGCCATAAAAGCATAGTGGATTATTAGTGCATAGCATAATATATGTATTATAAATATAATTAGATACATGCTAATGCACATTTTACTTCTTTAAGGAACAATATATATATCGGATAATTATGATGCATTTGTTCCTTATTACTTTATATTTATCATCATCAAAACTTATATTATATTAGTCCTAACACAAGAAACCCTAAACATTTCATATAGTTTATCTTAAGGATTCTTTTGATTCAAACACTTGTTCCTTACTAATTTAGACTCAAGAATTTCATTTTTAACATCAAAACCATGAAAATTCATCTCCTTTCTATACTTCTAAGCTAGCCAAAATAGGGGTAAGAAGAGGAAAAAAATATTTTCAAAAACTTGTTTCAAACTTACAAAAACTTGTCTTTCATCCATTTTCTCATGCTTTCTCTAAGTTTTTATGCAAGAAAACATTTCTTTCCTTAGCCTTATACCTTGGCTGAAATTGGAATATCAAGAGGAGAGGAGAAAAACTCATTTCAACCAAGCCAAACTACTTTGAAACTACGCTAGAAACCATGAAAATCATAAGTTGAAAGCTTACCTATTTTTCTTGGATTTTTCTCTCTATTTTCTTCCTTCCTTCTTCTCCTTCACGTTGCTCCTGCCTTTCTATCAATATTTCAGCAGCTGCTCCTCTTGTTTCTTTGCTCCAAAGTCAGCTAGAGTAAAGGGGTATATATAAAATTGCAAACCAATTAGATTTTGCCATATGATTTTCTTGAAGTCTCAAGACATTGGAAGAAATATTAAAATAATAAAATTCTCCCATGTGCTGCTAGTTTCATGCCACTTTAGGGGGATATTTTTTTTTAAAATACTGCGTATTTTTCTTTATCTAGATATATTCTATACTAGTTTGTTATATACTTGGACAATTAAAGTTACTTTGACAGTATTTTACTACTTTATAGATACAAGATATAACTACATTTGGAATTGTATTTATTTTAATATCTTGTCTCAAATAGTATAAATGTGCGGCACACACACTTTTTCTCTTACTTTTTTTGCTTTTTGTGGAGCCCATAATACCTTTTTCTTTGTTTGTGCATTTTATTACACTCGGTCATCAATTTTTCTTTAAATTGATTCCATTAACCTTAATGCATTATTCCATTGGGTCTAGCATGTTGTAACCTTTGTTTCAACATAAATTTTAGATAATTATGAAATTTCCCCTAAAAGGTTAAATTGTAATTTTCAATTCTTTTGGGTCAATTTTTGTAATTTTCCCCAAGAACTAAAAATGCAAATAATCTTTTTTAGGGACAAAAATGAAATTTTTATATTTTGTTTTCCTAGCTGAAAAAATGTCCTTTTCACCCTTTTTCATATCTATTCCTATATCATAGTTTTTACTACATACTTACATATTTTATGATATCCATGAAATTAGGGATATTACAAGACGGATCTTTTACCTTGTGTAATATCAAGTGTTCCATCACCACTGCCTTAGTTAAATAGTTCAAAATGACATGACGTGATTGTAGGAGTTTGACAAATATTTCCTAATGTTGAAGATTTTAGAAATGCATTATACAACTATAGCCTTATCCACAAGTTTGATTATGAATTCATAAGGAATAGCCTCGAGAAAATGATTGTTGCTGATATGGCTGAGCACTCAAGAGGGGATGAATGAGTGAGTTATAATCTTTTCCAAAACTAAAAGAATTAACAGAACAGTGATAGTAACAACAAAACAAGGACAAATAAAGTATAATAGATATAATGAATTGAATAACTAAATAGAGAAGGGACATAAGAAATTTATTCTGATTCAGCCTATACCATTTGACCTATGTCCATTCCTCAGGAAAATAACTTAAGATTTTTACTATCTCCACAAGTTTTGAATGGGTACTTGTGAGCCTTAGTACAATGCTCTGTTCTGTCATGAACACTACTCTCTCTCCACAAAAGGTGTGATTTATCAACCCATTCAAGATACCCACTATCTTGAGTCTACTCAAAATGAATCGTAATAAAAGTTTAAAGCTTTTCAGCAATAAAACCTCACTCAAAGAGGTTGATAAACTACAATGAAGATCTACAATGGTTGAACGTGTTTATAAGCAAAGAGAAAAGGAAAATTAATGCTAATGCTTTTTAAAACTCTCTTCTTGTTGTTTTCTGCATAAATGAAACATTATTTATAGGTAAATAGATTTTTAGTTGTTAGGCATAATCAATCTACAGTTACTCAGAGATTTAAGTAAACGTTGAAGCGCATTAATTACATATTACTGGTAATCAGTTATGCTGAGTACATGCTCTCTTTGTAATGAGTTTTACTATAACTTAAAATGATTTTTTGTTAATCTAGAATAAAACATCTTTAATATAGAAGAAGAAATTAAGTCCATTTTTTTAGCTTACCTAGATAGAGAAAAAAGACATTGAAAACGTATTTGGAAATCATATGAAGAGTAATCGATTATGGTACAAAATAATTAATTATCGTGGATGAAAGTAAATAAGAAAACTAAAATAATTGATAATGAAGAATCTGATAGATTAGGTTGTGAAAATTTTTAAATGAAAGCTCGAGATAATCGATTAGGTGCTTAAAAAAATCGGTTAGAATTCAAACAGAATGGATGCAACTCGTTGATGGAGTATAATCGATTATATAAGGATATAACAGGTTAGATGAAGCAATATAATCAATTATATGTGGTGGTAAGTGGTTAAGACGTAAAGCAAAGAGTAACAAGAAAGGATTGGAATGTGATAATTGATTACTCTAAGGGAGGTAATCGATTATATCAGATGGAAATTAAACTTGACAAGAGGGATAGTTGATATAATAGGTTATTTTGGAATATATATTGATTAAGATGTATAATTGAAGTATACATAATAGTTAGAAGGAATGATAATCGATTTTTTTTAAAGGTAATTGATTAGCTTGGCTATTAAACCTTGAAAAACAAATTGAGCAAGTTGAAATAACATGTTATGACACAAAGTAATCGATTAGCTAGGAAAGGTTCAAAACAGATGAGTTGTGAAGCTATTTTTGGATATGAAATCTTTCAAAATATTAAAGTTTGAGGTTTTGAAATCATTCCAAAAGATTTTCCAAATATCATTTTGCTCATAAACTCAACCACTTACAATTATTAGCTAGAAAACTATTATTGGGATATCTTGACTTGAACATTGCTTTGATTTTAGTATGAGATCTTGATATTCTTGCAAAACAACTTTTTTCTCTAGTTTTGTTATCATCAAAACATAGGATTATTAACAATTATCATATGCAAAGTTAAAGGATCCAATTGGAAGTTAATGGCATATGTATTTTATAAGCACTCCTTGTACCTTCGTGTAACGTCATTCTATAATGAGCACATTCATTCTGCTCAAGACAACCTTGCATATGCAGCTGCTATAATGTTCTTTTATGTATATGAACACATATGATACAGATGGACTTAAGATATAGCGCATTGTTGGGTATATGGCATAATTGTATATAGGTCGAAGTGTCCTTTTCTATAGATATTGCATAGCATGTATGGACAATTTATGTTTTTTTTGTATATGTATTACTGTGATGCCCCATACTTTTTTTTTTTGGAATTGAGGGTGAAATGAATGAATATTAAGTGTATGTACAAATTATATTTTGGTATGTTTTATTTGTGAACATTAATTATTCAATGTAAAATGTGGGAAGATAAGTGTCAAATAAATGAAGATGGATGTCAAAACTTGGGATTGAAACTCGCAAATTTCTTGTGAAAATTACCTATTCTACGTAAAATGTAAGAAGATCAGTGTCAAATCCAAGAATATAGTGTCAAATACAGTAAGAGGAGTGCAAAAATCTAGGCATTAAAGTATCAAATTCCTGAAATTCAATGTCAATTAACTTAGAGAGTTGAAAATGAAATTTCAAACCTCAGTATAAAACGTGGGAAGAGAAGTGACAAATTTGAGGAAGTCTAGTGTCAAATTGGTGAAATAGAGTGTCAAAACCTAAGACTGGGACTTGTAATTTTTTAGAACTATTATGTGTAAAATGTGGAAAGATTAGTGTTAAATCTAGGAATATCAGTGTCAAATGCAAGCAGAGGGGTGTAAAAATCTAGGTATTAAAGTGTCAAATTCTTGAAGTACAGTATCATATAACTTGGGAGAGTTGTAAGTGAAATTTCAAACTTCAATATTGTAACACCTTACTTCTATGTTTTATTTCCCATGCAATATAGCATATCTAGTATCCAAATAAGTCTATTTTGGAAGCTTGAATTATTAAATGAATTAAATCTGAAAAATAAAATTTTCCAAAGTTACTATTTATTTAATATCCATTTGTTCTTATTGATTTAGAAAATCATAACTAATTCTAGAAAAATCATATCAACGTGATTCAAATATATCTAAAAATAGATGAAAACATGATCTACATGGGAAAAATATGCAACATGAATTTGAACGCACCATTTGATACATTTTATTGCTTAAGTTTTACTATTCAAATGGTCAAGTTTCATTTTTCAGGTTTTCTGGCCCATTTTCAAAAATTCACAAATCTCAGTTAACACGTCCAAATGAAGTGATCTATAACTTTCTGGAAAGTTCTACTTATCTAGTTTTTGATTATATATGAAACACATATGTTATAACACATTTTGATTGAATAGCATATACATGAACCATCAGTGCTCAAAACTATACATATTATGGCATTACTTTACATAAGCATTTTTCTACCATAATTACATGCTTCAAACTTGTCCAAAGTTCCCAACACTACAAGACACTTAAAGGAATATGTTGGTAGCAAAACATAGCCTTACAAAGGCACATATTATTTTATACATTATTACAAGAAAACAAGTAGCAATATTAACAACCAATCTGATCATCATTAATCTTCTTCTTACCTCTTGCCTTCTTGGTGGTCTTGCCATCTCTTGAACCTAGCATTTGGGAACTTGGGAAATGAGATTATAAAACCCCAGTAGCAAGTTACATTTCATGCATTTATGTCATTAATTTCACATAAAAACTCACATCGATTCACATAAAGCATCAAAGAACCATATTGATCATAGAAATTTCAGTATAATAACGACATAGAAAATAGATATCCTTGGGGAATAAAACCCCTCATTTTATAGTCAAAACTAGTCAAACAAAAAACAACAACAATATGGCAACATAATTTCACAATAGAAAAACAATGAAAGAACATAAAGCAATACTATCCACTTAGGTACCTCTTGGAGTTTCTCTTGACTTTTTTCTTGAGACCAATGATCCCACTTGCTTTCTCAAGCTTCCTCAAGTCTCTAAGCATCATGAAATACCTATTCAATCAACTAGAACAACTGGCTACTCCAAAAAGTCTCACTAAAACCCTAAAAATTCATATTCTTTATCTTTGACTTTAACTTGAATTCCACACTTGTCTTTAAGATTTTCCACTATTGGGAAATCATTTTTGGCATCAAATTAATGAAATTCCTACTACTACTAGCCTCAACATGCTGGCCAAAATTAGGGCATATAAGGAAAAGAATGATTTTTTTATCCTTGCATTCAACTACACCAAATCTTGTCTCTTTTGTATTATTCCATGGTTTCTCTTAAATTCATGGCATTAAAACACTTCTTCGTCCACTTTCATGCTTGGCCAAAAGTTACAGCAGTAAGAGGAGAGAAGAATGACTCAAAGAAATTAACTAAAAAAACTAATCTAAGGTAGCAAGGAAGCTTACCAATCACTTGGTCTTTGTACCTTTTGGTTTGCTTTCCTTTTGTTCTTCCTCTTCTACCTTCTTTTGTCTTTGTAGTCCTCTCTTCCTCTCACTATTTTCAGCTACTCCTCTCTCCTTTCTTTCCTGAATGAGTCGGCCAAGAGAGTGATAAAGCATATAAGGCAAGCTTAACTTTGGTTAATCATTGGTTTAATTACTTTTTGCAATACTTAACCATTAAGTAATTTAATCAAATAATTAAATAATACAATTCCTTCACATGGCTAAAAAGTGGCACCATCTAGAGGGGAGATATTCTCCAAACTACTACATATTTTTTCTTTTTTCTAGTCCAATTATATCCCGTACTGGTTACTTTATACCTAGACCGATAAAGTTACAGTTTTTAGTATTAAATTACTTTATGGATACAATATTAAAATAATTTTGTATTTTATTCCCTTTACTTACTTGTCTCCTAAAATATCTATATGGAGTTTGTATGATTTTTCTTTCACTTTTTCAATTTTTGTGAGGCCTGCAGTACCTTTACTTTTGTAGTATAATTTCTACTGCATCCTATAATTAACTTTCTTCTAAATCAATTCTATTAAGTCTAATACACTATTCCATGGGGTTCAGTATGTCATAAGTTTCAGTATAACATAAATTTTTAATAATTACAAAATTACCCCTGACCTAGGGCAAAAACATGAATTTTCATTCTTTCGGATCCTTTTTTGGTAATTTTCCCCAAAGACTAAAATGTAAGAAATTATTTTACTCAAGGTTGAAAATGTAATTTTTGAATTTTATATCCCTAACCCGGCAAATGACTTTTTTTTTATCTCTATTGCTATATGTGAGATTTTCTTATATTCTTTTACATTTTATACTATTCAAACATTTTATGGATGTTATAAATATAAAACATGAGAAGAGAAGTGTCAAATCTAGGGAAGCTTACTTTAAAATTGGTGAGATAGAATGTCAAAACCTGGGACTAGGACTCATAATTTTTTGGAACTATTCTGTGTAAAACGTGGGAAGATCAGTGTCAAATATAGGAGGAGGAGTGTAAAAATCTAGACACTAGAGTGTCAACTTCCTGAAGTTCAATGTCAAATAACTTGGGAGAGTTGTAAGTGAAATTTCAAACCTTAGTGTAAAACATGGGAAGATAAGTGTCAAATTCGGGAAAGATTAGTGTCAAATTAGTGAAGTAGAGTATCAAAACCTAGGACTAGGACTCATCATTTTTTAGAACTATTCTGTGCAAAACACGAGAAGATCAGTGTGAAATCTAGGAATATTAGTGCCAAATACAGGAAGAGGGGTGTAAAAATCTAGGCACTAGAGTGTCAAATTCCTGAAGTTCAATGTCAAACAACTTAGGAGAGTTGTAAGTGAAATTTCAAACCTTAGTGTAAAATGTGGGAAGAGATGTGTCAAATCTGGGGAAGATCAGTGTCAAATTGGTGAAGTAGAGTGTCAAAACTTAGGAATGGGACTTATGACTTTTTAGAACTATTCATTGTCAAATAGGGATATATAAGTGTCAAATCTAGGAAGATCAATGCCAAATACACAAAGATGAGTGTCAAAATTTGACATGTTTGAAGGATTGGTTTAACATGATCTATTTGGCTATTTGAGCTAACATAATATTTTTTGGTTAGTCCCTTCATGTACTTTTAAGGTCACATGTCAATTGATTCTTAGTTGAACTAAGTAGTAACTAGATTATAACCAATCAATTATTTTATTATATATATATATCAATTAGCTGTGTTTTTATTTATTAAAAAATTCAATAATGTGAACACAACAACTATATCCCATAATTCTCATGCAACTTAGTCTTCCATTGGACATAAGGAGATAGCCACAAAATAGCAAAAACAAAAAAACAATGTTTCCACTAGAAGCATACATTAGTATCCTTTACATTAATAGCCATAAAACCAATGTTCACTACAAAATCAATTTTTCCTAGACAATTTCCCTTCTCTATTTCCTGATATACAAGCATTGACTTTATCACAAACTTAATTGTTAGGATGATTCACTAGCCACCAAACCAAGTCAATCCAAAATTAGTTAAATTGTGCCTAGATAAGTTTGGAAACTTGATAATTAGATTACTCAATATATATGAATCAAACACATTATCTACAAAGAGATCACAACATAACATTATATATAGAAATATAAGCTCTAATACATGAATATATTATGGCCCGACAGTTTACGACCTTTAGTTCTCCCCATTATTGTTTTACTAACTCATGAAAGAAAAATCATATCAACAAGCCCTACAAAGAAAGCAAAGCATTGCACCACAAGTTAAGAATGGAAAGGAAGCCATGTTTCACCTGTAACATATCATAATTACTACTTTTCATCCAATTTTTACTACTTCATCTCCTACTTTTTATAACTTTTTATTACTTAAAAGCCTTTATTATCAATATTATAGCAATAAGACCCCATTACTACTTAGCCTTCAATACATGTTTATAGACATACTCTTTTTAGTCAATTTTCAAAATAAACTATACTTTGTTATATCATAAATTTGTAAATAAGTAAATTAATGTTAATAACAATTGACATCAGTAAACTCAACAGTAAGCAATAATGCAAACCTAAAATGAACTAGTATTACTACACCAAAAAAGGCCTTTCTTGGCAATTATTTTGGCCTTTCTTAGCGGTTATAAACCGTCAAGGATCTTAGCACTGAGAAAACTTGAGGTTTTTGTTGGCGGTTTAAAACGCCAATGGATGTCTATTTTCGTTGGCGGTTATATAATAAAACCACAACAAAAAAACTATTTTTGGTTTAAAATAATTTTTTATCTTTCACTTTCCTTGTAGGCTATTCTAAATAACCACCAACAAAAATTTATTTATTTTTAAAATTTAATCTGTAATTTTTTTGTTCCTTGGTAATAACCGCCAAGGAATAGAATTACATTGGCGATTATATAAAATAACCACCATCGTAAGTATTAATTTTTTTTTAATATTTTTACAATCTCACCAACTTGTTTTACTCTCAATGTGTAGAATTAAATATCAAAAACTCAATAGCTAAAACATATCAAAAGCTAAAGTTATCCATAACCAAATGTTGTATTATATTCAATCAATATCCAAGATATAAAATTAATTCTAAACCTATTTTGGGAAGAAGAATTGAGGCAAGTAAATAGATCTAGATCTACCAATCATGTGATAGTGTAGAGTACGTAGCTCATTGACGGGAGTTGAAAATTGAGTGTTACAATACTATTAGCACAAGTCTGAGGGTGGTGGAGCCGAAAATGTGGAAGAAATGGAAGTGACATTCTAGATGATGCAATTTTTGACACCTTGTGCTTCAAAACCTTACTTTACCTCGTCATCTTCACCGACTCAAGAGTTGGGGAATGGTAATGGATGCCTGATGATACAAATCTAGTCTGCAAAAGAAGAGCCCCTTCCAAAAACCTTGTAAGACTTTATTAGAGAAGATATCTAAAAGTCCTTTTCATAAGAGTGATGGGGAAGAAAGAAAGAAGAAAATAAGAGGCGAGAGTGATAGGGAAGGATGAAAGAAGAAGAAAGTAAAAAAAAAAAAAGAGAGAGGGTGAGAGAATGAGGGGAGAGAGGAAAGATGAATGGATCTCACAATGACAGAGGGATGGGAGAGAAGGAGGAAAGAGGGAAAGGTATGAATGGGTGAAGGATGAAAGAGGAATAATACAAGTGGTTCACGTGAGGGAGAGAAAAGTAAGGGAGTTGGTGTGGAGAGAGAAAAGTAAGGGAGTACTAACCTGAACCGTTGGGTTTACTTTTATTAATGGCTATACTTATTGATCTGTGCTTTGTGCTTTTTCTAAAATAAATTGTTAAGACTTTTTTGAATGGTTATAAAAATAACCACTAAGAAAATGTTGACATTTTCTTGCCGGTTATAGAAATAACCACCAACAAAAGTGAGGTTAAGACTTTTGTTGGCGGTTATAAAAATAACTTTCAAGAAAAGGTCAACTTTTGTTTGTGGTTATTTCTAGAACCACCAACAAAAGCCTTCACCTCATTTTTGTTGGCTTTTTTCTCCAGAACCGCTAACTATTAGGCACCTAGAAAAACTATTTTTGGTGTAGTGTATAATATTTTGTAATATTCTAAATACTTAAGTGAAATGTCTCACTTAGTTAAATCAGATGGGATCGATACTTTTTGCGTAATTTGCACAACTTATTATAACACATATGCACCTAAAAAGAACTAGTATAATGCATAGAAATAACAATTAATTACTAAAAACATTTCATTCTTATTTTCTTATGCACCCCATGAGGGTGAACTTCGAAAAGCCTAATGAAGAATTGAAGAAGTCATTCTTGGATTTTATGATTAATTCCTTATTCTAGTTAGGTGTTAAAATTAAAAACCATTTCGAGGTAGTAGCATCTCTCAGCAATGTAATTGTTGTTTTAGATCACGCTTCCTTCATTCAGCAATGACAAAAACTATTTAACCATAGTAGTAACCACATACAAATTCAAACTCACTGAAGCAAAGGTCTACACACACACACACACAAACCCACTTACACAAGACCACTGAATTTCAAATAAGGGAGAAAAAGATGTAATGCACTTCACCAGGATCATAATTTGTTGTCCACACATAAATAACAAAACTTCAATTAAAATAAAAAGGCCCTAGAATCTCCTTTATATACCACAACATTTGAACATAGATCTAGAAAAAGTATAGAATTACTGCTTGGGTGTAAACCATGAAAGTGTAGAATTAGCCAAGAGAGATGACTCCAAGTGATTGATGAAGCGAGATAAGTGACAATGAGAGGCAAGCAATGCGATGAGCTTTTCTGATTTTGGCTGTACTTGTTCCGTTTGAGAAAGTCGCTTTGTACAAGCTAGGGCAAGATTTTGGGTTCGAGTTTGATGATCATTAGTTCAGGCAGAGGAGTAATGGACCCTTTATTTGAACAAGGGTATTTAAGGTAATTTACTGATTCAATTGTGTTCATTTTAGGACCATGGTCTCTATTTGGCATTTTGGAATGTTTTGGTCCTAAAATGACATTAATTAAATATTTTAGTCTTTAACTGTCATTTTCCCAAAAGAATGTGCCCAACTAAGACTTGAATATTTCTAATTGGAACATAAAATTTTCCAACATAGACTCAAACTTTTTTCACCAAGTTAGACTCACATGTTTATAATTGAGACTAAAAAATTTTCATATGAGACTTGAATTTTTTCTACCAAGTCAAACTCAACTTTATTTGAGACCCCATATTTTTCCCATCAACCGAGACTTGAATTTTTTCAACTAAGACTCAAATACCTTCCACCAATTGAAACTTGAATTTTTCTAATTGAGACTTGAATTTTTTTTAACCAACACTTAAATTATTTCCACCATTTGAGATTCAAATTTTTCCAATTAAAACTAAAAAAGTTTCTAACTCATACTAGAATCTTTTCCACCAAGGAATGATGATTTTAACTTCACAATTTTTATTCAAATTTATTAAGTAAAGAAGAATATCTCCAACTGTGACTCAAATGTTTCCAATCGAAACTTGAAAATTTCCAACTAAGGCTCAAATTTTTAATCTAAACATAAAATTAGGTTAACCTCACAATTTCTAATTAAGACTAGAAAATTTCCAATTAAAACTAAAAAATTTCTATCTGAGATTCAAATTTTTTCCACCAAGTTAGACTCGAAATTTTACAATTGAAATTTGAAAATTTCTAAATGAGACTCAAATTTTTCTAATTGAGACTAAAAAATTTCTAAGTATGATTCCAATTTTTTCCACCAACTGAGACTCGAACTTTTCCGATTGAGACTTGAATTATTTCAATTGTGAGTCAATCTTTCGCAACAATAGAGATTCAAATTTTCCAATCAAGAATTGAAAATATTCAATTGAGAATTAAATTTTTCACCAAGAAGTGTGCATTAACTTCACAATTTTCATTTAAGTTTCCTAAGTAAAGAAAAATATGTCTAGTTGAGACTCAGATTTTTCCAATTAAGACTTTGTTAGATTGGCTGGTCATCTAAGGGGGTGAATTATGTGTTACAAAATTTTTGGCTTTATGAAGATCAACCCAACTGTAACACCTTACTTTTATCTATATTTTTTCATATATTATAGTATGTACAATGTCTAATTAGTTCATATTAAGAGCTTGAACCATTAATAGAACCAAATTATATTTAATAAAAAAAACGTGGTACTATTCATTTGGTTCTCAAGTTTTCTGGATGAATTTTGAAAAATCATAACTTAATCCAGAAAAATTGTATTAATTTGGTTAAAGTCTCTAACTGAAGATAGAAACCTGATATATAAGATAAAAATATGAAAATATCCTTTAACCTGACCAATTAGTACAGTTTATTGCTCAAACTTACACTATACAAATGATCATTTCCCTCTTTTCCAGGATTTTGGCCATAATTTTAAAAATTCATATCTAACTCTATACTGAGCCAAATCATGTATTCTATATGCCATTGGAACGATATATATGTCTAATTGCTTTAAAATATTTCTTATACATTTATTTAGTCTAAAAAGGGCATGATTTCAACTTAAATTACTAAGGGTCAGAACCTCACTCTTATTGGAGCAGTCTTGGGAAAACTTGTATATCTCTCATTGCACAGCTCCAATTGAATTCAAACCAGTGTCATGTTGAACTCAAAACACAGATAATTTCAAAAATGTAAACCAATAAATTTTTGGAGCTCTATACGATTTTATACTTCCTTTCAAAGTAAGTGATACTTACAGTGAATTTCGCAGCTTTTACTTTACTGTCTAGTTTTGACCCTTAACTTCAAAAATATACTATAAATTATACACATATCCAAATTGAGTGTTCTTTAGCTCATTGGAAAGATTGTTCTCTGTAGTTTCAGAGCATATATAACACTTGACTTACTTACCCAATCTCGGTCAAACAGTATTGACTTTACTTTCATTGCTACAAAATAAACTTCTAACAATATAACATGGCAAAGTAGGCTTCATAATAAGCTCATATGATCATTCCATGTTTCAAATACATGCCCAACATTTCATAATGCTCATAAGGACATAATAGTACAAGAATACAGATCCATATGCATATACATAATTTTTATACATTATTTCAAAATTATGGAATCATAGCTTGAAATTATCATCATGCTTCATTCTCCCTTTCATTCTCTTTAGCTCCTTGATTTCCTTGACATTGCTTGTGCCTATCATTTGGGATACTTGAGGGGATGAGATTGGGGCAATCTCAGTAGCAACTTACATTTCATACAACTATGTCAATCATGTCAAATAAATCACATTTGATCACATTTAATCAAATCAATCATATTTAAACAATAAATTGCCACATTGGTCATACAAAATTCGGCAGCATAACGGCTTAGAAAATGGACATCCCGGGGAATAAAACCCTCATTTTACAGCCAAGACCAATCAAAGAAATCACAATTGTAATATGGTAACACAATTTAATCATAGAAAGACAATGAAAGAACATAAAGCAAGAATATGAAACTTAGCTACCTTTTATGTTTTCCTTTGGTTTTGCACTTGAAACCAAAACCTCCACTAGCTTTCTTGAACTCTCACAAGTCCTAAAACATCATTCAATATTAACTTAATCAACTCAAAACAAAGGTTACTTTACAAAGTCTCACTAAAGCCCTAAAAATCCAAATTATTTATCTCTTGGTTTTCCTTTATTTTTTTTTTCTCCCAGGGGAAAAATGGTCATTTTCTTATTTTTCCTTCTGACCGAGATAATTGCCCTCTTTGTCTTATATTAAGCAAAATGGTGTATATCCATTTTTGCAAATTCCTTATAGATTTTAAAATATTGGACCTTAAACATTTAAGAGAAATTTTAGGATATTACACCAACAACATAAAAATAAGCTCTAAAACAGGGATAAATAGAGCAAAATGAAGATAAGAATCTTGAGGTAGAGAAGAAGGTCAAAACATTAAGATTTATACCAGTTCGACCTAACCACTTGGTCTATATCTAGTACTCAAGGAACATGCTTGAGATTTTCCACTATCACCTACAAGTTTGATATGGTTACTTGTGAAACTACAATACATCTCAAGGGATACCACACCTTTGAATCTCTCCTCACATCTCTATAACATGTGATTACAATTATCTCTTAGAGTTTTCCCACTCTAAGTAATAATCTATCTAAGTAGAAAAGAATGATTTACAAAAGATAAACTCTCTCACAAAGAGTAAAATGATATAATGAAGCTCTGAGAATTCAAACAATAGAGATTTTACAAGAATTGATTCAAGGATTGTGTTTCTCTCTTTGAAAGAATCAAACTCACATTTATGAATCACATTATAACTTAAATATGTTTAGAACCATATAGAAATGAGTTTGGAAGGCCATATTTATAGAGTAGATCGAAATATAGCCATTACAAACAAAAACTAGCCATTACAAGCTCATGGTATTGTCTTAAATGAATAAAAGGCTCTTCCTTAAACGTTTAAGAACCATTCCAAAGCCACTTAAGCTTCAATGAACATTCAAGGCATACTCCATGAACATTTAAGAGTAGTTCTAGAGAGTTCTAAGCTTTTGGAACTTCAATGATAATTCAAGAGGCAACTCTATAATCATTTAGGAGCTGTTCCAGAGCATCCTTAGGTCCTGAAGCTTCGATAAATGTTTGAAAGGTAAGTCTATGAATGTTTAAGAGTTAGTACAGAAAACTTGCAAATGGCATAATTTTCATTTTAAATCTAAATAAGAAATGACCTATAGTTAAGATGCTTTGAGTGTCTACTTTTAAATATAACAAGTTTCACTTCGAAATTCAACATATTTTGTGAGATATAATCAAAATATTGATAACAAATCAAAACTGAAAATTCATATTACACTACTTAATTTCAAATAATCATAATTTTTTCATATGAAATCCATTTTGAGTGAAATAATCTTATTTTAAAAGCTGATTATGTCTATTTTCATATGAAATAATTTCACATCAAAACCATATGTAGTTTGAGAGATATTTCAAAAATACTATTCAAAGGTCAAACTCAGTTTTTGAGAAATCAAAATTTCACTTTCTTTTGAAACTAAAGATGTGCATTTTAAATATCCAAAACTTCTTGAGCCAATAAATGCAAATATGAATCATTGAATTCTACATAAAGACTATTAACTTATGACTAATAGACCCATTTGAAGTTGAAAGGCTACCTTGATGCAATCAACCTTCAAATCTTCAATGTCTTCACATTTGTCAATTCTTGGAGCATCTTTTTCCATGTCTTTATGCTTGATGCATCTTTGAGTTGAGCATAATGTTGATTGTAACACCTTACTATGTCATGCATTTTTCCCAGATAGTATAGCATATTTAATATCCAACTAATTCATGTTAGAGGCTTGAATCATCATAGGAACCATATTGGGTAAAATAAAGAAAATAATATTATGATTTTCTTGGTTTCAAAGTTATTCGGATGAACTTCAGAATATCCTAATTAATTCTATAAAAATCATATCAAGGTGATTCAAGTGTCTACACGAAGCTTGGAATATTCTCTACAAGGTGAAAATATAATGCTAAGCTTTGACCATGCTAATTTATACAGTTTAGTACTTCAAAATATACTATACAATTGATCAAAAATGCATATTCCAGATTTTCTGCCCAACTTCAAAAATTCATAATAAATTGCACAGACGTCCAATTTATGTGCTCTTTCACTTGTTAGAATCTAATTTTCGGACATATATAACAATAATGTAATATTCCACATTTAGGATGAACAGTAACTACGAAACTGAAAGGTACGCAAAAGGCCAGATTCTATTATGCTTTGCAAAATACTTATATACATTCCATACAATGTTCAAACTTGCTCATGCTATGTTCTCATCATCAAAACAGACTCAAAATAACAAGATGGCAGCAAGACATAACTTCACAAACTCCCATATAATCTTACATATAATTACATAAACACAAAGAGCTATAGAAATTATGATATTAACAATCCAAAGTCTTCTCCTTGCCCTTTGCCTTTGTGGAGGTCTTGCCATGCTTTGAACTTAAAATGTGGGATACTTGAGGGGATGAGATTGGGGGACAATCTTAGTAGTAAGTCACATTCAATGCATTATGACATTAATTTCACAAAATAGATCATAGCAAATCACATTCGAACATCAAAATACCACATTGGTCATAAAAATTTTGATAGCATAATAGCTTAGAAAATGGACGTCCTAGGAATTAAAACCCCTCATATTACAGCCAAACCAATCAAAGAAAACACAATATACAATATGGAAACTCAAATTCAGCATAATATATCATATAAACATCATATGAACATAGTGAAAAAACATAAAGCAATAAATGGACTTAACTACCTTAGTGACTTCCCTTAGCTATACTCTAGGCTTTCAATGATTGTACAAGCTTCCTCCAACTTTCTCGAGTCCCTAGACAACATTGAACAATGGCTCAAGCCATTGATTCCATAGTATAACACATATGGTTCAAATGAGACTCTTAAAACCCTTAATTGCCCAAGTTGTCTATCTTAGCCTATACCATGAAGCATATACTTGTTCTTAAGGTCTTTGGCCATGGGGAATCCATTTTTGACATCAAATTTATGAAATTCCCACTCTAAGAATCATTTTTGGTCTACCAAAATCTTCCTCTAGGAGAAAATATTAGCTTTCCAATTTACTTGCTTTAAAATATACCTAGTTTACTTCCTTTCACAAAAACTCATGTCTTCTCATAATTTCATGGTTCAAAAAAACTTCCTCTCCCTTAAACCATGCTTGGCCAAATTAGGACAGCAAAGGGAAGTAGAAAAAATTTCATTTCAACCATTCCAAAGCACTTACAAACTAGACTAGAAAGCATAGGAGATAACTTACTTATTTTGCTCTTGATTTCTCTTCTTTATTTCTTCCTTCTTGCTCCCTCACGTATTGTTCTCTTCATCTCAAAATGGCAGACCACTCTTTCTCTTTTCTTTTCCAAATGCTTGGCCAAAATGGGAGCTAGGAGGGGGTATATATAATACTACTAATTACACTTACTTTTCCTTAATCACTTTGATTAAAGTTAATGACAACTTAGCCATTAAGTTGTCTTAACCATTAAGGCTTCCTTTTTGCCACATGGGGCTGCCAAGTGGTGTCCTAAATGAGGAGTACACTTCTCCAAGACACTGCATAATTTTTCCAGTCTAATAATGCCCTGTGTTGGTTATTTTATACTTGGACTGGTAAAGTTACTTTTTGCAGTGTAAATTCACTTTATTGACACATGATTAAAGTAAACTTGTAGTTGGGATTACTTTATTATACTGTCTCTAAAAAGCTACTTTTGAGGTGTTTAACTACTTTTCTTTCTGACATTTTAGCTTTTACATATCAAAAAACAGCTTTATCCGTATAAAGTTACTTTTTAACTTTTGGCACTGATTATTTCTTTGTTCTTAAACATTAACCCTTAGTGCCATATACCATTAGACTCATCTCATTGAGGACTTCATTCTGACAGTAATATTACATATTTATAAAATTACCCTTGACTTAGGGTAAATTTATAATTTTTAAAACTTTTAAGTCATTAGATGTAACTTTTTCCAAAATTCCAAAATTTTTCTTCATCCTTCACATACATCCACTGCCTTTCCTTTTTCTTTTTTTTTTTAATTTCAAAGACAAAATCATTATTTTTGAATTTTTTTCCTTGACCCCAAATTTGCCCCTTTTGCCATTTTTTATGCAAAATGGTGTATACCCTTTTTTATAAATTTCTTATAGATTTTAAAATATTGGGCCTTACACATTCAAAAAAAATTTCAGGAAATATTGATAATCTATTTCTTCACTTCAATGCTTACTCTTTTCTTTGGACAAACCTACATTAAGAATATTCAACTTATAAACCAAATAGTTAGTCTAATTTTACTTCAATTATAAACATGATATAAATGATACAATGAATATTGAATAATATATATCATGGCAAATTTTTTACTCCACTATTTGACATTATAAAAACTAATCATGTTGGTCATCAAACCTAGTAAACTTGATTGTTTACACCAAACAGAAAACATGTTAACTTCACAATGTTCAACAAAGACTTGAATTGTTGCAATTGAGACTTGAATTTTTCTATCAATGTCAATGTTGGAAATTCTTGAGTCTTGGTTAATGAAATATCAAAATTGGTCAACTAGTAGAATGATACTTTTTCTATAAAATTTGTTTATTGGTTAACTATTTTAACAGGACAAATTGAGCATTTGTGTGTATAATGTTTGGTTGACTAACGAAATAAGACTTCTTAGCTACTTTTAATCCCTTCCATGGTTACCACGAAGCTCCTTAGCCGTCAATCCATTAGATTGGTTTGACACCCAAGAGGGAAGTGAATTAAATATTACAATTTTTTTCCTTTATGATAAACTACGCAGCAGCACAATAAGAATTGTCAAAATATGAATGAACAGAGTAGCATAAGAATATGAAGCTTGAGGTAGAGAAGAGGATCACAACAGCAAGATTTATTTTGATTTGGCCCAACCATTTGGCATATGTCTAGTCCCCAAGTAACCCGCTAGGCATTTGTAAAATCCAACAAGTTTGATCTGCGCATTTGTAAAATCACAATACAATACAAGGGATACCACACCCTTGAATCACTCATCACATCTTTACAAAATGTGATACAAAGCTTCCTTAGAGTTTCTCAATTCTAAGGAATTTATCCCAAGTAGAAAGAATAATGTACATTTGATATACTCTCTAACAAAGAGTAGAATGCTAAATGAAGTTTTAGGAACTCAAATAATATAGATTTTACAAGAATTTGTTGAATCAAGTGTTTTTGATGATTCAAAACAAGTAGAGCTTGGAAGGAAGATATCAAATGAGTACAAGAGAGCTCAAGTGAAGTATTCCAGGAAGAAATGAGTACAAGATTAATTTGTAAGATTTCTTACAGTGTTCACATAGTAAAAGGCTTTGATCTTGCACCCATTGGTTTTAAATAAGTGTTTTTCAACAATCCTATGTTAACTTATGATAAATTTGAAAAATACTCACTAATAGATGAATTTTGAACTGTTAAACTTCATATGTTTCTTTGAAAATTTGAACTTTGATAACTGAAATTCGAAGTTACAGAGATGTTGCCTTTGACAGATGATTTTAAGACTATTGAAATTTGAATTTCGGGTTAAGCATAATTTGTGAAAAATAAAAAATTCGTCTGAAGTTATGTCAAAGTCCATATGAAATTAAAGTACAAAAAGAGTTGAAAGTCAATCTCTCTGATAGATGAACTTTAGTTTTGAAAATTCGAACTTTGGAATGAAAATGTATAAGTCTGATAAGAGGTCTCTCTAATAGACGAACTTTGAAGGCTTAAAATTTGAATTTTGAAAAAAAGAACTTTTGTGCCATATTAAGTTGCTCACTGACAGACGAATTTTGGACCCCCAAAATTTGAATTTCGAGTGCATTGGAGCAGTATGGAACAATTGTTCACACTTATCAGAAGTACTTTAAAGTTGAAATTTTCTATGTTCTAACTTGAAAAATATTTGTCAATATCAAAATTCGAATTTCACCTTTGAACAGACAAACTTTGAAGTTCAACATTAAAACCTTTAACTTATGGTCTTTGTGAAATTCATCTGTTGACACCCCAAAATTCGAACTTTGGATGTCAGACGCATAAAATGCGGTTGGTGAACAACTAGTTTTATAGAGTGACCGTTGGGTAACATCTCTAACGGCTAGATCTTGTCTCTAACATATAGTTTGTTAATTCAGTGGTTTTGATTATGCTAAAACAAATAAGCTTGAAAATCTTCTATCAAAGGAACACAAGTAAAATGAAGGACAAAGTTGAAGTTTCCTGAAGATTGAAGAACTGTGTCACTTGTTTTAGGAAATTATCTGTAAAAGAAGGTAGTTGAGCTTTGAATTTCAATTAACTCAATAATTAAATGAGAAAATTAATTGAATGATTAATGATTAGCTCATGATTTCAAAATGGTTTTTATGAAAAGAGCGATCCTATGAGGATAAAGCTTCAATTTCAAAATGATTCTAAGTGTTCACCTTATTTTCATGAAAATGTTTTAACTTATGGGGATAAGGTCTTAACTTCAAAGATGTTTCTAAGTGTTTACTTTGTTTTCATGAAAATATCTTACCTTATGCGCATAATCATTAAAGGTTATGGGGATAAAGACTCAATCTCAAAACTTTTCCAAAGTCTATACTTCAATTTCATGAAAAAGGATTGAGGTTATCCACATAACACAACTTGGAGACCAAGTTCTCAAGTCTGTCCAAGTGGTTATCCTGACAAGGTAGGCATCTTATACACATAAGGGAGTGACAGTGAAAGCAACTGGTACTGTGTAGCCCGTTATTCGTGTAACCTAGGGAGGTTGTCCACATAACGTATGTCACAGAGCACTTGGAGTCCTCGGGTAAACAGGTTATTTGCATAACCTAGGGAGGTTATCTGCATAACCTATATTTCAGAGTACTTGAACTTTTCTCAGGTAAATAGATTATCTGCATAACCTAGGGAGGTTATCTGCATAACTTATATTTCAAAGTACTTGAACTTTCCTCAAGTAAACAGGCTATCCGCATAACCTATGTTACAGAACTCATAGCTCTTTTTCAGCAAAACTGGTTATTCGCATAACCTTGCTAGGTTATCTTGATAACCTAAGTTTCACAAAAACTCAGTTTGAGAAAAACTTAATGTTATCCTAATAACTGAGTGGATTTTCATGAAAATGATTTTTAGCTAAAACTTAGTCATTCTGGGTAGCACGTTATCCGCATAACCTAGCTAGGTTATCCATATAATGAAAGCTCTACGTTGAAAACAAAGGCAAATAGTTACCTGTTATTTGCATAATTTGAGGAGGTTATCCACATAACCTTTGTTAGATGCATTTAATGCGGTCGGTGAATGGCTATTTTACTGAGAGTAACGGCTAATCTTTGTTGCTAACGGATAGTTCTGCCCCAAAACTATAAATATGACCTCATTTAAGTTGTTGAAAAATGAGAAAAATAATATATATGCCAAAACTCTACTAATTCGATTATTGATTCATTCAAAGCTTATCTACCCTCTGTTTAGCTCATTCATTGTATCTTAACTTTCATATCCACTTTTTTTAGAGAGTTTTTATTCTATATAAATCTACATACTTGTAGAGAGTGCTTAGTGTGAGAATACACTAAGGGAGGTTACTTACTCTTAAGTGAGAAGAGTAAGGGAGTTTATTTCGGCTCAAAGTTCGAGCTGGTGTTGTACTGCTGTCATTGCAAGAATTCATTCAAATCTTGCAAGAGATAGTGAAAAAATCTCAAGTTGTGGCTTGGAAACTGGACGTAGTTCAAGAGGAATAGACCAAACCAGGATAAATCATTGAGTCTTCTTCTCTTTACTCTTTATTCCTTATACTCTATTTTTCAATAAACTTTTAGTATCACCGCTGTATTTGGTTTTTTCAAAAAATTTCAATCTTCCTAATTCACCCCCTTCTTGGGAAGCCAGTTGAACTAACATGTAGTATCAGAGCTTGGACTCCCAGTTAAAGGATCTAACAATTTGGGAGAAGACATGGCTGGCTTTGGTGAAGGCATTCTTCTAAAAGGAAACAACACCAACATACCTCCTGGCTTTAGTGGAGAACATTATGGGTATTGGAAGATGAGGATGTAGATCTACCTTCAATCCATTGATTTGGATATTTGGTCGATCATCCAAAAGGGAGACTTTATCCCTATGAAACTACAAAATCATGGGAAATACAAGGAGAAACTTGAAGAAGAATGGAACGAGGAGGACAAGAGGATGGTTCTTCTCAACTTTAAAGGTAAGCATTGTTTGGTCAATGCTTTCAATCAAGATGAGTTCTACAGGATGTCCCAATGTACAACAGTCAAAGGTATATGAGACACTTTAGAGATTGCTCATGAAGGGACCATTGGCGTGAGAGAAAATAAACTAAATGCGTGTATTGGAGAATATGAAAGCTTCAAGATGAAAGAGGGTAAGAATATCAAGGATCTACAAAAGAGATTCACCCTCATTATAAATCAGCTGAAGAGCCTTGGGAAGGAATACACCCAGTCTGATAAAGTTAGAAAAATTCTTAGAGCCTTACCCATTGAGTGGCAACTAAAGGTGATTGCAATAGAGATAGCTAGAGGGGAATCAATGACATCTGTCACTGCCTTCTTTGGGAGTCTTCAAGAATATGAAGCGAAGCTGAAGGCTATCAAGGAATTTACTTCATCTGACAAGAAAAAGAAGAGTTTGGCTTTCAAGGTAGAATCAAATGATGATGTTGATTTAGAAGAGGATGGTGAGCTACATGAAAACACGATAGCCATGCTGGTGAGGAAATTTGGCAAAATGTATGGAAAGAAGAAATTCAGAAGGTTTGCAAAGAAAGATAGAGCCACCAGCAGCAAGAAAGAAAACAAAGACTCCATCATATGCTACGAATGCAAGAAGCCTGGACATATCAAATGGGAATGTCCCCTACTGAGTAAGAAACAAGGGAAGGACAAAAAGGATGACAAAGGCAAAAAGAAGAAAGCTTTCGTATCTTCCATCTGGGGAGATAGTTTAGATGAAGAGGAAGCAGCAGAAGATGATGAAATTGCTAATCTATGCATGATGGCTCAAGAGATTGCAGAGGAGGAGAAGAATCACAATCAACACAGTAACAATGATTCTATGGTAAATAACTCTAAACCTTCCTACAATGAACAACATGATGCATTCAATGAACTAATAATTGAATTCATCAAAGTGTCCAAACAATTAAGTCAAGCCAAAAGGAAAATACATAAGCTTGGAAGTGAGTCTCATTCATCTTGCACTACTTCACAGTTTTCTTTTTCTTCCACTACCTTTGTATGTGTCTCATGCCTTGAGTTGAGAGATAAGAGTAATTATCTCCACAAGACTCTAACCAAACTCACTAGGGGTGAGGATATGCTGAAAATATTACTGGGAAATCAAATTATTAGTAAGAACAAAATGGGTCTAGGATATGATGTAACGTCCGGCCGCTATTCGGTATTGACGACTGTCCCCACAGACCAACACAAGCCCTTTCAGTGTGCTTTGTCCTCACTCACACACCTCCTTCCTAAGAGGTCACCCATCCCATAATTGCTCCAGGTCAAGCACGCTTAACTGAGGAGTTCTTGAGGGATAGGCTATCGAAAAGATAAGTGCACCTTGTTGGTATAGGTAGTACCTATCAATTCCTTTAAGCTATCCTTAACCGTATAGTCCCATACCTATACAGTCTCTGGATAGCTTAAAGGAATTGATAGGTACTACATATACCAACAAGGTGCACTTACCTTTTCGGTAGCCTATCCCTCAAGAACTCCTCAATTAAGTATGCTTGACCTGGAGCAATTATGGGATGGGTGACCTCCTGGGAAGGAGGTGTGTGAGTGAGGACAAAGCACACCGAAAGGGCTTGTGGGAAAGGATAATCAGACTTGAAAGGAGTCTAATTCATGGGAAATGAGTTTAAAAGTAAGGTGTTCCCTTTTTGGTATCAGAGCCGAAAGTCTTGGCTCTTAGAGCAAAGATTTAAGTTAATCTTTACAAGAAAATACATATTTTAAAATTAAAGTATTTCCCCTATGATGTTAAAGTGCTATTCCTTATAGAAACCTGGCCTATGAATATTTTAGTGGCCTAAAGGATTAGTCTTAAGGATAACTAAAGGTAGTTGCTGAATTAGTTGAGGATATTTTGTAAATTAATTTATCTTAGGTCTTCAATTATTTCAGAGTTAGATCATAGTTAGATCCTATCAGTAAAAGAAATGATGTAGGATCACAGAGGATCCTAGTAGGGCTCAGAGATCGCAGTAGATCTCATGGTCGCAGTAGACCAATTATGAGGTTGCAGTAAACCTCTAAAAAGAATGAGAAAGATTACGGAGCCTTACAGTACTGATAGTTCTCTGAAAGAGGATGGCCTAGTATGTTTAAAAAAAAAAAGATATGAAACCTCATTAATCAGCAGCTAGTATGAATGTTTACCTAAGACTTTTCTTAAATGCCCAACCACTGACCAGAAAGAAGGTAGGAAATGTAACAGTGGGTGATGATGAGCAGAAAAGCAAGTACCCTGCTTATGTAATGAAGTAATGTCAGTGGTACAATGTTTCCAATAATGAACGAAGGAGGCCAGTAAGGAATAAATAATAGTAATGATGAAAAGTAATGAGAAAAGTGTTAATGGGGGAAAATTAGTGTATAATTTAAAAGAATGTAAGTGAGAAAAGAAGAATAAGTAATTACCCAGGTGAAGGAAATTGGCCTAAGCCTAATCAGAGTCCTACACAGGAAAATGTAGGACCTAAGATGAATGTATGACGATAGCTATATGATGATCGTTAAATGGAAGAAATACCTGAGTTGAAGAAGTGACTCAATGATAGTGGTCCTCTTAGGTATAGCCCTACTAGAGCAAGTAAATGCACATCAAGGTAAAGTATAAGCTGTGCTAAGTAAGTTGGGCTAGAGGAATTATTTGAAGGAAAAAAAAAAGGGTAGCTTCGCCCAACTAAACCAAGGACTCTAAATCCAAAGGAATAATAGAACTACTTTAAGAAATGCCAAGATAGATCTGGAAGACAAGTTTAATTTCTAGATCTCCTGAGTACTATGATAGAAGCAAAAGAATGTCTTAAAGGGCATCATGATCATTGGCTCCTTGAAAGTGAATGGATTGAGCCAATAGTTGATGCTATATAAAATCATGAGCTATGAAAGTTGAGAGGATGGAAACAATAGTAGTAAGTTTAATGCCAGTATGGAAATCTCATAAGTTCAGTATGATAATAAGGATGAAAAGTATATGTAAAAGTAATGCACAACCATTGTTTTGACCCAATAGGTATACAATAAGGTATTAAAGTGGTGAAGTAGAAAGACCAAGGGTCAAAGGATAAAGATGAAAGAAGTAGTCAATGAAACTTGTTAAGTGTAATTATTAAATGCAAGATAATAACGGTTGTGATATGAAGAGGTGTTCAACAAAGACAGGTAGCACAAGCATGGACTTCTCAAACAATCTCGGTGACACTAAATAAAGGTACCCTCAACCAAGATTCCTTATAAATGATCTTTATGGCTTGGATCAATAGCAAAGAATTGTGAAGAGCAACTACAAGAGAGAATTATTACTCAAAAACAATAGGTGGAAGCTCGAGCCTATAACGCTCTGTCTATATTGCAAGAGTATCAAGTAGATTGGTAAGCTCTTGTAGGATAAGCTACCAAGCAACTGGTTGAATTTATCAATCATCAACATATGGTTATGTAAATTAGAATGTATCAACCATTATCCTTGATGGTGAATTTGATATGCAAAATATTGAGGGATAGACAATGAGCCTGGAAAGATTTCTAAGACAATGGGCAGCATGTTGGAAATGAAAGACTTTGATGGCAATATATAAGTTGAAGAACAAGGTTGATTAAAGGAAGTGAAATTTATAAGAATATGCTCTAATAAGAATGAGTTGGTCAATGAAAGTATAATAAGGTATAATCAATGGTGCTCCAAGTATGGAAAGCCGAGATGTTAAACTTGTGACAGTATTATGGAAATGGCCAACACCAGACCAAAAGCAAAAAGGAGAGTCTTTATCATGGTGCTGAAAGGTTGGGTCTAGAGGTTATTATAATATGATTTATATGTGAATGTTTTACTATATACAGGGCCATAATTTCCATGGTTAGTCTGAATAACTATTGAAGCACAATGGTGAGCACAAATTGGCTTTCTGTAAATGATTAACCTGGCTCTGATACCACCTGTAACGTCCGGCCGCTATTCGGGATTGACGACTGTCCCCACAAACCAACACAAGCCCTTTCAGTGTGCTTTGTCCTCACTCACACACCTCCTTCCCAGGAGGTCACCCATCCCATAATTGCTCCAGGTCAAGCACGCTTAACTGAGGAGTTCTTGAGGGTAGGCTACCGAAAAGGTAGATGCACCTTGTTGGTATAAGTAGTACCTATCAATTCCTTTAAGCTATCCTTAACTGTATAGTCCCATACCTATACAGTCTCTGGATCCCTCTCGTTTCGGTATGTATTCGATTCATTCATATGCCCCTCCCGCTTAGAAGTCTACCAGGAGCCATTCCTTGCCGGTGCCTCATTACTTTATCCTCATTACTTTATCTGACCCCTACTTTTCTTGCACCGACGATTACTCCCCGCCCTCGTCAGCGCCCGGATGTCACATATGACCCATGTGCAACTAAGGAAAAACTAAAAATCAAGAAACAGAATCTTTATCTAAGAAACTTTGTGCATGCTAATAACATTAAATCAACTTAGAGCATAGAGTCTTTCCCAGCCCCGAGAAATCAAAAGGATAGATACTATAGTTATTATTTCAGACATGCATCTATTTCCTTTAGCCTTTTCTCCACTTGTTACTTCTGTAACAAGAAGGATCATATGTCCTCCACCTGCATATATAGGAAGGAAGGGAATGGCAGTGGGATGAAATGGGTTCTTAAGAACTCCTCCACTAATAAGAAAGGATCCAAGCAAATATGGGTACCTAAAGAAAAGAATTAAAACTTATTTTGTAGGTATGTCTCAAGGTCAAGAAAAGCAACAAATAGTACATGGACAGTTCTTGTTCAAGACACATGACTGGAGACAAAGAAAAATTCATTGTGCTGAGAGATGAGAAAGGAGGAAAGGTTACTTTCAGTGGTGACCAATCCGGCAAGATAGTTGGGATTGGAATTGTTGGAAGAAATCCAGAAACATCAATTGAAGAAGTCATGTTCTTGATAAGACTCAACCACAACCTGTTGAGTGTGAGTCAAGCCTGTGATAGAGGCAATTAGGTTCTGTTTGATTCCAACTACTGCCTAGTCATTAGAAAAAGTGACTGTAAATTGATTCTCAAGGCAGAAAGAGATGGTAACTATTATACTATTGATTTAGATGAATTACCTTCTCTAGACTCTATATGCTTAATAAGTGAAAATGATGATAGCTGGTTATGGCATAGGAGACTAGCACATGCTAGCATGTATTAATTAAACAAACTCATTAAAAATGGACTTGTTCTTGGTCTATCCAACATTAAGTTTGAAAAGGATAGAGAATGTGATGCTTGTCTTAAAGGGAAACAAACAAAGTCTCATTCAATACCAAAAACATTGTTTCTACAACATGACCATTGCAATTACTTCACATGGATTTGATAGGTCCTAATCGTACTAAGATTATTGGTGGAAACTTATATGTACTTGTTGTGGTAGAAGATTATTCTAGGTTTATCTGGACTTTATTTCTTCCTTCTAAAGATGAAACATATAATGCTTTTTTGATCTTAGCCAAGAAAATCCAAAATGAGAAAGGTTGCTCTATTGTATGTATTAGAATAAATCATGAAGGAGAATTTGAAAATGCAAAATTTCTGACTACTGTGATGAAAATGGAGTAGAGCATAACTTCTCAGCTCTAAGAACACCTCAATAGAATGGAGTTGTAAAGAGAAAGAATAGAGTGTTGAAGGAGATGGCTCGTACAATGCTGAATGAAAAAGGACTACCTAAGTAATTTTGGGCTAATGTAGCAAGCACAACATGCTACTTGATGAATAGAACATACATCAGACCCATGCTAGGAAAGACTCCATATAATTTGTACAAAGGAAGGAAGTCCAACCTCTCTCGTCTTCATATTTTTGGATGCACCTGCTATGTCCACAACAATATAAAGACAATCTGGGTAAGTTTGATGCCAAATCAGATGAAGGTATATTTCTTGGCTACTCAAATAGAAGTAAAGCATATAGGGTATTCAATAAAAGATTTGGAATTATAGAGGAATCAGTGCATGTTGTCTTTCTTGAAAATGATACTATGTCTAAGCATGCTAAAGATGAGGATGATCTATTTTCCAGCTTCAAGAATTTGAATGTATCAGTAGAAATAAAATTGAACCTCCTAAAGTATTTGAATCTACTGATGTAGAGGAAGATATCCAGGAGAAAGATAATGAATGTGAAATAAATGAGGAAGTATCTCAAGAACTCCCTAGAGCTTGGAGATATCAAAGAAATCATCTAGCTGAACAAGTAATTGGAGATGTTGAAGAGAAAGTTAAAACCAGAAGATAACTTAGGGATCAAGTAAATAATTGTGCATTTATTTCTCAAATTGAACCTAAGTGTATAGACGAGGCTTTAACTGATAAATACTGGACTTTAACTATGCAAGAAGAACTTAATCAGTTTGAAAGAAGTCAAGTTTGAGATTTAGTGCCTAAGCCTAAAAACCATCCTATTATTGGAACTAAATGGGTTTTTAAGAATAAACTTGATGAATCAGGAAGTATAATAAGAAACAAAGCTAGACTAGTAGCTAAAGGATATAATCAGGAAGAAGGCATTGATTATGAGGAAACATTTGCTCCAGTTGCAAGATTGGAAGCAATAAGAATTCTCCTAGCCTATGCTTGTATAAAAGATATTGTGCTATATCAAATGGATGTGAAAAGTGCCTTTCTGAATGGGTATATCATAGAAGAGATTTATGTTGATCAACCTCCAGGTTTTGAGGACTCAACTAAACCAAATCATATATATAAACTAAAGAAAGCTCTATATGGGTTAAAACAGGCTCCTAGAGCATGGTATAAGAGGCTGAGTAATTTTCTAATTGAAAAATATTTTAAAAGAGGAAAAGTTTATACAACTTTGTTTACTAAAAGAGAAAACAAAGATTTGCTTATTGTATAAATTTATGTTGATGATATTATATTTGGTGCTACTAATGAGTCTTTGTGCAAAAGCTTTTCTGAGTTAATGCAGAGGGAATTCGAGATATCAATGATGGATGAGCTGAACTTCTTCCTTGGATGGCAAATCAAATAATGTGTTGATGACATCTTTCTCAATCAATCAAAATACCTCAAGGAGCTTATGAAGAAGTTTGGAACCTGATGGCCTCTGCAATTAAGCTTGACATGGATGAGGAAGGAAAACTCTTTGATATAACTTAATATAGGAGGATGATTGGTTCCTTGCTATATTTAACTGCTAGTAGGCCTGACATCATGTTTAGTGTCTGTATGTGTGCTAGGTTCCAATCATGTCCCAAGAAGTCTCATGCAACAGCTGTGAAGAGGATTTTCATATATTTGCTGGGTACATCTCAAATGGGACTCTGGTATCCAAAAAGTAATGGAGAAGAGCTCATAAGTTATATAGATGCTGATTTTACTGGATCCAAGACTGATAGAAAGAGCACAAGTGGAATTTGCCAGTTTCTGGGTGTCTCTTTAGTGTCATGATACAGTAAAAAATAAAATAGTGTAGCTCTCTCCACAGCTGAAGCTGAGTATGTGGCAGCAGGAAGCTATTGTGCAAAAATCCTTTGGATGAAACAACAACTTGAAGACCTTGAGATAGAGATGAAGGAAATTCCAATAAGATGTGATAATCAACTCAACATCACAAAGAATCCAGTAATGCATTCAAGGACAAAACACATTGAAGTAAGACATCACTTCATAAGAGATCGTGTTTTGAAAGGTGTCAAGTTGGAGTTTGTCCCTACTGAAGATCAACTTGCAGACATCCTGACAAACCCACTTGGAGAAGATAGACATGGAAAAATCAAAAGAGAATTGGGAATGGTGAATCCCAATGAGTTGTAAGTTTTCTCTGAAATCTTTCTTAAAGCTATAATTTAGTAATTGATGATACTAACTTAAGCATTAGAGTATCTAGAAGTTTGTTTTGTAGGTACTTCTCGATTTGAAGCAATTAAAATCTGAGGAAAAGAAGTAACCTACACGTCAGAATTGAGTTTTAGTGAAAAGAAGTGGCTTATGGGGATAACAAGGCTATTGGTAAGTGTTTATAAACTTTTCAAATTTGGTTATCCGTATAATCCCATAACCTTATGATGAAAATGAGTTATTTTATGGTGTGCATAAACTCTATATTTGAGGTTATTTGCCTAAGGTATGAAGATTTTCACGAAAATGAGACCTTTTGTGAACCTCGAGCCTTTGTGGAACTCGATATTCGGATAAGGTCTCTACCTTATGCGCATAAGCTACCTTGTTTGCATCTTTGTTTGTGAGTTGTGTAATTCGATTTCAGGATAACCTACCTATTTTATCCGTATAACATTACTTCCAGAGAAGAAATTCGCAAAGTAAGAACGTTATCTGCATAAGATGGCAAGGTTATCCGGATAACCTGTTGTTTGACATTTTTTCTCTGTGTGACTTTTGTGAAACTCCTTTTCATGAAAACGTGGTATACTTATCCGGATAACTCTTCTCTTCTCCCCTCTATCTCAACTTGGTTATGCGAACAACCTAAGGACCTTATCCGCATAACCTAGCAAACTGTGGCTTTGCATACAGGTTCTGAAGCTCGTTTTTCGCATAACCTCCATAGGATATGCACATAACCTCAAGACTATATATATATATATAAGACTCTCTGATTTTCAGCAGAACCTTATGCGGAAAACCTAACCCTATCTTGAAAACCTCAAATTGTACTCCTCAAGCTTTCTAAAATCTCCAAAAGCCTATCCAATTTCTGGCTCTCAAAACTCTTTTTGGCCAATTCTAAATTTCTTTTACCTTCCCAAATCATCTGGAATCACTAATATGGCAAAGACTAAGGGTGACAATCAAGGGGAACGACCACAACATAACGTAAAGTTAAAATATGCTTTGAAATCACTAAGTCAAGGGAAGAGAAAAGCTGAAGCTAAGCCAAGTATTCCAATGAAGAAGCCCAGAACACCAAAGCCAAAGGAAATTCCAGAATCAAAACCTCAGGCTGACGCACACATAAGTTCTTCTGCTATTGAGTCTGAGGAAGCATTAATTACATATGAGCTTATTGGTACAAGGGTTTTAAAAGAGTCATGTGTGGCAGATTTCAAAAAACGTAAGGTAGTCAAGCCTCACTTTGTTTGAATAGAAGAATTTCTAGTAAGGAATAAGTTTGATTCTACTAGGCTGGTAGAAAAATATAGAGGTCTGATTGAACTGAAGGAGGACTATGATGAGGAAGTTGTGCGTGCTTGGTACAATTCTCTAAGAATTAACCATGACACAAAGGTGCTTGAAGTGAGATTGAGGAAGCAATGGATTGCCCTGCACCCTAATTTGCTGTGTGAGATTCTAAGTTTGCCTACTGGAGGAATGAAGGTGAACATTGAGAATTCAAAGTATCCCCCTGAAAATGAAACTATAAATGAAGACAATAGGGATGAAGCTAATTACAAATGGAGCACAATAATCTCAAGGTTGCTTAGGCAAAGACAAAATGTGCCTTCTAAAGGGAAAATTGCCTTAACTCTTCTGACTATTAAGAATAGGATTCTTCACTACATTGTCTCTCACATGTTCTTCAACAAGAGTGGAGGCTTCAATTATCTATCCAGAGGAGAATTCCAAGTCATGCTACTGCTGATAAAGGGTAAATCAGTGAATGTGGTGGATATCATCCTACAGAGGATGTAGGCAAAGACCTATAGACAGGACTCACAGTTGCCATTTAGGCATATTATTACCAAGGTTATGAAATTTCACAACATTCTGCATCTTGAAAGAGGGCCTGCACTACTTCCAGAAGAATTAAGTAGGAAAGTCCTACAGAAGATGGGGATGAGTCTCGACAATGGCAGATGGGTTGACAAGAAGAGAGATACGGAAGAAGGTTCTGAATCTACAGCTACTTCAAAGAGTCTTACAGTTGGTGATTCAAGTTCCTCTCCATCCACACCCTCTGAACCACCTCAATCTTTGCAACCTAGCCTCATACACCTTCTCCTACTTAGAGTAAACCTGATGAAATCCCAGCCACTGACTTGCCTACTCCCTCAGACATTCCTTCACTGTTTCCAGATTGCAATGGCCACCAAGAAAGAGCATAGAGAAGACATGATCAATCTTGGGTATCTCATTGCTGAGATGCAAGAGAAATTTGAGACCAAGTTTGAAAGTCTCACCCAAGAAGTAAAACTCCTGCGTGAGCAAATTGCTTCTCGTGTTCGTCAACCTTTCTCTTCACCAATCCAACCACCACCTTCCACATACACTAAACCAACTGCCTCTGCATAATCACCTGCTCTATCAGAGGACCTAGGTCCTAACCTAGACTATGGTCTTAAGGAAGAAGCTGTCAATGATCCAAGCAGAGCTTTAGTTCTCTTGCCTGAAGGTGATTTCATTTACCAAATTTATCTTCATCACTAAAGACAAGAGATTAATGCTCTCTTTCCTTATTTCCCTGACCCTATCTCCTTTGAAAGCATTAGTTATCTTGCTGAGGCTTTTTACAGGAAATCATCACCATTGCCTCTGATTCTAATCCCTCTCTTGCCACCCTTCCCACCGTCTCACCTCTACCTGTAATGTCTGATATACCTTTCATTCTTGTATTCCCTTCTGTTACTCCTGTCACTGCCAATGTGCCACTTCGGCTTATTCCAGTGTCCACTGTTCTAGCCCAACCCTACATCCTTTCTCTTTCTTTGGATGAAAGACTTCAAAGAATTAAGGAATGGAAGGTCAAGCTTGATCAGGACATTGCTAAGATGGATGCTGGTGTTGCTCAAATCCCTCCTTTTACTGATGACAAAAAGGGGGAGAGAGAACAGAACAAAGAGGATACAAAGAAAGGAGAGAAGGAAGAAGAAAAAGATAATGTAAAGGAAGAGCATAAAGAAAGAGAAAAGAAAAAGAAGAAGAAATCTAAGAAAAAGAAAGGAACTTAACTGGATTTATAATACAATGTGTTTCTGTATCTTTTGCTTCTATACTTGTAATGAATATTTATAATACAATGAGTTTCCTTCTGTGAACTTTGTTCATTCTTGTGTTCCTTGTTCTAAGATATGTTCTCTACATTATTTGAGTTTATTTACATTATGCATATATTGAGGGGGAGCTTTATGCAAGCCCAAGTACTAACAATAAGTTTAAGCTGTTTTGTCATCATCAAAAAGGGGGAGAATGTTAATTCAGAGGTTTTAAATGATTCTAAAATAAATAAGCTTGGAAATCCAATATCAAAGGAACACAAATGAAATAAAGGATAAAGTTGGAGTTTTCTGAAGATTGAAGGACTGTGTCACTTATTTTAGGAAATTATCTGTAAAAGAAGGTAGTTGAACTTTAAATTTCAATTAACCCAATAATTAAATGAGAAAATTAATTGAATGATTAATAATTAGCTCATGATTTCAAAATGGTTTTAATGAAAAGAGCTATCTTATGAGGATAAAGCTTCAATTTCAAAATGATTCTAAGTGTTCACCTTGTTTTCATAAAAATGTTCTAGCTTATAGGGATAAGGTCTTAACTTCAAAGATGTTTCTAAGCGTTTACTTTGTTTTCAAGAAAATATCTTACCTTATGCGCATAACCATTGAAAGTTATGGGGATAAAGACTCAATCT
This sequence comes from Adenanthera pavonina, assembly GCA_026686845.1. Lineage (NCBI taxonomy): Eukaryota > Viridiplantae > Streptophyta > Magnoliopsida > Fabales > Fabaceae > Adenanthera > Adenanthera pavonina. Next base: position 17,474,529 of record JAIVEN010000018.1, read on the forward strand.
CAAAGTTTTTCCAAAGTCCATTCTTCAATTTCATGAAAAGGGATTGAGGTTATCAGCATAACACAGCTTGGGGACCAACTTTTGAAGTCTGTCCAAGTAGTTATCCTAACAAGGTAGGCATCTTATCCGCATAAGGGAGTGAATAGTGAAGGCAACTGGTATTGTGCAGCCCATTGTTCGCATAACCTATATTTCAGAGTATTTGAACTTTCCTAGGGTAAACATGTTATCTGCATAATCTAGGGAGGTTACCCACATAACCTATATTTCAGAGTACTTGAACTTTTCTCAGGTAAACAGGCTATTCGCATAGCCTAGGGAGGTTATCCTCTTAACCTATGTTACAGGACTCATAGCTCTTCTTCAACAAAACTGATTATTCGCATAACCTTGGGAGGTTATCCTGATAACCTAAGTTTCACAAAAACTAAGTTTGAGAAAAACTTAATGTTATCCTAATAATTGAGTGGGTTTTCATAAAAATGATTTTGAGCTAAAACTTAGTCATTCTGGGTAGCACGTTATCCGCATAACCTAGCTAGGTTATCTGCATAACGAAAGCTCTACATTGAAAACAAAGGCAAATAGTTACCCGTTATTTGCATAACTGAGGAGGTTATCCGTATAACCTTTATCAGCATTTAATGCAGTTGGTGAATGGCTATTTTACTGAGAGTAACGGCTTATCTTTGTTGCTAACGGATAGTTCTGCCCCAAAACTATAAATAGGACCTCATTTAAGTTGTTGAAAAATGAGAAAAATAATATATATGCTAAAACTTTACTGATTCGATTATTGATTCATTCAAAGCTTATCTACCCTCTGTTTGGCTCATTCATTGTATCTTAACTTTTATATCCACTTTTTTAAGAGAGTTTTTATTCTGTATAAATCTACATACTTGTAGAGAGTGCTTAGTGTGAGAATACACTAAGGGAGGTTACTTACTCTTGAGTGAGAAGAGTAAGGGAATTTGTTTCTGCTCAAAGTTCGAGCTGGTGTTGTACTGTGGTCATTGCAAGAACTCATTCAAATTTTACAAGAGGTCGTGGGGAAATCTCAAGTTGTGGCTTAGGGACTGGACGTAGGTCAAGAGGAATAGACCGAACCAAGATAAATCACTGAGTCTTATTCTCTTTACTCTTTATTCCTTATACTCTGTTTTTCAGTAAACTTTTAGTATCACTACTGTATTTGATTTTTTCAGAAAAATTTCAATCTTCCCAATTCACCCCCCTTGGGAAACCAGCTGAACTAACATAGTTAAGACATAAATCTATAAATAGAATTTCATTTGAAGTTGTTGGTAACAAAATTACGTTGTATATATTGAAACTTTGCCAAAATCATTAGACAAAGCCTTATACTCTTTCATACTACATTTATTGTACTTCAATTGTCAAATATACTCTATATTAGACAGTTTCTCTTTTTGTAAACAATCTTATCTTTATAAAGAAGAAAGATTTTCTTGTGAGGGGATTTTACAAGGAATTTGAGAAGCACTTAGCTAGAGTGAAGGGTGAGAATCTGTAAGTTCTTAGAACAGAGCACAAGGTTGTACTGTGGCATTGTAAGGAGCCTACTAAATTCTTACAAGATAATGAAAAATCTCAAGTGATAGCTTGAAGACTGGACATAAGTTAAGAGGAAGAGACCGAACTAGGATAAATCTTTATGTCTTTCCTTCCTCTACCTTGCTTATTGCTCTTATTGCTCTATTACATTCTGTACTCTGTTTTTCTACAACTTTTGCTTTCACTGCTCTTTTGTAATTTTGCAGAAAATTTCAAACTTTTTAATTCCACCCCCTCTTAGGAAGCCAGCAGACCTAACAGAATTGACTCAAGAATTATGTTTCACTTTTTGAAAGAATCAAACCCAAGTTTTTGGATCACATTCTAGCTCCAATATGTTTAGAACCTCTTAGAAATAAGTTTGGAAATTCATATTTATAGATAAGAGTGAAATATAGTCATTATATAAAAATCTAGTTGTTCTATTATAGGGATATGTCTAATATGAATAAGGGAGTTTCCTTTAAATGTTTAAGAGCCATTCCAAAGGCCATTGAAGCTTAAATAAATGTATAAGACACATGCTTATATGATTAAGAGTTGTCTAGAAAGTGTTATCAAGTTCTAGAGCTTTGATATATGAATAAGAAGCAAGTCTTTAAATGTTTTATCTATTGAGTGAGAAATTTCAAGTTCTAAAGGTTCAATAAACGAATAAAATCTAAGTCCTTATTCATGTAAGTTAGTGCAGAAAATTGCAAAAGGCATGACTTCCACATTTTAATTTTGAATTATGTAAATTACCTATCATTGGAAAGCTCTAAATGTCTAATTTCAAATTAAATAAGTTTCACTTGGAAATCTAGTGCATTTTGTAAGATATGATTAAAAGAGTGATAACATGTCAAAATTGAAAGTCTATATATCAAATAACCACACCTTTTTCAAATGAACTCTATTTTGAGTGAAATAACCTTCTTTGAAAAGATATTTGAGTATATTTTCATATGAAATAAGTTTTAAATCAAAACCATATATAATTTAAGAGATATTTTAAAAATAGCAATCAAAAGAAAACTAAGGTTTTGAAACAATAGGATTTCACTTTCTTTTAAAGCCATATATGTGTATTTTAATATCCAAAACTTTATGATCCAATAATACAAAAATAAATTATTGAGTTTCATATAAAGACTGTAAAACCTAGGTCATTAGGCTTATTTCCTATGTATTATATCATAATTAAGACCATTGAAGTCCATTTGGTAGCTTGAATCACATATATTCCCAAAACAGAATTTTAAAGTTAATGGTACTGTTCATTTGGCATTTTTCCATTTAACTAGATGAATTCAAATCCACAAAAATCATATACAAGTGATTTAAATCTCTAAAAGTAGCTAAAAATATTGCTTACATGGAAAAAATATGAACCAGAGCATTGACTGGGCCAATTGATATAGTAAATTTCAAACATAATTACTGTTAATTTGGTCATTTTTCTGAAATTTTAGTTTTTGGTACTAACTTTGAAAAATCATATAAAATCGTACAGACATCCAAATCTATCTAGTTTCCATACATATATAACACCCATACATTCAACACAAAAATGCCTAAATAGTGTTAGATTTATCATATAAGGGTCAAAAGTACCTTTTACATCCTTCAACTCAACAAAATAAAGGCCATAAGATATATACACGGCCATATCTTGTTCTCACATCATATCATACATCACATTGGACCTAAAGAGACACTAATATTTGAAGGTACAAATTTAACACCATGTATAATAATTTACACAAATATTCTAAACATATTATTAAAGAGAGTAAATTCATCTTAATTAGCGACTTCTTTCTCCTTTCCTTTCTCCTCCTTGGAAGCCTTGACATATTGTATTCCGAGACAATGTTAGCATAATGGAGGGATGAGAATCATTGAATCTTAGTAGTTATATCCAATCATGCAATCACATTATCATTAATATTTCATGAAAACATTAATGGAAATCATAAAAACATATCATGCCATAATATTTCATAAAAATGTTGGCATGGTTTCACTTTGCAAATTGGACATCCTAGGGTCACAAGACCCCTCATTCAACTCATCCAACAATGCAAGATCATCACAAAGCATTGAAACAAACACATGCATAGTCACAAGTCCATTAAAACAAAGTATGATATCATAAAGCATTAAAGGGTAATCAACTACCTTATGCAATTCCTTCATCTTCTAAGTTTTGTACATCTTACCCTTGATCTTCCTCAACCTTTTTGAACCCTAATGCATCATAAAATAAGATCATAAGTTACTAATTTCAGGACTTCACTCACCAAGTGCACATTTGAACTTAGAAATTTCACTTTGTTTTCCTCTTGAATTTTCTTATACAACACACTCGTATTTACCTATTGTGGACCCAAGGAATCCATTTTTGAGGTCAAAATTGTTGAATCAAGTGTTTTGATGATTCCAAACCAACCTTCAAGAGCTTGGAGTAAAGATATCAAAGGTGCACAAAAAGTTTCAAGTGAAGGAATTCTGGAGAAATTAGTGCGAGAATAGATATAGAATGTTTATTAATGTTTTAATTTGAGTAAAAGTCTTTGCTTTGGTGAAAAGATTTTTTAAAAACCTTAATTCTATTTTAAATCATGGAATATTTGAAAAACACCCACTAACAGACAAAGTTTGAAAGGTTTATACAGATATGCCGTTTTGAAAATTCGAACTTTGGCTTTGGAAATTCAAATTTCGTATTGAAAATGAATAAGTCTAAAAAGAAGCTTCTCTGACAGATGAATTTTGTATTCCAAAATTTGAACTTTGACCTATGTCTAAAAAGAGTCTGAAAAGAGCCCTTCTCTGACAGACGAACTTTGATGTTGAAAATTCAAATTTAAGACAAAATGCAACTAATGAAAATTGAAAAATTCGTCTGAGAATATGTCAAAGTTCATCTGAAAACAAGTTTAAAAAGAGCTTTAAAATTGCCCACTGACAGACGAACTTTGAACAAGAAAATTCAAATTTCAGAAACAAAGCTTGTGAGTCTGTTGTGTTGATATGTTGACATACGAATGACAATATTCAGAAATTCAAACTTTAAAGTAAGTCTGAAAAGAGGTCTCTCTGACAGACGAACTTTGCCCTTTGAAAATTTGAATTTCGAATTTATGAACTATTGTGCCTCATTGAACCAGCTTCTGACAGACGAATTTTGGTGTTCCAAAATTTGAATTTCGAAGGCACTGTAGCAAATTGAATTTACTGTTCACACTTAACAGAATAACTTTAAACATGGAAATTCGTATGTTCCAACATAGAATCATTTTCTAAAGATGAAAATTTGAATTTTGATTTATAACAGACAAACTTCGGAAGTTCAACGTTAAAGGCTGTAACTTTCGGTTTCTGCAAAATTCATCTGTTGACCAACTGAAATTCGAACTTTGAGTGTCAGAAGCATTAAATGCGGTTGGTGAATGGATAGTTTCTCAGTATAACCGTTGGGTAACATCTCTAACGGCTAGATCTTGTCTCTAACGTATAGTTTCTCAGTATAACCGTTGGGTAACATCTCTAACGGCTAGATCTTGTCTCTAACATATAGTTGAGGGAGAAATCTATAAATAGAACTTCATTTGAAGATGTGGGTAATGAAATTACTTTGTAAATACTGAAACTCTGCCAAATCATTTACTCAAAGTCTCTTACTCTCACATACTTCAATATTTGTACTTCAACTTTCATATTCACTCTGATTAAGAGATTTTATTCATTGTAAACAATCTTATCTTCATCTGGAAGAAAGATTTTCTTGTGAGGGGATATCAGAAGGGATTGGGTAAGCACTTAGTGAGAGTGTAAAGAGTGAAAGTGTAAGCTTTAGAAACATAGCATCAACTTTTTACTGAGGCATTTGCAAGAAGCCCATTGAATTCTTGCAGAATAGTGGAAAATCTCAAGTGGTGACTTAGGGACTGGACGTAGGTCAAGTTGAGAGACTGAACTAGGATAAATATCTGAGTCTTCTTTTCCCTACTATTACTTTTACTGTTTATTCATGTATACTCTGTTTTACCATCACCCTTTGCTTTCTTCACTTTCTTGACGTTTTGCAGAAAATTTTTTAATCTTCCCAATTCACCCCCCTCTTGGGAAGTCAGCTTATCTAACAAGTGGTATCAGAGCACTGATTCCCAATTAAAGGATTTTACAGTCCGAGAATTAAAATGGCTGGCTTTGGAGAAAGCATATTACCAGAGGGAAACAACACAAATAGACCACCTGGCTTAAGTGGAGAACACTATGGTTATTGGAAGATGAGGATGCAAATCTATCTCCAGTCCATTGATCTAGACATCTGGTCCGTCATCTAGAAGGGAGATTTTGTCCCAATGGCATTGGTGGATGATGGGAAATACAGAGAGAAACCAGAAGCTGAATGGAACGAGGAAGATAGAAGAAGAGTCTTGCTGAACTTCAAGGCAAAACACTGCTTGGTTAGTGCATTGAATCAAGACGAATTCTATAGGATCTCACAGTGCTCTACTGCCAAGTAAATGTGGGACACCTTGCAAATTGCTCATGAAGGAATAACTGGAGTAAGAGAAAACAAATTGAACACCTGCATAGGTGAATATGAAAGCTTCAGGATGGCAGAAGGAGAAAGTGTAAAAGAGCTACAGAAGAGATTCACCCTCATTGTGAATCAACTGAAGAGTCTGGGCAAAGAGTACACTTAGACAGAAAAGTCAGAAAGATCCTCAGAGCTCTTCCTCTGGAGTGGCAACCCAAAGTAACAGCAATAGAGGAAGCCAGAGGAGAATCAATGGCGTCTGTCACAGCTCTCTTTGGTAGCCTCGAGGAATATGAAGGAAAGATAAAGGCTCTCAAAGAGGCTGGATAAGACAGAAAGAAGAAGGGTCTTGCTCTGAAAGTTGCTGAGGAAAAGGAAGAAGAATCTGACAATGGAGATGAGTTAGATGAAGAAACTCTGGCTATGATGGTCAGAAAATTTGGAAGATTTTACAACAGGAAAAAAAGCAAGAAATTCTTCAAGAAAGAAGCAGCTGGAGATAGTAAGAGAGAAGGAAAAGAACCAGTAACCTGCTATGAGTGCAAGAAGCAGGGACACATTAAATGAGATTGCCCACAATTCCTCAAGAAGCAGGAAAAAGAAAAGAAAGCTGCAGACAAAGTCAAGAAGAAAAGAGCTTACATCTCATCAATCTGGGGCAACAGCTCATATGAGGAAGAAGATGATGAAGAAGAGATTGCCAACATCTGTCTGATGGCTCTTGCATCTGAAGAAGCTGAAACTCCATCCAATAGTGATCAAGAGGATGAGGTATATGAATCTAAACCTTCCTATTCTGAATTACTGGATGCATTTCATGAATTGCATGATGAATTTGTCAAGACTGCCGTAGAACTTAAGCAAGCCAAGAAAAAGATTAACAAACTATAATCTCAACGCAACATCTCTGAAACTGTTTCTCTGCATACTAAATCTGCTTGCTATAAATCATGCATTGAGTTCAAACAATTCAATGACTATATGGTAAAAAGCATGTCTAGACTCACTAAAGGAAAAGACATGTTGTTTGCTTTAATGGGAAGTCAGAGAATATCACAGGGAAAGGCTGGACTTGGCTATGATCCTTATGCTGTAAAAGAAAAGATTAGGAAGAAAAATCAGAATATGTACATGAGACATTTTGTGCATGCTAGTACCAATAGAAAGAAAGATCATACTTCATGTCACATTGAATCTTATGATCAACCAAGGCATGCAAAACAAAAATATTATCTACACTGTTTTCCTCCTGTATCTCAATCCAGCAGTCCCTTCACTACCTGTCACTTCTGTAACAAGAAGGGACATATTTCCAGTTCATGTAATCTAAAGAAAAATGGACTTGACAGGAAGGTTAAGTGGGTTCCCAAAGGTACATCTGTATCTAGGGAAAAGACTACTGACAGAAAAGGACCCAAGCAAATTTGGGTACCTAAAAAGAAAATATGAACCTTGGTTTGCAGGTTTGTCTTAAAGCTAGAAAGAGCAACAAATGGTATATGGACAGTGCCTGCTCAAGTCATATGACTGGTGATAAGGAGAAGTTCATCATCCTTAGAGACAAGAAAGGAGGAAAGGTGACATTTGGAGGTGATCAGTATGGCAAAATAGTTGGCATTGACATTATCATTGTGGGGAAGAATCCTAAAACATCCATTGAAGAGGTGCTGTTTGTAATTAGCCTCAACCACAATCTGCTAAGTATGAGTTAGACATGTGACAAAGGAAACTGGGTACTGTTTGACTTAAAGTTCTACCTGGTCATCATAAAAAGTGATCACAAAGTAATCCTCAAAGCTCAAAGAGATAGTAACTACTATACTATTGATCTTGATGAACTTCCTCCCTTAGATTCTGTCTGTTTGATTAGCCAGGATAATGATAGTTGGTTGTGGCATAGAAGATTAGCTCATGTTAACATGAATCAACTATCAAAACTGGTTAAAAATGAGTTAGTCACTGGCCTACCAAAAATCACTTTTGAAAAAAACAAAGAATTTGATGCATGCCTAAAAGGAAAAATAAATCAAATCTTCTTTCAAATTTAAAAACATAGTCACCACAACTAGACCACTAGAACTACTGCATATGGATCTGATTGGTCCATCTAGGGTAAAAAGCATTGGTGGAAATCTGTATGTGCTTGTGATTGTGGATGATTACTTTAGATTTACCTGGACACTATTTCTTTCCTCTAAGAGTGATACGTTTGATGCATTTATAACCTTAGCTAAGAAAGTGCAAAATGAGAAAGGTATTTCTATTGTGTCTATCAGGTCAGATCATGGAGGAGAGTTTGAGAATTCATACTTCCTGGAGTACTGTGATGAGCATGGAATTGATCACAACTTCTCAGCTCTAAGAACTCCTCAACAAAATGGAGTAGTGGAAAGGAAGAACAGAACAATTGGGGATATGGCTAGAGCAATGCTGAATAAAAAGGAACTCTTTCAAGTATTCTGGGTTGATGCAGTAAACACAGCAACCTACATTAGACCAATCCTTGGGAAGACTCCTTATGAGATGTACAAAGGAAGAAAGCCAAATATCTCACATCTACATGTGTTCGGCTGCAAGTGCTTCATCCACAACAATGGAAAGGAGAATCTGGGTAAGTTTGATGCCAAATCTGATGAAGGTATATTTCTAGGCTATTCTAGTAGAAGTAAGGCATATAGAGTTTTTAATAAAAAGTCTAAATTAGTAGAAGAATCTATGCATGTAGTATTCATTGAAAATGAAACTGTTTCCAAACATGTCACTGATGAGGATAATCTTATTTCAAACTTTAAAAATTTAGATCTTTCTAATGAAGGTAAAATTGAACCTCCAAAAATTTATGAATCTATTAACAAAGAGGAAGATATTTAGGAGAAAGACTTTGACTATGAATATAATGAAGACATGTCTCAAGAACTCCCTAGAGCTTGGAGATATCAAAGGAATCATCCTGTTGATCAAGTGATAGGGGATGTTCAAGAGAAAGTTAAAACCAGAAAATAGTTAAGGGATCAAATGATAAACTGTGCTTTTATTTCTCAAATTGAACCTCAATGTACTGAAGAAGCCTTAACTGATAAATACTGAATTTTAGCTATGCAAGATGAGTTGAATCAGTTTGAAAGAAATCAAGTTTGGGATTTAGTGCCCAGACCCAAAGATCATCCTGTCATTGGCACCAAATGGGTTTTTAGAAATAAGCTTGATGAATCTAGATTAATAATCAGAAATAAAGCTAGACTGGTTGCCAAAAGGTATAATCAAGAAGACGGAATTAATTTTGAAGAAACTTTTACTTCAGTGGCTAGATTAGAAGCAATTAGAATTCTGTTACCATATGCATGCATGAAAAATATTATGTTATATCAAATGGATGTGAAGAGTGTTTTTCTTAATAGATATATCATGGAAGAAGTTTATGTAGACCAACCTCCAGGCTTTGAGGACTCTGCAAAACCAAACCATGTCTATAAACTAAAGAAAGCCCTTTACAGTTTAAAGCAAGATCCTAGAGCGTGGTAGGAAAGATTAAGTAATTTTCTAACTAAAAAGGGGTTCAATGGAGGAAAAGTAGATACAACTTTATTCACTAAGAAAGAAAATAAAGATTTACTTATTGTTCAAATCTATGTTGATAATATTATATTTGGTGCTACTAATGAATCTCTTTGCAAGAATTTTTCTACGCTAATGCAGGAAGAATTCAAAATGTCCATGATAGGTGAGCTCAACTTCTTCCTTGGATTGCAAATCAAGCAATGTAATGATGGTATATTTCTCAATCAATCCAAGTATCTGAAAGAATTGCTGAAAAAGTTTGGAATGGAGAATGCTAAGTCAATGGGAACACCTATGGCTACTGCAACCAAACTGGATATAGATGAAAAGGGTAAAATGTTTGACATAACCCAATATAGAAGAATGATTGGATCTCTGCTATACCTAACTACCAGCAAACCTGACATTATGTTCAGTGTCTGCATGTGTGCAAGATTCCAATCATGCCCCAAAGAAACCCATGCAACTGCTGTGAAACGTATTTTCAGATATCTAATTGGAATATCACAGATGGGTCTTTGGTATCCTAAAGGCAATGGAGAAGATTTGAAAGGATACACTGATGCTAACTTTGCAGGATCCAAAACTGACAGAAAAAGCACAAGTGGAACATGTCAGTTTCTTGGAGGATCCTTGGTTCATGGTTTAGCAGGAAGCAAAACAGTGTGGCCTTATCCACAGCAGAAGTTGAATATGTTGCAGCTGGAAGCTGTTGTGCCCAAGTCATCTGGATGAAGCAGCAGCTTGAAGATCTTGAGATTGAGATAAAAGAAATACCTATAATGTGTGACAACCAAAGTGTCATTAACATTACAAAGAATCCAGTCATGCATTCAAGGATGAAGCATATTGAAGTTAGTCACCACTTCATAAGAGATCATGTTATGAAAGGAGAGATCAAATTAGAATACATCCCTACATAAGATCAAGTTATTGACATCTTGACAAAGCCTCTTTCAGAAGATAGGCATTGTAAAATCAGGAGAGAATTGGGTATGGTAAATCCCAATGAACTGTAAGTAAATTTCTGTATCAATCTGTTTTAGAATTTCTGATATTGATTTAATTCTAACTTTAGCATCAGAGAAAATTTAATGTAAGTTGCAGGTGTTCCTCATGAGTTTAAATGATAGTAGATCTGAAAAATGGAGCAAATCAGAATGGAACAGTCAAAAGGAGAAAGAGACAGCAAGAAATTTGAGTTCTGGATCCATTCTGTAAGTTTTTAAAGTTGAAATTCGCATTTTAGTTGTGTGTTAGACGAATTTCCTTGATAAATTTTCTTTTTGAACAAGTCAACATACTCAACATTCGAATTTAGATGCCTATCAGACGAACTTCAGCTTAGTTTACATTGTAACAGTTCTCGGTGGTCCCTCGAAATTCGTCTGTTGGTCTTTGAAAGTTCAAATTTTCAAAAATAAAAATTTCAATGTTATCTTTATCCAACATGATGATTATAAAAAAAATGTCTGTTTCTTAAACATACGCATGTTGGAAAACCTTTACAAAGTGTAGAAATTTGAATTTCTGATTCAAAATTCGTCTGTTGAAACATGCTCACAATGTTGAATCTCTGAAAGATGAATTTTCATTTGTATAATTCATCTGTTGTTTGTTGTATTGGTTGTTGCTTGATGCCTGCCCTTCAAAATTCAAACTTTGTTAAAACAAAGTTCGTCTGTTCATCCTGTGCTGCTTGGACCAAGCCTCTGTCAAACGAACTTTCAGAAGAAAATTTGTCTGTTAGTAAGCTTTGCTGAATGGTTTAACTTTTAACTACTCGAAGTTCTGATTTTGACCCCTCAAAATTCTTCTGTCAGGTAGTTACACGCGTTAAAACCAACGGTTTTCCTCTGAACAGACGCAACCCTACTCATCTCATCTCTGAGTCTGTTCAAATTCTCTCTTCAATGCTCTTCAATTATGACCATAAATCTTAATTTCCCACCGTTGAAACTCCTTCTCGCATCCTATAAACCCATTCTCAGCTTCATTCTGAAACATTCATCCATGAAAATGGCACGAGTAAAGATTCCAGAAGTTGGAAAGGGAGAGGCACGACCAAAGAGAACGGTTAAATCCCAATATGCCTCAAAGGAGGGTGAAAAACCGAAGAGAAAAGCCGAATCAAGTAAGGCAACTCCCTCTAAATGACAAAAAACAACTCCAAAGGCTGAATCAAAGAAAGCTGGACCTTCTTCTCCGAAGAAAACAAAGGCTTCGATTCTTGCTGCTGCTGATGTTGCTTCCACTTCATCCTCCAGTACTAAATTTGGAGAATACCAACTCACAATAATGCCATTATGGAGCACTCCTCAGATTCAGGAGGAATACTCTACCAAATTTGTGAGTAAAAAGGTAATCAAGCCTCATTATGTGAACATGGAAGATTTCCTATTCTCTAACAATTTTGATGCTGGACTATGGATGCTGAGATATAAAAATCTGTTAGAGATACTGGAGAGGTATGATGATAAAGTGGTTAAGACATGGTATGCCTCTCTGAAGTACAACAACAAGAAGAAAAAGTGGGAGGTTAATCTGAGATCAAGGACCATCTGGCTCACAGATGAAACTTTTAATAAAGTATTGGAAATTCCAGGGCAAGACGGTCTTAAGATTAACATCACTACCTCAGGATATATAGATGAGGCAGAGACTGCTGATGAAGAAGGTGGCCCCTTTCTGAACTACAAGGAGAGCACAATCCTGAACACATTGTTCAGAAGAAAGAAGAATAGGCCATCAATAAACTTGCTGAAGCCCACTGACCTCAGTGCTCAAGTGAGGATCCTACACTATATAGTGTCTAGGATTATCTTCAACAAAGAAGGTAGCTTCAATTTGATCACAAGGGCAGAGGCACATGTAATGGCAACAATCATGCGTGGGAAGCTTATCAACATTGGACATATCATACTCCAATGCATGATCAAGGCAAGGGATCAGAGGAAAGACTCTACACTCCCTACGCAGCTATCATCTCCAGGATTCTACAATATGCTAGAATTCAGTACTTTGAGAAGGGGAAAGGGAAGCCCACTGAGATTTTCAAGGAAGAGGAGCTACAAAGAATGGGGATTGAAAGAAAAGATGGAAGATGGATTAGGAAGGGAGCAGGAAAATATGAAGATCTCTTCTTTGATGAAGATGCCTCCCTACAGCAAGAAGGTACCTCTGAGGCTCCTGCATGACCTATACCTCAGCCTTCTCAACCTGTCCCATCTCCATCTCTGCCTGCTCACATTCCATCTACTCCCTCCTCTTGTGCCAAGCCAACCAAGATCACTGAGTTGTATGATAGTCTGTCTACACTCATACTAAGCATCAGGGATGAGCAAAATGCCAAGTTTGCTCATCTACAAGATCAGATCCACCAGCTGGCCAAGAACATGAAAGTGGTTGCCAATGCATATGAAGACATTCGGAATGCCATTCCTACCACATCAGCTCCACCTCAGCCAAGATTCTCTGAGCCTCCAAGCCCCTTTAAGCTAGCCTCTTCTGAGCATGATGATGTTGTAGATGATACTGAGGTTGTAGTACACTGAGCACACCAAGTCCTGGTCCTCCCTTGGACTATGGTATGGAAGAAGAAGGTCCTCAGGATTCAAGCTCTCATGACCCCATTCCAGCAGATGCTCAAGAGTCAATCCTGTCCCAGCAAGAATCTAAGCAAGTAGAAAGATTAGTGGCAGCCATCTCCACTTCACTATTCATGCAAGCAGCCCTAAATGAAGAAAGGAGCATTGTGCCTTTTGTTAATTTGGAAGCCATTACACACAATGCTCTCTTACAAGCTCAAAGAAGAAGGCTTGAAGAAATGTTTCCTCCTCCTGCTCCCTCACTTGTTACATATTATGGTTTCTCGAAGGAAAGAAGGGCACAATTGGTAGTTACAAGGCAAGAAATTTCTAAATTTCTTGAGATTTGATGAAATGAAAGCATTCCTTGATTGTAATGAACTGTTCTTGTTGGATTTTTAAATGAGCTAATAAATCTCTTTACTAGATCTACTATACATGATATCTTTTGGATTATAATGCATATGTTGAGGGGGAGCTTGTGAAAGCAAACCCAAGTACTATAATCCAGTTTGTAAGTTGTTTTGTCATCATCAAAAAGGGGGAGAATGTTGAATCAAGTGTTTTGATGATTCCAAACCAACATTCAAGAGCTTGGAGTAAAGATATCAAAGGTGCACAAAAAGTTTCAAGTGAAGGAATTCTGGAGAAATCAGTGCGATAATAGATGTAGAATGTTTATTAATGTTTTAATTTGAGTAAAAGTCTTTGCTTTGGTTAAAAGATATTTTAAAAACCTTAATTCTATGTTAAATCATGGAATATTTGAAAAACACCCACCAACAGACAAAGTTTGAAAGGTTTATACAGATCTACCATTTTGAAAATTCAAACTTTGGCTTTGGAAATTCAAATTTCGTATTGAAAATGAATAAGTCTAAAAAGAAGCTTCTCTGACAGATGAATTTTGTATTCCAAAATTTGAACTTTGACCTATGTCTAAAAAGAGTCTGAAAAGAGTCCTTCTCTGACAGACGAACTTTGATGTTGAAAATTCAAATTTAAGACAAAATGCAACTTATGAAAATTGAAAAATTTGTCTGAGAATATGTCAAAGTTCATCTGAAAACAAGTTTAAAAAGATCTTTAAAATTGCCCACTGACAGACAAACTTTGAACAAGAAAATTCAAATTTCAGAAACAAAGCTTGTGAGTCTGTTGTGTTGATATGTTGACATACGAATGACAATATTCAGAAATTCAAACTTTAAAGTAAGTCTGAAAAGAGGTCTCTCTGACAGACGAACTTTGCCCTTTGAAAATTTGAATTTCGAATTTATGAACTATTGTGCCTCATTGAACCAGCTTCTGACAGACGAATTTTGGTGTTCCAAAATTTGAATTTCGAAGGCACTGTAGCAAATTGAATTTACTGTTCACACTTAACAGAATAACTTTAAACATGGAAATTCGTATGTTCCAACATAGAATCATTTTCTAAAGATGAAAATTTGAATTTTGATTTATAACAGACGAACTTCGGAAGTTCAACGTTAAAGGCTGTAACTTTTGGTTTCTGCAAAATTCATCTGTTGACCAACTGAAATTCGAACTTTGAGTGTCAGAAGCATTAAATGAGGTTGGTGAACGGATAGTTTCTCAGTATAACCGTTGGGTAACATCTCTAACGGCTAGATCTTGTCTCTAACGTATAGTTGAGGGAGAAATCTATAAATAGAACTTCATTTGAAGATGTGGGTAATGAAATTACTTTGTAAATACTGAAACTCTGCCAAATCATTTACTCAAAGTCTCTTACTCTCACATACTTCAATATTTGTACTTCAACTTCCATATTCACTCTGATTAAGAGAGTTTATTCATTGTAAACAATCTTATCTTCATCTGGAAGAAAGATTTTCTTGTGAGGGGATATCAGAAGGGATTGGGGAAGCACTTAGTGAGAGTGCAAAGAGTGAAAGTGTAAGCTTTAGAAACAGAGCATCAACTTTTTACTGAGGCATTTGCAAGAAGCCCATTGAATTCTTGCAGAATAGTGAAAAATCTCAAGTGGTGACTTAGGGACTGGACGTAGGTCAAGTTGAGAGACTGAACTAGGATAAATATCTGAGTCTTCTTTTCCCTACTATTACTTTTACTGTTTATTCATTTATACTCTGTTTTACCATCACCCTTTGCTTTCTTCACTTTCTTGACGTTTTGCAGAAAATTTTTTAATCTTCTCAATTCACCCCCCTCTTGGGAAGCCAGCTCATCTAACAAAAATCTTGAAATCTCATCTCTATCCTAAACCTTATTCTAACTAAAATTAAGAAAAATTGGGAGAAAATATTTACTCCATAAAACTTGCATCAACTTATGTTTTCTTACTTTAATCACCTATTCTAAACTTTTCCCTACCATTATTTACCAAGACTCAACTTTCTCTCACTAAACAAGCTATGGGCACAACTTATGAGAGAGGAGATGAAAACAAAAAACTCTACAAAACAATCTTAAACTATAAGAGAATACAAGCTAGAGACCAAAGGTTCTTAACCTTGCAACTTGAGCTTGATTGTTTGCTTCTTGCTTCTCCTTTTCTCTCATTACTTTCAAGCTCTCTCTCTCTCTCTCTCTCTCTCTTACCTTCTATTTTGCATGCCCAAATGAAGAAGAAAGAGTGGTCTTAAGTGCTTTACCATGCATCTTGAGGAGAAATATGAGATGAGTGAATAGTAAAGTTTAGTTAATTAACTACCCTTGGTTATCCTTTAAACAAATAATTCACTTAATCAAATAAATTAATTCCCTCCATGTGCAGCAGCTATATCTCACACCACTTAAGGAGTTTTTTGTCCAAAAATTGCTTCATAATTTTTAACAATCCAAAATAACCTTTACCGATAAGTTTTACCCATACCGATTAAATATTTTTACCGTGATTGTCATTTAATTGGTATAGAATTGTCCTAAATTTAATTTTGGACTAAATTCATTCTCTTGTTCCAAAATATATTTATGTGGGGTCCACATACTATTCCTATGTCCTTACTATATTTTATAGGGTCCCCAATTCCTTTTTAGGTATAATATTTACTTTTCAACTTCTGATTCTAATTATAAATTCATATAAACTCAATTAGCCTTTGAGTAATATTCCATTGAGTTCAGTTCATCGTGAGCTCCATTCTGATAGAAATTTTTAGATATTACAAAAATGCCCTTGACCTGGGGTTACATTATAATTTTTAATTCTTTTTGTGTATAAAAGGGTACTTAATACTTATTATCTTTAACCAATTAAAATTTTAAAATAGTCTAAAACTATTTTCCTAGGATTTACTGCTCACCACACAACAAACTTTCAAAATTCATAATTAAATGTATAAAAATTCTTTCTCTGTTGTTCAAGAATCATGAATATCTCAAATTTCTTGGGAAAAATATCAAACTTGAAAATAGATGCTCATATTAGTATAGTTTATTGTAAAAACTTTACTATTCATTTTCATGTTCCTATTTTTGTCCGAAATCTAAGCCTTAAAGTTAAAAATTCATTTCTCATATAATATAGTGCTATTTCATACATAAGTAGTATCTTTGGAAAGCTCTACATGTCTACTTTCTAACCATATTTATTTTGTATATTTATTTTACTTATACTAGTCAAATAATTAACATAAACCTATAGGGGCTAGATTTAACTTAAATCAGAACAGTTTTAGTAAAACGTGTATATCTTTCATTATATAGCCACAATTACAACCAAACTAGCGACATATCATTCCTGAAACAACTAAATTTTTGGGGCATTGTATGATTTTATAGAATCATTCAAAATAAGTAGTTTAAATCAGAATATTAATAGTTTCTAGTAAGATTTCATCACCATCATTCTTTATACTCCACATGCATCCCTTTATCATTACATGGCCCTATAATTGGGGAACTATTAGGTGAGATCTGAAAAATCTTAGTAGTCAACTTACATATACCATCATGTTATCAGAAAACATTTGAAAGGATAAAAAATATAGCATACTTTTATTAAAACATTAGAACTAACCATGTTGTTGGACAAAAATTTGGCAGCATAATGGCTTAGTAAATAGGTATCCCGGCCTCCCGGGGCTCAACTCTTAACATAAAACAGCCACAAATTATAGAAAAAATACATAACAGCAACATGACATCATTTACAAATCATAATAACATATATAAAATTCATAAACAATAACATTAAGCGAAGGGTAAGAGACTACCTTAGAGCTTTATTAACTTTACTATCAACCTTGCTTTCACTTAGTTTTAGATCACTTCTTTAGCTTGATTGAAGCCTATAACATCATCAAACCTTAAGCTAAATGAAAGAAGAAAGATACTAGAAGAAATTAAGAGAAGAAGCTTACCTCTTGAAGACCTTCTCTAGCATCCCTTTCCTTCCTCTCTTCCTATCCTTCCTTCTCTCCCTTTCTCTCAGCCATGTTAAGTTTAATGTAATATAAGTTTTGATGATGACAAATATAGAGAAATAAGGAACAAAAGTATCATATATGTCTAACATATATAATGTTCTTTATAGAAGTAAAATGTGCATTAGCATGCATTTAATTATGGTTATAATTCATATATCATGCTATGTGTGAATATATCCACTGTACTTTTACAATGAATAATATAAGTTAGATATATAAATTGGACTAACTACTTAGTTTGTAAGTGAAATATATTAAATGTAGGATGGTCCAAGTAGGAAGAGTGAGCATTGGAATAAAGAAATGGAAATCAATATCATGTCTCACTCAAGAAAGGAGAAGAGAAAGGATGCTTTAAGAATTGAAGATCAGAAGGGAGCATGCCAAGAAGGAAATGACTAAGAGAAAGTGGAACTCAACACTTGAAGACCAAGTCACTAGGTATATTTTATTTTCACTTAGGTCTTGATGTGGTTTTAATCTTTAAAAATTACTTAATCTTGTTACCATATGTTTTAAATGAGTTAGATTAAGTAAATATGATGTTAGCATATGTTAGAATTGAGAAATAATAGCTAACAAATGAGTTTTGTGTTTGGCTCATGTTTTCAAAATGGTTTTCATGAAAAGTTTTACCTTATATGCATAACGTTCAGAAGTTATGGGGACAAAATCTCAATCTCAATATTGTTTCTAAGTGTTCTCTCTTCATTTTCAAGAAAAGGTTTGAGATTATCCATATAACTAAGGCCTGCACCATGTCCATGCTTCTGTCTAGTTCGATTTCCTAATAAGGTGCTTACCTTATTCGCATAAGGGGCTTAACAGTAAATATTACTTGTTCTATGCTGTCCATTATTCACATAACCAAGGAAGGTTATCCACATAATGTATGTTATAAAACTCGTGGACCTTCTTCTGTTAAATTTGTTATCAGCATAATTTTGGGAGGTTATCCTGATAACCTACATCTTTCAAAAACTTAGTTTGTGCTGATTAAACGTTATCCGAACAATGAATAACATCCTAAGAGGTTATTCTAATAACCCTCAAAGGTATCCAAATTTATGAGACGTTATTCGAATAACTAAGTAGGTTTTCATAAATATGTTCTTGAGCTGAAAATTAGTCATTCTGGAATGATCATTATCCATATAACCTAGTTAGGTAATCCGCATAACGAAAGTCTAACATTGAAACTAAGAACCAATGGCCACCCGTTATTCGCATAACCTGAGGAGGTTATCTGATAACCTCGATCAGACGCATTTAATGCGGTAGTTGAACGGCTTCTTTTACAGAGTAACAACTAGAACTTGTATCTAACGGATAGATCTTGTAACACATTATACTATAGCCCATTTCTCATGTATTAGATCATTTTAGAGTCCAAATATAATTGAGGAGCATCTTGAATCAATTTTAATTTCAAAAATAGAATTTTCAATATTCCCGTGTACTGTTCGCTTGGCAATTTCCATTTTACCTGATGAATTTTGAAAATTCATAAATAAATCTAGAAACATCATCTTAAGGTGATTCAAGTCTTAGAAATAGATAAAAAGATTCTATACATGGGAAAAATAGGCAACAGAGCAAATACTTGGCCAAATTGTACAGTTTATTCCATCAAAAAGTATTGTAGATTTGGTCATTTCTGAAAATTCCTGATTTTGGCAATAATTTTGAAAAATCATATTTCCTTTTATTATGGACCAAATCATGCATACTCTATGTAATTTGAAAGCTATATATGTCTATTTTCTGTACATATTTTTTTATGCATTTATTTCACTTACAAAGGGTGTGACATTAACTTAAATCATAAAGGGTCAAAATTCAATTTTTACTAGAATAGTTTTAGGAAAACCTCCATATCTTCTATTATATAGCTCCAATTACCTCCAATCATTGGCATATAAAACTTAAAATACATAAATTTCTATAAATGTAAACCATGGAATTTTTGGAGTTTTGTACAATTTTCTATTATCTTTTAAAATTTATAGTACCTAACTTTTAGTTTCTAGTTTTCCCAATCTTGCCCTGTTCTGAACCCTAATTTTAAAAATTTACCATAAATCGTAGGTCAAGATGTTGGGCTGAACAAGTATAAATTGCTATGTATTGCTCTTCATCTTCTCTATTTAATTACTGCACTTAACTCTCTCTGTTAATCCCTGTTTTATTGAACATATGGTGAATTTGGGTTGTGATCCAAAAAGGGAGAAAATTTTACTTCACCCAATTCACCCCCTTTCTTGGGTGATCAGCCAACCCAACAATTGGTATCAAAGTCAAGACTCCCAGCAAAGGATCTAATCATCCAGGAGCAAAATGGCTGGCTTTAGAAAGAACATACTACCACAGGGGAATAATGTTAACAGACCTCCGGGCTTCAATGGTGAACATTGTGGATATTGGAAGATGAGGATGTTGACTTATCTTTAATCCATAGACCTAGATATATGGTTTGTTATATACAAGGGTGACTTTATGCCAAAGAAAATGCAAAATGATGTCACATATAGAGAAAAGCTAGAAGCAAAATGGGATGAGGAAGATAAGCGAAGAGTCCTACTAAACTTCAAGGCAAAACACTTCTTGGTCAGTACTTTAAATCAAGATGAATTCTTTCGAGTGTCAGATTGTAATACAGTAAAATAAATGTGAGATGCTCTAGAGATTAGTTATGAAGGAACCAAGGGTGTCAAGGAAAATAGGCTCAGCTCTCTCACAGGTGAATATGAAGCCTTCAAGATGAATAATGGTGAGTCCATTAAAGAATTTCAAATTTGTTTTACTCACATTGTTAATCATTTGTCAGCTTTGGGAAAGAGCTATATACAAAAAGAGAAAGTATGCAAAATACTTAGAGCTCTTGCCAAAGAATGGCAACCAAAAGTGACAGCTATTGAAGAAACAAGAGGAGCATCATATCAGTCTATCACTAAACTATTTGGGAGCCTTGCTGAACATGAAGGAAAACTAGACCTTCTATGGGAGCAGCAGAGCAAAGAAAAAATGTTGATGTTTAAAGCTACTATATCACAGAGCTCAGAAAATGATTATACTAATGATAAAAGTGATGATATCAGCAGTAATGATGAGGAGGATGAGTTGAAAAAATTGATCACCAAATTTAGCAGATTCCTCAGCATAAAAAAGAAGGAGCTTCAAAAACAAAAGCGCTCCTGCCATGCAAGTAAGCTAAAGCACCATTCAAAGAGGCAAGGAGGAAGATATGCAGAGAAGAAAAATGAGAAAGCTAAAATGGCATACACCTCTGCAATCTAGGGCAATAGCTCAAATGAAGATAATGAAGATACCTATCTATGCTTGATGGCACTATCCAATGATGAGGTATCAAATTCTGACTCTGAATCTGATTCTAAATTTTCTGTTGATAAGTTGCAAGATGCTTACAATGAAATGTATGATGAACTGATTAGATTAGCTAAAGCACTTGCACTTAGTAAAAAGAAAGTGATTTCCTTAGAAAATGAATTACAATTGGAAAAGACTGAAAATGAATTAATTAAACAGAAAATAAATGATTTAGAAAATATCTGTGAAACCCACACACACACACTTCCTCTTGTGATTCATGTGATAGATTAGCTAAAGAAAAAGATGAGTTAACTAAAGTAATAGGCCAATTTCACCCAAGGCAAAGATAATTTAAATATTTCACTTGGCAAATAGAATTGTGTGTTTGACAAGTTGGGTGATGGCTATAAGAGTAAGTCTAAAGGGAAAAATAAATCCTGCTCGAAATTCTTTGTGCCTATTGTAATGCCTAGCTCACTATCATGCACATATTGTGGTACAATAGTCATATTACTTATCTATGCAGCATAAGGAAAAATGATTTGAGTAAAAGCATGAAATGGGTTTCAAAGAATACCACCAACCCTCCTAGACCTAGAAACAAGTGGGTACCAAAATGTTCTTCCAGTGTTCTATGTATGCAGAATAAATCCAAGAAAGGAGAACACATTGGTGCAAGAAAGAGGAGACAGAAAAGGAAAGCTTCTCAAAATTCTAAGGCTACGATTGCAAATCACAAGGAGAAGCACTTGAAGCAAACATCTCACTCATCTCAAGGAAGCAACTCGAATGGATGTCAAATTACTTACCTTGAGAAGAGAAAAAGCTGAAACTCAAGAGGCAATGGCTTGTATGCAAAAGGAAGACATAAGCAATATTATATTGCATACAAGCTAAAAATAACAAGTGATCTTTGGTAACCTCTGTCACTTACCATATTCAATTATTACATTATATATATATATTATATTTAGGTAAGACAGAACTTAAGTCCAATATGAATTTTGAAACGTTTATACTGACCATCAGTGGACCCAAGTAAGAAAAGGTACCAAAGAAAGAGAAATGATTTTCCTTTGCTTTGGCAGGTACTCCTTGAGCTAAATGGTGAAAGCTTCACAAAGATTGAATATCTGATGCACTCAATTGATATCATACTAAAAAGGAAAGAAGTTAGCTACTAACCAAGCCTATTTGTAAGTGTTTAACTTGTTTTTAGAAATGCTTGGTTGATACTGCTATCTGAGGTTATTAAAGTAAAGTATGGTCCTTGTTCAAATCATGAACTATCTTAATCTGTTGACGCTTACTATGAAGTTCAATGTTTGCACAAGCCCATTTCTTTATTTGTATAACCAAACTTGTGTGCTTTTCAAAATTCCCCTTGTATACTGATTTTGATTTAAGCCATGATCTGAATAGTATGTATATTTGAATAAATGTTCATGCTTAGGGGGAGCTTTTAAATTTGCACATAAAGGTTTCTGATTTTAAAAGAAAAACTTCAATCATGATGCTTAATTGTCTACATCATGTGTCTTTGTTTAAGCATGCATATTTGATGCATTATGTTGTCTTGGCTTTATCATTATGAAATGCATAGGCTAAGGGGGAGCATTTTCTGAAATTAAGTTGCTTATGCTTTAGCTCACCTCATTTTATTGTGAAGAGTTCTGTTGCTTGATCTTAATTTGCTAAAAGGAGCAAATGATATTTCAACATCTCTCCTTAATCATAAGGGAAGAAGGTAACAACTCTTCAAATTTGAGATATCTCTTGTGATATGTGCATATCATGATCATCTTAACAAGAAGCACCATAACAATTGGTATCATAACAGTTTAAAGTAGCAACTGATATCAATTTTGATATCACCAATTGGTATCAATTCTGAAGATGATTGATAACAATTGGTATCAATTTTGATATCAGTAAAAAACAACATAATCAGAACATACAGCGCATAATAAGTTTTGATGATGATTTGCATTTCAATTTGTACTTAAGCATGTGCTTGAAACAACCCCAAACATCTGTGCTTACTAGTACAACCTTACAAATAGGGGGAGAAGAAATACTTGTTATTCTTCAAGCCTTTTTGTTGATGTCAAATAGGGGGAGAAATTGTGTGAAAAATATGCAATGTGCTTAATCTGGAAATAACTGAATTTAACTAAATTATGTGTTAAACATTCATTAAGCATATTTTTCAGTGATTTTTCATCATCAAAAAGGGAGAGATTGTTAGTTTAATGTAATATAAGTTTTGATCATGACAAATATAGAGAAATAAGAAGCAGAAGTATCATATGTGTCTAACATATATAATGTTCCTTACAGAAGTAAAATGTGCATTAGCATATATTTAATTATGGTTATAATGTATATATCATGCTATGTGTAAATATATCCATTATACTTTTACAATGAATAATATAAGTTGGATATATAAACTGGACTAACTACTTGATTTTTAAGTGAAATATATTAAATGTAGGATGGTCCAAGTAGGAAGAATGAGCATTGGAATAAAGAAATGGAAATCAATACCATGTCTCACTCAAGAAAGAAGAAGAGAAAGGATGCTCCGAGAATTAAAGATCAAAAGGGAGCATGCCAAGAAGGAAATGACTAAGTGGAAGTAAAACTCAACACTTGAAGACCTAGTCATTAGGTATATTTTGTTTTCACTTAAATTTTGATGTGGTTTTAATCTTTAAAAATTATTTAATCTTGTTACCATATGTTTTAAATGAGTTAGATTAAGTAAATATGATATTAGCATATGTTAGAATTGAGAAATAATAGCTAACAAATGAGTTTTGTATTTGGCTCATGTTTTCAAAATGATTTTCATGAAAAGTTTTACCTTATATGCATAACGTTCAGAAGTTATGGGGACAAAATCTCAATCTCAATGTTGTTTCTAAGTGTTCTCTCTTTGTTTTCATGAAAAGGTTTGAGAATATCCACATAACTAAAACCTGCACCATGTCCTTGCTTCTGTTTAGCTCGATTTCCTAATAGTGTGCTTACCTTATTCACATAAGGGGCTTAACAGTAAAGGTTACTTGTTCTGTGCTATCCGTTATTCGCATAACCAAGGTAGGTTATCCGCATGACGTATGTTATAAAACTCTCAGACCTTCTTCTGTTAAATTCGTTATCAGCATAACCTTGGGAGGTTATCCTGATAACCTACATTTTTTAGAGACTTAGTTTATGCTGAGTAAACATTATCTGAATAATAAATAACATCCTAAGAGGTTATTCTAATAATCCTCAAAGGTATCCAAGTTTGTGAGATGTTATTCGAACAGCTAAGTAGGTTTTCATGAAAATGTTCTTAAGCTAAAAATTACTCATTCTGGAATGATCATTATCCGTATAGCCTAACTAGGTTATCTGCATAATGAAAGTCTAATGTTGAAACTAAAAACCAATGGTCACTCGTTATTCATATAACCTAAGGAGGTTATCCGCATAACCTCGAAAGTCTAGCATACCTTCCTTTCTCTCTCTCTCTCTCTCTATAAAGCCCCATAAGCTTCTTACAAAATGAGCAAAGAGGGTGGAGGGTAGAGGGATATTTATAGGAAAAGTAGGTGGATATTAGCCCTTGGATTGGTTCTTGATCCAATGGTATATAGTTATCCTCCAATTGTTTATTTCTTTTTACGCATTTACCCTCAGATATTTTGGAGCATGAGAGAGAGTGGTGGAGGGCATTTTGGTCTAGTGAATTTAGGTCAAGGAAGTCAAAAAGTGAGTATATACTTTTCATCACTTTATCATATCTATTTGGCTCTAATTTGAATACATTTTAACTGCGTTTTCTTTTATACTTTGTATCATTTCTATTTACTTTATCTGTAGGACCCATTATCTTTTTCTCTTTACTTTTTCATGTGGGGTCCACCCATCTTGTTTACTTTTTACTATTCATCTTACTCGGTCTGTATTTACTATTCATGTGGGACCATCTTTTTGCTGGACTTGTACTATTATTTACCCTCGAGGCCCACATAACTAGTATCACTTATACTTTTAACTTGCACCAGAGTATTATAATATTATTTTCTCTCTCTTCTTTTGTAAAATGACCATTTTGCCTTTAGCTTTTAGCAAAATGACCATTTTGCCCTTTCAAGCCCATTTTTAACATTTTTAGGATATTTTGGGCTTTAAACATACTTAATTAAATATCCAGGCTTTCCCAAACATCATAAATTAATCCAAAACAATTTCATATCATTCATAACATTATCTGGTCATGAGATACATACATGAAAATGGGGTTGTTGCATCTTCTCTCCCCTTATTTGATATCAATAAAAAATTTGAAGGGTAACATTAAAGCAATGTATCATCCTTTTCCCTTTTGTTATATTGGCCTATCACCTAAGAGGGGGATGAATTATATGTCAAAAATTTTTTGCCTTTGTTAACAACAACCCAATGTATTAATATGAAGAACAAAAATAAGGATAAATAGAGGAAAAGATGAAAAGATGAAGGAAGAGCAATGCACAAGAGATTTATCTAGGTTCGGCCCCATTATTTGGCCTCATCTAGTCTCTAAGCAACTTGCTTGAAATTTTCCACTATATCGCACAAGTTCGATCTTGGAATTTGTGAAGCATTAATACATCTTAAACTCTATCACTGAGTTTGTCAGTCTCCTACACCTTTTCTAGTGTGATTACAATATCCCCCCAAGATAACCTAACCTTGAGTAATCCCTCTAAATTACCTCACATAAAAAATATCTTTTACAAAGAAAAGAACATTACAAATGATAAATTCTCTCTTTCAAAGAGTGCATACAAACAATGTAGCTTAAGGAGTTATCTAACTATGGTATGTAAGACTTTGAATCAATATAACATCATATTGGTTCTATAATACTTCATAATCTTCCTAACTAGCTTAAATGTGGTCATATATATATATATATTTTAGCTAAATCTAGCCATTAGATATGAGAAATAGTTGTTACTAATATGAATATAACGTTCACCTACTGTATTAAATGCATGTTCGAGCTTAGTTGACTGAGCATAGTAGGTTAATGGAATAAGACAACTAGCCATTGGCACATCTCACATTGAACTGGGTTAGTCTACTAAGGTGGGGACCTTAATTGACTATCAAGTAGTGACTTCAGTTCTAGAGGCTCAGATCAAGCTGGATGTCGTGAAAAGCTATCCTGGATAGTAGACTAAACTATTGATCTAAGTAATCCTATAAGCTTAAGTTTAATGATAGAATACTAAGCTATTTAGAATGTCATTCCTTAGTCCAACAAGCTTCAAGTCACCTAAACTGGATTTTTGAAAAAGAACCTTTGTCACTAAGTATCAGGGCTTAGTCCACTAAGCATACTAATCCAATCATGAGGAATACTCTGAGGTGTAAAACTTTAAATTTAGACTTTATTTTCCATATCTTAGACTTCATTTAAGTCCATTTGATCATATTTAGAAGTTTGAATCACTTGAGGGACTAAAACAAAAGAATAAAAATTTTAGTGGTACTATTCATTTGGTAATACCATTTTACCAACCAACTTTACAAATTCATAATTAATTCTAGAAAATTATATCAACATTAATCAAGTCTCTAAGAATATCTTAAAATCTTATTTACAAGGGAAAATTAAGAAATAGAGCATTAAATAGGCCATTTTATACAATAAATTCCATGAGTTTTACTGTTCATTTGGTCATTCCTATGTTTTTTCAAATTTTTGACACTAAATTTACAAATTCATAATAAATCATACACTTAACAAAATTAGGTGCTCTTTGGCCTTTGAAAAGTTTATTTTGTCTATTTTCAGCGCATATATGACACTCATACATTATGCCCTATTTCATGTAAACAATTCCTACTTTACTATTAGGGTGTCTAAATTGAGTATTTCCATCCATAACTTAGCAATATAAATTTCATAACACTTTTACATCATCATTTTTTTTTTCCAAATCCATACCTAACATCTTATAATGCTCAAAGAGACATAATAGCAGTAAGGTACAGATCTAAAAGCATGCACATCATTTTACACAATATTTCAAAATTTAGGATCAAAGCTTGAAACATAAAGTCAGGCATCATTCTCCTTCTTTCTCCTTAGCTTTCTTGACATCTTTGCCATAACTTGTGCCTAACATGTTAATACATGGGGTGGTGAGATTATAATAATCTCAGTAGCAAGTCACATTTCACACATAATTAATGTTATCAAGCAAGCCATAAAAGCATCACATGAGCCATAATAAATCATATAATGCCATATAGTTCATAAAAATTTTGGCAGTACAACAGCTTAGAAAACGGGCATCCTGAGCACAAATTCCTCTTATTCAAATAGCCAAAACAATCACCCATCATCAAGTAAACAATATGGCACATAATAAAGCACTTTAAGACATAGTAAGATAATTAAAGTGCAAGAAATGAGAACTTTTCTACCTTAGTTGCTTTCCCTTATAATACCTTTTGCTTCCAGCCTTTTGAGGAGCATTCTTAGGCTTTTACAAACCCTTAAACATCACCAAATACTCACTTAACTGATTCTAGGGGTTTCCTTATAAAGTCTCAATTAAACCCTAAAATTCTATTTTTTTTATCTTAAGCTTTTTCTTGAATCCATCACTTGTTTCTTTGGAATCTCAACATGAGGAATCCATTTTGAGCATTATTTTCATGAAAATCTCACTCCTTCCTCTTCCTATGGTCTGTCCAAAAATCACTTCTTCAAGGGAAAAGAGGAATTTCCTTGCAACCTTTCTCAAAACTCATGAAATCTTGCTTTTCTTGAACTTTCTCATGTTTTCTCATAGTTTTCTTGCAAACAAACACTTCCTCCCTCAACCCTTACCATGGCCAAAATTTGGAATTGAGAAGGAGGGGAGAATAACTTCATGAAACCATGCTAAACTACTTGAAGAACTAGCTTGGAGACATAGAAAAACTTACCTTAGACTTGTTTGCAATTCTTCAAGCTTTCCCTTCTCTTTTTCTTCTCTCTTTCTCATGCCTTCTTCCATCTTTCTTGTGCAAGTTTTTTAGCTCTCTTTTCTGTAACACCTTTTATTATGGCCCATTTTCCATGTATTGGATCATTTTAGTGTCTAAATAAGCTTGAAGAGAAGCTTAAATCAATTTAATTTCAAAAACAGAATTTTCTTAATTCTCGTGTACTATTTATATTGCTATTTTCATTTTACCTAACAAACTTTGAAAATTCATAACTAAATCCAAAAAAATTATATCATAGTGATTCAAGTCTCTAAAAATAGAAAAAAAGATTCTCCACAAGAACAGAGCAGACATTGGACCAATTTGTACAGTTTATTCTTCCTGAACGTACTGTAGATTTGATCATTTCTGAGAATTCTTGATTCTAACCATAAATTTGAAAAATCATATATCCTTCTATTCTAAGCCAAATAGTGCATACTTTATGTCATGGGAAAGCTCTGTGTCTATATTTTAGAAATGTTTTTTTTTGTATATTTATTCAACTTCTATATTGCATGAGATTAAATTAAACCTTTAAGGGTCAGAATTCAGTTTCTACTGGAATAGTTTTGGGAAAACTTTCATTTCTCTTATTATACAACTACAATTACTTCCAAATCAGTGGCATATTAAACTTGAAAATAGATGTTTTGATATATAGAAACCACTAAATTTTTGGAGTTCTATATAATTTTATATTCATTTTTTAATTTTCCAATACCTATGTTCAAGACTTTCAGTTTTCCAACGTTGCCCTATTCTAAACCCTAAATTTGAAAATTCATATTAATTCGCACACACATCAAATAAAATTAGGTGATATTTAGACCAATTTTAATCTCTATCTGTCTACTTTAAGAACATATATAACATTCATACCTAATTTCTCATTTTGCCCAAACAGTTTTAGAATTACTATGCATAGGTCGAAATGTTCATATCTATCCTTTAGCTTTGCAAAATAATATCATAACATGTATATATGGCCATTTCTTGCACCAACCAAATCCACACATAACATTATGAGAAGATTTCAAGGGACATGATCATGCATCATAATAGAGTTTACATCCAATACATAAATTGATTCACATTTTCATAACATAGCTTTAGAACTTGTAAAGTCAATTTGCTCATCATTGCCTTCTTCACTCCTCTTGCTCCTTCTTTGGCCTTTTCCATGATCTTTCCCTAGCATGATTTGTCATTTAAGGAGGATGAGATTCAAAGAATCTCAGTTGTTACTACCAATCAAGCAAAGATATCATCACAAAATGTAAGCATACATCATCAAATTATCATTCAAACATTTAAAATCATTTATACTCAAACATTTTGTAGAAAATTGGATAGAGATTTCCCTTGTATTTCGGACATCCTAGGGTCACAACCCCTTGAATGAATTAGTAAATATCAATAAAACATTACAATACATCATTACAATCATTTGGCATAACATCAAAATCATTGCAAACTATGTAACAATATAATGCAAGATTAGGTGAGTAAATTACCTTTGGGCTTTCCAAACATTTCCAAACTTCGTACACTCTTTCTTTACTCTCCCAAAACTTATCGGAATCCCATAACATCATAAAACAAAGTCATAATCCATTGGTTGCATGACCTCATTCACAAAGTGTGCAATAAACCCTAAACTTTTCACTTTGATTTACTTTGGGTTTTTATTGTACAGCACACTTATTTCAACCATTTTTGAACCTAAGAAATTTATTTTTAGGTTAAAATCATGAAATTCCCTTCCTATATTGAACCTTAATCTAACCGAAAATATTGAAAAATCAAAGAAAAATAATTACTCAACCTTCTTGCAATCCAATGGCATATCCTTGCATCTTAAGACCTATACAACCCTTTTCATGGTTTGGTTTTTCTATGGCTTCACTTTCTCTCTCTAAGCAAAAATTTCAAAGGAAAAATAGCAAGAAATGCTCTATGAAAACTCCTCAAACCCAAGAATACATACACTAGTAGTCATAGAATTTTACCTTGAATCTTGGGGAACCAAACTTTTCTTCTTATCTTCTCCTTTTCTCCTTATTTCTTCATGTCTTTCTCTCCCTCAAGCCCTCTGTTCAGATGGTTAATTAACTACTTTAGTTAACTTTTATGTCTTACTTTATTAAAGCAATTAGCATAATTTCCTTGGTGTCCCTAATCACTATTTCAGATGTGGCTCTCCTTCCTTTTTGACCAAAAATTGCTTTAATAATTTTTATAGACCAATATACCCTTTACCAATTAAATTTATCTGTACCGATTAAATGGTTTTGCCGAAATTGTCATTAAATTAGTACAGAATTATCCAAAGATTACTTTTGGTCCAAAATATTATCTTGACCCAAAATATATTTCAATAAGGTCCATTCAATATCCTTGAATTAGTATAGCCTTTTTCTTCAATCTAAATTAACATTTATTAGGTAAAATATTAATAATAAAACCTTAATACTTTTTCATTAGACTTAGCTTATCAAGAGATTTATTTTGATTATAATTTTTCATGTTAACAAAAATG
Source organism: Adenanthera pavonina (assembly GCA_026686845.1). NCBI lineage: Eukaryota > Viridiplantae > Streptophyta > Magnoliopsida > Fabales > Fabaceae > Adenanthera > Adenanthera pavonina. Next base: position 17,505,102 of record JAIVEN010000018.1, read on the forward strand.
CCCTTAACTAGAGGTAAATTTATAGATTTTAAAATTTTCGGGTCATTAACTGTAATTTTTTTTCAAAACTTCTTTACGCATGAATTTGACTTCTCCTTCCTTCAAAGGACTAAATTGCAAGAAATTTTATTCCTATGAGCAAAATCATATTAATCCATAACTTTTATAGACTAAATTGTAAAAAAATTCTTCTTTCTTAGAGCAAAATTATAATTTGTTTCCTTTTTAGTTCTAATATAGAAAATTGTCATTTTTACTTGTTTTCCTTTGTTTCTGCGTCTTTCCATTTTCTATAATTCCCTGCACATTTTTTGTGATCCTTCACCTTTTTACCTTACATTATATGATATCTAATAAAATTAGAGAAATTACATTTTCCCATTATTCAGCACCTTATTCAACACCATAATTGCTTCCCAAAATCACTTTACACTTGTGTAGCCAATATAAGTTGATTCCTAGGGTTTTCTACCTCAAAATAATATAATATTCCAATTCGCCATGTGCAGTAAGAGTGACGCCACATTAAGGGGACAACTGTCCAAAATACTACATATTCTCAATGTGTAGTAAGAGTAACGCCACAACTTCTAGAACATTTTTAACCATGGGAATACTTTATTTCTTATTTTCTTGACTTAGAAGTCAACATTTTACTTTGGTATCATTCGCTAATCCACAATATTTGAAAGGTCTAGCTAGTACTTTGAAGTTGGGAAATGTAGAAGACATCCTATACTTACCTTACCAGAGGGGTATTGAAAACTTCCATATAATATACTTATCCTTACTTTCAAGAGTACTATAATCTTTCTATTGGCACTTGATGTCATTTGTTTCTTTTACTTTTCATAGCTTTAAGCTAACTACATGAATAACCTTTCTGCTAGCGCATAAGCTCACTACATTAGCTTTGCCTAAATGGCACTTAAAAGATCTTCTCAACCTTCGTTTTTATTTTCTTTTCTTTACCTCAAGTCCACTATTCTCTTATGTCATAGTCACTTGAGGCTTTTATGGTCTCAAAATACTTCTATGGTAGTACCATAGATATAGTAACCTCATACCTTGAGAGCATTACTTACCACTATTATATGTGGGAACATGCTTTTCATAAAATCTATCATATAAAACATAGGCTACTATCCTTAACTCAACCTTGTTATGTTATTCAAACCTTGATCTATACTTACTTTTGCTACCATAAAACACATAAATCATTCTTTGGATCAGGAATTATTAACTCAGGGGAGGAGGTTTAGCTTTTTTAGTTTATAAAAACTCATTTCGTAATTTCTTTCCCATAAAAAGCTTTCTTTTCTAATCAAGCAATAAGACAATTTGAGAGAAATCTTTCATAACATCTTTGCTAAACTTAGAAAATTTCTAATTTCATTACGGCTTTTGTTCTCTCCCACTTCACAATTTTACTTGCTTTATTAGGATCTATTGCGATCGTATGGGAGATTTTGTGACCTGCCAACCATACTTTCATGAGATACATTCACTAAATTTAGCAAGTCATTGCTTTTATTCACAACGTTTCAAAAATTCTCAGTTGTCTTTCGTGCCCCTTTGTAGATTTGGAGTACTTTAGCACATCATTCATGAGAACCACAATTGAACTGCTTATACTTCTATTCATGTAGTCTAACATGTGCCTTGGAAAGACTTAATTGGTATCATCATGATTCATAGTGCTCTTATTTAACTATTGGCATATCTTTCCTTTCTTACTTCTCACATCTTTATCATGCTTCCTGGTAGGTCATCCATCCTAGAATTTCCCTCACTTAAGCATGCTTAGCTATGAAATACTTCTACTGCACTTATGCCATTATTGGACTTAAAGAATGTGGCAATAAGCTTCCTTAAGCCATAACTTATCTGCATGACCTCTATCCAACCACTACTTTTATCTTTTCTTTTAACAACTGGTATGATATCTTATAATGGCATCTCATCACCATTCTCAGTTTCGTTCATTATTCTTACTTATCCTTCTTCCTTATTCTTTACTTGTTCTTTTGCTAATTTAGAGGTCCAATTCACCTCTATGCCTTCATGTGAAAATATACCCTGAACCCTATACTTTGCTTAGCTTATCATAGCCATTAGAATCTATTGGCTTTCATAGGTTAGAGTCTTAATGATATCAAAGCAGTGGTTATTAACTCTTCTTTCTCCCTAACATTTTTACTTTATCTGTTCTCATACATAATCTTTTTAAATGCTTGGCCAAGGTAAATTAGTGATCTGACATCTTGAGGGAAACTTCTCATCCTTTCAAAAGTCTCTTGCTAGTTCAAATAGAATCTAGCTCTCTGCCTCTCATCATTATTCATTCTTGCTCAATTAGGCTTCTCCTCAAGGGCTACCTAAGCCTTAGCGACCTTTGGAAGATTTTGTTCATACATTCTGGTGAGATCTTCTAGCCAAAAACTTTCTTTCTATAGCTAGATTTTATTCCAAGCCTAACAATCAGCTATCTTAAGGTCTCATAGTTCCCTAATTGTTTGCCACTATTCAAATACCTTGGGCTCATACTTCGTAACTTAGTCCTTATAAATACATTAACTAACCCTCTTTATAGAGGCAATGAACTTTTATCTAACTTTCTTCTTCAAATCATGCATTAGTTGCCCCATTCATCCTTTCTCATTTTGACCTTAACATATAACTTAACCTCATCACATGGAACACTTTTAGGGGATGGCAGGATTAAGGTCTTATTTTCACAGTTTAGGAGAATATTATTTGCAAAGAGCCAACTCATGCCAATTATAACATCTATATCTAGAAAAAGCATGCATATTAGGTCTAATATGGTACAACAATGACTATACTGGACGATACAATTTAAACAGACATAGGAGGTAATGGCTTTGTTACTAGTAGGGGTAGAAACATGTAAATCATAAGGTAACACAGTTATGATAAAATCCAACCTTTTAGCACAATCATAGAATATAAATAAATGACTAGCACCTCAGTCGAATAAGGCATGTACAAGATAATCATTTACTTCAATCATACCTTCAATCAAATCAGGTGACTGTCAGGCCTCTTGCTGAGTAAGAGCAAAGACCCTTCTTTGTGCTTGGGGTTTGGATCTAGCCACCTCCATATTGCAATCTTTGGCAAAGTGTCTAGTTTTGCCATATTGGAAACAAACATTTTGCCCAACTAAACATGGTTTCCCACCATAAGTCTTTCTACATTGTTCATAGACTAGGGCATTTCTTTGCATATAACATCCTCCTATCCTACCTCCTTTTCTACCTTTCCTACTACTATTGTTCCATGGCTTCATTTTCTTTCTGCTTGTTTCACCTTCCTCGGCAACAACTTTTCTAATATTTACTAAGGTAACAGATATAAGACTTTGATGGTTCAAATTATTTTCTATGATTCTGCTTACCTTTACTAGTGTATTGAAATGTCTTATTCGCATTAGGGCTACCCTTTCCCTAATGGCTGGCTTTAGACCTCTTTACAGCATCTCAGTCTTCTACCTCTCATCATCATGCTGTTGTAAATAGGTGGAGTATTCGGATAGCTGAATGGATGTGGCTACGTACTTATCTATAGATTGATACTCAGTTTGTCGAAGTATAATAAACTCAGCTTCTTTCTCATCCCTAACTGACTAGGAAAGTATTTATCATAGAAAAATCTGAAGAATAATTCCCACGTCAAGGGTATATTTTGAACTTGCAGGATCAACTCAATGTTACTAAGATTGTTATAATCTCATCACCCAAGGTATTCATATATTAGGCACAAGTCATGGCAAGGATGTCAAGAAAGCTAAGGAGAAACAAGAGGAAAATGATGCTTGATTTTATTACTCAAGCTTTGATATTATACTTTGAAATGTTATGTAAAATTTTATATGCACTTTTAAATATGTACCTTAATGTTATTATGTTCCTTTAAGCTCATTGAAATGTTAAGTATCAATTAAGAACCAGTTATAGTATTATAATTATGTTATGAAAGTTGTTTTGACAAGTTATACCCAAATCTGTCTAATTTAGATAATGTTTGGTTAAATAGAGCAAGTTTGATCAAAATAAGGTAGAACATCTAAGAAGTATATATACCTAGAAAGTAGACATAAAGGGCTTTCTAAAAAGCAAAACAACACCTGAATTGGTTAAGTATAGGATTTATTATGAATTTCCAAATTCAAAGTCAGAAAACTAGAAAACTGGAAAATGGCCATATGAACAGTAAATTTCGCAGAAATTACTGTACTAATTGGCATGATCAAAGCTCGGTTTTATATTTTTCCCATGTATAAAATGTTTTAAGTTATTTTTAAAGACTTAGATTGTAAGTGATGCTAGCATCCAAGATGGGGGATGAATTGGGTGATATAATATTTTCTAAGAAAAAAAGAGATTTAATAATTGTGAAGTGAGTGCAAAAAAACATTGTATATCATAGAAAAAAGAAAGAGAGAGAAAATGAGAGAAAATGCTCAGTCGATTTATCCTGGTTCGGTCCTCTACTTGACCTATGTCCAGTTCCCAACTCATCACTTGAGATTTTTCCACTATATCTTACAAGATTCAAATGGACTCTTACAAAAACTGCAGTATAACTCTAGCTCAAACTTTGAACTTAAAAAAAAAACTTTCTAACTCTTCCACACATTAGTAAGAATAGCTCTCTTAGTGTTTTCTCACATTAAGTACTTCCTACAAGTATGTAGAATTATACAAATCAAAGTGTGAAACTCTCTCAAAAGAGTAAATATGAAAGTTTAAGAACAAGAGTAAACTAAGCAGAAGGTAGGTAGACTTTAATGAATCATAAATGAATTTTGTAGAGTTTTCATATTAATGAGCTTATCAGTCTCTCAAATGGTTTAAATTAGGTCCTATTTATGGTTTGAGAGCCAAACTGTCTGTTAGATGTTGAATCAAGTATTTTGATGATTCCAAACCAACCTCAAGAGCTTGGAATAAAGATATCAAAGGTGCACAATAGGTTCAAGTGAAGAAATCCTGGAGAAATCTATGCAATGTTTGATGTAGGATGTTTAGTAGTATTTTATTTGAGTAAAAGACTTTGATTTAGTGGAAAGATGTTTTAAACCCTTGATTCTATGTTAAATCATGGAATATTTGAAAAACACCCACCAACAGACGAAGCTTGAAAGGTTAATACCAATCTGTCATAGTGAAAGTTTGAACTTTGGCTTTGGAAATTCAAATTTCATACTGAAACTGAACAAGTCTGAAGAGATGCCTCTCTGACAGACGAATTTTGACTTGATGAAATTTGAATTTTGATAAGTGTCTGAAAGGAGCTTTCACTAACAGACGAACTTTGGGTTTTGAAAATTTGAATTTCAGACAAAATGAAACTTATGAAAACTAAAGAAATTCATCTGAAATTGTGTCAAAGTTCATTTGAAACCAATTTTGGATTGAATTTCAAAATTGTTCACTGATAGAAGAACTTTGAACATGAAAATTTGAATTTCAGAAACTAAGCTTGTGAGTCTGTTAGAATAATATGTTGGCATACGAGTGACAGTATTTATAAATTTGAATTTTGAAGTTAGTCTAAAAAGAGGTCTCTCTGACAGACGAACTTTGACATTTGAAAATTCGAACTTTGAATCATATGAACTACTGTGCCTTATAAACCAGCTAAGGACAGTCGAATTTCGAAGGCACTGTAGCAAATTGAAAATACTGTTAACACTTAACAGAAAAACTTTCTACATGAAAATTCGTATGTTACAATGAAGAAACATTTTCCAAACATCAAAATTCGAATTTCACTTCATGACAGACGAACTTTGGGCATTCAACGTTGAAGTTGTTAACCTTCGGTTTCTGTGAAATTCGTCTGTTGACCAACCGAAATTCGAATTTCAGTATGTCAGAAGCATTAAATGCGGTTGGTTAACGGATAGTTTTTCAAAGTAACCGTTGGATAACTTCTCCAATTGATAGATTTTGTCTTTAACGGATATTTGAGACCTAAATCTATAAATATAACATCATTTGAAGTTGTGGGTAACGATTTTAACATTGTATATACTGAAACTCTGCCAAATCATTTACTCAAAGTCTGTTACTCTCTCACTTCAATATTTTGTACTTCAACTTTCATATTCACTCTGTTTAAGAGAGTTTAATCCTTATAATCAATCTTATCTTCATCTGGAAGATAGATTTCCTTGTGAGGGGATATCACAAGGGATTGGGGAGCACTTTGTAAGAGTGTACAGAGAGATAGAGTGAGCTCTAGAGACAGAGCATCATCTTTGTACTGAGGCATTTGCAATAAGCCCACTGAATTCTTGCAAAATTGTGAAAAATCTCAAGTGGTGACTTGGGGACTGGACGTAGGTCAAGTGGAGAGACCGAACCAGGATAAATATATGAGTTTTCTTCTCTTTACTGCAACTCTTCAGTTAATTTACTCATACTCTGTTTTAGCTTCTATACTTTGCTTTCTTCACTTTCTTAATATTTTGCAGAAAATTTTCAAGCTTCCCAATTCACCCCCCTCTTGGGAAGCCAGCCTAACTAACAAGTGGTATCAGAGCCCAGATTCCCAATCAAAGGATTTCACAGTCTGAGAATTAAAATGGCTGGCTTTGGAGAAAGCATATTACTAAAAGGCAACAACACAAATAGACCTCCTGGCTTAAGTGGAGAACACTATGGGTACTGGAAGATGAGAATGCAAATCTATCTCCAGTCAATTGATCTGGACATCTGGTCAGTCATTCAGAAGTGAGATTTTGTCCCAATGGCTTTGGAAGATGATGGAAAATACAGAGAGAAGCCAGAAGCTGAATGGAATGAAGAAGATAGAAGAAGAGTCTTGCTGAACTTCAAGGCAAAACACTGTTTGTTCAGTGCTTTGAATCAAGACGAATTCTACAGAGTCTCCTAATGCTCCACTGCCAAGGAAATGTGGGACACCCTGCAAATTGCTCATGAAAGAACAACTGGAGTCAGGGAAAATAAACTAAATACATGCATAGGAGAATATGAGAGCTTCAGAATGGCTAAAGGAGAGAATGTAAAAGAGCTACAGAAGAGATTCACCCTCATTGTGAATCAACTAAAGAGCCTGGGAAAGGAGTATACTCAAACAGAAAAAGTAAGAAAAATCCTAAGAGCTCTCCCTCTGGAATAGCAACCCAAAGTAACAGCAATAGAGGAAGCCAGAGGAGAATCAATGACCTCTGTCACAGCTCTCTTTGGCAGCCTTGAGGAGTATGAAGGAAAAATGAAGGCTCTCAAGGAGGCTGGACAAGACAGAGAGAAGAAAGGTCTTGCTCTCAAAGTTGCTGAAGAAAAAGAAGAAGAATCTGACGATGGAGAGGAACTTGATGAAGAAACTCTGGCTATGATGATCAGAACATTTGGAAGATTCTACAGCAAAAAGAGAAACAAGAAAATCTTCAAGAAAGGAGCAGCTGGAGATAGCAAGAGGGAAACAAAAGAACCTATCACTTGCTATGAATCCAAAAAGAAGGGACATATCAAATGGGATTGTCCACAATTTCTCAAGAAGCAAGAAAAAGAAAAGAAAGCTGCAGACAAAGGCAAGAAGAAAAGAGCTTACATCTCATCAATATGGGGTAACAGCTCAGATGAAGATGAAGATGATGAAGATGAAATTTCCAACATCTATCTCATGGCACTTGCCTCTGAAGAAGCTAAAATCCCATGCAGCAGTGATCAAGAAGATGAGGTATATGAATCTGAACCTTCCTATTCTAAATTACTGGATGCATTTCATGAGCTGCATGATGAGTTTGTTAAGGTTGCTAAAGAATTAAAGCAAGCTAAGAAAATGATTAACAAACTAGAATCTCAATGCAACATTTTTTAAATTGCTTCTCTACCTATTACTGAATCTGTTTGCTGTAAATCATGAATTGAACTAAAGCAAACCAATGAATATCTAGTGAAAAGCATGCCTAGGCTTACTAAAGGTAAAGATATGCTGTTTGCTTTAATGGGAAGTCAAAGAATATAACAAGGAAAGGCTGGACTTGGCTATGATCCTTGTGCTGTAAAAGAAAATATTAAGAAGAAAAATCAGAATGTGTACATGAGACATTTTGTGCATGCTAACAGTAATATAAAGAAAGATAATATGTCACATCACATTGAATCATATAATCAACCAAGGCATTCAAAACAAAAATATTATCTGCTTTGTTTTCTTCCTGCTTCTCAATCCAGTAGTCCCTTTACCACCTGTCACTTCTATAATAAGAAGGGACATATTTCCAGTTCATGTGTTTTAATGAAAAATGGAATTGACAGGAAGGTTAAATGGATTCCCAAAGGTACATCTATATCTAAGGAAAAGAGTATTGACAGAAAAGGACACAAGCAGATTTGGGTACCTAAAAAGAAAACATGAACTTTGTTTTGCAGGTCTGTCACAAAGCTAGAAAGAACAATAAATGGTATATGGACAGTGCCTGCTCAAGTCACATGACCAGTGATAAGGAGAAGTTCATCACCCTTAGAGACAAGAAATGAGGAAAGGTGACATTTGAAGGTGATTAATATGACAGAATAGTTGGCATTGGCATTACGGGCAAGAATCCTGAAACATCCATTGAAGAGGTGCTATTTGTGATTGGTCTCAAACAAAATCTGTTGAGTGTGAGCCAAACATGTGATAAAGGAAACTGGGTACTGTTTGACTCAAAATTCTGCCTAGTCATCAGAAAAAGTGATCACAAAGTAATCCTCAAAGCTCAAAGGGATGGTAACTGCTATACTATTGATCTTGATGAACTTCCTCCATTAGATTATGTTTGCTTGATTAGTCAGGATAATGATTGTTGGCTGTGGCATAGAAGATTAGCTCATGTTAACATGAATCAGCTTTCGAAACTGGTTAAAAATGAGTTAGTCACTAGCTTACCAAAAATCACTTTTGAAAAGGACAAAGAATGTGATGCATGCCTAAGAGGAAAACGAACTAAATCTTCTTTTAAACCCAAAAACGTAGTCACCACAACTAGACCACTAGAACTACTGCATATGGATTTAATTGGTCCATCTAGGATAAAATGTCTTGGTGGAAATCTGTATGTTCTTGTAATTGTGGATGATTACTCTAGATTTACATGGACATTATTTCTTTCCTCTAAAAGTGATACCTTTGATGCATTTGTAACCTTAGCCAAGAAAGTGCAAAATGAGAAAGGTATTTCCATTGTGTCTATCAGGTCAAATCATGGAGGAGAATTTGAGAATTGATACTTTCTGGAGTATTGTAATGAGCATGGAATTGACCACAACTTCTCTGCTCCAAGAACTCCTCAACAGAATGGAGTAGTAGAAAGGAAGAACAGAATAATTGGAGAGATGGCTAGAGCTATGCTGAATGAAAAGGAACTCTCTCAAGTATTTTGGGCTGATGCAGTGAATACAGCAAGCTACATCATAAATAGAGCCTACATCAGGCCAATCCTTGGGAAGACTCCTTATGAGCTGTACAAAGGAAGAAAGCCAAATCTCTCACATCTCCATGTGTTCGGGTGCAAATGCTTCATTCACAATAATGGAAAGGAGAATCTGGGTAAGTTTGATGCCAAATCTGATGAAGGTATATTTCTGGGCTATTCTAGTAGAAGTACGGCATATAGAGTTTTTAATAAAAAGTCTAATTTGGTAGAAGAATCTGTGCATGTAGTATTTATTGAAAATGAAACTGCTTCCAAACATGCTACTGATAAGGATGATCTTGTCTCAAACTTTAAAAAGTTAGATATCTCTGATGAAGGTAAAATTGAACCTCCAAAAATATCTGAATCTATTAACATAGAGGAAGATATTCAGGAGAGAGATTTTGAAGAAGAAAATAAAGAAATGTCTCAAGAACTACCTAGAGCTTGGAGATATCAAAGGAATCATCATGTTGATCAAGTGATAGGGAATGTTCAAGAGAGAGTTAGAACCAGAAAATAGTTAAGGGATCAAATGATTAATTGTGCTTTCATCTCACAAATTGAACCTAAATGTACTGAGGAAGCCTTAACTGATGAATACTGGATTTTGGCTATGCAAGATGAATTAAATCAGTTTGAAAGAAATCAAGTTTGGGATTTAGTGCCTAGACCCAAAAATCATCCTGTCATTAGCATCAAATGGGTTTTTAGAAATAAACTTGATGAATCAGGATCAATAATCAGAAATAAAGCTAGACTGGTTGCTAAAGGATATAATCAAGAAAAAGGTATTGATTTTGAGGAAACCTTTGCTCCAATAGCTAGATTAGAAGCAATTAGAATTCTGTTAGCATATGCATGCATGAAAAATATTTTGTTGTATCAAATGGATGTGAAGAGTGCTTTTCTAAATGGATATATCATGGAAGAGGTTTATGTAGACCAACCTCCAGGTTTTGAGGACTCTACAAAACCAAACCATGTTTACAAACTGAAGAAAGCTCTTTACGGTTTAAAACAGGCCCCTAGAGCCTGGTATGAAAGATTGAGTAATTTTCTAACTGAAAAGGGGTTCAACAGAGGAAAAGTAGATACAACTTTATTCACTAAGAAAGAGAATAAAGATTTACTTATTGTTCAAATCTATGTTGATGATATTATATTTGGTGCTACTAATGAATCTCTTTGCAAGAATTTTTCTAAGTTAATGCAGGGAGAATTCAAAATATCCATGATGGGTGAACTCAACTTCTTCCTTGGATTGAAAATCAGGTAGTGTGATGATGGTATCTTCCTCAACCAATACAAGTATCTGAAGGAATTGCTAAAGAAGTTTGGAATGGAAAATGCCAAGCCAATGGGAACACCTATGACTACTACAACCAAACTGGATATGAATGAAAAAGGAAAAATATTTGGCATAACCCAGTACAGAAGAATGATTGGATCCCTACTGTACCTAACTGTCAGCAGACCTGACATCATGTTTAGTGTCTGTATGTGTGCAAGATTCCAGTCATGTCCCAAGGAAACCCATGCAACTGCTGTGAAGAGTATCTTCAGATATCTTATTGGAACTTCACAGATGGGTCTTTGGTATCCAAAGGGCAATGGAGAAGATCTCAAAGGATACACTGATGCTGACTTTGCAGGATCCAAAACTGACAGAAAAAGCACAAGTGGAACATGTCAGTTTCTTGGAGGATCCTTGGTTTCATGGTTTAGCAAGAAGCAAAACAGTGTGGCCTTATCCACAACAGAGGCTAAGTATGTTGCAGCTGGAAGCTGTTGTGCCCAAATCATCTAGATGAAACAGCAGCTTGAAGATCTTGAGGCTGAGATGAAGGAAATACTAATCATGTGTGACAACCAAAGTTCCATTAATATCACAAAGAATCCTGTCATGCATTCAAGGACAAAACATATTGAAGTTAGGCACCACTTCATAAGGGATCATGTTTTGAAAGGAGAAATCAAACTAGAGTACATCCCAACTGAGGATCAAGTAGCTGATATATTGACAAAGCCTCTATCAGAAGATAGACATTGCAAAATCAGGAGAGAATTGGGTATGGTTAATCCCAATGAACTGTAAGTAAATCCGTGTGCAATTCTGTTTTTAGATTTTCCAACATTAAATTAATTCTAGCTTTAGCATTAGAGTGAATTTAATTTAAGTGGCAGGAGCTCCTCATGAGATTCAATGGCAATAAATCTGAAAAATGGAGCATACAAGAATGGAACAATCAAAAAGTGAAGAAAATGGCAAAGTTCTGAGTTTCTGGATCCATTCTGTAAGTTTTTAAAGTTGAAATTCATATATTAATTGTGTGTTAGACGAATTTCCTTGAAAAACTATGGTTCTGAATAAGTCAGCATGGTCAATATTCGAATTTGGATGCCCAATAGATGAACTTCAGCCTGTTATACATTGGAACAGTTCTCGGTGATGCCTCGAAGTTCGTCTATTGGACCTTGAAAGTTCGAATTTTCAAAAACAAAAATTTCAAAGTTATGTTTGTCCAACATGATGATTATACAAATGATTATTTCTTAACATACGAATGTTGGAAAACCTTTACAAAGTAAAGAAATTCGAATTTCTAATTTAAAATTCGTCTGTTGAAGCATGCTCTTCATGTTGAATCCTTGAAAGATGAAATTTCATATGCATAATTTGTCTGTTGTTTGCTGATTTGATTGCTGCTTGATGTTTGCACTTCAAAATTTGAACTTTGTTGAAACAAAGTTCGTCTGTTTTTCTTGTGTTGCTTGAGCCAAGCCTCTGTCAGACGAACTTTCAGAAGAAAATTTGTCTGTCAGTAAGCTTTACTGAACATTTTAACTTTTAACTGCTCGAAGTTCAAATTTTGACTCCTCAAAATTCGTCTGTCAGGCAGTTACTTACGTTAAAACTGACGTTTTCCACTGAACAGACATAACCCTACTCTTTTCCTCTCTGAGTCTGTTCAAATCTTCTCATCAATGCTCTTAAATTCTGACCAAAAATCTTCCTTTCCCACCGTTTAAACATCTTTTCGCATCCTATAAACCCAATCTCTGCCTCATTTTGAATCATTCATCCACGGAAATGGCAAGAGTAAAGAATCCTGAAGCTGGAAAAGGAGAGGCTCGTCCAAAGAGATCTGTCAAATCCCAATATGCCTCAAAGGAGGGCAAAAAAATGAAAAGAAAGGCCGAATCAAGCAAGGGAACTCCCTCTAAACGACATAAAACTACACCAAAGGGTGAATCAAAGAAAGCTGGACCCTCTTCCTCGAAGAAAGCAGAGCCTTCGGTCCCTGTTCCTGCTGTTACTGAGACTGTTGCTTCCACTTCCTCCTCCAGTACTGAATCTGGAGAATATCAACTTACTACACTGCCATTATGGAGCACTCTACAGATTCAAGAGGAATACTATACCAAGTTTGCCAATAAAAAGGTAATCAAGTCTCATTGTGTGAACTTGGAAGATTTCTTAGCCTCAAACAATTTTGATGCTAGAATATGGATACTGAGATATAAGAATCTATTATAGATATTGGACAGGTATGATGATGAAGTGGTAAAGACATGGTATGCCTCCTTGAAGTACAACAGCAAGAAGAAGAAGTGGGAGGTCAATCTGAGATTAAGGACCATCTGGCTCACAGATGAGACCTTTAATGAAGTATTGGAAATCCCAGGGTAAGATGGCCTCAAGATTGACATCATTGCCTCTGGTTATATGGATGAGGCAGATACTACAGATGAAGAAGGTGGCCCCTTTCTGAACTACAAAGAGAGCACTATCCTGAACACTTTGTTCGGAAGAAAGGAGAATAGGCCAACCATAAACATGCTGAAGCCCACAGACCTCAGTGCTCAAGTGAGGATCCTATACTACATAGTGTCCAGGATCATATTCAACAAAGAAGACAGCTTCAATCTGATAACAAGGGCTGAGGCACATGCCATGGCAGCAATCATGCGTGGAAAGCTCATTAACATAGGACATATCATACTCCAACGCATGATCAAGGCAAGGGATCAGAGGAAAGATTCCACACTCCCCTATGCAGCAATCATTTCCAGAATTCTACAATATGCTAGAATTCAGCATCTTGAGAAGGGGAAAGGGAAACCCACTGAGATCTTCAAGGAGGAGGAACTTCAAAGAATGGGGATTGAAAGAAATAAAGGAAGATGGATTGGGAAGGGAGCAGGAAAATCTGAAGATCTTTTCTTTGTTGAAGGTGCCTCCCAACAGCAAGAAGGTACCTCTGAGGCTCCTGCTAGACCTACACCTCAGCCTTCTCTGCCTGTCCCATCTCCATCCAAGCCTACTCATATTCCATCTACTTCCTCCTCTTGTGCCAAGCTAACAAAGATCACTGAGTTGTATGACAACTTGTCTACACTCATACTTAGCATCAGGGATGAGCAAAATGCCAAATTTGCTCATCTGCAAGATCAGATTCACCAGTTGGCCAAAAATATGAAAGTGGTTGCTGATGCCTATGAAGATATTTGGAGTGAAATTCCTGCCACATCAGCTCCACCTCAGCCAGGGTTCTCTGTGCCTGTTCAGTCTCCAACACCTGAGCCTCTGAGCCCCTTTGAGCTAGTGTCTTTTGAGCATGATGATGATATAGATGGCACTGAGCCTGCTGGTACTCTGAGCACACCAAGTCCTGGTCCACCCTTGGACTATGGTTTGGAAGAAGAAGGACCTCGGGATTCAAGCCCTCATGATCCCATTGTTGCAGATGATCAAGAGTCCATCCTCTCACAGCAAGAATCTGAGCAAGTAGAAAGACTAGTGGCAGCCATTTCTACTTCATCAATAATGGAGGTTGCCAGCAATGAAGAAAGAAGCATTATGCCTGTTGTTCATTTGGAAGCTATTGCTCGCAATGCTCTCTTGCAAGCTCAGAGAAGAAGGCTCGAAGAAATGTTCCGTTCTGATGACCCTGCTCCTTCATCTCTCACTGCATATGGTCTTTCAGAAGAACAAAGAGCTCAATTGGCTCTTTCCAGACAAGATATGCAAGATCTGCTTGAGGTCTCTGATGATGAGGATCCAAGCCCTGAGCCTTCTGAGCCTTATCTACCTTTTGATCCTGTGCCCCTCAAAGCTATTCCAGTTTCTCAAATTCCTCCTCCGGCTGATTTTGTTCACTTTCCTGATGATGCCAAAAAGGGGGAGAAGAGTAAGCAAACTGGCAAGTCTGCTGCTGAGCCATCTGGAAAGACTTACAGCAAGAAGTCCAAGCCAAAGAAGAAGTGATTAGAACTTGTTGAATTAAGAGTTTTGATGATTCCAAACCAACAATCAAGAGCTTGGATTGAAGATATCAAAGGAGCTCAAAATAATTCAAGTGAAGAGATTCAGAGTAATTGCTGCTAGATCTACTATAGGATCTTTAGCTTTAGTTATAAATGGGTAAAAGATTTTGATTTGAGGAAAAGATGTTTTTAAACCTTGATTTTATGTTAAATTTTGACTCATTTGAAAAACACCCACAAACAGACGAAGTTGAGAAGTTTAAATTGAACTGTCATATGGGAAATTCGAACTTTGCCTTTGGAAATTCGAATTTTGAACTAAAAATGAACAAGTCTGAAGAGATGTCTCTCTGTCAGATGAATTTTGGTTCTCCAAAATTCAAATTTTCATATGAGTCTGAAAGAAGCCTTTAGTGACAGACGAACTTCAAGTCTGCAAAATTCGAATTTCAAACAGAAAGTAATTTGTGAAAACCAAAGAAATTCATCTGAAACAATGTTAACGTTCATCTGAAATCAAGATGAAATTGAGTTTCAAAAATACTATCTAACAGACGAACTTTGACTTTCCAACATTTGAATTTTCATATAAGTCTGAAAGAAGCTTCTTTGAAACAGACGAACTTTGAGTATTCAAAATTCGAATTTCAGACAAAACACAACTTATGAAAATGAAAGAAATTCGTCTGAAACAATGTTAAAGTTCATCTGAGATCAAGAATAATTTAAGTTTTAAAACTGCTTTCTGTCAGACGAACTTTGAGCATTAAAATTCGAATTTCAGAAGCCAAGGGTGTGAGTCTGTTGGAATGAAATGTTGACATACGAATGACAGAGTTTTGTAACTTCGAATGTTAAAGTTAGTCTGAGAAGAATCTCTCTGACAGACGAACTTCACTCTTTCAACATTCGAATTTCGAAGAAAGTGAACTACTGTGCCTTCTTGAACGTACTGGGAACAGACAAATTTTGGGCTTCCAAAATTAGAATTTCGAGGGCACTGTAGCAAATTGAAAACACTGTTCATACTTAACAGAAAAACTTTCTTCTTGAAAATTCGTATGTCATAACGTGAAAACATTTTACAAGTTTCAAAATTCGAATTTCACTTCATGAACAGACGAACTTCGTGCTGTAACGTTGGAAGCTTTAACCTTCGGTTCCTTCGAAATTCGTCTGTTGACCAACCAAAATTTGAATTTCAGTATGTCAGAAGCATTAAATGCGGTTAGTTAACGAATAGTTTTTCAGGATAACCGTTGGATAACTTCCCCAACGGATAGATTTTGTTTCTAACGAATAGTTGGGACCTAAATCTATAAATACAACAACATTTGAAGTTGTGGGTAATGAATCAAACTTGTATATACTGAATTTATGCTAAATCATCTTCTCAAAAGCTTTTACCCTCTAACTTCAATATATGTACTTTAACCTTCATATCTACTCTATTCAAGAGAGTTATATCTTTGTAAACAATCTACTCTTCATCTGGAAGATAGATTTACTTGTGAGTGGAAATCATAAGGGGATTGGGAAGCACATTGTAGAAGTGCTTAGAGAGATTAAGAAAGCTCTAGAAAATAGAGCATATTCGTTGTACTGAGGCATTAGCAAGAAGCCCGTTGAATTCTTGCTGTATAGTAGAAAAATCTCAAGAGGTGTCTTGGAGACTGGATGTAGGTCAAGTGGATAGACCGAACCAGGATAAATTACTGAGTGTTCTTCTCTCTATTATTACTTTTCAGTTTACTCTGTTTATACATTGCTTTGTTACACTTTACTTTCTTCACCCATTTGACTTTGTGCAGAAAAATTTCAATCTTCCTAATTCACCCCCCTCTTGCGAAGTCAGCCTTGCTAACAAGTGGTATCAGAGCCCGGATTCCCATTCAAAGGATCTCACAGTCCGGGAATTAAGATGGCTGGCTTTGGAGAAAGCATACTTCCTGAAGGGAACAACACTAATAGACCACCAGGCTTCAGTGGAGAACATTATGGGTACTGGAAGATGAGGATGCAAATTTACCTCCAATCAATTGACCTTGATATCTGGCCAGTCATTGAGAAAGGAGATTTCATCCCAATGACTCTAACTGAAGATGGAAGACACAAAGAGAAGCTAGAAGTAGAATGGAATAAAGAAGACAGAAGAAGAGTCCTGCTAAATTTCAAAGAAAAGCATTGTTTAGTCAGTGCCCTGAACCAGGATGAATTCTACAGAGTCTCACAATGCTCCACTGCAAAAGGGATGTGGGACACTCTGCAGATTGCACATGAAGGAACAACTGGGGTCAGGGAGAACAGACTAAACACATGCATTGGAGAGTATGAAAGCTTCAAAATGACTGAAGGAGAAACTATAAAGGAGCTACAAAAGACATTCACTCTCATCATGAATCAGTTGAAGAGCCTAGGAAAGGAATACACTCAATCTGAAAAAGTAAGAAAGATACTTAGAGCTCTTTCTATGGAATGGCAGCCCAAGGTGACAGCAATAGAGGAAGCCAGAGGAGAATCAATGGCCTCTGTCACAGCTCTCTTCAGCAGCCTTGAGGAGTATGAAGGAAAAATCAAAGCTCTCAAGGAAGCTGGGCTGGACAGAAAGAAGAAAGGCCTTGCCCTCAAAGCTGCTGATGAAAAGGAAGAAGAATCTGATGAAGGAGATGAGCTGGATGAGAAAACTCTGGCTATGATGGTCAAAAAAATTCAAAAGATTCTACAGCAAGAAGAAGAACAAGAGATTCTTCAAGAAAGGAGCAGCTAGTGAAAGCAAGAAAGAGGCAAAAGAGCCTGTGACTTGCTATGAATGCAAGAAGCAAGGACACATCAAATGGGATTGTCCTCAATTCCTCAAAAAGCAAGAAAGAGAAAAGAAAGTTACTGACAAAGGGAAGAAGAAGAAAGCCTACATCTCATCGATATGGGGCAACAGCTCAGATGAGGAAGAAGAAGATGAAGATGAGATTGCCAACATTTGTCTGATGGCACTTGCTTCTGAAGAAGCCGAACCCTCATGCAGCAGCGATCAGGAAGAAGAGGTATATGAATCTGAACCTTCCTATTCTGAATTACTGGATGCATTTCATGAGCTTCATGATGAGTTCATCAAAGTTGCTAAAGAACTAAAACTAACAAAGAAAAAGATTAGTAAACTAGAATCTCATAGCAACTTTTCTGAAACCATATCTGTACCTGCTGCTGAATCTGTTTGCTGTACTTCATGCATTAAACTAAAGCAAACTAATGATTACTTAGTAAAAAGCATGTCTAGGCTCACTAGAGGTAAAGATATGTTGTTTGCCTTGATGGGGAGCCAAAGAATATCACAAGGAAAAGCTGGTCTTGGCTATGATCCATGTGCTATCAAGGAAAAGATTAGGAAGGAAAACCAGAATGCATACATGAGACATTTTGTGCATGCTGAGAGCAACAGAAAAAAAGATCACATGTCATCTCACATTGAAACATATAATCAACCAAAGCATGCAAGACAAAAGTATTATCTGCATTGTTTTCTTCCTGCTTCTCAATCTAGCAGTCCCTTCAGTACCTGTCATTTCTATAATAAAAAGGGACATATCTCCAGTTCTTGTGCCTTGAAGAAAAATGGACGTGGCAGGAAAGTTGAATGGGTTCCCAAAGTTGCATCTGCATCTAGGGAAAAATCTACTGACCGAAAAGGACCCAAGCAAATTTGGGTACCTAAAAGGAAAACATAAATATTATTTTGCAGGTCTGTCTCAAAGCTAAGAAGAGCAACAAATGGTATATGGACAGTGCCTGCTCAAGTCACATGACTGGTGATAAGGAGAAGTTCATCACCCTTAGAGACAAGAAATGAGGAAAGGTGACCTTTGGAGGTGATCAATATGGCAAAGTTATTGGTATTGTCATTGTGGGCAAAAATCCAGAAACATCCATTGAAGAGGTGCTATTTGTGATTGGCCTCAACCACAATTTGCTGAGCATCAGTCAGACCTGTGATAAAGGAAATTGGGTGCTGTTTGACTCAAAGTTTTGCCTAGTCATCAGAAAAAGTGATCACAAAGTAATCCTTAAAGCTCAAAGGGATGGTAACTGTTATACTATTGATCTTGATGAACTTTCTCCCTTAGATTCTGTATATTTAATTAGTCAGGATAATGATAGCTGGTTATGGCATTGGAGATTAGCTCATGTTAACATGAATCAATTGTCTAAATTGATTAAAAATGAGCTAGTAACTGGCCTGCCAAAAATATTTTTTGAAAAGGACAAAGAATGTGATGCATGCATTAGAGGGAAACAAATTAAATCATCTTTTAAATCTAAAAATGTAGTTACCCCAACTAGACCACTTGAATTGCTGCATATGGACTTAATTGGACCATCTAAGGTAAAAAGTCTTGGTGGTAATCTGTATGTGCTTGTAATTTTAGATGATTATTCTAGATTCACTTGGACATTATTTCTCTCCTCTAAAAGTGATACCTTTGATGCATTTGTAACCTTAGCTAAGAAAGTGCAAAATGAGAAAGGTATTTCTATTGTGTCTATCAGGTCAGACCATGGAGGAGAATTTGAAAATACATACTTCCTAGAGTACTGCAATGAGCATGGAATTGACCACAACTTCTCAGCTCCAAGGACACCTCAACAGAATGGGGTAGTAGAAAGGAAGAACAGAACTATTGAAGAAATGGCCAGAGCTATGCTAAATGAGAAGGAACTCTCTCAAGTGTTTTGGGCTGATGCAGTGAATACAGCAAGCTACATCATAAACAGAGCCTACATCAGACCAATCCTTGGGAAGACTCCATACGAGCTGTACAAGGGAAGAAAGCCAAATCTGTCCCATCTCCATGTGTTCGGATGTAAATACTTCGTTCACAACAATGGGAAAGAAAATCTGGGTAAGTTTGATGCCAAATCCGATGAAGGTATATTTCTGGGCTATTCTAGTAGGAGTAAGGCATTTAGAGTTTACAATAAAAGATCAAATGTGGTAGAAGAATCTGTGCATGTGGTTTTCATTGAAAATGAAAATGTTTCAAAACATGTTACCAATGAGGATGATCTTGCTTTCAATTTTGAAAAACTGGGCATTTCTGATAAAAGTAAAACTGAATCTCCAAAGATATCTGAATCTGTTAACTTAGAGGAAAATATCCAGGAGAAAGAGTTTGATGAAGAAAATAATGAAGACACATCTTAAGAACTCCCTAGGGCTTGGAGATATCAAAGGAATCATCCTGTTGATCAAGTGATAGGGGATGTTCAAGAGAAAGTCAAAACCAGAAAACAGTTAAGGGACAAAATGTTAAACTGTGCTTTCATTTCACAAGTGGAACCCAAATGTGCTAAAAAAGCCTTAACTGATGATTACTGGATTTTAGCTATGCAAGATGAACTAAATCAGTTTGAAAGAAATCAAGTTTGGGATTTAGTGCCTAGGCCCAAAAATCATCCTGTCATTGGTACCAAATGGGTTTTCAGAAATAAACTTGATGAATCTGGAACAATAATCAGAAATAAAGCTAGATTGGCTGCTAAAGGGTATAATCAGGAAGAAGGTATTGATTTTGAAGAAACCTTTGCACCAGTAGCTAGATTAGAAGCTATAAGAATACTGTTAGCATATGCATGCATGAAAAATATTTTACTGTATCAAATGGATGTAAAGAGTGCCTTTCTAAATGGATTTATCATGGAAGAGGTTTATGTAGATCAACCTCCAGGTTTTAAGGATTCTACAAAACCAAACCATGTTTATAAACTAAAGAAAGCTCTTTACGGTTTGAAACAAGCCCCTAGAGCATGGTATGAGAGATTAAGCAATTTTCTAACTGAAAAGGGGTTTAATAGAGGCAAAGTAGATACAACTTTATTTACTAAGAAAGAAAATGAAGATTTACTCATTGTCCAAATCTATGTTGATGATATCATATTCGGTGCTACTAATGAGTCTCTTTGCAAGAAATTTTCTGAGTTAATGCGGGGAGAATTTGAGATGTCCATGATAGGTGAACTCAACTTCTTCCTTGGACTACAAATCAGACAGCTTAATGATGGTATCTTTCTCAGTCAATCCAAGTATCTAAAGGAGCTGCTAAAGAAGTTTGGAATGGAGAATGCCAAGCCAATGGGAACACCTATGGCTACTGCAACCAAACTGGACATGGATGAGAATAGGAAGATATTTGACATTACTCAGTACAGAAGAATGATTGGATCCCTGCTGTACTTAACTGCTAGCAGACCTGACATTATGTTCAGTGTCTGTATGTGTGCAAGGTTCCAATCATGCCCCAAAGAGACCCATGCAACAGCTGTGAAAAGAATTTTCAGATATCTTATTGGAACATCACATATGGGTCTTTGGTATCCAAAAGGCAATGGAGAAGATCTCAAAGGATACACTGATGCTGATTTTGCAGGATCCAAAACTGATAGAAAAAGCACAAGTGGAACTTGTCAGTTTCTTGGAGGATCCCTGGTTTCATGGTTCAGCAAAAAGCAAAACAGTGTGGCCCTATCCACTGCAGAAGCTGAGTATGTTGTAGCTGGAAGCTGTTGTGCCCAAGTCATCTGGATGAAACAACAACTTGAAGATCTTAAGGTTAAGATGAAAGAGATACCAATCATGTGTGACAATCAAAGTGCCATAAATATCACTAAGAATCCTGTCATGCACTCAAGGACGAAACATATTGAAGTTAGGCACCACTTCATAAGGGATCACGTTCTGAAAGGAGAAGTTAAGCTGGAGTACATCCCAACAAAGGATCAAGTTGCTGACATACTCATAAAACCTCTATCAGAAGACAAACATTGCAAAATCAGGAGAGAATTGGGTATGGTAAATCCCAATGAACTGTAAGTTATTCCTGTACAATCTTGATTTCAGAATTTTCATTCTTAAGATTAATTCTAACTTTTGCATCGGAGTATGTTTAATTTAAGTTGCAGGTGCTCCTCACAAGATTAAATGGCAATAAACTTGAAGATTGGAGCACACCAGAATGGAACAACCAGAAAGAGAAGTAAATGACGAAAATCCTAAGTTCTGGATCCATTCTGTAAGTTTTTAATGATGGTATTCGTATTTTAAATGTTGGTAGACGTATTTTGCTTCATAATCTGTGTTTTTGAAATGGTCAACATTTAAATTTTAGTTGACCAACAGACGAACTTCGACCTGTTATGCCTTGGAACAGTTCTCGGTGATGCCTCGAAATTCATTTGTTGAATTTTGAAAGTTTGAATTTTCAAAAACAAAAATTTCAAAGTTATGTTTGTCCATTACTGTTATACGAATTATCACTTCTTAACATACGAAAGTTGGACAACCTTTACAAAAGTTAAAAAATTCAAATTTTCAGTTTAAAATTCGTCTGTTGAATCATGTTCTTCATGTTGAATGATTGAAAGATGAAGTTCTGCATGCTTAATTCGTCTATAGGTTGGTGTTTTGGTTATTGCCTGCTGTTTTCTCTTCAACATTCAAACTTTGTTTGAACAAAATTTGTCTGTTGTGCTTGTATTGCTTGATCCAAGCCACTATCAGACGAACTTTCAGAAGAAAATTTGTCTGTCAGTAAGCTTTGCTGAACGGTTTAACTTGTAATTGCCCAAAGTTCAAATTTTGACCTCTCAAAATTTGTCTGTCAGACGGTTACTTACGTTAAAACCAACGGTTTTCTAAGGAATAGATGCAACCCTATTCTTAACTCTTCTGAGTCTGTTCTGATCCTCTCATCAATTCTCTTAAATCCTGCCCAAAAACCATCACTTCCCACCGATTAAACTTCCTTTCGTATCATTTAAACCCATTCTAAACCTCATTCTGCAACATTCATCCGAAGAAATGGTTAGAGTGAAAAATCCTGAAGCTGGGAAAGGGGAGGCCAGACCAAAAAGGAATGTTAAATCACAATATGCCTCAAAGGAAGGAGAGAAATCAAAGAGAAAAGCCGAACCCAGTAAGGCAACACCTTCCAAACGCCAAAAATCTTCATCCAAAGCAGATTCATAGAAAGTTGGACCCTCCTCACCAAAATCTGCAGAACCTTCGGTCCCTATTCCTGCTGATGCTGTTGTTGCTTCCTCTGCTTCCTTCAGTACAGAATCTGGAGAGTATGAGCTTACTACACTGCCACTCTGGAGCACTCCACAGATTCAAGAGGAATACTCCACCAAGTTTGCCAACAAGAAGGTAATCAAGCCACATTGTGTAAACTTGGAAGATTTCTTGATCTCAAATAATTTTGATGCTGGTATATGGATGATGAGATACAAGAATCTGTTGGAAGTATTAGAGAGATATGATGATGAGGTAGTAAAGTCTTGGTATGCTTCCTTGAAGTACAATAGCAAGAAGAGGAAATAGGCAATCAATCTAAGGTCTAGGACCATTTGGCTTGCTGATGAGACATTCAATGAGGTGCTGGAGATCCCTAGGCAAGATGGACTTAGGATTGATATTACTGCCTCTGGGTACATGGATGAGGCAGAAACTGCTGATGAAGAAGGTGGCCCCTTCCTGAACTACAAGGAGAGCACGATTCTGAGAACATTGTTCAGAAGGAGGGAAAATTGGCCATCAATAAACGTGTTGAAGCCCAAAGACCTCAGTGTTCAAGTGAGGATCCTGCACTACATAGTGTCCAGGATCATATTTAACAAAGGAGGCAGCTTCAATCTGATAACAAGGGCAGAGGCACATGTCATGGCTGCAATCATGCGTGGGAAACTGATTAACATAGGACACATCATTCTTCAATGCATGATCAAAGCAAGAGATCAGAGGAAGGATTCCACACTCCCCTATACTGCCATCATTTCCAGAATTCTGCAGTATGCCAGAATTCAGCATCTTGAGAAGGGGAAGGGCAATCCCACTGAGATCTTCAAGGAGGAAGAACTGCAAAGGATGGGCATTGAAAAAGATGAAGGAAGATGGGTTGGAAAAGGAGCAGGAAGAACTGAGGATCTATTCTATGTAGAAGGTGCCTCCCTACAGCAAGAGGGTACTTCTGAGGCTCCTGCCAGACCTTCCACTCAGCCCTCTGTGCCTATTCCATCTCCCTCCAAGCCCACTCATATTCCATCCACTCCCTCCTCATGAGCCAAGCCAACCAAGATCACTGAGTTGTATGACAGTTTGTCTACACTCATTCTCAGCATCCGGGATGAGCAAAATGTCAAATTTGCTCATCTGTAAGATCAGATCCATCAGTTGGCTATGAATATGAAGGTGGTGGCTGATGCTTATGAAGATATCAGAAGTGCAATCCCTGCCACATCAGCTCCACCTCAGCCTGGTGTCTCTGTGCCTGTCCAATCTCCAACTCCTGAGCCTCCAAGCCCATTCGAGATTGCCTCCTCTGACCATGATGATGATGGTGCTGGTGCAATGAGGACACCAAGTCCTGGTCCACCCTTAGACTATGGATTGGAAGAAGAAGGTCTTCAAGAAACAAGCCCTCCTGAGCCTATGAAAGAAGATGCTCAGGGTTCAATTCTGTCCACTCAAGAGACTGAGCAAGTTGAGCAGCTGGTAGCAGCCATCTCTGCTTCACCATTTCTGCAGACTGCCCTCAATGAGGAAAGGAGCATTGTGCCTGTTGTTGATTATGAAGCTATTGCACACAATGCCCTGCTGCAAGCTTAGAGGAGAAGACTTGAAGAAATGTTTCGTCCTGATGAACCAGCTCCTCCTTCTCTTGCTGCCTATGGACTTTGAGAGGAACAAAGAGCTCAGCTGGCTCTTTCCAGACAGGCAATGCAAGAGTTGCTTGAGGTCTCTGATGATGAAGATGATGAACCTAGTCCTGAGCCTCCTGCACCAATCCAGCCAGAAATCCCTTTTGCTCCTGTGCCACTACGAGCCATTCCTGTCTCTCAGATCCCTCCTCCGACTGATTTCGTTGGCCTTCCTGATGATGTCAAAAAGGGGGAGAAGACTGAGCAAACTGGAAAGACTGCTACTGCTGAGCAATCTGGGAAAGGGAAGACGTATAGCAAGAAAACCAAGCCAAAGAAGAAATGATTGAAGACTTGTTTAAATCTTAGGCTTGAGTCCTCTTGTAGTGCTTTGTGTTTTTGTTTCTATTTTGAATGTTTGCATTTTGTATTTTGGATTACAACTTTGATTAATTTGGTTTTTGTATTGCACATTTGATTAAATGAATGAATATCTTGGTTGCAATATGGTATGCTTATTACTCATTAAATATCTTCACTTAATCTGCTGTATATGATATCTTTTGAAATATAATGCATATGTTGAGGGGGAGCTTGTGAAAGCAAACCCAAGTACTAATCCAGTTTGCAAGTTATTTTGTCATCATCAAAAAGGGAGAGAATGTTGAATTAAGAGTTTTGATGATTCCAAACCAACAATCAAGAGCTTGGATTGAAGATATCAAAGGAGCTCAAAATAATTCAAGTGAAGAGATTCAGAGTAATTGTTGCTAGATCTACTATAGGATCTTTAGTTTTAGTTATAAATGGGTAAAAGCTTTTGATTTGAGGAAAAGATGTTTTTAAACCTTGATTTTATGTTAAATCTTGACTCATTTGAAAAACACCCACAAACAGACGAAGTTTGAGAAGTTTAAACTAAACTGTCATATGGGAAATTCGAACTTTGCCTTTGGAAATTCGAATTTCGAACTAAAACTGAACAAGTCTGAAGAGATGTCTCTCTGTCAGACGAATTTTGGTTCTCCAAAATTTGAATTTTCATATGAGTCTGAAAGAAGCCTTTAGTGACAGACGAACTTCAAGTCTGCAAAATTCGAATTTCAAACAGAAAGCAATTTGTGAAAACCAAAGAAATTCATCTGAAACAATGTTAACGTTCATCTGAAATCAAGATGAAATTGAGTTTCAAAAATACTATCTGACAGACGAACTTTGGCTTTCCAACATTTGAATTTTCACATAAGTCTGAAAGAAGCTTCTTTGAAACAGACGAACTTTGAGTATTCAAAATTCGAATTTCAGACAAAACACAACTTATGAAAATGAAAGAAATTCGTCTGAAACAATGTTAAAGTTCATCTGAGATCAAGAATAATTTAAGTTTCAAAACTGCTTTCTGTCAGACGAGCTTTGAGCATTAAAATTCGAATTTCAGAAGCCAAGGGTGTGAGTATGTTGGAATGAAATGTTGACATACGAATGACAGAGTTTTGTAACTTCGAATGTTAAAGTTAGTCTGAGAAGAATCTCTCTGACAGACGAACTTCACTCTTTCAACATTCGAATTTCGAAGAAAGTGAACTACTGTGCCTTCTTGAACATACTGGGAACAGACGAATTTTAGGCTTCCAAAATTCGAATTTCGAGGGCACTGTAGCAAATTGAAAACACTGTTCATACTTAACAGAAAAACTTTCTTCTTGAAAATTCATATGTCACAACGTGAAAACATTTTACAAGTTTCAAAATTCGAATTTCACTTCATGAACAGACGAACTTCGTGCTGTAACGTTGGAAGCTTTAACCATCGGTTCCTTCGAAATTTGTCTGTTGACCAACCAAAATTCAAATTTCAGTATGTCAGAAGCATTAAATGCGGTTGGTTAACGGATAGTTTTTCAGGATAATCGTTGGATAACTTCCCTAACGGATAAATTTTGTTTCTAACGAATAGTTGGGACCTAAATCTATAAATACAACAACATTTGAAGTTGTGGGTAATAAATCAAACTTGTATATACTGAATTTCTGCTAAATTATCTTCTCAAAAGCTTTTATCCTCTAACTTCAATATCTGTACTTTAACCTTCATATCTACTCTATTCAATAGAGTTATATCTTTGTAAATAATCTACTCTTCATCTGGAAGATAGATTTACTTGTGAGTGGAAATCACAAGGGGATTGGGAAGCACATTGTAGAAGTGCTTAGAGAGATTAAGAAAGCTCCAGAAAACAGAGCATACTCGTTGTACTGAGGCATTAGCAAGAAGCCCGTTGAATTCTTGCTGTATAGTGGAAAAATCTCAAGAGGTGTCTTGGGGACTGGACGTAGGTCAAGTGGATAGACCGAACCAGGATAAATTACTGAGTGTTCTTCTCTCTATTATTACTTTTTCAGTTTACTCTGTTTATACATTGCTTTATTACACTTTACTTTCTTCACCCATTTGACTTTGTGCAGAAAAATTTCAATCTTCCCAATTCACCCCCCTCTTGGGAAGTCAGCCTTGCTAACAGAACTTAGGCTTGAGTCCTCTAGTAGTGCTGCATTGAGTTTCAGATGTTTGTTTGTATTCTGTGTTTGTATTTTGTGTTTAATTTGTGTATTTAAAAGAACTTTGCATAAATTTGTCTCTGTAAAGCAACATTTGGTAAAATGAAAGAATTTCTTGGTTCCAATGATCTGTTCTTTGAATCTCTTCACATGATCAACTATATATGATATCTTTTGATATATAATGCATATGTTGAGGGGGAGCTTGTTAAAGCAAACCCAAGTACTAATCCAGTTTGCAAGTTGTTTTGTCATCATCAAAAAGGGGGAGATTGTTGAATCA
Organism: Adenanthera pavonina; assembly: GCA_026686845.1. Taxonomy (NCBI): domain Eukaryota; kingdom Viridiplantae; phylum Streptophyta; class Magnoliopsida; order Fabales; family Fabaceae; genus Adenanthera; species Adenanthera pavonina. The sequence goes on from JAIVEN010000018.1 coordinate 17,532,356, forward strand.
AGTGTTTTGATGATTACAAACCAACCTTCAAGAGCTTGGAATAAAAATATCAAAGGTGCACAAAAGGTTCAAGTGAAGAAATCTTGGAGAAATCTGTGCAAAGTTTGATGTAGGATGTTTAGTAGTGTTTTATTTGAGTAAAAGACTTTGATTTGGTGAAAAGATGTTTTAAAACCTTGATTCTATGTTAAATCATGGAATATTTGAAAAACACCCACCAACAGACGAAGCTTGAAAGGTTAATACCAATCTGTCATAGTGAAAGTTTGAACTTTAGCTTTGCAAATTCGAATTTCGTACTGAAACTGAACAAGTCTGAAGAGATGCCTATCTGACAGACAAATTTTGACTTGATGAAATTCAAATTTTGATAAGTGTCTGAAAGGAGCTTTCACTAACAGATGAACTTTGGGTTTTGAAAATTTGAATTTCAGATAAAATGAAACTTATGAAAACTAAAGAAATTCGTCTGAAATTGTGTCAAAGTTCATCTGAAACCAAGTTTAGATTGAATTTCAAAATTGTTCACTAACAGATGAACTTTGAACATGAAAATTCAAATTTCAGAAACTAAGTTTGTGGGTCTGTTAGAATGATATGTTGACATACGAATGACAGTATTTATAAATTTGAATTTTGAAGTTAGTCTGAAAAGAGGTCTCTCTGACAGACGAACTTTGACATTTGAAAATTTGAACTTTGAATCATATGAACTACTGTGCCTTATAAACCAGTTATGGACAGACGAATTTTGGGGTTCCAAAATTTGAATTTCGAAGGCACTGTAGCAAATTGAAAATATTGTTCACACTTAACAGAAAAACTTTCTACATGAAAATTCATATGTTACAACGAAAAAACATTTTCCAAACATCAAAATTCGAATTTCACTTCATGACAGACGAACTTCGGGCATTCAATGTTGAAGCTATTAACCTTTGGTTTCTGCGAAATTCGTCTGTTGACCAACCGAAATTCGATTCTCAGTATGTCAGAAGCATTAAATGCAGTTGGTTAACGGATAGTTTTTCAGCGTAACCATTGGATAACTTCTCCAACGGATAGATTTTGTCTCTAACGGATATTTAAGACCTAAATCTATAAATATAACATCATTTGAAGTTGTGGGTAATGATTTTAACATTGTATATACTGAAACTCTGCCAAATCATTTACTCAAAGTCTGTTACTCTCTCACTTCAATATTTTGTACTTCAACTTTCATATTCACTCTGTTTAAGAGAGTTTAATCCTTGTAATTAATCTTATCTTCATCTGGAAGATAGATTTTCTTGTGAGGGGATATCACAAGGGATTGGGGAGCACTTTGTAAGAGTGTACAGAGAGATAGAGTGAGCTCTAGAAACAGAACATCATCTTTGTACTGAGGCATTTGCAAGAAGCCCACTGAATTCTTGCAGAATAGTGGAAAATCTCAAGTGGTGACTTGGGGACTGGACGTAGGTCAAGTGGAGAGACCGAACTAGGATAAATATCTGAGTTTTCTTCTCTTTACTGCAACTCTTCAGTTAATTTACTCATACTCTGTTTTATCTTCTATACTTTGCTTTCTTCACTTTCTTGATATTTTGCAGAAAATTTTCAAGCTTCCCAATTCACCCCCCTCTTAGGAAGCCAGCCTAACTAACATTAGAAACAAGAATTAGCCATTACTCTCAAAAAGTAACCGTTCAGCTACCGCATTAAATGTATCTGACAGAGGTTATGCAGATAACCTTCTCAAGTTATGCAAATAACGGGTGACCATTGGCCCTTCGTTTCAATATTGGATATACGTCATGCAGATAATGTACTTAGGTTATACGAATAATGTTCATTCCAGAATGACTAAGTTTTAGCTCAAAAACATTTTCATGAAAACCTTCTTAATTGTTCGAATGATGTTTCACAAACTTGAATACCTTTGAGGATTATCAGAATAACCTCTTAGGATATTATTCCTTGTTCGGATAATATTCAATTAGTACAAACTAAGTTTTTGAAAAACACAAGTTATCCTAATAACCTTCCTAGGTTATACGAATAACGAGTTCAAGAAAAAGAAGTTCAAGTGCCCTATAACATACGTTATGCGGATAACCTCTTTTGGTTATGTGAATAACGAGCAGCACATAACAAGAGATCCTTATTATTAAGCCTCTTGTGCGAATAAGGTAAGTACCTTATTAGGAAAAAGAGCTAAACAAAAGCAAGGACATGGTGCAGACCTTAGTTATGTGGATAACCTCAAACCTTTCATGAAAACCAAGAGGAAACACTTGAAAAATAGCACAAGGTTGAGAGTTTATCCCTATAACCTCAAGGAACTATTCGTATAAGATAAAACTTTTCATGAAAACCATTTTGAAAATATGAGCTAAACATTAGGCACTAAAATAAATGCCTCATTTAATATCAGGATAAATAGAATAAGTAACATCTAAAGCTTAACTACCTTCTTTTGCAAAGGGATTCCTAGCAAGTGTACATAAAAACTTTTCAAACTATACGACTCTTCAACTTTGGTCCTCATATCACTTGTGCACCCTTGACATATAATTTCCAAGCTCGTTGTTATTTAAAATCTTCAAAATCATCTAAATTAACATACATCACTCTATACGATTTTTCTAGAATTAGTTATGAATTTTCAAAGTTTGGTTGGGAAAATGATACTACCAAATGAATAGTATCACTAAAATTAAATATTTTTTCTGTTTTAGTCCTTTATGTAATTCAAGCTTCTAAACATGATCAAATGGACTTTAAATAAAGTATGATACATGGGAAATGAGGCCTAAGGTTAAGATGTTACACAATACCAAAAGCAAGAGCAAGAACAAAGCTAGTCCATTAGTGGAATATCCACCTTATCTTAGTCGAATAAGGTAGTTTAATCATGAAAACAAGTTTAAAAACATTGAACTAGCCACCAAAACTTAATCAACTTGCTTATCTAAGATTAGTGATAACAAAATTAAGTAAGTTCAAATTTAAACCACCACACATCATAAGAGAAAGAAATAAATACATATGACAATTGAGCTTCAATTTTCTCTTGAATTCTTCCTCCCTCGATCATCTTGCTCCCTTGATATCTTCACATGCTTCAGTTCTTAGAGCATCCTTTTCTTGCTATCTTTGAGTAGAGCATATAGTTAATATTTTGTCTCTTTACTTCAAAGCTCACTATCCCTTTTTCTTGAACAAACTACATTAAATATAACTTTCTTTCAAGTAAAGTAGTTAGTCTAATTCACATCAAATGATAGACATATAAATAATATAATGAATATTAAATATACATATCATGCAAACTTTTTGATCCACTATTTAACATCATCAAAACTAATCATGTTGGTCATTGATATGACCATATTTCACCATATTTTTATCCCCTAAATCTAGTATTTTTATTACATTATTTTGGTTATTTTTGTGGTTTTGGAGCATTTTCATGGTATAGTTGATTTTGATTGATTTGTGGAAAAATGTGTTAAATCCTTGGTTTTAAACTTATTTTGTGATATTTTATTATATTCCATGATTGTAGACCTAATTCTTTCCATTGGTGCATTTTCGACATTGTTTGGTTAATTAAGTGCTTGATTTTGTTTTAACGGGTGATTAAATTAGGGTTTTCTATGTAATTTCGGGTGAGATTTTCTTGAGGAATTTCCATTCCATCATCCATTTAAGGTCATAAATCATTCCATGTCATTGGATTTCCTTCCATGTTGTGACCATTTTCATGTATTATTCACTCACTTTCCACTTTTCCAAATTAGCCCTAGTTAAAATCCTACTTGAAATTAATTTTAACTTTCCTTAATAATCTAGAAATTAATCACCTAATCATTGTTTAGAACACTTAATTATAAATAATTTGAGTTACTAAAATTGACCAAAGTGATTAGGGTTTTCATTCTAGAGCTAGTCAAAGTTTAATCCACAACGAGCATTTTAGTCAACTTGAATAGAAAGCTTATTTTCTTATGCATTTTTATTGCTTTCTTTTTCATCATTTTTAGAATGTTTTCCCTTGATTTTTCATGTTGAATTTCATGCTAATCCATGTTCTAGTCATGCTTAATTTGATTTTATAATTCTAGACCTAAGTTTTATGTCATTCTGTTACATGGTTGGGATATGTCACTTCTTGATTATAATTTGTAACATCTTTTGATAGGTCTTTAGACATAGACGTGTTGGCAAGTCAATGAGCTAAAGGACCACACAAATGGCACAAGGAAGAAGGCTCATTAGTCCACACTATCCACATCACATCCTAGTTTCCATTTAATAATCAATCCAAGCACCTTTCTTCGAAATTACCTCCATACTCCTTCCTAAAGCCCAAAACACCAATCAATTGCACAAACCTAAATATGTACAAACCAGATAACACCTTTTCATTGGTTGGATAATGAGTTGGTGATGATGTGTCGCTCTAAAATTGCAAAATTGCTGTGGTGCTAGCATGATTCATCTACTTATATGTATATATATATATATTAAATGTAAAATAATCGCAAATTTTTCAAATGAACATAAATTGTCACAAAAGAGAAAAACTAAACAGCATTTATGATTTGAAAATCACAAAATTTCATTAACGTCTAATTGCAACCACCTAATTAAATTATGAAAATACTCCTACGTTAGGTGGCATGGCGGGTCCCACTTTTTCCATCTCATCATATGATGTGGTAGTACAAAATTTCGACACGTCACCCCAATGTACTTTGCTTTATTATATATAATAGAATAGATAAATTGATGTTGAAATTGTCCAAATTTTTTTTTAAAGTTGGGTAAAGTTTCTCCTATATTTATCTTTTTATTATCTTATTTTATTAATTATTTTGGAAATAACAACAATCTCCTATTTCTACTATTTTTACACTACTTTAAAAAACTTCATCATGAACAAATTTCAAATCTGTCCTCTGTGGGAAAATTATTTTTTTTTTATTTTTATAATTTCATTTAATTTTGTTATTTAAACTAGATTGAAGGGCCAATGTTTTGCTCGAAATCAAAGGTGTGCCACACCATACATAATTAATAAATAAATTTAGAAAGAAAGAAAACTTTGAATGGTTTTTACCGGTTAAAAAGATTAATTTTAATAAAATATGAAATTAAAGGATTAAAGTAAATCTTAAGATAAATTCAATGAACTATTTTGAAGAAAAATAACACTAAAAGATGAAAATGATATGTAAAAGAGAATTAAATGGCAAAAATATAAATAAAATATGCTATTGTTGGACACGAAACCTTTATCAATTAGACATAGTTTCTTCAAAACCTCAAAGAAATTACAGGTTCTTTGCAAATAACTATTATATCCGACCGACATCATGCAATCATTGGCGCTGTGCAAGCAATCTTTGGAGGTGATGACATGCATTATGTTATTGTCATATGAAAGAGAATTTTAGCACTGAGTTTTCCAAAGGTTCCAAAGGAAGAGGAAGGAAGAGCCAAGAGGAGGCATTAAAGTTACTTGAGGCAATTGCTTATGCATGACTTGAATGCAATTTTAACATGGTGATGGGGAATTTGTGGAAATTCTCTCCAAAATTAGCAAGATGAGTTGAAAATAAGGATAATGTTGATAGGTGGTCAATGTTCAAGTTCCCATGTGATCAGTGGGAATATATAACAACTAACTTGACCGAATTAATGGCTCATTAAGGAGAGGGGGCATTTTGTTTATGTACTAATTAATAAGCATAGAGACAAGTTGACTAGGAAGTTTGTTATTAAAACCAAAGAAGTTATGAGGAAGTGGAAAAATGGAGTTGGTCCCAAAGTTGAGGAGAAGCTAAAGTATAATGTTTTGAGGGTAGAAATTATGCTAGCTGAGTACTATGGAGAAAATATGATAATAGTGTGAACTGGTTCTGTAGATATTTGTGTAAATTTAGCCTCATGGGAATGCATGTGCAAAAGTTAGGAGATGAGTGGAATTCCTTATCCTCATGTTTGTGCAGTCATTTAAAAAGTGCATGGCAATGTTTATAACTTTGTTGATGAATTCTTCCTACTCAGCTCATAGGAAAAGATTTACAACAGCACTTTGTACCCTGTCAAGACACACGACATGCTGAAACTTAATGCTTTGAGAGCAACTGTGATCCAAACCTTTTTACAAGAGAAATCAAGTCATCATATAAGTGAACATGAAGTTTCTACTAGGACCACTATATGTTCCAAAGCATGTTTACGTACAAAGTATACCAACATGAAATCTTATTATATAGTGACATCCTAACATTTCAACTATGTAACTAGTAATTTTCTTTTCTTTGACATCCTAACAAACAAAAATTCCCAAAGTATATGCTTACAAATTTTTTAAAGCAAAAATTCTCTCATGTTAAATTTCAAAACTTTCACTATACAAGGAGTTTCACATTAATTAGTTTCACAATATATATCTCACTGCTTCCCATTTTATGATAAGAGGAATCATAAATCCATCCACCAATAACTAGAAATTATCTTAAATGTGCAAGAAAGTAGTTGATAAAAAGGTAAAAGCAACCAACTTAGGCAACCTCAAGTTGTAGAGATGGAAGTTTATACAAAGGCTTGCAAATTTGATACTCATTACAAGAAAAAAAAAATTCAAATTATGTATAAACAAATTCATTGAAAACATCCAATATAAAATAGGAAATCTCCAATAAAATTCATTTTAAAAAATTACTGTGTATGATGGCAATAACATAAATTTTTCTTTGGTACATGAAATATGTAGAAAAATATATAACACATAATGCATATACCCTTTACAATAATAAAATATGACATCAACAAGCATACAAAGAACAAAATTGACTTGCATGCACTCAGTTTGTATTAAGCACCCTAAGTTATGAAACAAACTGTAACTCTTGTTGTGATTCATGATTCCCAAGAAAAAAAATCAAACCACAATTAAAATTGAATTCCTTGTATAGATATATGGCAAAGATGTCACATTCAAATTTATGACTCACATGTGAAACCATTCACAATCAATGTGCACATGAGTGCACACACAAGAGAAAAATGTTTCAAGACCAGCAAGTCCACATATCAAAGGTCACCAAGTAATTTTTCAAAGCATAAGCAGTATGAAATTCCAAAACTTACACTATAAACTCTCAAGGTTAATTTGTATATTAAGACAACTAGCAAAGTATACGTCTAGATGCAACAATTCGTTAATAGCACACTTAAAAATAAAAATTACTCAAATATGAGTGAGTTTGAGGAAATATAAAAATTACTCAAATATGAATGAGTTTGAGGACATCACACTGGGAGACATACAGTAAAAACAGCACGAAAGGTCCTCAACTATTTCACATTCCAATTACAAAATTAATACATGGTAATTCTTAGTTTCAAACAAGAAAATTTTAGACACCCGTTTCCTTTCTTGTTAATGATCAGTCTACAACTATATGTTGGAAAGATGCAATTAGTAGAAACAAGAATATTTAACAGACATTACAAAACTGAGAATTTTTGCAAAGTTTTAACCATGGGAAATATAAAAGAAAACTTTCCCATTAGATATAAGTGCATAAATGAAGGGTGGTAATTGAGGGCAAGTTTGCCAACACCATCAACAAGGAAATAAAATGGTGAAGCATGACCCATCTTACAAATCTAGACATTGAATAGAAGCTACCTTTGGTTCAGCATACGAATCAGATCTGATTTCTGACCCAGTAGAGAGCTACAATGCAATTCTACAAAGAGCACACAATTCACCAGACCTATTCAATAGAGAGCACCAACGTGAATTAACAAAGACCAATGATGCAGGCGACTGATGCGACACCACAACCTTCTCTAATTTTACTGAGAGCGTGATACGCGAATGTAGGTAGCTTTGTCCTTCTAACCAAGCTAGGGCGGGGTGCGAGTATGTTTTGGTTCGATCTGAGACTGAGTTTAGGGTAGAGCTCTCTTTCTTTTTTTAATAAGGATATTTAGGTTATTTTCCTTTTTAAGTTTAGATTAGTTTAAGACCATGATTTGGTCCCGTCATTTTGGAATATTTGGATTCTAAAATAATATTAATTGAGTGTTTTAGTCTTGAAATGTCATTTCCTCATATTACAAATATGGTTGACAGGAAAAAAAAAAGGTGGAATGTCCCTTTAATCTTCTTTATCATTGTCCTCTAGTGGTGTAAGAAAAAAGTAAGAACTTGCATGACTCAAAATCGCCTATCTAAGACAGATGTTGCCTTTCCAGCAAATGCTGCCTTACTCAATTTTGTATTTTTTTAAGAAAAAAATCATCTATTATTTAGTTCTACTAACAAATAAAGATTTTAGCATTGCCTGACTCTAAATGAGAATAACCTTTTTAGCTTTTTTTTTAATAGCTAAAACTCAAGATCTTGTTTTAAAAAAAAACATTAAGCCCCTCCACTCTCTTCAGCTACAAAAAGTTTCTCTTCATTTACCTTTCCCTCCACTTCCTCTTCACTTCTTATCAAGGTTAGATTAAATTTGTACAATCTATTATAACATAAATCCTTTAGGAAGCTAATTTGAAAAAATAGCTACAAATGGTGTTGTGATGTCACATGTATAGCTTATCTTAGATTTAATGTTTTGTCCGTTTTTTCTTTTCCATGCATTGCACGCATCAAAAATTTAGTTATAATATAAATCTTACAGGAAACCAATTTGGAGGAATATAATGGCTTATAAATAGTGTTATGATATTACTCATATGCCTTTTTCTGAGCTTTATGTTTTATCCTTTTGTCCTTTTTTAATTTTTTTGTTTTCTTTTTTTCTAATTTTATCAAGTTATATAATTATATGATTTTTGAATTTTGAATGACATCTGCGTTACGGGTCAAAAATCTACTTCAAGTTAAAGTATTACTAAAATATCATGGGACAGACGGAATTAAGATTTTTAAGGACAAAATTAAAGCCCCACAATATATGGAATCCAGAAACCACAGAAACAGAAACATGTGAGTTCAAGTTAACGTTTGCAACTACTGACAGAGACACACAGAATGCAAATAAAACAAATGGCAACAAATTCGATTCGAGTCGGTTAAGTGATGGGCCACTCACAAGTCACAACTTTTTTCTCTTATTTTTGTAACTCCACTTTCTAGCTGGAAGATAACCCAACCTTTGCTTTCTCAGATTCTTAGCCAAACTACTCCTTGTATCATCAAAACCTACACCTCTCTCATATATTTCTGCTTCAGAATTCACCGGATCCATATATATATATATATATATACAGCCCACAATATCCATGTCTCTGTGTTAGAGAAAGTGAAAGCTGCTAGGATTTATAAAAGAAGATCGTCTTCAGAAGTTATTAGCCAAAAAAGACAAATGGGTATCGCAGTGTTTTCCCTTCTTCTTATCTTCATATCTCTCAGTTTTGTATCGTCTTCCTCAATTGTTCGCAAGAAACTTTCTTCAGGTATACTTCTAACTCATCTAATTCCCTTCATTGTAAGGATGTTTAGGAGTCTCGGCCTTTGGAAAAATTTTATTGTGAAATTTCAGTAAAATTTAAAAAGAGAGAAGAGAAGAATAGAATTCTAGACAATCTTCATCTAGACATCGTCGTTGTTTTTTTTTTTTTTTGGGAGTTAGAGAATGATACAGAAAAGTGCATAAGAAATTTATTTTTCTCTTGTCCATTTTTTTTTTCTCAACTCGGACAACAAACCTTGCAATCAATGAGTCGAAAGGTCCACATTTATTATTTTCTGCCTAAACAAAGAATCATGATGATATATAAGGGAGGAAAATTATGAATGTTGGGGGATAATTTGAATGGAATTACTACAGTTTGCGAAGTTTTTCATGATAAATGTTTTCTTCTTCATTTCAACATTTTTTGGTCTATTTAATTTCTTCATAATAATGATGTTTTAGGAGTCTCAACCTTCCAAATTTTTTGGTGTAAAATTTCTGTAATATTTTGTATCCCCTACTAGCTGCAAGGACCAATTTTCTCGTGTACTAAAATAAAGTGTAGTCCCTTGCCAGCTAGATTTACTCTATATACAAAGGAATAAAAGAGTAAATGGGAAAAAAGAATTCTACACCATCCTTATCTAGAATTCGTCATGGTATTGTGTTTTTTTTTTTTTTCAGAGTTAGAGAATGATACAAAATAAATTAAGTGCCTGTGAAATCTATTCCCCCCCCCCCCCTTCTTTAGCTTAGACAAAAGCTTGCAATCGATAAGTCAAAAGGATACACATTCATTCTTTCTTTTTCTTTCTTTATGAAAGAATCATGATGGTATTGGAGGCTAATTATGAATTAATGTTGGGGGTAATCTGATCATGTTAGTTTGCTAAGGTCTCATGATAAATTTTTCTTCTTAATTTCAAAATTTTTGGGTCCATTTAATTTCAAGGGAAGATGAGTATAATTTTTTTATGTTTTTAAAGTTCTATTAATGCCTTTTTTCCCTGAAGGTACTACATTATTTTCACTTGACGTGTTGCTTTTAAAAGATGAATTAATTATTGGTAATAGGAAATCTAAAGTTATCAAAAGAGAATATCACTTCGGATCGGATTTATAATATGGAGGATGGTGGCAAGCATGGAATTTGTGCTTAGACTCTTTAATTACCTTTCCCTGTCTCATCCTTTCACCAGAAGTTTCAGATACCATATCTACATATATCATGAAATATCTTTGAATGTTCAGACTAAAAATAAAAAATAAAATAATTGATCCAACTGTAATTGAATCGAGTAAAAAAGATTTGATATTCTTTATGCAATATTGTAGGTTCAAATTTTGTAAATAGAAAAATCACGTTAGAGCTTTTTTTCTTTTGATCACCATGTTAGAACTATCTTATTTAAATCAAATAATACTTAAATTTAATCAGATAACACCAAATATTATACAATAAAAAAATTGGACTTATGAGTTCTGAGAATATTAAAGTTAAAGATAAATAGATGGAATTAACCGGGGGTGAGTAGGGGCCACGATCCCTCACAACCAACCACCCCCCACCCCAACCCACCAAAAACACCCCCCCTCTTCCAGGTGTCGCGGAACCCCTTCTCTTTTAAATACTGTTTTATAAAGGGTATACATATTACGAAATTCCCCCCAAGTTTTAAATTTTGTTCAATATAGTATATATATTACAAAATTTTTATTTTTATATATGGATTATGTATTTTTTTCCTCTCAAAATTTATACTTTATTATAAAAGTAGAGATATGATAGCTTGAAGATATTAGAAAGTCTAGTTTTTATTCTTTAATTAATAAATTACTATGGTTTGTATTAACTACTTAGTATCAATAGTAACTATTTAATAGACTTTTTTAACTATGAAAATTATTAAGAGGAGGCTTTGCAATAAGATAGAAGATAATTTTTTAACTGATTATATGATTATTTATATTGAGAAGGAAATTGTTGAAAAGTTTACTACCAATATGATAATTAAAGATTTAATTTTTACGTCATGAAACATTAACGTGTACAACTTAAGAAATGAAATTATATATTTATTTTGATTATATATTTAAAAAATTAACTATAGATATATTGAAATATTTATATTATAGTGTTATATATATATATATCATAGTTTGCTTTATACTTTAGATGGTTAAATATTTCTTCAATTACTGTATATGTTTTTTTAATTTCAACCCTCCCATAACCCAATCCTGGTTCCGTTCCTAAAGACAAACAAGAAAAAAAAAATTGTTTGCATAATCTCTTAAGACTATGGATCATAAAGCATGTTTGGTACGAATTTATCCGTTGGAATGAAAAGGAGAATAAAGTTGAAATTCCTTTGAATTGTGTTTGGTAAGAGATAATAGCTTTTCCAGTTCCGTTTCCTAAGGAAACTAGAGGCAAGAAATCATTCCATCATAAGCTTGAGTGTGAAATTCCAAATCTGCCCTTCAGATTCCTACCAGGTCTTTTTCTAATTTTTGGCTTAGGGACATTTCTATCCGTTTGCATTATCTTATTTTCGCTCTTATTATTCATATCTTACCAGAAATGGAAATACTTTGATTTCTTTCCTATCTTTTTCCAGTATCTATTTCCATTTCATTTATGTCTCTAATTACACTTTTTTTCCTTCAAAATTTTTTGGACAGAACTTCTCATTCTAATTCACAGAAGTTAAATTTTTAATTATTTTTCTCACTGATTTATGGACAGAACCGATGCAGGAAAACAAGATGAAAGAACACAAAGTTACGTATGAAAATAAAATAGCAGCTTCTAGAGGTGGAGGCTCTGGTGGTCACACATCACCTCACAGCGGAGAAAATGGGAATTCAAAATCACCAGGAGGTGCCGCCGTCATTCCAGCTTATGCTGCTGGAGCTGCCGGCGCTGCAAATGCAAATAATCACCACCACCCAAGCCACCATGGTACCAGCAATGGCAACCTTAATAGAGTTGAATTTCCCACTTTGCTTATGATCATCTTTGTCTATACTCCTCTCATACATGTGTGTTTGTTCATGTAGAAAGTGACCGTTACATTTTGGATACCAATATCCAAAATATCTAGAGCTGGGAATATGGGTCAAGCCCGATGGGCTAGCCCATTTAGCCCGAAGAAAATGACGAGCTGGGCTAGAAATTTAGGAACTTTTATAAGAAACGGGCTTTTGAGCCCGAGCCCATTTGGGCCAGTTAAAAAATGGGCTGCCCGCATGGGCCGTGGGCCGGCCCATTTAGCCCATTTTCTTTTTTTTTGTATTTTTTAAATATTTTTCTTGACTAATGATTTTAATAGTAATGATAAATGATGATATTAATAATTAATATATAGTTAATTTTAGTTGTCTTGATTTAAATAATTATGTATATGAAAAAAAAAGTTTATATTATTTTATAAATGTTAAATTAGATTAAAAATTAAAAAAATTAAAAAAAAATATGGGCCTACGGGCTAGCCCGTAGCCCGTTGAATATGGGCCGGACTTAAAAAAACACAGCACATTTGATAAACGGGCTTTTAGGCCCAGCCCATATTAGGCCCGACCCATGACGGGCTGGCCCATATGGGTCGGGCCAGCCCGATTCCCAGTACTAAAAATATCTATGTTTTGATACATTGATATCTAAAATTTAGACTGTCATGTAACATTTCAGAATGTCATAGGATCACAGCATTTTGTGTGACATCTCACTTGAAAAATATATAGTCAGCGGGATCTTAGATCAGTTTGATAACTTTTTTTTTTTTAATCATCATAGTATCTTAAAATCTTGGATGTTATATTTGATATGATAATATACAAAATATAATACAATGACTTACTGATCTAGTGGCACCAAAACTCTCTAAATGGAAAGAAATCGTGGGTAGAGTGCCACAGATGGTAAGTTTCCATTTTAGGTGTGTGAGTGAATGGGTAGGTGATTATGTATTTGTAGTTATCTCCATTAATGTAAGAAAACTGTATATCAAACTTTTCTATAGTATTGTGTGTATGTAACAAGTGTTTGTTTATAGTTTTTTTTTTCTTTTCTTTGATAAACTGTTTGTTTATCGATTCTTGTACATGTACAACATTAATAATTCCTGTACTATTCAGTTTGAGTATTATAATGAGTTTGGAATTTATCCGCTTGATTTTATTTTGTTCATATATCCTTATGTTAAGAAACTTCATCATTGTCTCAAAAGTACAGCCTTCATGTGGACATGCTGGTTTGAGTCACTAATATGAACTGCATTATCGTCATCAACACCAATCAATATTAACATTAATATAACATATTAGATCTGTAACAAGTTATACACAATCTATAACAAATCAGATTATTTATAAATCGTGAACAATATAAATCATATTTTAAACTTGATAGACCCACTCAGTTGCAAGTAGAATTGTTCTGAGAAATTAATATTAATTCAGTTATTTTTAAGTATTTATTTAACAACTTAAATTTGTGTAAAAAACAGTTCTTGACATGTTATGAAAACCTTTATAATCAAGTAATTATATATTAACTCATTATCACTTCCCCATCTTTTATTTTTTTTAATCTGGTCATATCACCTATTTGGAATCAGATTTTAGTATTAGTAATTCATCAATGCTTCAAGTCTATATGAAAAAAAAAAATAATCCACGGAAAATAGAAAGGAGAGAGAAGGGAAATAATGAATAATGAAGTTATTTACTCTTTCTTAATGAAACTTTACTCCTTACTCTCTTAATAAAAAGCTTACAATAAAAAAAATGAAAATTTCAAAGATTAGTTGACAAATTTCATTATCATCCGATCTTTATTAATTACTCTCAAACATCAGATTTACCCTCAATTAACATAACTAATAAAAACAAACTAGTTCTGCAAAATTGAATTAGTGGTATATTTTCAATCTCTAAAAAGCATCTTATACAACATAGAAAATAAAACAAAAAAATAATTACAACACAACATCCTTATCCCAACCCACTTAGACCCCGTTTGGTAGGAGAGAATCATGTTGAGGGAATGGGAATGGGAATGAGAAAGGCATTCCCACACTATAGACATTTGGTTTGGTACGATGGTAGTAGCTATCTTAGAAATCACCAACACCCACCTACATGGGAATGGTGAATACTTTTTGTTTATGGGGGGTGGTTGGGTGGAAATGGAGGAGACTGTGGGAATGATAATTTTTGGGACAAAAATACCCTTTCACACATAAACCCTCTTTCTCAGTATCTCTCTTCCATCTTCAACGATGTGCCTTCCCCCAATGATAGCAACCATGACGTTCAATGGTGACGACGGCTTCTAATGCCCACACTTTCCACAATCATTGCATCCCCAACCCCCAGCGTTCAGCAATGACAACAATAATAGTTGCTTTGTCAAATCCATTGTACTAATGCTCCACAGTGACAGCAACAACAATGATTATATGCTCTCTACCCATGGCGATGGTGGTTCTCTTACTTAGCTACGATAACAGGGCATCATCTCCCTCTTCATAGATGGTGACTTTGGCTGTGGATTCCTCACCCTTGATGGCATCTTCTCCATCTTCATAGAAGTTGATTTGTTTTCTTTTTTTTCTTAACTGGCTTGTCTACGGTGGTAGCTATGGTCAGAGGCATTGTCAGAAGAAAGAAGAAATGAGGAAAGAGGTTTTTTTTTCTTTTTTCCTTAGTGTGAGACATTTGAGTCATTTTGTAATTTTTCTCTTTTTTTTTATTCCCATCATCTTTTTTTAACAAAACCAAACACACATTTAAAACAAATTTCCATTCCCAGTCCCAGTCTGTCTCATTCTCATTCCATAAAAAACTATTCTATGTATCAAACGGGACTTAAGTTAATATGATTACATGAATCATATTATGCTAATAGATTTTACTAGAAACCAAATATTCAAATATATTTGTCAAAAGATCCCATTTTATTACCTCAAAAAAGTATTGATAATAAAAATATTTTCATGCCTCTCCTTTAGATAATAGTAATTATGAAGACATTTAGACATTATAAACTTTTTTTAAAAAACAAATCATCTAATCATCTCCCGTGGTAAAAAGTACAACTCTCTTCAACTAGTAAAGAACGCTAGAATGGAAACTATATATGACTCTTCTGCATCACCAATCAAGTTTTTTACTTTATGCATATTATTATCACAACAATATATGGTAGTCATTCGAAGCCGCACAGGCATGTTCTAATTAAATATGCAGCTAGAAAATTCTCAAACTAAGTTACTCTAATATTTAATGAAACAAATTAACCAAAAAAAAAAAAGCATGTGAAGCGCAACATGGCAAAAGTATTTTAAAATAATATGAAAAAGGGGGAAAAAATACTGTCATCTAAAGTAAGAACTTAGTTAAAAGCAACCAGCAGCTTTCACCAACCTTAATTACAGGCTAAGACAGTAACAAGACAAATTCTGGAATCAGACTCCATGTACAAGGTGAAATAAAGTACCGTTTTGTACATCCATTTAGGTTCTTCTGTGATAACGGATATCAATTTGCTTACCTCCATCAACATTTGAAACCACCACAGGCAATGGCCCATAATATTACGATTATGATGAGGATTCCTCCTCCCATCATCAGCTTCATTTGAAGATTCTGCAGCCACATTTTCCGTCTTAGCTGCCTTCCTTGCCTCTGGAAGCTATCAGCCTAAAATTGCAAGGAAAATAGTAACAAGCCCAACATCAGTGGATATTTATTGAGGAAATCCTCATTTTAAGTCTGACAGATGGGTGAACCTTCAATTTGGTACCCCACAGATCATCTCTCTTTTGATTCCATCCCTCAATGTTGAAATGCCTGTAATGTTGCATTTCCATCATTTTTTTCATCAAAAGTTTAATGTCAAATCTAACAATATGCTGACTTGAACATCGCTTGTCACCTATTATGTGGGCTGATTTTCTACCAATACCATCCAAGTCAGCAGATCATTAGAATTGGCATTAAATGGAGGAAAATATCATGGAAGTGCAAAAATGCAAGCAATCTTATCATTGAGGGATTAAACTGAATGAATGATAAGTGGATGATCAAATTGAAAGTTTACCTGCTAGCCATAGACCAAAATACAATTTTCCCTTTAGTTTATTTTTCAAACCAGCATGGATAAACCAAGGATAATACATGCCTGGAACTGAAGGTTCTCTGTTTTATCCACCAGAAGTTCAATCTTCTCTCCACGATCCAAAACCTGTTATCCAGGAAGTGCAAAGATTGTTATTTGAGTGCAAAATATCAATGAGCAGTAACTTAATGTCTCCCCTGATTGAGCAACAAACAAAGACTTCCAGTCCCTCAGGGCACAGAAAATCACAAGTCAGAACATTATGTTTATCTAGGCGGCAGCAGCATGAGTTCCAATGAAATGAGTAAAAGCCTTCAAACAATAACTTACAAGAACAAAAACCTGATACAACTAAACACATTTTGTGTACATTGCATGAAATCTGAAAAATCTTGGAGCCTATATGGGAGAAATCTAGAGCACTTATCCCATGTCTGAACTCAAGAATTCAAAGCGAGAAGGGGCAGTCATAGAGTACTCAAAGAAGTTTGAAGAGTTACTCATATTAGCCTTAAGTTGCCTCTTTGGAGGTTCGGAGGATGAGATTGAGGCTCCCATAAGAATAAAAATTTTCAAGCCTAGTAAATAAATGCTATGTATATTAGGACATGACTGAAGCAGGAATAATATGGAAATCAGGTGATGGGAAACAAGTTCGATTCTGGAAGGATAGCTGGATTGGTGACTTGGGTCCACTGAAAAACCTTTCGTTGGCCGAAATCCCACGTGACCTTGTAAAGACAATCAGCGAGTTTGTGGGACCAGACGGACAATGGAATTGGGGGCTCTTTCAACACTTTCTGCCACATGACACCCTCCTACAAATTGCCACATGCCTTCCACTGCAAGATTCAGATGGACAGGCAACCAGCTGCTGGAACTTAACAGGTAACAAGCAATTTACAGTATCTTCTGCTTATGAAGCCAACCAATGGTGCCACCGGAATGAGAAAGAACCTAAGTGGGGTTTAGCTTGGACATTGCCTCATGCACAAAGAACACCAACCTTCCTCTGGTTAGCTTTAAAGGACAGGCTCTTGGCTAATAGTAAATGGTTATGAAGGAACATGATCACGGATGGTACTTGCCATCTCTGCCAAAACGAAGTTGAGGATCTGGACCATGTCTTAAGACCAGTCCTGTTGCTAGAGCGAGTTGGCTCCTTATCACACCAAGCCACCTCATCCAAGGTTTCTTCAATGAACCTGTGCAGACCTGGCTCCTCAAGAACAGCAACCAGAAACTAAAGTAAATTTTGGTGCACTATTTTTGGCATTATGTGCTGGAAATTAAGGGAAGCTAGAAACAAGATGCATTTTACAGATGAATCTATCTCTCCCATTGGCATTGCTAGGGAAGTGAAAGCCATAGCTGATCATTCCCTTAATATGAACAATTTACACTACCTGAGCATGTATCTCCACTGACTGTTTGACTTGTCTCTTGTTCCTTTTCTCTTGTACATATCTGGTGCCTAGTTTTTGTTGTTATACAGCACCTTGCCTCTGTAATTTTTTTTTGGAATAAAGCTTCCCTTTTCCTCCAAAAAAAAAAAGGCAACTGCTATGTACTTGGCAAGGCCAGGGAAGCATCACTTACATCTCTTTATGGCCATGGTTCAGTCAGCTATGTTTGATAAGGACACAGCTCCTCAAATCAGTTAGACTCCATTATTGGCATCTAAGACACTCACCAATACATCCAACTCCAACCTCAGACCTCAAGTACCAGTTGCAAACCAGAAATTCTCATACATGGAAGAAAAGAGCACAAACACTACAATCGGCAATAAGAAGACTAATTTTGGGAGCCGACTGACAGATCAGGCAACATTCCAAGAAAGAGATTGATAGAAAGAGAGAAACAGGCCTTTGCTATCGGTCTCCTGGGAAGTAAACCTACATCACAAATGCAAGAACTCACAAATTTTCATGATTTTGGTTCAAGAAGAGGAAGCTGAAGAATCTGGTGACACTTCAGGGACATCTGAAGTTACAATAAGCTTTCCTGGTTAGGAAGAAGTCAAGAAGGACAACCCACCCCTACAACTCATTCCATTACTAGCAGTTCCTTCAATTTTTCTCTCAGTGCTTTTTGGGAGGGGGAGTTTTAATTGATACATGGGATTAGTAGTTAGTCAGAAGTATGACAATAGGGGGAAAAAGTATAACAATAGTAATTCTTTTAGAATAGAGTTAGGGGTCATGTATCTACACCAGCCAAGTTCAGCAAAGATTTCAGAAAAGAGATTAAACAGTTGGGAAAAACATCCTATGAATATAGTTGGGAATAAGACGCCCAGATTTCATACGTATCTAATGCCTACAGAATATTAAAGTTCCTCGGAAGCTCTATCATAAAACTTCTCTCAAACATTGTGATCATAATTTTCCAAATCAAATTTCCATGGAAATCTTGAGAAATTTCCATACCAAACAAACCCTTAATAATTTTCCTTCAAGAAATCATCTTACTGAGGTAGTTAAAATGAACTAACAAATTTTATAATGGTCTACAGCTAGTCACAGCGCCTTTTTGTTGTGTTTATACTACAGACAAATGCACTTAGGAGTAATAGAACAGCACATAATCAAATTACAACTTGTGAAGAACACCTGCTCTGAAATCAAATACGATTATTCTAATGCAGCCAGTGCACCCCAGATCTTAAAAGGAATTGCATGATATGCTCGAGTTAAAGAGACTGGCTATTTTCTTTTCTTTTTTGGTTGAGGAGGATTTCTTGTCCTCTATTTCTGTATTGCTTTGTATTTTCATCAATGTATTTTTTCGCCACACAAAAAAAAAAAAGGTTTCATGTAATCCCCCACCATAAGCACACCAAATAAAAAATTTTAATCAAGCATGCAGAAAGAATACAATCTAACCTGGAGCTTAGCTCAACAGTTATCCTAAAAGAGACAAATAACACATGCATGTGTGCACATTTGTGCATGCATGCGAAAACACATAATGGAAAGAAAACACTCTGGGGCAATTTATGACTGAAAAAGAGAAGATAAAAATAAAGGCCTCTGTTATCTTCTCTTGGTCATATCTATTAAGATTCCCAAGGATGAGAATCAAAGAAAGTCTTGCTTAAAAAACTATTTTTTAATGAAATAAGAAATATTATAAGAGATAAGGGAGTAGTAAATATGGGGCAAGGATAAGAAACTCAGCAATAAAACTAATAACAGAAAATAAAAAGCCAACGAAGCTCAAGAATACTGCAAATTTGCCAATCTCTGCATATTAGATAAAGAAACTTCTTACAAGCGTGACTGGAGCACCTGAGAGCAAGTCATGCTTAGAAAACCCAAGTGTGAAATTCAAAAGTCAAACCCAAAACCTTAAGGAAAGCATATTCAAAGATGTAAGTAGTATTTTAAAGCTAAACTTTTCCCATAGCAGTATGAAAACCAATAGTTCTAGAAAGAATGGTAGATCAAAGAGAATACTGAATAATGAATCCGCTTTTGAAGAGTTCTGAAATTTGTGCAAGAGAGTGGGTCCCACATTGATTAATATTTATCAAGCAATTTAAATTTTCTAAATGCAATTAGCGAATTAAAATTAACATCTACATAGCTTCCATGTAGAGAACTACCCCTGCTCTGCACCACCCCCCCCCCCCCCAAAAAAAAAACAACACACGAAAAAGAAAAAAGAAAAAAGGCAAAACAAAGGGGTATGTTTAAAATTGTGGACATCAACTAACCGGTGTAAACCAGGTCTGAGAACATCTAATTATTTTTGGGTGAGGTAGGAAGTTATTCACAGATTTATCACACCACGAAAAGAGAATATTTGTTAGGCATGAAAATAGACACATGACAGGTAAGACATAACATTGACCCTACTCAAATTTCTGAACAACACAGGTCATCCAGATCTGAATGATTCATTACAGAAACAGGTAACGAGAACCAGTAACAATCCAATCTACAGGGTTGGGTTTAATGCATAATATAAATTCATCTATTAGCTATATTGCAGCTGCATACTCATATAAAAAGGCCAAGAAAGCTCTCTTTTTTCCTTTATTTATTACAATACGCTTTTTCTTACATATCTACTTTCTTTTCATCATCAAACTTTATATTACTCTAGAGCTAGAATTTTACTGGGAATCAGATCAGCAGAAAAGGAATACCTATAAAACATATGGAAGTGGTAAAAAGGCTTCTTCAGCCAAAATGAGTGTGCTTGAGTTCTATTATAATTTATAAATCACCACAGCACAAAAACAACTTTGAATGGTAAAATAGCAGAAGAAAATGATTACCCTGCAAAATGTTCAAAGCCCCCTACTTAAAGAAAAGTAGAAAACAATAATTCATATTTGTAACTTATAATCATAATTCTAGATTTAAACCATAATTTCTATAATTCACTGTAACTATACATATACTAGATTTTTTGGGCAGCCAAAACATTGACATGAATGAATTCACAAATAAAATTCCCCCCCAAAAAATATTCAGGTCAAGCTTTTATTCATCATGTCACAGAAACGCTACAACCAGACACCACTGCTTCATTCATACCTCTATGTCTGGAACCAGAACAGACTGTATATGGTAGCAATCACAAGTCTAGTACTAACATCTATATAACTATAACAGTTCAAAAAAAGAAAAACTAACGTGCTGTGCATGTGTTGCAACAGGCCAATTTATACCTTCTCAATATTGTCAATCATTATCCCCTTGACCTCAGTTATTTGAGCCTTCAATTTTGATAGTTTGCTCATTTCTTCTGGATGGTTCATACAGTATTGCATGTGCTCCTTAAGTCTTGGCCTGCATTACAGGATCAAAACATTAAATGACCAAAAACACCACCAAACTACAATGAAGACAACAAGTAACAATAACTTAAATCTGAAACAGGATCAAGCTTAAACAAACCCAAATTCTCTGTCCAGACTATAGGCAATGCTAAATCTGTCTTCAAATAAAAACTCATCGTCGTCATCATCAGCCAGTGGATGGGCACCATCATTCTTAATGCTTTCACCATAACGCTGTTTAAAATCATCCTTCACTCGTTCAAGAAATACAAAAGGCACACTCCGTCCAATTGATTCACCAGCAACAACAAGAAAAACTGCATCAAAGGGAAAAGCTTTCACATAAGTCTTGTAGACGCATAGACCAACCCAAATAATACATTATAACAACTAAGAATAATCAATACCAAATCCATTGTCTACGAGGAAGTTGAATGTGTATCCATCACATGAATATGTGTATTTGCTGCTATTTGAAGGCAGTTTCTGCAGGCATTGAACAGCAATGGTACTGAAATTTCCTGAAAATGAAGTGTGCTCTGCCAATACGACAGTCCCTTTTGCAACGAAGCTATAAACTAAACCCTTCTGACTCATCTCCAATAAGCTCCACGACTAGAATATATCAAAGTCACGCGACAACCTACCCAAGAAGTAGATCCAAAATATAATCAAACAAAAAATGTCAGAAACATCAAACACTACTCTCTACAACAGCCGCTGGTAGTAAATTAAGCCCTAATGCACTAAGTAGGTAAGCCTACGACGGGTGCAAGCAAAGCAATCACTGCATAATATTTTCAATTCTCGGAGCAAAATCGACGTTCTTGAAGAGACACAATCTGGTGGTCCACAATCAAATGTTAACTGGAAAGGCAATCAAACTCAACAACCCACATACAGAGAAAGCATGAATCCCAATTGTATACAGACCAAGCCCTTCCACATATGATTATGGAAAATCCACAACTACCCAACAACCCTGATCTAATCAGATGAAAACGCGGATCGGGTAAAACGCATCTTTTTCGAGAAGAATTAAAACGTAGATGGGAACAAAGAGAGAACCTGGGCTTGTTTGCTGAGGACTGATGATGAATGATGATGCCCTGGTAAATGGTTCAGGATGATGACAAGACTCGTAAATCAGCTTCCACGCGACGTGGTGAAGCTGTGAAAGATCAGAGATTGGTCTACTTTTGGGCACAGAGCTGGCTTGGGCACGCTAAAACGCTATTACAGATTCTCTAATTAATTACATACAAATTTGCTTATTTATTCAAGGAAGAAACCAAAATTTTCAATTAATATTATTTTAAAACTAAAAAATTTTAAAATATAAAAAAATCATAGTCCCAAATTAATTAAAAATTTAAATATAAAATGGTCTAAATATCCTTGTTAAAAAGTTTTACACTCAATATTTACTTTTTACTACTCTTTTTCCGAAATTTAATTCTGAACTTCCCCAATTTTACACGGGATACATTATCATAAAGAAAGAATTCAATTGAAGAAATTTAGTGTAAAATTGAGGAGATTGAGTGTCAAATTATGGAATATGAGTAGTAAAAAATTGAAATTGAGTGTAAAATCTTAAGACTTATCTAGTGTAAAATCGAGGGTCTTCAGGGTCAAATCGTAAAACATGAATAGTAAATTACGGAAAATGAGTGTAAAATTCTTAGAGTCAAATTCTTTATTGTGTCCAGTATAAAATCGGAGGAGTTCAGTGTCAAATTTTGGAAGAAGATTAATTAAAAGTAAATGTTAAGTGTAAAACTTTTTAATAATAGCATTTAGGTCATTTCCTATTTAGAATTTTGATCAATTTGAGAGTATGGTCCTTTATGGTATTTTTAAAATTTTTTATTCTAAAATGATATTAATTGAAAATTTTAATCATCAAGTGTCATTTCCCCTTTATTCAATACATATGTTTCATTATTTCTTTTTAATTAGTCTCGATGTATATCAATATCTTTGCTATATATATATATATATATATTGGAAGTGAATTTATCGTTCTCATTTTGTTTTTGGATAGTCTCTTTTGATTTTAATTGTTTTGTATAACTATATTGGTAATATGCACAAAGATTAATGAATATCTAATCCAATTGACATGTTACTCTTATTCTTTTTGTATGACTTTGGCTTTGGAGATAAACTACTTTATTATATAAGGATTATTATGTCTAGGAAACTTAGCTGCTTTTGTTATTATTTCTCCAGTTAGATTTTTTTTTCTTTTCTTTAGTATTTTGGTCAGAACATATATCAAAACCTTTTTTTAAATTAACTTTTTTTTCAAATTATCTTAATTTAGTCATGTTGTTTTATTCCATAATTCTTTTTTTCTTTTTGTGTCATTGCTGCTAGTGATTATTAGAATTCGATCTTGTATGATCGAGCATATTTCTGAAAAGGTAGCAGGAACCCGAGCTGATGAATTCTTCGGGCATCAAAAGTTATCAAATTCTCTCGTTATTGGTTTGATTTTCTTTTCCTATTAACTCATTGTTACTCACTTATTTATTCAAAGATGATAAGTTTGATTTAATAAATTTTTAGATTTATTTATTTTTTGTGTGATTGATAACTAATTTATTTTATATCTTATAATAGCTCAATCATGTAAAACCTAACAAAACTTGAATTCGTAGCATTGGCCATCACTAAAAGAAATTATTTATTTTAGGTATTAGATGCTGAGATCAATTCACATGCGAATAGTCTTGACGAAATTATTAAAGATGAAAATCAAGCATCCAAATAAGATAAGGTTAAAGGAATGATTTTTTTTGCGTCACCACCTCTATAGAAAGTTAAAGGCTGAATATCTTACGGTAAAATACCCACTTATTCTTTGAAACAGTTTAAAGGAAAAGTATAACTACAAAAAAACTGATATTCTTCCAAAAGCTTGTTATGAATAGATGCATTTGCGTTTATAGGATTTTAAAATTGGAAGTGAATATAATTTTGCTATATTTCGAATCAATCAATTCTAAACTTAAATTGTGTGGACAAAAAATACTGATGAAGATATACTAGAAAAAACATTATCCACTTTTTATGTATCCAATGTGGTCCTACAACAACAATATCGAGAAAAAGGATTTAAGAAATATTTTGAGTTGATTTCTTATCTCTTGGTTGCAGCTTTTGATGAAAAACCATGAGTCACGAACCGACTAGCACTATTCCATTTCTTAAAGTGAATGTAGCAACACATGACCATCATACTTATGGGCAATCTTGTGATTGTGGTCTTAGCCATGGTCGTGGTCGTGGTCGTGGTTGTGGACGTGGACAGAGTTAAGATGGTAATTTTCTTTTCTCGCTTGAGCACCCGGTATCCTGGCCTAGCCTCATTTGAGCTGTGAGGACTTTAATCTGGTCTAAAATAATCTGGATTGAAGCCTGATATGCATCATAAAAGTGGGTGCCCCTGACCACTTATGCCACTGCATTCCTAGGGCTAGAACTCAAGACCTCTGGTTAAGATGGTAATTTTTAGAACACATTTCCCCTCCCAAAGTAAAAAAATTATCAAGAAAAGTAATAAGGCAAAAGGTGGGTCAAAAAGCAAAATTGTTGAAAACAAATGCTATTAATGTGGTGGAACATGTCATTAGTTTCGTACTAGTTATACGCTAAGGCACCTTGTTGACCTTTACTAGGAATCCCTTAAAGACGAGGAAAAAAAATAGAGATAAAAGTTACATTTTATTACGGTGATTTTAATTATGGAAATATTGGCATCTCCTACTTGGATGTTGCTGATTTATTTGCTAATCCAGATGAAGGAATTGATCACTTGATTGGTGATGGAACGGTCCATAAATAAACTATATTTGTGTTATTAGATTTTATGTCTTATGCATTTTCTTTTTTTTTAAAGAACATTAAAGTTTTATATATTTTCTGTTGAAATTTATGTTTTATGTATTTTTTAAAAGGCATATCAGTAATACTTTTTTCATGATTATTTTTAATGCTTTTGAAGAATGGTTATTCTTTCAGTTAACACTAACTTTAACTATGAGGATATGTGCCTTATTATTGTGCCATGACTCATACAATTTTCAAGAATACAAAATATTTTTCAAATTTAGTGGTGCATGAACCCTATGTTAATATTATATCCGGTAGTATAAAAATAATTGAAGGCTCCAGACTTACCAATTCTTGCTCTATATTGTTATGTCATATTCAATGGTTTTGATGATATATCTAGTGTTTGTAATGATGTTTTGCAATGAATTGATGTTATTGGCTGAGTTGTTTGAGGGGTTTTGTGACCCCGAGTTATCCAAAATATAAAATGAAACTTTGCCAAAATTTTTATGAAACGTCAAGGCAAAAATGTTTTCTAATCATTGAATGATGTTTCCATGATATTTTTTTGTATTATGTGATAATATGGTTGTATGAATGATGGTTGCTACTGAGATTTTTTGAATCTCATTCCTTCAAAATGATCATTATGCTAAGGCAAAGTAATACAAAGAGTCCAAGAGGAGCCAAAGAAAAGGAGGAAGACATGGATGAATAATTTGATTATACAAGCTTTGATATTAAATTTTGATAACATGTAGCTAAACACTTTTTGATCCCATGTTTATGTTTCTTTAAGTCCCCTTATGATGTTATGAATGGATTTGGAACAATGAATGATGATGTATGTATGTTAATTTATATTGCCAAGTATATGAATGAAAAAGCTTATTCTAACCCTTAGTGAGTCGATGAGTTACTGATTGGACCAAATAGGGGATGATGTATGAATGTTATATATGCTCATAAAGTAGATAGAATAAGCTTTCCAAAGAGCTATAGAACACTTATTTTGGACAAGTAATTGATTTATGATGAATTTATAAAGTTAGAGGTCAAAAATTGGACAAGAATGTAAAACTAAGATTTTTATTGGAAGTATCATTCATTTTAAAAGACAATATAAAATCAAGTAGAGCTCCAAAAATTCAATGGTTTATATTATAGAAAGATCTAAGTTTAAAGTTTAAGATACCACTGATTTAGAAGTAATTGGAGTAATATAATGAGAGCTATATGAGTTTTCCTGAACCTATTCTAATAAAAGTTAAGTTCTAACCCTTAATGATTTAAGTTAATGATATACCATGTTCCAGTAGAATAGATATATATAAAAATTATGTCTAGAAAGTAGACAAATAGAGCTTTCAAATAACATAAACAATGCATAATTTGGCTTAGAAAATAGTGAGATATGAATTTTTATATTTAAGGCCAAAATCTTGGGAAGGTAAAAAATGACCAAATATATAGTAAACTTTAAGGAATAAACTATACAAATTGATCAAGTAAATGACCTAATTCATATTTTTTCCATATAGAGAATATTTGTAGATATTTTGAGAGATTTGAATAATTTTCATATGATTTTTTTAGATTTAGTTATGAATTTTCAAATTTCAGTTGGTAAAGTGGAAAACACCATATGAACAATAACTGAATTAATTGAAAATTCTATTTTACAAACTTAAGTGATTCAAGCTTCTAATCAAGTATAAATGGATTTAAATGAAGTCTAATACATGAGAAATAAAGCTGAAAGTAAGGTGTTATATTTTTTTTGTATCAGAACCGAGGGTTTAGGCTCTATGAGCAGAGATTCGGGAAAATCTTTGTAAGGAAATGTATCTTTTAAGTTAAAGTTTTTCCTCTTTTTAACATAAAGTATTATTCCCTATAGGAATCTGGCTTATGAATATTTTAGTGGCATAAAACATTAGTCTAAAGGATAGCTAAAGGTAGTTGCTAAATTAGTTGAGAATGTTTTACATAATTTATTTTTTTAAGTTTTGAATCCTTTCAAAGTTAGATCGTAGTTAAATTCTATTAGTAAAGAGATAATGTAGTATTACTAAGGATCCTAGTAGGACTCAAAGATTGTAGTAGATCTCATGGTCATAGTAGACCATATGTGAGGTTGTAGTAGACCTCTAAAGATGATGAGAAAGATTACGGAGCCCTATAGTTCTGATAGTTCTCTGAAAGAGGATAACCTAGGATGATTTTAGAAAGATATGAAATCTCATTAATTAACAGCTAGTACACATGTTCCCCTAAGACTTTTCTCAAATGTCAAGCCATTAACTAGAAAGTAGCTAAGAATGTAATGGTGGGTGATGATTAGTAGAAAGACAAATATCCCACATGTGAAATGAAGTAATATCAGTGGCAAAACGTTTTCAATAATGAATGAAAGACACTAGTAAGGAATAAATGATAGTAATGAAGAAAGGTAGCTATGAAAGGAGTTAATGGGAAAATTAATGTAAAATTTAAAAGAAGGTAATCTAGAAAAGAGGAATGACTAACAGTTAGATGCAAGATATTGACCTAAGCCTAATTAGAATTCTATGGAGGAAAACATAGGATTTGACAAGACTTCTAATAATGATGGAAACAAGATGAGTAAGGGTTGGAAAAGACTGCCTGAGCCAAAGAGTGACCTAATGACAAAGTAGCCCTACCTGAAGCAAGCAACTGCACCTCAAAGTGTAAGGTTTGGTGGTCCCATGAGTTATGATAAATAAGTCTAGGCTAGTTGAATCATTTGAAGAGAATGGTAGCTCCTCCTAGCTAAACTAAGGACTCCAAATCCAAATGATTACTAGAGTGGTTTTTAAGGAATGCTTGAATCAATTTGGGAAATAAGTTCAAGTACTAGATCTCCTAAGCGTTGTGCTAGTAGTGAAAGAGTGCTTTGAAGGGCATCATGAATATAGGCTCCATAGAAGTGAATGGATTGAGATAATACTTGATACTATACAGAACCATGAGATAATGAAAGACCCAGAGGATGACCCAGAGAAAGATTCAATGGGTATATTGGATGACAATAGTAAGTCTGATGTTAGTACTGAAACCCCATAAGTTCAGTCTGATGATAATGTAAATGTGGAATTGATGAAATGTATACATAGAAGTGATGTAAGGTTGCAAATTTTGAACCAAGCATAGATGCAACAAAGTATTAAAGTAGTAAGAAGACCAAGGGTCAAAGGATAGTGATAATGGAAGTAGTCAATGGTATTTGCCGAGCGCAATTTAATTATTATTTACGATTAGTAAGAGGAAAGATAAGAAAAGTTAAGATATGAGGAGATGCTCAGTAAAGATATGTAATACAAGAACAAGCTTCTCGAACAACTCATGTAGCAGGAAATGAAGGTACTTGTGATCTAGATCCCTTATGAATCATCCTTGATCATCTAGATCAATAGCAGAGGATTATGAAGAGTTAATGTTGAAAGGCAATGGGAAGAAGCTAGAACCTATAATACTCTACCTATACTGCAACAACCTCAAATTGAACTGCAAGTTACTGCAGAACAAGCTGCAAGGTAATTGGTTGAGTTTACAAGCCGCCAATATATGATTGCATGAATTAGGAAGCATCAATTGCCATCGTTTAATGGTAAGTTTGACATGCTAGTGGCCAAGGGTTGAATTATGAGTCCCTGAGAAAATGTTTAAGATAATAGGTTGCACGACGGAAACAAAGATTTTGGTAGCAAGAAAAATACAAAAGGGAGGTTGACCAAAGGAAGTGGAATTTATAATGATCCACTATTATGAGAACGAGCTGATCAATGAGTATGTAGTAAGGTTTAACTAATTGACTCGATATTCGACGTACCTCTAGTAATACGTAGATGAACGAGAAAAGGGTAGAAAGGCTAAAAAGGGGCCTAAAGTTAGTAGTTAAGGAAAGGTTGCCCCATATGGATTTGGACTTCCCATTTATGGGTTGTAGTGAGCAAAATCATTGAGAATAGTTTAAAATACAAGTATGCTTCAACACCTCCGGCCAATGATAATAAGGAAATTATGGAGGAAGGAAAAGTAAGTAAGAATATGAGGGAGTTAAGCCTTGGAGATGGCCAACACCAGACCATAAGCACAAGGGAGAGTCTTTGTACTATGCCAGTATGAGGTCATAAGTCACTTGATCCCATTAAAGGTACGATGCAGGTACAAGCCATTCTTTTACCATGGTGCTAAGAGATTAGGTATGGAAGTTAATGTTATAAAGTTTAGAAGGGAATGTGTTTTACTAGAAGCAGAGTCATAATCTCCATTACTAGTATAAATGAATATCCAAGCACCATAGTAAGTACGAACTGGCTTTATACCAACAATCTCCTCTTAAATGGTAAGAAGAAAATGTTGATTTTACCTACCCTTCGAAATGTTTCATGTGCTTAGATTAAGTTAGATGTTATATCCATTGCTCAAGTTGAGAAATGCTTGAAAAGGATGTTAGGGATAGACATACAAATCGATGTATGATTCAAAGAGGAAAGTTTGATAAAAATTCAATGCCTTTGCAATGGAAAGTAAGTAATGTATTGATGATGTTTAAAGCATGAGGTATGAATCTAAAGTACAAAGTATGAGCTATGGTATTTGATTAGTGGCAGAAAGTTAGGGAACTGTGAAACCTTGAGATAGTTAATTGCTAAACTTGGTATGAAATCTAGCTATAAGAAAAGTTCTTGGCTTGAAGATCTCACAACGAATGAAACCCTCTAAAGGCCGCCTAGGCAAGATAAAAGGGAGGTAGCTCTTGGGGAGAAGCCTAATTGAGCAAAGAGATGAAATCCTCCATAAGATGAAAGTCGCCAAGGTAAAGCAAAGGGAGGTAGCTCTTGGGGTGATGCCAAAATAAGCAAGAATGAATGATGGTGAGAGGCCAAGGGTTAGACTCTAATTGAGTTAGCAAAAGACTTTAGAAGGGTTGAGAAGTTCCCCTTAAATTGCTAGATCACTAGTTAACCTCGATTAAAAAATTACAAACGTTAGTTTTGAGAATAGATAAAGTGGAAATGTTAAAGAACAGAGAGTTATTAACCACTACCTTAATATCATTTAGACCCCAACCCATAAAGAGCCAAAACAGTTCAAAGGCTACGATAAGAAAAGTAAAGTACTAGGTTTAGAGGTATGTGTATATGTAAAGGCATAGTGGTGAATCAAACCTCTAAGCTAGCAAAAGCTCGAAGCAAAGATTAAAGAAGCAGTCTAAGTATAAGTAATGAATGAAAATAAGAATGATAATGAAACATCATTATGGGACGTTATGCTAATGTTAAAGGAAGAAGAGAATAAGGAGTGAATGACCTAGAAATAAGGCAGTATATTATTCAGAGGTCCCACAGACAAGTTATGGCTTAGAAGGAAGCCTATTACTACATTCTCTAAGTCTAGTGGTGGCATGAGTGCAGCAAAACCCTTCAACATTTTACAGTTATGCATGCTCAAGTGTGGGAAATTTTAGAATGGGTGACCTACTGGGAAGCAATAGAAATGTAAGAAGTATGAAAGGTAAGATGTGCCAATAGTTAAATGTGAGTACTATGAGTCTTACTAAGGCACTTGTTACTACATGTATAGAAGTATGAAAAGTATATGGTGGTCTCAGATAATGATGATGAGAATGATGATGTTTAAAGAACTCCAAATCTTTAGAAGAGCATGAAAGACAACTGAGAATTTTTGAAATGTTGCCAAAGCAAAAACTTGTTGAACTTAGTAAAAGGGAGCTAGGTTTTGAAAAGTATGATTAGTAGGTTACAGAATCTCCCATAAGGATCACAATAGATTCTATTAAAGCAAGTAAAGTTATGAGATGAGAGAGACTAAAAAGCGAAATAAGATGAGAATTTTTACTACTTTAGCAAGATATTATGAAAAAATTCTCTCAGTTTGTCTTATCACTCAGACAGAAAGTTTTGTGAGAAAGGAATTGTGAAATGAGTTTCAATGAAATAAAGAGGCTAAACCTCCTCGCCTATGTTAAATGATCCCGATCCAATGATGACCCAGGGGGTCTATCTCAATGAAAAGTAAGTATGGATTATGATGTGAGAAATGTATCAGGTTGAGGTAAGGTAGTAGCCTATGTTTTAAATGAAAATGTTTATGAAAATGTATTCTAACTTACAATAGCAGTAATGAATGCTCTTAAGATATGGAGTTAGTATGAGCTATTGTACCTATAGTACCACCATAAAGATACTAAGACCACCGTAACCTCAAATAATCATGAAATAAGCAAAAAGCTAGACTTGAGGTACAGAAAGTAACACGAAGGAAAAGTTGAGATGGCTTAGTAAGTGTCATTTGGGCAAGGCTAATAAAATAAGCTTATGCCTTAATGGAAAGATTATACATGTAAATAACCTAAAGTTATGAAAGTAAAGAAAAGAATGATGTCAGATGCCAATGAAAAGATTGTGGTATGAATAAGATAAAGGAATTATGAATGTAAGAATGAGAATGCCATATGGAAACTTCCAATACTTCTAAGCAAGGTAATTATACAATGTCCTTGGCTTTTTCCCAATATGAAGAGGTTTAGTTAAACCTTACAAAAATTATGAATAAATTAATGATACCGATAAAAATTTGACTAATAAGTCAAGCAAGTAATGAAAAAAGTATTCCTCTAATAAGAGGTGGTCTGAAAATTGGGAAATAAACGAGAATGAGAGAAAGATATGTAAGTATTAAATAAAATTTTGAGGACGAAATTTTTATTAAGAGGGAAGAAATATAACATTCCAAATTGTATAAAGAATACCACAGTGTATATAAAAATACAGAAATATGGTGTCGGATGTAGGAAAAGAAAGAGAAGGAAGTGAGATGGTAATGTTACATGCTTAATCTTTAAATGGAATTAATTTCCTATATAGTTCTTAAAAGGGATTATGTTTGATCCTTAGTTGGAATTAAATTTTCATAAGATTCTTAGCAAGAATTAATTCCAGAACTAAGCCGAAAAATATATAATAGACCTGTTCAATGGAAGCTCGTGTTGAGCTCAGTGTAACAATATAAATATTATGAGCAAAGAGGTCGAGGTTAAAAGATAGGTCAATTTGAAAGTATAACATGAATAGTAAAAGAGAATTATTAAAAAATTGGTTTATGGAAAAAATTATGAGAAAGTACTTAGAAGAATCAGTATTTACATTTTTACCCAACTTGGAAAAAGTATTTCCCAAATTAGAAAGTAACACGTGACAATTATATTTTAGCCCCAAGGAAAAAGAATTATAAGCAATTTTGTCCCTAAAAAAGAATTTATTGTAATTGAGTCCTTGGGAAATTAGGGAAAATGGCCCAAAAGAATTAAAATTATAATTTTGGCCCAAAACAAGGCAATTTTGGAATTTTAAAAATTCCTGGTAAAATGAAGCTCTTCACAAACTAGACTCAATGGAATACTTTTTAGAAACTAATTGAGCCTGTATGAGTTTATAAAGAGAGTAGAAAGTTAAAAAGTATATATAATACTGAAAAGGAATCATGGGCCCCACAAAAAATGTAGTACAGGGACAGGAATAATATGTGAACTCCACCCAGATATATTTTGGGACAAGATAATGAGTTTGATCTAAAATTAAATTTAGAATAACTCAGTACCAATTTAATGATAATTATGGTAAAAGTATCGATACGAATAAATTTTATTAGTAAAGGTTATTTTAAACTGATAAAAATTATGGATTAATTTTTGGATAAGAATACCCCTTGAATGGCGTGATTTGCAGCTGCAAGAGATATGGTTGGAATTTATGTAATTGATTTATGAGAATACTTCTTAAAGAAGTATTTGAAAAAGTAACTAAAGTCAAGACAATTTAACTATGATTAATGCTTCCATTTGATATCTCACCTTTGGCCATTTGGTGTGCTGCATATGTGACTTCCTTGGCACATGGGAAAAAGAAATTTATTATTATTTTTGAAGACTACTTCTCAAAGAAGTAGACAAAAAAGTAAAGTAACCAAAGTTAAGATAAAGTGGCCATAATTAATTAAGTTGATTAACTTCTTTTCTTCCTCTCACCTTGGTAGATAATTCCAACGGCAAAGAGAGAGAGAGAGAATAGCTCTAAAATACACAACAGAAAACCCAAGGAAAAAGAGAGAAAATAGAATAGGAAAGGAAAGACAAGAAAGAAAGCTTGAAGAATCAACTATCAAGGTAAGCTTCTACGATTCTAAGCTTGTAGTTTCAAGAAGTTAAAATTGGTTTCATGGAGTTTCCTCTCTCCTCTTTTCAAGTCTTAATTTCGGTCAAACCTTAGGACATGAGGAAGATGAGTTTTCATGTATTAAACCTAGGGGAAACCATGAACTAACCACTTGAAGTATGATTTTGGAAGTAGTTGGGTGATTGTCAAAATAAATCATTTTCTCTCCCTTTTTGTTATTTTCGGCTAGAACATGGCATCACTCTAGAGTTGGAATTTCATGTTTTCTATGCCAAAAATGAATTCCCCATGATCCAAAACCTTAGAAACAAATATTGGTTCAAAATGAAACCAAAAGGAAATCAAAATGAAATTTTAAGGGTTTGTGAGCACTTGGTGATTTAGCTTCAAGAATTAGTAGCTTATGTGCTCTAATGATGATGTATTTAAATTCAAGAAAGCTTCGGGAAGTTTTTGGAAAAGGCAAAACTCAAGGGAAATTTGTAGGCTAATTCACCCACCATGTGGACCATTTATATATTTTATGATTTTAATTGATGCATCAACTAGATGGTCATCAGTAACCAGGAATTCGTGACATTGCTTGTTCAATTAATTTGACTAAGAGCACATTTTCTTGACTATTCAATTAAGAAAACACACCTTGACAATGCTAGTGAATTCACATCTCAAGCTTTCAATGATTATTGTATGACCATTGGGATTAAGGTTGAACATCCTATAGCATATGTTCATACACAAAATGGACTTGCAAAATCATTAAATAAACATTCAAAACTAATTGCAAAACCATTGCTTATGAGGTCAAAACTGCCAATTTTTTCCTGGGGGCATGCAATCCTGTATGCAGCATTGATTCGCATCAGGCCAACAAACAATCATAAATAGTCTCCTTTACAAATGGTTTTTTAGTTAGGAACCTAATATTTTCTATCTAAGAATTTTTTGGTGTGAAATTTATGTTCTAATTGCTCTACCACAACACACTAAGATGGGACCTCAAAGAATGCTAGGAATATCTGTTAGATATGAATCTCTGTTAATAATAAGGTATCTTGAACCATCAATAGGAGATTTATTTATAACATGATTTGCATATTATTATTTTGACTAATCAATTTTTCCAACATTGGGAGGAGAGAATAAATAGTTGGAAAAGAAAATTAGTTGGAATGAATTATCATTATCCCATCTTGATCCTTATACAAAATAATGTGAATAAGAAGTTCAAATGATAATTCAATTGCAAAGTTTAGTAAATCAATTGCCAAACACGTTTACTAACTCAAATGAAGTGACTAAATCATATGTACCAGTTGCTAATGCTCAAGTAAAAATTAATGTTCTTATCAGATAATCAAAATCTAAAGCACACATAAAGTGCGATAGACTCATCAGTTTCAAATATAAAAATTCTTGTAAAAAAGAAGCTAAAAATCAAAATGACCCAATCAAGGATTTGGTAACTCTAGAAAAGAGTCCAAAGGTAACTCTAGAAGAACCTTCAGACATAATTAAAGTTTCCATTCCAGAAGAAACTCATTTACCTGAGATCTGTGAAAATAATGATATCTCAATAAATTCTATCATGAATAGAATATGATGGAATTGAAATAAAGTCAACATTGATGATAATTTTCCATTTAACATAGCACATGATGTAACATATAACAATGAGGATCATGAACCAAATTTTGTTAAAGAATGTAAACAAAGAGAAAATTGGTCAAAATGGAAAGACACAAATGAGGCGGAACTAAATGCACTTGCAAAATGAAAAGTTTTTGGACTTGTAGTTGGCACACCTGAAGGTGTGAAGCCACTTGGATATAAATGGTTTTTGTGCAAAGACAAAATGAGAATGGTGAAATAGTGAGATATAAAGCACGACTTGTTACTCAAGGGTTTTCACAAAGACCTTATATTGGTTTTGAAGAGACATACTCACCCGTGATAGATGCAACTACTTTTTGTTATCTAATTAGTTTGGCAATACAGGAAAAAACTTGATTTGCATCTAATGAATGTTGTTACAACTTATTTGATGTGGACCCCACAAGGAACCTATCTTGGGAACCCAGAAAATATAGATGACAGCAATGCAGAAGCTTGACTTCAAACAGGTTGATTAAATTAGAACACAAAGAGAACCTTTCTTTAGGCACTCTAGCTATAAGGACACCACAAGAGTAGATTATACTCTTGATAAGTCGGATGTATTCTAGGAAGAACATGAAAAACTAGTGATACCTCACAATTTTGAAAAATTATTTTGAATTACTTGATTAATTTCCTCTACATTATGTGTACAAAGGAAGCCTTTAAATAGGAAAAAAGAAATCCTAAAGTAAGTAGGAATACTTGGAGGCTCAACTAATCCTAGTAAATATATGAAATCCTAAAAAGATAACTAATTATTTAAATGCCTACCAATAAATATGAAAATGCTAAAAAATAATAAAAATAATATCTTAGTTCTAATACTATTAGATATTCCTTAAATTAAGGTTTCTCTAATATAATTTAAACCAAACTAATTGAAATATAAGATTTGGCTAAATACAAATTGCAAGTCACAAAATATCCCAATCTAATTAAAACAAATAAAAAGATAATCTTAAATTACTCTAAGTGGAACACCTTGTCATGTGACTTTTAATGAGGTTATGTACATACTTAAGTAATCTCTTATGTGTTGGACTTTTAGACTTGGGTTTCTCTCTTCATTTGGGCTAAAAAAATCTTACTTTTTTCCTTAAACTTTTTGATGACTTCACTTTATTTGTATGGCCCAATTTAGCATGCATTTAGACTCAAACAGTTAAGATTATAGACTTGTTTGACTCCTCTAAGAGTGTACTAATATCTTGGACTTTTAATGAGATGAAATAGATTTCAATTAGCTCTTGAAAGTTCCCAAACATTCCTCTTGTCACCAGGCTTTCCAAAGCTAAGGCTTTCATGTGAGATGTAACATCCTTAAAATATTAGATAACTAAAAATACATAGAAAATTTACAAAAAATGGGCAGCACCGTTTTGCATGAAATAGGGTAAAGAGGTTATTTTTCCTGATTGGATAGAAAAATGAGAAATTACATTTTTGCCCCTAAGAATTATGGAAATGATAATTTTATCCCTAAGAGAAAAAAAAATCGAGGCGGTGGACGCATACGAGATTGAAGAAAAGTTTATAAATTTTGGGGCAAATTACACCTAATGACCTGAAAGTTTTAAAAATTATAAATTTATCCCAGATCAAGGGCATTTTTATAAATATGAAAAATTATAGTCAAAATGAAGCTCTCAATGAGCTTAGACTATTGGAATATAGTATGGAATTTATTAAGATCAAAATAATATTTATTGGGTAATTATGATTTAATATTAATGTCTTACCCGATAAATGTCAATCTGGACTGCAGGAAGAAGCAGTATTCATTCAAGAAAAATATGTGGGTCTTATATTTGGACCAATTGGGATAATTATATTATGGTAATTTTATGATTATAATTAGTATCCCAATAATAGTAAAATATACTGCTAAAGTAGCTTTATTTGTCCAGATCGGTTCAAGATATATCTGGATAAATAAAAGTACAATATTTTGGAAGCAAAAGACTCCCTATTTCGTGGTCAACAAGCTGCATATAATAGAATTACATTATTCAATTAATTAAGTCATTTTCTAAGGAAAATTCAAGAAGCTTTGGTGGCAAATTCCTATTGGTTGATGAGTTTAATATAATTCCCACTTGAGCTCATGACTTGGCCGAACAAACACTTGAGAGAAAGAGGGAGGAGTGGTCTGAAAAGTTGAGAAAGGATGGAGCACGTGAAGGAGGAAAGAAAAAGAGAAGAAAAATAAGGAAGAAAAGCAAGGAAAATTGGTAAGCAAGTTCCTTTCAATTTGTAAGTATTCTAGCCTAGTTTCTAAGTAATTTGAGTTAGTTTTCTTGGATTTTCTCCTTCTCCCTTTGCTGTTCTAATCTTGGCCTAAGCATGATAAGAAGAGGGAAGGAGTTTTTAAGCCATAAATTTACAAGAAAATATAAGATTTTTCAAGAAAAGTAAACTAGGTGTGTTTTAAAGCAAGTTTTTGTGAAAAACCAAATTCTTCCCCTTAAGAACAGATTTTGGTCAGACTAATAAGGTGGGAAGGAGCTGTATTTTCATGTATTTGATGGAAAAAATGAGTTCCCCATGATGAAAAACCTTAAAGACAAGCATTGGCTCAAAGATAGAGCTTAAGATAAAGAGTTTGGGAATTTACGGGTTTCAAGAGTTTTATGAGAGCTTTTTGTGATTAGCCATGAAATCAATGGCTTGAGCATGTGTTGAATGATGTTTAGGGACTTGAGGAAGCTTGGTAAAACTAGAGGAAGCTTTGGTTTAAAGAGGAAAGCCAAGTGGAAGCACCAAAGGTAGCTAAGTTTCATATTCTTGCTTTATGTTCTTTCATTGTCTTTCTATGATTAAATTGTGTTTCCATATTGAAATTGTGATTTCTTTGATTGGCCTTGGCTGTAAAATGAGGGGTTTTATTCCCCGGGATGTCCATTTTCTAAGCCGTTATGCTGTCGAAAATTTGATGACCAATGTGACAATTTATTGTTAAAATGTGATTGATATGATTAAATGTGATCAAATGTGAGTATTTGACATGATTGACATAATTGCATGAAATGTAACTTGCTACTGAGATTGCCCCCAATCTCATCCTCTCAAGTATCCAAAATGATAGGCACAAGCAATGTCAAGGAGATCAAGGAGCCAAAGAGAATGAAAGGGAGAATGATGCTTGATGATAATTTCAAGCTATGATTCCATATTTTGAAA
Organism: Adenanthera pavonina; assembly: GCA_026686845.1. Classification (NCBI taxonomy): domain Eukaryota; kingdom Viridiplantae; phylum Streptophyta; class Magnoliopsida; order Fabales; family Fabaceae; genus Adenanthera; species Adenanthera pavonina. The sequence goes on from JAIVEN010000018.1 coordinate 17,570,654, forward strand.
TAATGAATAAAAATTATGTATATGCATATGGATCTGTATTCTTGTACTATTATGTTCTTATGAGCATTATGAAATGTTTGGCATGGATTTGAAACATGGAATGATCATGTGAGTTTATTATGAAGTCTACTTTGCCATGTTATATTGTTAGAAGTTCAATTTATAGCAATGAAAGTAAAGTCAACACTGTTTGACTAAGACAAGGTAATTAAGTCAAGTGTTAGATATTATCTGAAACTAGAGAGAACAAGCTTTCCAATGAGCTAAAGAACACTCAATTTGGATATGTGTACAATTTATAGTATATTTTTGAAGTTGAGGGTCAAAACTGGACAGTAAAGTAAAAGTTGGGAATTTCACTGTAAGTATCACTTATTTTGAAAGGAAGTATAAAATTGTACAGAGCTCTAGAAATTCAGTGATTTACATGTTTGAAACGATCTATGTTTTGAGTTCAACATGCCACTGGTTTGAATTCAATTGGAGCTGTACAATGAGAGATATACAAGTTTTTCCAAGACTGCTCCAATAAGAGTGAGGTTCTGACCCTTAGTAATTTAAGTTAAAATCATGCCCTGTCTAAAACAAATAAATGTATAATAAAAATATGAAGGTAATTAGACATATATATCTTTCCAATGGCATATAGAATTCATGATTTGGCTCAGTATAGAGTTAGATATGAATTTTTAAAGTTATGGCCAAAATCCTGAAAAGAGAGAAATGACCATTTGTACAGTATAGGTTTGAGTAATAAACTGTACTAATTGGTCAGGTTAAAAGAAGTTTTCATATTCTTATCTTGTATATCATGTTTCTAGCTTCATTTAGAGACTTGAACCACATTGATACGATTTTTCTGGATTAAGTTATGATTTTTCAAAGTTCATCCAGAAAACTTGAGAACCAAATGAATAGTACCACGTTTTTTTTAATTAAATATTTTGCTTCTATTAATGGTTCAAGCTCTTAATGTGAGCTAATTGGATGCTGTCCATACTATAATATATGAGAAAATATAAATAAAAGTAAGGTGTTACATGAGATGGATCATGTAATGTGTTGAAAGAACCTTCCAAGTTCACATTACTCTCTCATTCTTGAAAAAGAGTCATCCTTGACTCTTTAAGGTACTTTTCCAACCAAGAGCAATCTCTTTTATTTTTATTATCAAGTTTACTTTGTACCCTCTCTTGATCTTCACATAGTCGAAGAGGGTTTCATGAAATTTTTGGATTGTCCTCCATAACAAATGAACACTTGTTAGTATACTCATCATATCTAACACTTCGATTAAGTTGCCATGGGTGTACAAACAACGCATTAACATGCATGAAAAAGATGGAATGAAGAACTTTATCCTCATATTTCCAAAGTGAGAAAGTCACTAACAATTGCTTACTAATTTTAACTTCCCCAAAGACGAAGGATAATCCACAAGATATGACTTTAAATTCCTTCATCAAAGAATCAGCAACACTAGGAGGAGAAAAGTTAGGCTTGTTAGTGTCTAAAGAAAAAACACTCTGTAATGCCTTATACTTTGCTAGGTCTACTGGCTTTCCAAGAAAGAGGTGAATTAGGAAGTTTGAAATTTTCTGCAAAAGTATAGGAGAGCAGTGAAAGCAAAAAGTGGCAAAAAAATAGAGTGCAAGATATAACAAAGTAGTAAGGAAGATAAAGGAAGGAAAGACACAGAAATTTTTCCTAGTTCGGTCTCTTTCCCTTGACCTACGTCCAGTTCTCAAGCTACCACTTGAGATTTTTCACTATCTTGCAAGAATTCAATGGGTTCCTTGCAATGCCATAGTACAACTTTGTACTCTATTCCAAGAGCTTACAGTTTTACTCTCTACACTTTAACTAAGTGCTTCCTAAATCCCTTGTGAAGTCCCCTCACAAGAAAATCTTTTTTCCAGATGAAGATAATATTGTTTACAATAAGATAAACTCTCTAATTTAGAGTATGTATGACGGTTGAAGTATAATATATGAAGTGTGTGAGAGTAGAAAGCTTTAACTAAAGAATTTGACAGAGTTCTAGTATATACAATGTAAATTTGTTACCTATACCGTCAAATGAAGTTCTATGTATAGATTTTTTTTCTTAACTATACGTTAGAGACAAGATCTAGCTGTTAGAGACATTACCCAATGGTTACTCTGCAAAATTATCTGTTCACCAACCGCATTTAGTGCGTCTGATATTCAAAGTTTGAATTTTGGGGTGTCAATAGATGAATTTCGTAGAGAACATAAGGTAAAGACTTTAACGTTGAACTTCAAAGTTCATTTGTTCAAAGGTGAAATTCGAATTTTCATCTTGACAAGTGTTTCCCATGTTGAAACATATGAATTTTCAAGTTTAAAGTTTTTCTTATAAGTGTGAACAGTTGTTCCATATTACTACAGTGCATTCGAAATTCAAATTTTTGTGCCCAAAATTTGTCTATCAATGAACAACTCAATATGGCACAAAAGTTCTTCTTTTTGAAATTCGAATTTTCAAAAACCAAAGTTCTTGTGTTAGAGGGACGTCTGATCAAACTTATTCCAAAGTTTGAATTTTTGAAGACCAAAGTTATTCTGTCTGAGGGACACCTGAACAGACTTATGTATTATCTCTCCAACGTTCGAATTTTCAAAGTCAAAGTTCTTCTGTTAGAGGACTGACTTGGAACTCTTTTTAAACTTCACTTTCAAATGAACTTTGATATATCTTCAGATGAATTTTTCATTTTTCACAATTTGTGCTTTAGCCAAAAGTTGAATTGTAACAGTCTAAAATTCGTCTGTCAAAGGCAAAGTCTTTGCAAGTTCGAATTTTAGCCTCCAAAGTTTGAATTTTCAAGGTAACATATGAAGTTTAATAGTTTAAAATTCATCTGTTAGTGAGTATTTTTCAAATATTTCATAAGTTAACATAGGATTGTTGAAAAACACATTTTAAAAATATATGGGTGAAAGATCAAAGCCTTTTACTCATGTGAATACAGTGAGAAATCTTACAAACTAAACTTGTACTCATTTTTCTTGGATTTCTTCACTTGAGATTTTTTGTACACCTTTAATATCTTTCTTCCAAGCTCCAGTTTTTTGGAATCATAAAAAACACTTGATTCAACATTCTCCCCCTTTTTGATAATGACAAAATAACTTGCAAACTAGATTAGTATTTGAGTTTACTTCTAAGAGCTCCTCCTCAACATATGCATTGAAATTCGAAGATAAATGTAGCATATACAACAGATCAGAAGGAAAATAAAGAATCTCAATGAATTAATTCATTGAAGGTTTTAGTACAAGTATATGACATTGCAAACATAGATTTTTAAAGCAAGGCAAGATTGTCATTCATTACAAAAGAGATACAGAAGACATAAACAACAATACAAGAGAGACCAATCAATCATAAGATCTAAACACTTCTTCTTGGGCTTAGACTTCTTGCTACAGGTCTTGCTAGATGGTTCTGCAGCATTCTTTCCAGTTTGCTCAGATGCTTTCTCCCCCTTTTTGGCATCATCAGGGACTTGAACATGTACAGCAGGAAGAGGTATCTGGGATACTGGAATGGCACGAAGAGGAACAGGGACAAAAGGTAGATCAAGATTAATTTGAGGAAGAGGTGTAGAAGCTTCAAGGCTTGCTTCCTCATCATCAGAGACATCAAGAAGCTCTTGTATCTCTTGTCTGGATAGAGCCAGTTGAGCCCTTTTTCTTCTATGAGACCATAGGCAGAAATGGGTGAAGGTCCAGGAGCAGGAGGAGGAAACATCTCTTCAAGCCTCAATCTTTGTGCTTGCACAATAGCATCATGTGTAATGGCTGCAAGTTCCACGTATGGTACAAGGCTTTTCTCCTTATTCAAAGCAGCTTGAATAATTGGAGCAAAGGTGATTGCTGCTACAAGCTTCTCCATTTTCTTAGATTCTTGAGTTGAATGAATTGAATTCTAAGTATCTTCAATAATAGGCCCATGAGAGCTTGTTTCTTGAGGAGCCTTTTCCTCCATGCCATAGTTCAAGAGTGGACCAGGGCTTGTCTTATTACTGTAGGCCTGTAGAGTGGCCAATGTTCCAGTAGCCTCAACATTAGCATGTTCAGTAGGAGTAGCTTCAGGAGAGGCTAACTCAAATGGACTTGGAGGTTCAGGAGTAGGAGACCTAATAGGCTTATAGGGTCTTGGCTAAGGTGGAGCTGATGTAGATGGAAAAGCACTTTTGATGTCCTCATACGCATCAGCAACTACTTTCATGTTCTTTTCCAACTGAAAAATCTGATCTTGCAAATGAGAAAACTTAGCATTTTGCTCATCTCTGATGCTCAGCATGAGTGCAAATAGGCTGTCATACAACTTACTGATCTTGGTTGGCTTAGCCCAGGTGGAAAGGGTGGATGACACATGTGTTTGAGTGGGCTGAGATGGAGGAGAAACAGGCTAAGAAGGCTGAGGTGTGGGTTGTGAGAGTGGAGTAGTCTCAGAAGTTCCTACTTGCTGTTGTGAGTCACCTTCCTCAAAGAATAAGTCTTCTGACTTCCCAGCTCCTTTTCTAATCCATCTGCTATCTTTCCTTTCAATGGCCATCCTTTGCAATTTTTCCTCTTTAAACACTTCAGTAGGCTTGCCTTTTCCTTTGCAGTTTATCACATGTACTTTAGCCCTTGTGATCAGATTGAAACTTCCCCCTTTGTTGAATATAATCCTAGACACAATGTAATGTAGGATTTTGACTTGGGCACTAAGATCAGTAGGCTTCAGCAAACTCAGAGGAGGCCTATTTTCACGCCTTATAAATAGAGTATTTAGCACAGTATTTTCTTTGTAATTCAAGAAAGCACCACCTTCCTCATCTGCAGCTTCATCCTCATCCATGTACTTTGAGGTGGTGATATTAATCTTCAGCCCATCTTGCCTGGGGATTTCCAGTACCTTATTAAAGGTTTCACCAGTCAGCCACATGGTTCTAGACCTTAGATTTACCTCCCATTTTTCTTTCTTGTTGTTGTACCTTAGGGCAGCATACCAAGTTTTAACAACCTCATCATCATATCTCTCCATAATTTCCAACAAGTTTTTGTATCTAATCATCCATAGCCCAGCATCAAAATTATTGGAAATAAGAAACTTTTCCATATTTGTACAATAAGGCTTGATTACCTTCTTGCGGACAAACTTGGCAGTGTATTCTCCCAAAATATGAGCATTGCTCCATAATGGCTGCGTGGTTAACTGGTATTCACCTGACTCAATGCTGGAAGAAGAAGAAGAGGTAGAAGGAATAGGAGCAGCAGGAACAGGTTTTTTCGAGGGAGTATGAGCAGGTTTCTTCGAATCTACCTTGGGAGTGGTTTTCTGTTTCTTAGAAGGTGTTCCCTTGCTAGATTCACCTTTTCTCTTCTAAGTCCCACCTTCCTTGGAGGCGTATTGAGACTTGACGACTCTTTTCGGTCTTGACTCCCCTTTCCCAACTTTTGGATTCTTAACCCATGCCATTCTTGTTAATGAATGTTATAGAAAGATGCAGGGAATGTGTTTATAAAGTGAAAAAGAAAGTTTAATCGATGGGAAATAAGGATTTGTGAACAAAATTAATGGGAATTTAAGAAAGGATGTCAACAGACGTGAGAGAGATGGATAGGGTTGTGTCAGTTCGGAGTGAGACCTTTGATTTTAACGTCTGTAACTGTTCAATAGACAAATTTTAAGGGGTCAAAATTCAAATTTTGAGCAGTTATGAGTTATCCCACAAGGAGAGGCTTACTAACAGATGAATTTTCATCTTGAAGTTCATTTGACAGAAGCTGAGTTCAAGAAACAAGAAGCAATAGATGTTTGAATTTTGAGAATTCACACAACAAGCAATCAGAGAAAAGTAAAGCAACAGACGAATTTTACTTATGAAAGTTCATCTTTCAGAAATTTAGTCATGAAAGCATGTTGCAATATACGAATTTAGAGAGCAAAAATTTGAAGTTCAAGGTTTTGTAAAGAGTTTCTAAAATACGTATTTTGAGATATGGAAATTTGCACCAAAAGCATTTTGAGCAAAGTCATCATTCACATTGTACTTCAGAAATTCAAATTTCCATCATCCAACAGACGAACTTCGAGGGTTATGAAAGTACTGTGACAGTGTGTATGCTACTGAAATTCATCTGATGAGTATTTAAGTTTCAATATTAAGCATGCTAATTAATTCAAAAGCATAATTTCAACATGGAAATTCATCTAATGACATTTTAAAATGTGAATTTCAAATTCTTGAACTTATAGATATGGCCTGAAAGTTCAAATTTTTAGCTTCCTTCAACATCTTTTGATTGTGCAGGTCTGATTAACTCCAGTATACATATTTGTTATCATCTAAACTCATGTAAAGTACTTGCAACACATCTTAAACACACTCGATGCTAAAGTTAGCATTAATTTAATGTCAGAAACTTTAAATAGATTCAAATAGAGGATTGCTTACAAATCATTAGGATTTACCATTCCCAATTCTTTTCTGATTTTGCAGTGTTTTCTTTTGCAAGAGACTTAGTCAGAATATCTGCAATTTGATCTTCAATAGGGATGTATTTCAATTTGATGTCTTCTTTTAAAACATGGTCCCTCATGAAGTGATGCCTTACTTCAATGTGCTTTATCCTCGAATGCATGACAGGATTCTTTGTGATGTTGATAGCACTTTGATTATCACACTTTATTAGTATCTCTTTCATCTCAATCTCAAGATCTTCAAGTTGCTACTTTATCCAAAGGATTTGAGTACAACAGCTGCCAGCTACAACATATTTAGCTTATGCTGTGGAGAGAGCCACACTGTTATGCTTCTTGCTAAACCATGAAACCAGAGATCTACCAAGAAACTGACATGTTCCACTTGTGCTTTTTGTGTCAGTTTTGGATCCAGTAAAGTTAGCATCAATACAACCCATAAGTTCTTCTCCAGTGCCTTTTGGATACCAAAGTCCCATATGTGATGTTCCAATTAGATATCTAAAAATTCTTGTCACAGTTGTTGCCTAGGACTCTTTGGGACATGATTGAAACCTTGCACACATAGAGACACTAAACATAATGTCAGGTCTACTAGCTGTTAGATACAGCAGGGATCCAATCATTCTCCTATACTGAGTTATGTCAAAGGCCTTTCCCTCTTCATCCATATCAAGTTTTGTCGCAGTAGCCATAGGAGTCCCCATTAACTTGGCGTTTTCCATACCAAACGTTTTCAGCAACTCCTTTACTTATTTTGATTGATTAAGGAAGATACCATCATCACATTACTTCATTTGCAGTCCAAGGAAGAAGTTGAGCTCACTCATCATTAACATTTTGAATTTACCCTGCATTAGCTTAGAGAAATTCCTGCAAAAAGAGATTCATTAGTAACACCAAATATAATATCATCAATATAAATTTGAACAATAAGTAACTCTTTATTTTTTTTCTTGGTGAACAGAGTTGTATCTACTTTTCCTCTATTAAATCCTTTTTCAGTTAGAAAATTACTTAGCCTTTCATACCATGCTTTAAGGGCTTGTTTTAAGCCATAAAGAGCTTTCTTCAGTTTATAGACATGATTTGGTTTTGTTGAATCCTTAAAACTTGGAGGTTGGTCAACATAAACCTCTTCCATAATATATCTATTTAGAAAAACACTTTTTATATCCATTTGATATAACATTATGTTTTTCATGCATGCATAGGCCAAGAGGATTCTTATTGCTTCCAATCTCGCAACTGGAGCAAAAGTTTCCTCATAATCAATGCCTTCTTCTTGATTATATCCTTTGGCAACTAATCTTACTTTATTTCTAATGATTGTTCCAGATTCATTAAGCTTATTTCTAAAAATCCATTTAGTTCTAATAATAGGGTGATCTTTGGGTCTAGGCACTAAATCCCAAACTTGATTTCTTTCAAATTGATTTAGCTCTTCTTGCATAGCTAGTATCAAATATTCATCAGTTAAGGCTTATTCAACACACTTAAGTTCAATTTGAGAAATAAATGCATAATTGTTTATTTGATCCCTGAGTTGTCTTCTGGTATTAACATTCTCTTGAACATCCCCGATCACTTGTTTAACTGGATGATTCCTTTGATATCTCCAAGTCTGGGAGTTTTTGAGAGATTTCTTCGTTGTTTTCAAATTCAAGATATTTCTCCTGAATATCTTCCTCTACATTAGTAGATTCAGATATTTTTGAAGGTTCAATTTTATCTTCTCCAGAAAGATTTAAGTTCTTAAGGCTAGAAATAAGATCATCTTCATCAATGACATGCTTGGAAACAGTTTCATTTTCAATAAACACAGCATGTATAGATTCTTCTATAGTTCTAGTCTTTTTATTGAAAACTCTATATCCTTTACTTTTACTTGAATAGCCAAGAAATATACCTTCATCTGATTTGGTATCAAACTTACCCAGATTCTCTTTTCCATTGTTGTGAATGAAGCATTTACATCCAAATACATGTAGGTGTGAGAGGTTTGACTTCCTTCCTTTGTAGAGCTCATAAAGCATCTTCCCTAAAATTGGTCTGATGTAGGCTCTGTTGATGATATAGCTTGCTGTGTTTACTGCATCAGCCCAGAAAACTTGAGGAAGCTCATTTTCATTTAGCATTGCCCTAGCCATTTCTCCAATTGTTATGTTTTCCTTTCTACCACTCCATTTTGCTAAGGAGTTCTTGGTTCTGAGAAGTTGTGATCAATTCCATGCTCTTCACAGTACTCTAGAAAGCTTGAGTTTTCAAATTCTCCTCCATGATCAAACTTGATAGACACAATGGAAATACCTTTCTCATTTTGCACTTTCTTAGCCAAGGTTACAAATGCATCAAATGTTTCACTTTTGGAAGAAAGGAACAAAGTCTAGGTAAATGTAGAGTAATCATCTACAATCATAAGCACATACAAGTTTCCACCAATGCTTTTTACTCTAGATGGACCTATCAAACCCATATGCAATAATTGCAGTGGTCTAGATGTGGTGATTACATTTTAAGATTTGAATGATGATTTAGTTTGTTTCCCTTTTAGGCCTACATCACATTCTTTATCCTTTTCAAAAGAGATTTTCGGTAAACCAGTGACTAAATCATTCTTAATCAATTTTGTTAATTGGTTCATGTTAACATGTGTCAGTCTTCTATGCCACAACCAACTATCATTATCTTTACTAATTAAACATACAGAATCTAAGGTGGGAAGTTCATCAAGATTAATAGTATAGCAGTTACTATCCCTTTGAGCTTTGAGAATTACTTTATGATCACTTTTTCAGATGACCAGGTAGAACTTTGAGTCAAACAGTACCCAGTTCCCTTTGTCACATGTTTGACTCACACTCAGTAGGTTGTGATTGAGTCCAACTACAAATAGCACCTCTTCTATAGATGTTTCAGGATTCTTGCCCACAATTCTAATGCCAACTATTTTGCCATATTGGTCACCTCCAAATACCATTTTACTAGTCATATGACTTGAGCAAGCACTGTCCATATACCATTTGTTGCTTTTTCTTGCTCTAAGATAAACCTGCAAAAAAAGGTTCAGTTTTTCTTTTTAGGTACCCAAATCTGCTTGGGTCCTGTTCTGTTAGTGGCATTTTCCTTTGATACAGATGTATCTTTGGGAACCCATTCTACCTTCCTGCCAAGTCCATTTTTCTTTAATAAAGATGAACTGGAAACATGTCCCTTCTTGTTACAGAAGTAGTAGGTGATAAAGGGACTGCTAGATTGTGATGCAGGAAGAAAGCGATGCAGATAATATTTTTGTTTCACATATTTTGGTTAGACATAAGATTCAATGCTTTTTGAGGTGTGACTTTTCTTTTTATCTCCATTAGCATGCACAAAGTGTCTCATATATAGATTTTGATTTTTCTTTTCATTCTTTTCCTTAACTGCACAAGAATCATAGCCAAGTCCAGCTTTTCCTTGTGCAATTCTTCGACTTTCTAATAAAGCAAACAACATATATTTACCCTTAGTGAGTTTAGCCATGGTTTTCAAAAGATATTCATTGTTCTTTTTCAGTTCAGTACATGATGTACAGCAAATAGATTCAGTTTCATGCAGAGATGCAGTGTCAGATAATTTGCAATCAGATTCTAACTTGCTAATCTTCTTCTTGACCAGTTTTAGTTCTTTTACAGTTTTAATAAACTCATCATGCAGCTCATGAAACGCATCAAGCAATTCAGAATAGGAAGGTTCAGATTCATAAACCTCGTCTTCATGATCACCGCTAGATGAGCTTGGAGTCTCTTTAGATGCAAGTGCCATCAAGCAGATGTTAGCAATTTCTTCCTCATCTTCATCTTCTTCATCTGAGCTATTGCCTCAGATTGATGATATGTATGCCTTTTTCTTTTTGCCCTTGTTAGCAGCTTTCTTTTCTTTTTCTTGCTTTTTTAGGAATTGTGGACAATCCCATTTGATGTGCCATTGCTTTTTGCATTCATTGCAGGTGACAGACTCTTTGTCTTCTTTCTTGTTGTCCACAACTGCTCCTTTCTTAAAGAATCTTTTATTTCTTTTCTTGTTGTAGAACCTTCCGAATTTTCTGACCAACATAGCCAGAGTCTCTTCATCCAGATCTTCTTTATCATCAGATTCTTCTTCTTTTTCTTCTGCAGCTTTCAATACAAGGCCCTTTTTCTTCTTATCTTGACTAGCTTCCTTGAGAGCCTTAATTTTACCCTCATACTCCTCAAGGATACAGAAGAGTGTTGTGACAGAAGCCATTGACTCTCCTTTGACTTCTTCTATTGCTGTTACTTTTGGTTGCCATTCTAGAGGAAAAGCTTTATGAATTTTTTTGACTTTCTCTGGCTGTGTCTACTCCTCACCAAGACTCTTCAGTTGATTCAGAATGAGGGTGAATCTCTTTTGTAGCTATTTGATGCTTTCACCTTCCATTATTCTAAAGCTTTCATACTTACCAATGTAGGAGTTCAATTTGTTCTCCCTTACTCTAATAGTTCCTTCGTGAGCAATTTCTAGAGTGTCCCATATACCCTTGGCTATGGTACATTATGACACTCTATAGAATTTGTCCTGGTTAAGTGCACTAACCAGATAGTGTTTTACCCTAAAGTTGAGCAGGACTCTTCTCTTGTCTTCCTCATTCCACTCCTCTTCTGGCTTTTCTTTGTATTTGCCATCATCTTGCAGCTTCCTTGGGACAAAATCCCCTTTTTAGATGACTGATTAGATATTCAGATCAATGGACTGGAGATAGATTTACATCCTCATCTTCCAATATCCATAATGTTCTCCACTGAAGCCAGGAGGTCTATTTATGTTATTTCTCTTTAGAAGAATACTTTCTCCAAAGCCAGCCATTGATTCTCTTGGATTGTCAAATCCTTTACTTGGAAGTCTAGGCTCTGATACCACTTGTTAGGTTTGCTGGCTTCCCAAGAGGAGGGATGAATTGGGAAATTTGAAATTTTCTACAAAAATATAGGAGAGCAGTGAAAACAAAAATGGCAGAAAAACAGAGTGCAAGATATAACAAAGTAGTAAGCAAGATAAAGGAAGGAAAGACACAGAGATTTATTCTGATTCGGTCTCTTTCTCTTGACCTATGTCTAGTCCTCAAGCTACCACTTGAGATTTTTGCAAGAATTCTGTGGGCTCCTTGCAATGCTACAGTACAACTTTGTGCTCTGTTCCAAGAGCTTACAATTCACTCTCTGCACTCTAGCTAAGTGCTTCCCAAATTCCTTGTGAAGTCCCCTCACAAGAAAATCTTTCTTCCAGATGAAGATAAGATTATTTATAACAAGATAAACTCTTTAATTTAAAGTATGTATGACAGTTGAAGTACAATATATGAAGTATGTGAGAGTAGAAGATTTTGACTAAAGAATTTGACAGAGTTTCAGTACATACAACGTGAATTTGTTACCCACATCTTCAAATGAAGTTCTATTTATAGATTTTTGTCTTAACTATACATTAGAGACAAGATCTAGCCGTTAGAGACGTTACCCAATGGTTACTCTGCAAAACTATCTGTTCACCAACTGCATCTAATGCGTCTGACATTCAACGTTTGAATTTTGGGGTGTCAATAGATGAATTTCGCAGAGATCATAAGTTAAAGACTTTAACGTTGAACTTCGAAGTTCATCTGTTCAAAGGTAAAATTCGAATTTTCATCTTGACAAGTGTTTCCCATGTTGAAACATATGAATTTTCAAGTTTAAAATTCTTATGATAAGTGTGAACAGTTGTTCAATATTGCTAAAGTGCATTTGAAATTCAAATTTTGGTGCACAAAATTCATCTGTCAGCAAACAACTCAATATGTCACAAAAGTTCTTCTTTTTGAAATTCAAATTTTTAAAAACCAAAGTTCATTTGTCAGAGGGACGTCTAATCAGACTTATTTCAAAGTTTGAATTTCTAAAGACCCAAGTTAGCCTGTCTGAGGGACACCTGAATAGACTTATGCATTATCTCTCCAAAGTTCGAATTTTTAAAATCAAAGTTTATCTGTCAGAGGACTGACTTGGAAATCTTTTTAAACTTTACTTTCAGATGAACTTTGACATATCTTCAGACAAATTTTTCATTTTTCACAAGTTGTGCTTTAGCCAAAATTCAAATTTCAACTATCTGAAATTCATTTATCAGAAATAACATCTTTGTAAGTTCGAATTTCAGCCTCCAAAGTTCGAATTTTCAAGGTAACATATGAAGTTTAATAGTTCAAAATTCATCTGTTAGTGAGTATTTTTCAAATATTTCATAAGTAAATATAGGATTGTTAAAAAACACATTTTAAAAATATATGGGTGAAAGATCAAAGCCTTTTACTCATGTGAATACAGTAAGAAATCCTACAAATTAAACTTGTACTTATTTTTCTTGGATTTCTTCACTCGAGATTTTTTTTACACCTTTGATATCTTCCTTCCAAGCTCCAGTTGTATGGAATCATAAAAAATACTTGATTCAACATACTTTACCATTGTTTCCCATGTAATATAGTTTATGCAAAGTCCATTTAACTCATTTAGAAAGATTGAATCACTTTAGGGACCAAATCAGAAAAATAAATTTTTTTGAAGTTATTGTTCATTTGATATCCCATTTTTTCTAGACCAACTTTTAAAATTATGGACCAAATTAGAAAAATAAAATTTTTTGAAGTTATTGTTCATTTGATATCTCATTTTTTCTAGACTAACTTTGAAAAATCATAACTTATTTTAGAAAAAATGCATGACAATGATGATTTACATGATAAAAATATGAACCAATAGCTTTAACGTGTCAATTTGTATAGGAATTTGAATGAAAATCACTACTCAAATGGTAAATTCCAGTTTTTCTAGGGTTTCTACCTCAACTTTGGAAATTTATATCTTTTGCTACACTTAACCAAATTAAATGTTCTTTGGCTTCCTAGAAAGCTTTAATTGTCTACTTTTCAAACATAGCACTTACCTATTATGCCCTATTTCAACCAAAAAGTATATGCCTAAACATCTAGCATGCAAAATGGATAGATTTTGGCATAACTTTGCAAAATGGATTTTATAACTTATTTATATCATTCAAACATGTCCAAACTTTGTACCAATATTCTCACATTACATAGAGGCATAAGATAACAATAAAATACAGCCTCATTAACTCATACATAATTTTACACAAAATTGCACAGAAGCATAGCATAGTTGCAAATAAAATTCTAATTATCAAATTCTTCTCCTTGCTCTTTATCTCCCTTGCATTCTTGCCATGACATGGGCCTGTCATGTTAGTATTTGGATGATGAGATTTTGGAAATCCCAATAGCAAATCTATTTCATGCTCTCATGCTATTATTTATGCCATAAAACATCACATAAACATATAAAGGCATAAAAATGCTATATTGTTTCTATAAAAATTTCAACAGCTAATGTGAAGCAAGAAATAGAAATTTGCTACATTTGTGAAATTTTATACTTTCTCTCTTGGATTCACCCTTTTCAAGGACTTCTTTGAGCTTCCTCAAACCCTAATACATCACCAAACTACACTAACTAAATCAACTAGAAACAAGGGTTGTTTCATAAAGAACCTTAAAACCCTAAAAATTCCATTTACTTTATTTTAAGTTTTTTCTTGATTCCAAGAATTGTTCTTAAGGAAATCCACCATGAGGAATCCATTTTTATCATTATATTTAAGAAATTCTCACTCCTTCCTTGACTTCTCACATGGCCAAAAATCAGGACTCAAAGGGAAAGGAGTGATTTTTCATACAACTTACTCAAACTCATATTTCTTGCAATTTACCATGCTTTCTCTTAAGTCTCATGCATGAAAACACTTTCCCTCTTATTTCCTTACTGTGGCAAAACTCAAGCTTGGAGAGGAGGAGAAAATACTCAACTAAACCAAGCTAAACTACTCAAACTGGAATTAGAAACGTTGAAAGGCTAAGGAAGAAACTTACTTTGATTTTTGCTTGGCTATCTCTTCTCCTTTCTTCCTCTCCTTCCTCACGTCTCTCTTCTCTTTCTTGTGTGTTTTGCAGCTGCTTCTCCTCTCTTTCTCATCGCTTTGGTCGTCCAAAATGAATGAATAAGGAGGGATATTTATAAAATCACAAAACCACTTATTTTTGTCCAAGTGTAATTCAAGAAGATTCAAGAGAAATTCAGAAAATAATAAATTATTCCATTATCCTCACATGCTAAAAAATTGATCCCACACTTACAGGAAATAGCTCCAAAATACTGCATATTTTTTTTAGTCCAGATATATTTTGTATGGGGTTACTTTATGTCTAGACTATTAAAGATACTTTTGCAATATTTTGTTACTTTATGGATACATAATATAACTACATTTGAATCTACTTTTAATTTAATATTCTATTCCAAATAGTATTAATGTGGGGTCCACATACTTTTCTTTTTTACTTTATTTGTATTTATAGGACCCATAGTTTGTACTGTTCATTTTACCGCATTCGACCTCCTATTTCTCTCCAAATTGATTTCTTAAGACTCCATACATTGTCTCATTGAGTCTATCATGTCAAGAGGATCATTTTGAAATAAATTTTTAAAAATTGCAAAATTACCCCTAGGAGGGACATTGCAAATAACTTTTCTTTTGGGTCCTTTTCTGTAACATTTTCCAAGGGCCAAATTGCAAATAATTTTTCTTACTGGGACCAAATTGCAAATTCGTACTTTACATACCCCTAGCTTGAAAAATGATCTTTTTATCCTTTTCTTCATCCAAATCATGCATTTCAAGCTATTTGTCATATTTTCATACATTTAGCAATGTTCAAGAATTTGGGGATGTTACATACTCCGCACCTCTTTTTCTTTTGTATGGCAATTCTCCTTTTCTATTTCTTTTCTCTTTCTAGATTTTCTTCTTTTGAGCTCTCTTCTTTTCTTTCATGAATCTCAATGTTTAGCTCACTCTCATTTTCTTTTGATTTCTCTATTTCATTTTGCAGCACTTTCTCTTTTTCTTTTTCATTATCTTCTTCTTTAACACCACTCTCTTCTTTTTCTCTTTTTTCTTATTTTTCTGTCATTTGCTTTTCTATTCTAAGTTGATCTTTATGAACTTCCTGAGGTTCCAAAGGTTTATATGCTTTCTAAATGAATATCTATTTCTAAACTTATCCTTGACAGCCTGATGTTCAATTCCTATGGCCTACCAAGAAGTATATGACTATCATACATAGGGATTACATCATATATCACTTCATCAACATATTTCCCTATTGAAAATGAAACTAACACTTGCTTGGTAACCTTAAACTCCCCACAATCACACAAACGTTGCAGTTTATATGGACATGAATATGGGATAGTGGGTAAATTTAGTTTCTCAACCATTAGAGTACTAGTATGATTGTTGTCACTTTTGTTAAGTTGGTTGGTCACTCAAGAAGAGGGTGAATTGGATGATACAAGGTTTTCATCCTTTTTGGATCACAACCCAAATTCACCATATGTGCAGCAAAATAGGGATAAACAGAGCGAGTAAAGTCCGGCAATTGAATAGAGAAGATAAAGAGCAAGACACAAGTATTTATCCTGGTTCAGCCCAACCACTTGGCCTACATCTAGTCCCCAAGCCACCACTTGGGATTTTCCCCCTATATCTCATAGGTTTGATCCGGGTACTTGTAAAGTCTCAGTATATTCCACAAGTTTCAATAGGCATTTATGAAGCCACTCTCCCCACACCCTTACAAGATGTGTAATATCCCTTAGTGTTTCCCCACACAAGATTCTACCCAGAAAATAGTAGGAAAGAATGATTACAAAAATGAAACTCTCTTTAAGAGTAGATGATACATTGAAAGCTCACACTATTGAGGTGGGTTTTTCAAACAATGCTAACACAAAAAGATTTTATGTATATGAACAATATTTTGGCATAAACTCTCTTAAGATTGTTACCTATAAATTCAAATGATCTATTTATAGATTTGTGGTGTAATTAAACGTTAGACACAAGATCTATCGATTAAATACGTTAACCAACGATTACTCTGTAAAACTAGTTGTTGAACAACCACATTTAATGCGTCTGACACTCTAAAATTTGAATTTGGGTGTCAATAGATGAATTTTGTAGAGACCATAAGTTAAAGATTTTAACATTGAACTTCCAAAATTCATCTATTCAAAAGTGAAATTCAAATTTTGATTTGTCAAATATATCTCATGCACCAAAATCTCATTATTTAGATACTCAACATGTAAAACATAAGATTTGTCTCATGTTTTTGCAGTGCACTCGAAATTCAAATTTTAGAAGCCAAAATTTGTCTATCAATGGCAAGCTTAACATGGCACAAAAGTTCTGCTATTCGAAATTCAAATTTTACATTTTAAAATTCATCTGTCAGAGACAAACTCTAACTAAACTCACAAGTTCTTATTTCAAAATTTGAATTTTGAAATGCAAAATTTGTCTGTCAAAAGGATTAACATTGAACTCTTTATGTACTTTAATATCAAATGAACTTTGACATGACTTCAAACAAATTTTGCACATCTCACTAACTATACTTAACTCAAAATTCAAATTTTAGAACTTGAAATTCATCTATAGAGATGATAACTTTGGAACTTCAAATTTCAGCAAGCAAAGTTCGAATTTGGCACAAAATACATAAGCATTAACTTCAAAATTCGTCTATTAGTTAGTGTTTTCCAAATTTAAAGTATGCTAACATCAGATTTACTTAATCTAACCATTTAAAATATATGGTAACAAGATTAAATAATTTTCAAAGATTAAGACCACCTCAAGGTCTAAGTGAAAACAAAACATACCTAGTGACTAGGTCTTCAAGTGTTGAGTTCTATTTCCACTTGGTTATTTCCTTCTTGGCACGCTTCTTTTTTATCTTCAATTCTTGCAGCATCCTTTCTTTTCTCCTTTCTTGAGTGAGACATGATATTGATTTCCATTTTTTTATTCCAATGCTTACTCTTTCTACTTGGACCATCCTACATTTAATATATTTCACTTTCAAACCTAGTAACTAGTCCAGTTTATATATCCAACTTATATTATTCATTGTAAAAGAACAGTGGATATTTGCACATAGCATGATATATACATTATAACTATAATTAAATACATGCTAATTTATATTTTACTTCTTTAAGGAACATTATATATGTTAGATACATATGATGCATTTGTTCCTTATTACTCTATATTTGTCATCATCAAAACTTATATTATACTAAACCTAACAACTTTTCCCATCAATACTCATATGGCATACCTTGTCATTGATGAGGTAATGGAAGATGTTCTCTATCTCCCATTGAAGTTCTAGATCTTTTTTGCTTTGAGAGGACGATGTCTTCATCATCATGCTTCCTAAATTACAATCTCACTTAGCAACTTGCTTGCCCATGGACTTAAGATCTTCCAACATAGAGTAAAACTTTTTTAACTCTTGTTGTAAGGATTTCAATTTAGCTTCAAGATCATCATCATCACCTACCATGATTAGTGAGAGACAAAAGATAATGGACCTCACACACTCTTCTCATGTGTTTCACTCGGAGGATATTAGTTCACTCATGTTTCACACTTAATTTGGCTTTTTCAATGATGAATCTCTCTTGTCTTATACCACTCATAGTAATATTTTATGGTATTCTTGATAGAATCACTATAACTAGTCAAAGAGCAATTTATTAGTGGCAATATCAAGATGCTAGAGTTTAAGAGATGAGAGACAAAACTTAGGAACAAGTTTAGGCAAATCCTTAACTTGGCGACCAGGATTGGATAAAACAAGGACAAGAAATTGAGGATATAGCAAAATTTCACCAAAGAATGTTAGAATCACACCAAAATTGAAATAAAGATCCATAAAGATTGAATCTTGCAAAGTTCTTGGCTTTCTTTTTGAATATATATATATATTTACTTTCTTTTCTTTTTTCTTGGCCTTTCTTTCCCTTTTTTTTAGCCAAGAAACTCAATTTCAGCAAATTGAAAATTCAAGCAATTTGGAAATTTTATAGAAATCTGGAATTTCTTGAAATATTTTCTGACAAGAAGAATTTTTAGCAAAGAAAACTTCAGCAAACAAATTTTCTAGGAATAATTTCAGCAAGGAATTGATTCAGCATGAATTTTTTCAGCAATTAATGCAATATTCCAAAAAACAATTTCAACAAGAGAACTATTTCAATGAATGAGATATATGGCGTGATATTTATATGATGCAGAATTATGAATGGGAGATGAAATTCTGGATATGAATTAATAACGATGAATTGAAAGAGGGAATGATCAGAAGAAACCAATTTGGATAGAAAGATAAACGAATTGGAAGGAGACAAGTAATTGAAGGACACGATGAATATGGGAGATTAAGAGGAAGGGAATGAATTTACAAAATCCTTGATGGAGAAGCGAATCTAAATTGAATGCGGAATGTGTCGTTGCTTTGAAGAAACAAGTTGGAGAAAGACAAATCTGATTTTGGAGATAAAGGATGCGTTCTGTTGTCTTTGAATTATGATCCTATATGGACTTGACATTTAAGGTTATGTTTGGATACTTTTAATGGCTGAATATGGAATTATATAAGGAAGGGCGTGTTTGGTTGATGAATTAATGAGGATGATATGTTAATGATGACTAGGATGAAGGTTGACACATGTTGATGATGTAGATAAGGTGTTTGAATCCAACCTTTACTATGATACCAATGATATGGACTCCATAAGGAATATGTCTCGGCAACCTAGAAATATAGAGGACAACAATGTGAAAGCTTGACTTCAAATGGGTTGATTAAATTAGAACACAAAGAGAAATTGTCTCTAGGCACTCTTGAGATAGGGACACCAGAAGAGTATATTACACTATTGATGAGTGGGGTATATTTTAGGAAAAACACAAAGAACTAGAGATACCTCACTATTTAGAAAAATTATTTTAAATTACTTGATTAATTTCCTCTACATTATGTGTACAAAAAAAACCTTTAAATAGGTAAAAAAAAAATCCTAAAGTAACTAGGAATACTTGGAGTCTCAAGTAATCCTAAAGTAACTATGAAATCTTAAAAAGATAACTAATTATTAAAATGCCTAAAAATAAAATGAAAATACTAAAAATAATAATAAAAATAATATCTTAATCTTAATACTATTAGATATTTCTTAAAGATAAGGTTTATCTAACAGAATTTAAACTAAACTAATTTAAATCTAAGATTTGGCCCCATAATATACAAATTGAAAGCTACAAAATATCCTAATCTAATGTAAATCAAATTAAATCAAATAAAAAAGATAATATTAAAATACTCTAAGTGGAACACCTTGTCATGTGACTTTTAATGAGGTCATGTACTCAGTTAAGTAATCTTTTCTGTGATAAGCTTTTAAACTTAGGCTTCTCTCTCCATTTGAACTTAAAAAATGTTACTTTTTTCCTTAAACTTTTTGAGGACATCACTTTGTTTTTTCCTTAAGTAAGATTACGGACTTGTTTGACTCCTCTATAAGTATACTAATACCTTGGGCCTTTAATGAGATGAAATATACTCCAATTAACTCTTGAAAGTTCCTAAACATTTCTCTTGTCACTAGGCTTCCCAAAACTAAGATCACCATTTGAGATGGATCATATAATGTGTTGAAGGAGCCTTCTAGGTTCACATCACTATTCATATGGCTCACTTGATAATGACATCTATATAAAACTCCTGTTGAATCAGAATTTTTAATAATTCCAAACAACTAGAGCGTGGAAGGAGAATATTAAAAGAGTATGAATGTACAAAGTGAAGAAATCCAGCTAAAAACAAGAGAAGATTTAGTTTCTAGGATTTCTCACTATGAACACTGGGTAAAAAACTTTGAATATTACTTATTTATGTTATTAAAATGTTTAAATGAGTTATTTCAGAGTTATCTAATATTAGCTTGTGTTAGAATTGAGAAATATTGGCTAACAGATGAATTTTGTTTTTGACTCATGTTTATTTTGTGCAAAATTCGAACTTTGTTTAGTGAAATTCGAAGTTACAAAGTTTTCATCTCTGATAGATGAATTTTGCTTGTAAAATTTGAATTTTGAACTAAGTATGGTTAGTGAAAATATGTAAAATTCGCATGAGATTTAGTCAAAATTTGAATAATGGTGAAGTTCAAAGTCATTTTCTCTGACAGATGAACTTTGAACTTGAAAGTGCGAATTTCAAAATGAGAACTTGTGAGTCTTATTAGAGCATACCTCTGACAGATAAACTTCGCAATTCAACATTCGAACTTTGTAGTAAAGAACTTTTGTACCATGTTGAACATACTTCTAATAAACGAATTTTAGCTTTTGAAATTCAAATTTTGAAGTGGAAAATTTAAGACAACTATTCAAACTTTTCAAACACACTTCCAATATGAAAATTCGTATAAACTAACATGGGATATCTTTGTCAAACTTGAAATTCGCATGTCACATTGAACAGATGAATTTTGAAGTTCAATGTTAAAGTCTTTAACTTACTGTCTCTGCAAAATTCATTTGTTGAACCTCAAAATTCAAATTTTGGTGTGTCAGATGCATTAAATGCGGTTAGTGAATGGCTATTTTTATAGAGTAATCGTTGGTTAAAGTCTCTAATGGCTAGATATTGTATCTAACATATAGTTAAGTCACAAATTTATAAATAGAACTTCATTGAAGTTGTAAGTAATGAATTTAAGTTTGTCTTTGCAAAAACTTTGCTGAATTTCTTAGTCAAAGTTTTTTTATCTACACACTACATCGATTGTGCCATAAATTTCATATCTACTCTATTTTAGAGAGTTTTCATTTTTATATAAAATCTTTTCTTTATTTGGAAGAAAGAATTTTTGTAAGGGAATCACAAAGGGAATTGGGAAACATTTGTAAGAGTGTTGGGAGAAATTTTCAGTGTTCTTAGAACAAAGCACGTGTATTGTACTGTAACATTGCAAAGAGCCTACTGAATTCTTGCAGATAGTAAAAATCTCAAGTGGTAGCTTAAGGATTGGACGTATGTCAAGTGGGTTAAATCGAATCAAGATAAATCTCTGAGTCTTCTTTTTTCTTATCTTACATTTATATTCATTTTCATCATACTCTATTTTTTTTTGCAAGCTTTTGCTTTCACTATTAAATTGTGTCTTTAAAAAAAATTTTAAACTTCTCAATTCACCCCCTCTTAGCAAACCAGCATTCCTAACAACTCCCTGAAGAATTTAACTTACCTAAAACATGCAATTCAGGTTCATGAGTATACTACTCAATCAAACTGAATAAATTTCTTTATGGAATAAAGCAATCAGGAAGCATGTGATATAACCGTCCTAGTGAATATTTGTTGAATGAAGGGTATAAAAATGATTCCATTTGTCCATGTATCTTCATGAAAAATCTAGAAATGATTTTGCTATAATTGTAGTTTCTGTCTACTATTTAAATGTTATTGGGACCCCCTAAAAAGCTCCCAAAAGATATGGGTTGCTTAAAGAAAGCATTTGAAATGAAAGATTTAGGAAGAACCAAATTTTGCTTTGGTTTACATGTTGAGTGTCTAAATAATGAGATTTTGGTGCATCAAGAAGCCTAAATAACAAAGGTACTAAAACAATTTTATATGGATAAATCACTTTCACTATGCACCCAAATAGTTGTAAGGTAGTGACGTGAACAAAGATCCTTTTAGACCTCAAGAAAAGGATAAAGAATTATTTGGTCCTAAAGTACCATATTTTAGTGCAATCAGAGCATTACCGAATCTTGCTAGTCACACATCACCGAATATATCATTTGTCATTAATTCATTAGCAAGGTGTAGTTCTTCACCTACCCGAAGACATTGAACTAGGATTAAGCATATACTTTGTTACCTTAAAGGCATAATGGATATATGCTTTTTTTATTTGAATGAACTCAAGTCAAATTTAATTGGTTATGCAAATGAAGAATATTTGCCTAACCTTTATAATAGTTGAGCACAAAATGGCTATTTATTTGCATTTAGTGGCAATGCCATTTCATGACGATCTATAAAACAGATGATATTAGTCACATCACCTAATTATGCTGAAATTTTGGCATTGCATAAGACAAGTCCAAAATGTATTTGGTTGAGAACTTTGATTCGATACATAGAAGAGATTTGTGATTTATCTTCAGGAAAAATGATCCCGATAATCTTATATGAAGATAACATTGCATGTATTGTCCACGCAAAGGAAAGGTACATCAAAGGAAATAGAATAAAATATATTTCACCAAAATTCTTCTTCACTCATGATCTTTAAAAAAATGGTGATATAGACATTCAGCAAATCTGTTCATATGACTACCTAGTAGACTTGTTTCCTAGGACACTTCCTACTATATTATTTGATAAGTTCGTGTATAATATTGGACTTCAACGATTCAAAGATCTTAATTGATAAATATATTGTATTCATTTTTCTTTATCATAGTTTTTTCCCGTTAGGTTTTCGTGGTAATATTTTTAATGAGGCAATATTTGATGGCGTGTTATACATAAACTCAAAAATAAATCTTAAATATAATAAATAATTGTTATACATAAACTCAAAAAAGTAATTAAAAGTGATTATTATTTTTAAGTTTGTCACAAATAAATTTTGTTAGAAATACCTCCATTTAATATATCATACCCATTTAATTAATAATATCTCTCATGTGTAAGTCTTATACTATATTTGATAGTGGGGCATTTTTTAAAAAAGAAATATTAAACGTACCAGATAACTTTTTCTTATATTTAGAACAAAATAATTTCTTAGATTTGAGAATAGAGAGAATGGTTGAATAAAAAATTGTACATTTAAAAATTAAATATTTGAAAACCACTTATCCTTTTTTACTATTATGAAAAATACCACTTATCTTTAATGTGATTAATGGACTTTCAATGCATTGGATGGAGGCCAATAGTAAATAATAATAAATAGCGTGTGAATAATGTGACTTATATTTTATGTTGACTATAAAGAAATAGAAAAGCTAATTATAATTTGGTTATATTTTATCATATTTTTATTGTAGTTACTTATTAATTTTATTTTTTATAATTTTTTGGCCAGCATAATTATTATTTTTATATAAAAGTGTAAGTATTATCAAACTTAATATAATTTTAAGTGCTGAGCAAAAAAATTTAAAAAAATAATGGTGGCCGGTGGTCAAAGGAGGTTGTATCTATTAAAAATAATAAATATGCTGGCCAAAAAAATTTATATTTTTATATATATCATTATATATTGATCTAAATTATAAAGTCGAAAACATTATATTTCTCCCATATGTTTGACACACTTAACTACTCTTAAAAATCTTATTTGCTAATTAAATGATAAATCTATATTAATATTTGTTATTTCAAACAATTTAATAAAAAAAATAGCATGTATAATATAGATAGTAAACATCACTCTTTAATATAAAAAATATTTCAATAAACTAATAAAATATAATTATTTCTATTTAATTTCATTAATATATATATTATGGGGAGTGGGGCGTTTGGATTTTTTTCTTTCTTTTTTTTGATGATGAAGAATAAACAAGAGTTGGAGCTAGACAAATTTTGATTAGGCCAAAGATACATAGTTTCCATACAATATATTAAAATTTAATAAAAAATACATATGATATAAAGTGAAAATAGAAAACTTGGGGCCTCTTCCTTTCTATATAAAGAAATCCAATTATTAAAAACTGAACGAATTTGATAAGCTAGATTGGGAACTGATGGCAGATCCAATCTGAAAAAAGAGGAGGACTGTATAAAAAACTGATGGAATTGAGTTTGAATTGGTCAATTTTTTTCATTTTTAGTTTAAAATAGTATCATTTTTGGTACTAAATAGCATTTTTTTGTATAACTATTTTCTTTCTACATTATAATATTATTACTAAAAAGTTATACACTTTAGTTTTTACATTTTTGGTACTATATGTTTCAATTAAAATATGATAATGCATATTTAATTGAAGGCCTATCCAATTCTTATATTATTACTAAAAAGTTATACACTTTAGTTTTTACATGAAACAATAACAAGGATACAAAAAGTGAATGGCAAAACAAAGGTACGAAAAATTACAATTGAATTTTTTTCCTTAAAACGGTTTTCCACCTATTTGTAGGTCTGATATAAATCTCATGACAATAACTCTAGGCATGGTGTGTGTGTGTGTGTGTGTGTAGAGATGCGTAAGTTAGAGTGAGAAGACGATTCAGAAGAAGAAAGAGAAGAGAGAGAAACAAGAAGAGTTGCAGAGAACGTCCCTATTGTTCAAAGCCAATCACACAACCATCACTTTCTTGCAAAAATTCATGTGACTCGTTAAGATTTAAAAGGAAGCATGAGGAGAGGGTAGAGGGAGAGAGAATCAGAGAGAAGTTCAAATTTCTTATGCTGCTGCATTGGGTGATTAGGACACAATCATAAACTCTTAGTACATAGCTTTTAGTTTCTTCAAAACGAAATGAATTGAACCTTGAACCAAAATAGTACTGAAATAGATCACTTGAAGTACATTTTAGGTGAAGTGAAGAGAGAGAAAAAGAGAGATATAGAAACCACTAGTGTAGGGCTCATAAGGGCAGAAGTGAACTCTCCCACTCTCCCCACTCTTAGTCACTTCAAAGGATCCTGATCTTAATAAAACAAACCTTTGGGAGGCCAAGGTTCAGATAAGCCCCACACTAGAATCCCATAATTCCAAGATGGGACTAAATTTCCATAACTTACAATTCTGTCAATGACAAATGGTTGTCATGTCAATAATTGGGGCTAGAAAGACAAAAACAGACAATTGTTTCTTTTATGTAGAGTTAGTTTCTTTACCCAAACAAGCTAGCAGCTTCAACAAAGAGAGTCTGGGAAAATCAAACCATAGATGGAGCTTGGCCTCTAGTCTCCCTGACAAAGGAAACATATTCACTGTAGTGCATGGTAAATAAGGAGCTTTGGTAACGAGTCAGTTGCAATCGCTTCCTTAGTGACTCAGTTATTGGGCCATTGTAGCCTGCTTTACGTACCAACGAGTCAATGGCCACAGTTTTTTGCCAACCTGAAACCAAAGAAATTTTTTTGACTCCAAATAAGAATTATTATTTTGTAAAGAAAGTAAGATTTGTTTACAGCTACCATGGCTTGTTCATCCATTTGTTAGAGTTTGCTCACTTCGTAGAGGGATTTGAGGAAATCGGGGTTCTTGGGTTAGCATGTGTATCTTATACCTCTATTTTCATGCATTCCTATATTTTGAAAGAATGACACAAAAAATTGTGATTAGATTAGAAGCTTACACTCATCATATTTTTCTTTCTCTCTCCAAATACACTATTATATGCATTCATTTTTGTGAATGTAGAAGCTAAAATTTAGCTCGTTGGTGAAATCTCTCCTCTCAAAAGCCACAGCATTTCCAAACAACCCTAAATATGTTCAAATTGGAAAGTCAGAGACCAAAATCCTTTGGTGGCAAAGGCTGGGAACCAATATTGTCAAAAGGATTCATCTGTTTGGTCTAACATGATCTTAAAATTATTACTCCTCTCATGCATAATTTTCCCAACCAGGTATATTTCTTTACAACATATAAATGATTTTAATAAAAAAGGAATTCTTTCTTCCATATCATTTTCAGTTTTTTATTTTGTTGCAGATAAGTTATGTAATAAAGTTACCAAAACAATATGACCATTTATGACAACTTAATATTAGTGGTTTTACTATCTCTCAGTAGTAAACTTAAGTTACCTTCATTGGCAGCCACTTCAGGCAAGTATGTGGCACTTCGTCTTGTGTTGTAGTCAGGATCATTGAACTCAATGATTATCCCATGCTTTCCTACCTGGAAAGAAAAACCCAGTAGAATTGGAAAGTGCATAGAACAAGACATATGCAATATGATACTTGAATTAACAATATATTTTCCAAAAATTTTAAAAGTTTGGAAAATGAAAATTTCAGTATCTGAAAGACTAAACAGCAACTTTAATATCCGCACTACCAAATATCCCACGTGGAATTTGCTAATCTACACATAATCAACAAGGACAGGACACACACATACCAACACATTATTGGTTAAATCACTATGTTGGTTCCAAAGCTTCATATTTTGAGTTCCATTTTTAATTTCAATGTGATCAATCACGTGTCTTAACATTTTAAATATGCATGATTCAAACCACTTCTCAGCGTCCACTTAACCTACGCATTAGGTGATCAGGTCATCCATACAATATAAGTCAAATTCACAAGGCCAGAGTTGATTGATCAGAAAAAAACAAACGATGAAATCCAAATTCAAGTTATCTCCAATTATTAAAGTTGAGCTATCTAGTTTAGTATTTTGATTCCCTATTCATACTAGAATCTCTCTGGTTGTTTTACTTCCTAGTCAAATAATAGAGAAAAACATAATTTGATAACTAATCCACCTTCCCTGTGGGACAACATTTGATTTATTACTATATGATGGAACTCAACTCCAAAAATGGTATTCAATCATAGAAACTAATCCAGAGGGTAGGTCTAATGAATTAAGAGCTACAAACAATAATGAAAATGGCAGAAAACACACAAGATTCCTAGCTCTTCGAGAGGCCAGTACTCTCTCCCAACAAACTCATGTATTGCTTAACCCCTCACTCTAACCAATTATCTCATCACTATATATACATATATATAACCCACCACTAGCCTATTCCTTCTCTCTCACTCTCACAGCTCATACACTTTACATGACTCAACCTTGGCCCATTAGATAGGAGCCCATCACTATACTATAAAAGTGACCCATGCGCTTCCGGAAAATAATCAACAGGCACAAAAGAAGGCAGGCCCTGGTCTAACCACTGCCACAAGGCAGGGCACACAAAGGAAGTTTGTTAGACAATACATAGGAGGCCAACTAGATGGAAAAACATGCAGAAAAGTAAGACCCAGCGCATGTTAAAAGTTCATATACTTCAAAAAATCTTCTAGTGTTCTTGCGTTGTTTTTCTCAAAGAATATTCCTTTTCCAGGAGCTCCTTTTAGATATCGAAGAGTTCTATAAGTAGCTTCACATAGCACTTCACATGGCTTGTTCATGTATTGATTAATCACGTTGACTACAAAATTTATGTCACATCTAGTATGGGTTAGATAGATTAGTTTCCCAATTAGCTTTTGATAACTTTCAACTGGTGTACTCTCCTCCATGAATTTGGCTTTATAATCGGTTTCCATAGGTGAGTTAGCTGGTTTGCATCCAAGCATCCTAGTCTCCTTGAGTAGATCAATAGTATACTTTCTTTAAGAAACGAATATCCCTTTGTGAGATTTAGCTACTTCCATGCCAAGAAAGCATTTGAGATGTCCAAGGTCCTTAGTTTGAAATTTCTTGGACAGCGCAGTTTAAAATTCCTTGGACAATGCTCCTTTCAGCTTGCTTATTTCACCGGCATAGTTCCCTGTTATGATGATGTCATCCACATACACGATGAAGACAGCAATCTCCTCCTTACTATAGAACTTGAAAAACATTGTGTGATCACATTGGCCTCGAGATTTCACTACTCCAATGAATCTGTCAAACCAAGCTCTTGGGGATTGCTTTAGCCCATATATTAATTTATGTAGTTTGCACACCTTTCCAGCAACCTCGAACCCTAGTGGCATAGACATGTAGACTTCTTCCTCTAATTCTCCATTTAAGATAGCATTTTTTATGTCGAGTTGATGGAGGGGCCAATTTGAATTGGCAGCCAGAGAAAGAAGTACTTTGATTGTGTTGAACTTTGCCACTAGAGCGAAGGTTTCTTGGTAATCTATCCCGTGTGTTTGAGTGAATCCTTTGCAACCAAACAAGCTTTGTATCTATCGATAGTCCCATCAAAGTTGTATTTTATTGTGAAGACCCATTTGCTTCTGACAGCCTTCTTTCCTTTAGGTAGTGAAACTAGTTCCCATGTTTGGTTTTGTTGTAGAGCCTCCAATTCCTCTTGAACAGTTTCCTTCCACTTTTCATGCTTCCTAGCTTCCTTTATGTTCTATGGAATTTGCTCAATCGAGAGATCAGTAACAAAAGTTTTAAATGTACTAGATAATATGCTAAAAGAAACATATTTCTCAAAGGGTGTTAGGTACACGACCTTTTACCTTTTCTAAGAGAGCTATCGGCCAGTTGAGATCTTCTTCTATTCTTGGATTTGGATCCGAGGATCTATCAGCCGAAGAGGGACTGTTGATGTCCTCATGAGGCTGTTTTTTAGAATGTAATGGTTCATATCTGAAATTTTCTTTGTTTATATCTTGGATTTTTTCAAAAAAGGTATCAGGTTTGCCTGCATATTTTTTGCAGGTTGTTCAGTGATAATTTCAGTGTTTTCCATGTTCAAATTGGGTTGTTCAGTGATGTTTTCTGTGTTTAAACCTGTTTCAAGATTTGGTTGATCAAGATTTTGTCCTGTTGTGGTCGTAAATTCATTTAACGAGATAAAAAAAATTCCATTCATGTTCATGTGCTTCTTTCTCCCCTTGGATGGAATTTTTTGTCTAAAAGGGTTTTTCTTCATCAAAGGTAACATCCATAGAATAGAAGAATTTTTTAAGCTCGGGAGAGTAACAACAGTACCCCTTTTTTGATGTAGCATAACCAAGGAAAATGCATTTTATAGGTATAGGATCAAGTTTATTGTGTGTATTTTGGTGAACATATGCAGTGCATCTAAAAACCTTGAAAGGTATGTTGGTTACAAGTTGAGTGTTTGGGTACGTTTTCTGAAGGATGTTAAAAGGTGTTTCAAAAGAAAGAGTCTTGGATGGCATTCTATTTATGAGATAGATTGAAGTTGTAACAGCTTCCCCCCAAATATATGTGTGGTACATTCATTGCAAGCATAATAGCTCTAGTGACCTCTAAAATGTGTTTGTTTTTTGTTTCAGCAACCCCATTCTGTTGAGGTAAGGGCAAGAAGTTTGATGTTTTATCCCATTATTGGCAAGATATGTTTCAAGAGTGGTGTTTATATATTCTTTTCCATTGTCACTTGTAAGTGTTTTAATGTTAGTTTGAAATTGTGTTTTTATCATTTGATGGAATCTTATAAATGTAGAGGCTACCCCAAACTTCTTAAGGAGAAAGATCCATGTGACCCTAGTGTGATCATCTACAAAAGTGATAGACCACCTATGGCCAGATAAACTCTTAACTCTAGAGGGTCCCCAAACATCACTATATATTAGTTGGAATGGTTGGGAAGGTTTATAAACATGACTATGATAATGAGATTTAGTATGCTTTGCTATTTCACAAATTTCGCATTTTATTCCATAAATATCTTTATTTTGAAGAATTGGGTACAACTTTTGCATATAGTTGAAACTAGGATGACCCAATTAAGATCAGACTTAGTGCTAAAACTACCCCTTTTCTGGTCACATGATCCCCAACTTCTTTAGCATTGCCAATCATCCTCTTGGATGCCAAATCCTGCACAACACATTCTCTTTCAGTGAACTCCACTTTGCACTTGTTATCCTTTACTAATTTGCTAACAGAAATTAAATGGCAATCCAGTTTTAGAACAAGCAAGACATTTTTTAGCTTTATTCCATTAGCAAGTGTTATGTCTCCTATTCCAGTTACAGCTATAATAGTTCCATCAATAATTTTTATAGTTGATGCTAGTGAAGGTTTTATAGGCTTGATATAATCAAACATAGACTCATCATGTGATTTGTAGGTCCTGAGTCAACAATCCAAAGAAATTTCAGAGAATGAGAAAAAAATACAGCCGAAATTTTACCATTGTGGGCTACCTTATTAGTCTCGGAACTTCCCTTTTGTTCACAACAATTTTTGAATGAACTCAATTTGTTCCTTTGAAAAAAGGCTCTGATCAGATTCGGTAGCAGCTTCAATTGGTCCTTCTTCTCTAGCTACAAGGCTCCGATTTTCATTCTTTTGCCTAGGCTTCCAATTGGGTGGCTTCCCATAAATTTTCCAACAATTATCTTTAGTGTGGCCCCCTCGCAATGATCACTCTAGCCTTTGCCTCCCTTTTTGTTGCTGTTTGCATAGGCTTTGAGTTATTGTTGTTTGAAGTCCCTTGAGCATCTAGTCCAGCACCTTTGGTGTATTCATGCTAATTTGAAGAGCCCTTTTTCTGCTTTCTTCTTTACGTACTTTAAAAAAAACCTGCTTTAAGAGAAGGAAGAGGTTTAATAGCCAAAATCCGAACTCTAACATCATCATAACTTACATTGAGATCCATTAGGAACTTGTAGATCCTTCTTTTCTCCACAATCTTTTTGTAGCGTTTGGTATCTTCACTATTCTTCCAAGAGTATGTTTCCAAGAGGTCTAATTGCTGCGGTAGTTTGGAGAGTACATTGAAGTATTGATTAACTGTTTTTTCTCCTTGCTTGATATCATGTATCACACATTCAATCTCAAAAACCTCAACTTCAATCTCTTGAGTTGCATATGCCTCTCTTGTTGCTTCCCATATATCAACGGCTATTTGGTAGAACATATAAGTTTCACTAATGGTCTTCTTTATTGAGTTGGTAAGCCAACCCATTACAAGATTATTTTTATCTTTCCAGATTTTGTATTTCGGGTCTAAAATTTCTGGTTCTTGTGAGATAGCCATCTTTGCTTCTCCCACTAATGAAGACCATCACAGACCGGCTCCACAATGGGTAATTATTTCCATTTAGTCGGTGTGTTGTAATGTTGATAAGTGCTCCTTCCATGGCTCCTTGAACCACTGCATCAGAATTCATGTTGAGTGTGGACGACGAGTTGTCAAGGATGTCACCACCAGATGTGTTTGTTTTGGTAGATGAAGTCTGGTTGTTGTATTTTGGCATTACTTTGGATTAGAAAATGCCAGCTCTGATACCATGAACAAGTTTCATGTGTATCAAAACTGTAAAAATATTATTTTCACCTTTTTGCGTATTGATACAAATGAGGTACAGAATAGTACAATTTATAGAGGAGATAGACGCTCCTCTTAGAAGAAGAAAAGGAAAGGAATTTACAGCTAATTAACAACCCTAATAATACCCAATGTTCAAAAAGAAGAAAAAAATGAAATAAAGATAAAGGGAAAAAGAAAAGACTGTTGCCTAATCAATAAAATAAATGAGAGATATGATTCTCTCCAAATAAGGAAATTCTAATCACCTTTTGAGCTCCTTTTATAATTCTTGGATTAGACACTTATTCTAATAGTATTGAGTACCAGTTTCTCTCAACTTGGTACCAAGTGGAGGAATGGAATCTGTCCCTATACCCAACAAAAATATATCTTGGTATACTTAAGAAGAAAAAAAAGACCACAAGATAGAGACGGATTACTCCCTAAGCAGAACCAAGGTGCCTCCACATAAAGTCTGGGATTGGAGTCTATTTTAAATTTAGGCAATCCTATTGTCTCAAGAAAGGGTACTCGTTCTTGCATTCAATATACTATTGGAAACCATATGCCATATAGCAAATTGTCATCCTCTTACCAAAATTTTGCGGCCAATGCTTGTAATGAAAAAGTGACTTAAAGCATTCACAAAAGCTTTTCAGCTAAAAAACTGGAATGGTGCCAGGAAGTTGGTTGACTTGCGTAAGGGAAAGAAACTAGTCGGATGCAACTGGGTGTTCAACATCAAATACAACTCCCATGGCAATATTTGTAGACACAAAGCCTGTTTGCAAAGGAATTTACCCAGACACATAGAGAAGACTATCAAGAAGCCTTTGTACTGGTAGCCAATTTGAATTCCATTGATGTGCTGATAGCGAAATTGAAGTCCATAATGTGCAGATCTCATGTGCCAATTTGGATTGACGACTTCACATACTTGATGAAGAAGGCATTCTTGAATGAAAACTTAGCGGAGGTGTATATATCCATCCCACAAGACTTGAGAAAGAGAGTTAAGACAAAGTTTGTGTAGTCTCTAGCTTTTTATAATATTTTCCTTTAATGGAACCCAAACCAATGTCCACTGAAATATGCTTCTACTAAAGATTTAAATCAATAAAACACTAATTGAAGCCTATCACAGCAGCCCACACAAAATAAAGACTCAAAGGAAACACAGACACAACAACAGACTCAAGAAAATAAAACACTCCCCAAGCTTCCAAGAGGCTTGGGCTCTCTACTCACAAACTAGCCAATTTCTTTCCTTAGACCTCCATTGAACGCTCACTCTATAATATATACCCAACAACAACCCCTTTCTCCCTCACACAACCTACAACAAGTGTGAGTTTTTATAGGTAAAACTGATTTTTTATTCATCCGAATTCTAAGAATACAAGGCAGAAGCAGTGGCCTTTATATAATAGCCTAGAGAGAGACCACCAACGGTAAAAAAGAAAGAATAAAGTAGAAAATTAAAGGAGATAATCTGAAAAAATATATATATATATATATACACACATATTGTACCGTTGAGAGGATATATTGTAATAAATGAGAGAGGATTTGTATCAAATATGAGATCCCAAAGCTGAAAGAATCAGAATCTTTAATTGATACAAATCTCCCAATTATAATATATATTGTCAACTTCCAATACTCCCCCTCAAGCTGGGGAATAGATGTCAATCATTCCCGGCTTGCTTATAAGTTCTTCAACTCTAACTCTAGGAAGAGCCTTGATCATCAAATCGGACACTTGATTCTTTGTCGATGTGTAGATGAGAACAATCTTGTTAGTTTCAACATTCTCCTTAATGAAATGACGATCATCTATGTATTTGGTTCTGTCATGCTGAATTGGGTTCTTCGCTATGCTAATTGCTGCTATATTGTCACAAGAGACCTTGATCTTTCCTTCTTGATGAATATTTAGCTCCTTTAATAGCCGATTCAACCAAACTCCCTCACAAATGCTAAGTGCCATAGATCTATATTGTACTTCTGCACTCCTACGTGCTACAAGAAGTTTTTTACTTCTCCAAGTTATGAGATTTCCCCATACATAGGTACATTAACCACTAGTTGATCTTCTATCTATGATAGAATCAATGCAGTCAGCATCACAAAATACTTCGAAAGTTTTGCTTGGGTTCTTCTTGAAGAAAATTCCTCTTCTTGGGGCCATTTTAAGATACCTTAAAATACTGTATATAGCTTGTAGATGAACCTCACAAGGTTTATTCATGTATAGAATAACGACATTAACTACAAAGCAGATGTCAGGTCTTGTATGCAATAAATAGATAAGCTTTCCTACCAGCTTTTGATAGCTTCTTGTGTTAATTGATGGACTTTCCTTCATAAACTTTTCTTTGTAGTCAGACTTCACAAGAGTGTCAGCTGGTTTACATCCCAACACTCTAGTTTCACTTAAAAGATCGGGAGTATATTTTCTTTAGGAAACTAATATTCCTTTTGAGGATCTTGCAACTTCTATCCCAAGAAAGTATTTAAGAAGGCCAAGATCTTTAGTTTGGAATTCCTTAGCCAAAGCTTTCTTTAATCTGCTTATTTCTTCTGTGTAGCCTCCAGTGATTATAATATCAACGACATACACAATGAAAATTCCATATCTCCCCTTTACTTGAGGTGTTGTAGAACAAGGTATAATCACACTGACTTTATAGTCTGGAGCAACCACCACCTTTGTGAACTTCTCAAACCATGCTCTTGGGTATTGTTTCAAGCTGTAGAGCGATTTGTGAAGTTTACAAACTTTGCCTTCAACTTCAAACCCTGGAGGCATAGACATGTACACTTCTTCCTCTAGTTCACCATTCTAGAAGGCATTCTTGATGTTGAGTTGGTGAAGAGGCCAATCCTGATTAGCTGCTAGGGTTAGGAGAAATTTACTAAGAGTTAAATTTCGCAACTAGTGCAAAGGTCTCTTGGTAGTCAACTCCTTGTGTCTGTGTAAACCCTTTAGCAACGAGTCAAGCTTTGTGTCTGTTGAGTCGGGCTTTGTATCTGTTGATAGTGTAGTCAAAGTTATACTTGATAGTAAATAACCATTTACCACCAACTACATGCTTTCCTTCAGGAAGTTGAACCAATTCCCAGGTCTGATTTTGCTTTAGTGCTCTCAATTCTTCTTCCACAGCTTCCTTCCAATCCTTTTACTTCATAGCTTCAGTGATATTCTGTAAAATTTTCTCATTTGAAAGGTTAGTAGTAAAAGCTTTAAATTGATGAGATAATTTGTTGTAAGAAATATACCTTTCAATAGGGTGTTGAGTTGTAAGATCTCTTCCCCTTTCTAAGAGCAATGGGCAAATTTAGGTCCTCATAAGTACTAGGACTTGATTCTCGGACAGGCTCAGTAGGATTGGAATCACAATCATTCTCATGGACATTTCTCCTAGAATAAACCTAGTTATAATGGTAATTTTCTTTATCAAACCTTTGATTTTCAATGTCAATTTCTTTCTCGGGTTCATCCTAGCTATTATCCTCATTAGTTTCCATATTGGGTTGAATTTCTACTCTCCCCTTATCAAAAACACCAGTTTCAAGAACCGGTTCAATGACAGTAGGAATATGAGTACTTGTACTTTTAGTTTTTTCTCTAGGAGTGGGAATAGAAGTAAAATCAATAAAATTGAATTCTTGGTTCATAGACTCCCCCTGAATGGATTCTTTGGCATAGAAAGGCTTGTCTTCATGGAATGTGACATCCATGGAGATAAATAATTTTTCCAGACCAAGAGAATAACAGCAATAACCCTTCTTAGAAGTGGCATAACCCAAGAAAATACATTTTTCAGCTTTAGGATCAAGTTTATTTGAGGCGTTTGGATGAACAGAAACAGTACAGCCAAAAACTTTAAGAGGAATATCAGTAACAAGTTGTGTAGAGGGATAAGTTTTAAGTAACACATTACATGGCGTTTCGAAAGAAAGAGTCTTAGAAGGCATGCAATTAATAAGATAGACAGAAGTAGACACAACACAATACCAATAAAATTGAGGTACATTCATGGTAAACATGATAGCCCTAGCAACTTCTAGAATGTGCCTATTCTTTCTTTCAGCTACCCCAACAAGAGGTTTGGTGTTTAATCCCATTTTCATTTAGATATTTTTCCATAGCAATATTGACATACTCCCCTCCATTGTCACTTCTAAGAATCTTGATATCAGTTTGGAATTGATTTTTGATAAATTGATGAAAATTTTTAAAGATAAGTGTGACTTCAGACTTCTCTTTCAAGAGGAATATCCAAGGCACCTTAGAATGATCGTCAACAAAGTTAACCACCTATGCCCATTTATACTTTTGACCTAAGAGGGTCCCCAAAAGTCACAATGAACAAGTTGGAAAGGTTGGGTTGGTTTGCATACATGTGTAGGAAAGTGATTTTTTGTGTGCTTTGCATACTCAAGTTTCAGATTCAATTTTACGAATATCCTTATTGAAAAAACTAGGATATAATTTATTCATGTACTGATAATTAGGATGTCCTAGTCTATTATGCAAAAGTAAGATGCTAGATTCAGATTTAGTATTAAAGCTTCCCTTTCTAGAGACTCTAAGATCCATGAGATATAATACTTCAACTTCCTGACAACTGCCAATCGTCATCATTGATACCAAGTCCTGCACAATGCAACCCTTCTTAGTAAATTCAACTTACAATCATTATCTTTGACAACCTTGCTAACCGATATTAGGTGACAGTCCAATTTAGGAACAAGAAGAACATTTTAGACAAATAGGTTCAGACAAGGTGATATTGCCAATTCCAGTAACCTTGATAATAGTTCCATCAGCTATTTTCATGGTGGATGAAGATTTTACAGGCTTAATAAATAAAAAATGGACTCATCATAAGTCATGTGATCTGTGGCACCAGAATCGACAATCCAATAATTTTTTTGAGGTATGGGAGATCAAGGCTGAGATAAAGTTACCAGATTGGGCCACATTACTAGCCCTATTACTACCTTTTTGCTCAATGGCTGCCTTGGTTGCAAAGAGTTTGTGTAGGAAAAACAGATTCTGATAACGTTCTGGTTCAGTACGTCCTTCTTTTACTACATGTCCTCTGTTGTTACCTTTATGAGTACTAGCAATGAGTCTTTGAATGGCTTGAAAGACTAGAGTCCTAGCAAGCAACCATATTAGTTGGATAGAAACCAAGGTACCAAGAATCTCTATCCTGAAAAATCCATATGATTCACAAGCGGTGGCTTCCCATTCAGCAGCTCACAGAGAATAACAAGATAGCAAAGGCTACATCTGAAAGCAGATATGTTCCTCCAGGAGTCAATCCACCATTAACAGGGTGTGCATGAACTTCAATAACTTGTGCATGCTGAGGGTTTTGTGCTTCCATCAGTTAAGGACTCATATGCTATACTATAGGTCCGTTCTTGGAAGATGTCTGGTTACTGTACAAGGTAAGAAGTAGTTGTTCAGTTCTATTTGGATGACTACTCTGTTCACCTTTGTTTTTTGATGAAGAAACAGAGCAATCCTTGGCACGGCTTCAGTGAATTTCATACTCTGTTTGCCCCTGTTTTGGTAAGGAAAAGCAGAGTATTCATTCACTGCTTTCACAGCTCTGATACCACGTGAGTTTTTATAGGTAAAAATGATTTTTTATTCATCTGAATTCTAAGAATACAAAGCAGAAGCAGTGGCCTTTATACAATAGCCTAGAGAGAGACCACCACCGGTAAAAAGAATACTGGACAGGAAGGAAAATAACTCCTAACATTCTGAATCTAAAGAAGGAAAGAATAAAGTAGAAAATTAAAGGAGACAATATGAAAGATATATATATACATATATATATATACACATTGTACCTTCGAGAAGATATATTGTAATAAATGAGATAGGATTTGTATCAAATATAAGATCCCAAATCTGAAAGAATAAGAATTTTTAATTGATATAAATCTCCCTATTTATTATAGTATATATCGTCAACTTCCACTAGTATGCAGTCATTAACAATATTAGTTCCCTTTACTACCCTTTTGGACACCTCACTGACTACTACAACACCCTTGGACCCTCCTATATTACATTGGTTAGCCCTGAGGCCATCATTCTTATAATTTTAATCAAAAATCAAGTAGGAATCTTATCTAGTCATGCAATGCCGAATAACTTCGACTTTTTTTTTAACCTGCGTTTTATATTTTTGCCTCATTCTATCTACATTTTGAAAAATCATAACTAAATGTAGAACAATCTAAACTAGGCAAACTCTGTCTTGTTTTAAAGCTATAGATATCCTCTATAACATAAAAATATAATCATAGACGTTTGAGGCACTTTGCGTCCCTGAAATTTATAAAAACTGTAACTGACACATGAACTGAAATTCCAGATTTTCCAGAATTTCAGCTTGACTTTGTAATCTTATATCACATGCTTTCCATCCCTGAATAACATGAATAAGTACTCGTTTTAAAGGTCTAAGAGTCCTCTAATTATAGAAACAAGAATGAGAAATTTTGGGATTTGTTCGACCCTTCAATTCGCTAAAGAACTATAAATGCTCATAATAATAAATAATAATAAAGTTGCCAATCATAATTCTAATGAAACTAAACTAACATTTATATCTAAGAAAACTATAAGATGCTTTTTAATCTCTTAATCCAAATGTGATTGAATAATAAATTGTACTAACTACACTAAGTAAATACTGCTTCCTCTCAAGGATCTTTGGCAACTAGCTTGCCTTTTTCCTTTCCACTAGCTTCACCTGTCATGGGTAAGTAGCATAGGGTGAGATTTTTGGGAAAATCTTAGCAGCAACAATCCACAATTCAAGTATGATATCATCATTCAAGCATTGGAATACAAGCATATAATATTATGAAAAATCATATAAGAGACAGCATACATATAATTTAAAAACTAATATTGGCTTGGAAAGAACTCTTGCGCACTAATCCCTTGCCTAACTTGCTTATGTCATAAATCTCTCAGCCACAAGGGGTCTTTTGCCATAAAGGTATCTCTTTAGCCATAAAAGTTCTAGCTTTACTTATATATCTAGACACAAGGGTAGTTCTTTGCCAAGAAGGCAACTTTAGCCATAAAGACTAACTTTGCTCGTATACTTTACCACAAGGGTGATTCATTGCCAAGAAGGCAACTTTAGCCATAAAGGCCCTATCTTTTTATACAAATCTACTCATATTCATCAAACACAACATTACATACAAGCAAACCAAACACAAACAAAGATAAACATACAAAAAGGGTAGTATTGCTACCTTGTGGGGAGTTAATGAACTCAAGTATATCCCAGCTAAAGCTCAAGTGGCAGATGTACTGACCATGACCTTGGCTAGAGTGAGGTTTTGAGCTCAAGTCAACTCAGGATCCCAGTCAGCTATTCATTAAGCATTTCTGTATAGTTATTCTTTTTTATTTCCATTTTTGTGATTGTTCTGTTTCACTTTAATTTCTTTCCTCTCTGATAGTTGCTGTATCAGGACTTAAAGGGCATCTTAAAGTTTTGGGTTTTATTTATGTAATAGCCTCTCCACTGGAATAATATGTGCAATATCCAGACAATCTGAGCAACGTCTCTTCCAACATTTTTACAATTTACATACCATAATATCTAAATAATAAGATCACTGCATACCTCCCAATCAAGGTAATTGCTAGCAGCTTCATAATCAGTAAGAATAGATACTGTACACTCCAAATAAGGCAATTCTCTTGCCTGTATAGGTGGAAATCTGCGGTCCCTGAGTGCACTGCAAGATATTGCAAATATGAAAACATGAAGCATTTAGAAATATACTTTTTTTGGCACAAATGAAAAGGTGCT
Source organism: Adenanthera pavonina (assembly GCA_026686845.1). Lineage (NCBI taxonomy): Eukaryota > Viridiplantae > Streptophyta > Magnoliopsida > Fabales > Fabaceae > Adenanthera > Adenanthera pavonina. The sequence goes on from JAIVEN010000018.1 coordinate 17,610,021, forward strand.
AACAGAAAGAAAAGGGGCTAATAGAAAGAAGAGGCACAGGTGGAAATATATTGATTTCAATGAATGAAGCAACTATAGAGACACCTTGCAAGGAAACCCAACAAAGGGAAAAAAAAAACAAAGAGTTCACGTTTTGCTAAATAATGAAGTTTTTAATAAGAAACTAATAAAAAGTGAATGAAATCAAAGATAAGAATTACTTCAGAAAACATTACATCTTACAAGGAAGGTTTCCTGCAAATTTTAGATTTCAGGTAAAAAAAAAAAAAAAAACCATATCATCCTGAAGTAGCTAATGATACACTCGTTTTAAGAAATTAGCATTAGTACTGAACAAGCGTACCAAAATAATTCAATAACAATGCATCATAAAATAAATTTCCTCACATTACTAAAGGAAAAATCATTGAACAAATTAAAAAAATATTTTTTAATTTACTGTTGGAAGTAGGCCTAGAATTTTACCCTAAGCCCATTTACAAACTCTGATTTATTTGCACAGATTTTATGTTATTATTCAGTATCTTCTGTTTTATCACATTTCCCTGTAATCTATGCATTTATTTTTCTGTCCCTTATTTCTTGCCTAACTTATGCGGACAGGCTAGATTGTGGTCAAACCCATAAACCCTATATGTACTGAGTTCTATTCAGTGAATAAAACTATATTGGAATTGCCTCTATCTGCTACATGGTATCAAAGCTGGGAAATGGCTGATGCATCCAAGGTATCCGGATCCCTTTCAAAATCAATGCCTATATTGCCAGAGGGCAATGACTCAACATTGGATGGTAAGGCACCACTTCAGAACCCTAATTCACACTCTTCTACTTAGATTGTGACGAGAAATGTGGGCTCGCGGATTATGGTTAATCTAACCATGGTTAGTGTGCCTGAAAGTTTCCTTCCAGTGATGGTTGTCCACATGCTGACTGGCAACAACAACTTGCAATGATCCAGAAACATTTTGATGTTCATCAAAGGCAAAGGAAAAAAGAAATATATTTTTGGTGAAGCACGAGTTCCAAAAATAGGAGATCCTAATTATCAAGCCTGGGTCAGTGAGAACAACATGATAATGACTTGGCTTGTTAACTCAATGGTCCCAGAGATAAGCAAGAATTTATTGGCCACATCTACTCAAGTGATATGGGAGACTGCAGGACTTACTCTGTCCATGAGAATTTTGCTGCCTTGTTTCAAGTTAAATGGATTCTCTCAGACTTGAAGTACGAGGAGAAATCTGCTACTATTTACTAAAACTCTCCCATGAAGCTTTGGCAACAGATAGATCTCTATGAGATGCATTAGTGGAAGTGTCATGAAGATGAATTGTATTTCAAGCAAGTGGTTGACAGGGAATATACATATGATTTTCTTCTCTGCCTAAATGACAATTCTGATTTCTGAAGGATAAGGGAAGGATTATGAGCATATGTCTGATTCAATCACTCAAAAATGCCTTTAATATGGTGATGTGTGAGGAGAGCCGAAAGGAACTACTTCAAATTTCACTAGCTGCACCAACATCTGAAATTTCTTCTATGGCTTTGAGGGGGAGTTAGCAAGCTGATCAAAGGGGCAAGAAGACCACAAAATAGTGTGATCATTGTAACAAAAGCAGTCATACCAAGGATGTATGTTGGAAGCTCCACGAGAAACCTCCAAACATCAAGCAACGATCTAGAAATGAGAGCAAAGGCTCATGGTTGGAACTAATGCAAAACCGGGATCCTTGAGCAAGGATGAAGTGATGATGCTTTGAAAACCAAAGCTCATGAGTGTCTTCTAGTGAGAAATCTACACCTTTCAGTTATTCTAGTACAAGCAGTTACATATTTAACTTCAGCCCTTAGAACTAGTGTGAAATCCAAAAATATTTGGATTGTTGATTCAAGGGCTATTGATCATATCACTGGTTTTAGAGAGTTGTTTATCGAATTTCAGACTAGTTGTGAACACACTAGTGTCAAGGTAGCCAATGGAACCTATGCTAAAGTGTGTGGTATTGGTACAATAAGGATTATAACTCAAATGATATTAACAAATGTCTTATATGTACCTCAAATAAACTGCAATCTCATCTTTGTAAAAAAGACCATGATGCAATTGCAATGTAGTGTTAACTTCTTCACTCAATGTTGTATTTTTCAGGATTTGGCTTAAGGAAGAGGATTGGCAGTGCCAAGGAAAGGAAGGTCTTTACTATATTGGAGGAAAAGATAGAAGTGAAGATGGTCCAGCTGTTGTGTTTTCTGCTCTTTCAAATAATGATGTAATAATGTGACATTATAGGTTAGGCCACCCAAGTTTCAGCTACATGCAATATTTGTGTCATGAACTTACGAATAAAAATGTTTCTCCATTTCAATGTAACATTTGCCATTTTCCTATGCAACCAACACGGTTATACCCCTCAATCTTACAAGCCTACCCATCAATTTGTACTAGTACACAGTGACATTCGGGGTTCCATCAAGTGTGGATAATTTGACTAAGGCCAGGTAGCTCATTACATTTATTGATGATCATACCTGCTTAACTTGGATATTTCTTGTGAAAGAAAAAGAAGAATTATTCCAAATATTTACAAAATTTCATGTCTTTGTTCAGAATTAATTCCAGAGATCCATTAAAATTCTTAGGAGTGATAATGGAAGGGAGTATCTTAGCTCTAAAGTCCAAAATTATCTTGAAAATAGAGGTATTCACTGTCAAGCATCCTATAATAATACCCCATAGCAAAATGGAGTAGCAGAGCGAAAAAATAAACACCTCTTGGAAGTTGTTAGAGCCCTCATCCTAGCCCATAATGTTCCTAATATTTATTAGGGTGATGCAGTCTTGACTTCAACCTATCTCATCAACAGGTTGCCCTCAAAGACCTTGAAATTCCAGATCCCTGTAAAGAAATTTTGAGTCCAATCCAAACACTAATCTTTTCTCTTCTATACCTCAGAAAATTTTTGGCTGCATTGTTTTTGTCTACCACAATTCTGGAAAACTTGAACCAAGAGCTGAAAAATGCATTTTCCTAGGGTACTCACCCACACAAAAGGTTTATAGATGTTATAATCCTACCACTCACCAAGTTATATGTGTAACTGGATGTCAAGTTCCTTGAAAATCAGTCCTAGTACTCCAAATTACCCATTCAGGGGGATGGACATAATGATGAATGGCTAATCTGCCAAGATTTTGGATCTGTTCAGGATAATTCTGCACCTGGTCATGTCAATCCTACACCTGTTCTACCTGTTTCTAGGCCTCACACATCACAAGAATTAGTGCAAGAACCTTCTACACTCCTTGACTCTACAAATAACCCCACTATCAATCCAAATTCAGCCAATTTTCAGCTCACCAGATCTGATTCAGCCTCAAATACCCAAATAAACAAACCAGATGAACTTTTCTGATCTACAAAATATGGATGTAGCTGAACCAGGGGTGGAAGAACCAGATGTGCAAGAAATCTAATTTTATAACAGAAGATTAGAGGTAACAAGCATCAAGAAGGAAAAGGAAGAGATAATCTTGTTCCTATGCATCGTCATGAATTTGTACCTGAAACAAATTTTGAAGATCTTCATTGGCCAATTGCTTTGAGAAAGGGCAAGAGATATACTCAACATCCCATCAGTATGTCTCTTATGAGAATTTATCACCTAAGGGCGTTTGTTGCTAGTGTATCTAAAGAAAAACTTTCATCATCATGTCACGAAACTGTAGCTTTTTTTTTTTTTATCGGGGGTAACTACAAATACACACTCACCTACCCACTCACACACCTAAGACAACAACTTGCTATCGATGGGACTTGATCTCATGACCTCCTTCCATTCAGGGAGTGTTGATGCCACTTGGCGATTGGCATAGACTATAGCTAATCCTAGGTGAAAGCAAGCTATTGCTGAAGAGTTGAATACTCTCATAATGAACAAAACTTGGGAGCTTACTAATCTTCCAAAGGGTAAGACTACGGTTGGCTGCAAATAGGTGTTTGCTATCAAGTATAATCCTGAAAGGACTATAACTAGGTATAAGGCGGGGTTGGTTGCCCAGGGCTTCATGTACAGACACATGCCATGATCAACTATCAAGAAACATTAGCTCTAGCTGCTAAACTCAATTCCGTCAAAGTTCTCGTCACCAGCTACAAACTTGAATTGGCTACTACATCAACTAGATGTGAAGAACGCTTTTCCAAATAAAGATTCAGAGGAAGAGGTGTATATGGAGATCCCACAAGGAATAAGGAGTCCATAAATGATACCAAGGTATGTAAACTTCACAAATCATTATATGGATTGAGGCAATCCATTAGAGCCTGGTTTAAGAGGTTCATTGGTGTAGACAAGAGGCTTAGATATCTGAAAAATCAAGCTGATCATACACTATTTGTTAAGCATAACAATGGAAAAATATTAATTCCTATAGTGTGATGATATTGTAGTAACAAGGGATGAAAGTGAAGAAATCTTGAGTCTTAAAAGAAGCCTAGTTGCTGAATTTGAAGTGAAGAACCTTGGAAATTTTAGATATTTCCTTGGTATGGAGTTAACTTAGTCTAGCAAGGGAATAAGTGTCTTAAAGAAAATACACACTTGATTTGCTGAAGAAAACAGGAATGTTAGGAGCTAAACTAGCTGAGACTCCGATGGAAACAAATTACAAAGATTATGGCAAGAAGGAACACTGGTTGACAAGGGTAAATACCAGAAACTAGTTGGAAAACTAATATACTTGTCACACACTAGACCAGATATTAATTTTCCAATTAGTATGGTAAGTCAATTTATGCATAATCCTCAGGAAGAACATATGAAGGTTGCGTACAAGATCCTAAGATATCTGAAGATGACTATTGGTAAAGAGCTACAATTTGCAAAAGGAAGAGCAAGAATGTGGAAGTGTACGCTAATGTAGATTGGGCAAGATCAATGATTAACAAAAGATACACTACAAGGTATTGTACCATTGTATGAGGCAATTTAGTGACTTGGAGTAGCAAGAAGTAGCTAATGGTAGCTAGGAGCTCAACTTAAGCAAAGTAATAAACTTCATCTTTAGGAGTTTGTAAGGAATGTTGATTCTAAGACTACTGGAGGAGTTGAGATTTAACTTGACAGGATCAATAAAAGTATGGTGTGATAGTATGGCCACAATTAGGATTGCAAAGAACTCAATACATCATATGACCATACAAAACATGTTGAAATAGATCACCATTTTAACAAAGAAAAGACAGACTCGAGGATAATTGATCTCTCCTATGTGTCATCTAACTCACAAGTTGCAAATGTTATTGTAGCAGAAAGTAGGGCAACTCAAAATGTATTATTCACTTAATGGAAGCCGATACATGTAGCGTTTAAGGGTTTGACTATCAGCTAATCACTCCCCATAAGTTAGGCGAGAAATCGAGGATAACAAATAAAAACAAAGATCACTAAATAAAGATAAACAAAGGATACAAAGAATAAAGGGAAAATCTAAATGAATAATTAGAGAGCATGTAAATGGGCTTATGGTACAACTAAGCCCACTTCCAACACTCCCCCTCAAGCTCATGAATAGATATTAATCATTCCCAACTTGCCATTCAAATCTTCAAACTTCACCCATGTCCAAACCTTTGTCATAACATCTGCAATTTGCAATTTAAATGACACACCGGAGAGGTCAATTATCTTTGAGTCTATCTTCTCCTTGATGAAGTGACAATCTATCTCAACATGCTCTGTAACATCATCATGTATTGGGTTCTTTGCAACTCCAATTGTAGCCATGTTGTCTCACCATACCTTGATTGGCCCTATCATGTCAAGTCTCAATTCTCTTAGTAGTCTCAAAATCCACATCCCTTCACAAACTCCAAGAGCTAAAGCTCTATATTCCACTTTAGCTAAACTCCTAGCCACCACCAGCTGCTTCTTGCTTCTCTAAGTTACTAAATTGCTCCAAACAAAGGTGCAATAACTTGTAGTAGATCTTCTGTCAACCACTGATCTTGCCCAGTTTGCATCAGTGTCTACTTCCACACTCCTTGTTCTTCCTTTTGCAAATAGCAGACCTTTACCAGGAGTCATCTTTAAGTACTTCAAAATTCAGTACACAGCTTCCATATGTTCTTCTCTTGGATCATGCATGAGTTGACTTACAACACTAACTAGAAAACTAATATTAGGTCTAGTATGTGACAAGTATATTAGCTTACCAACTAGTTTTTGGTATCTATCTTTGCCAACTAGTATTCCTTCTTGCGTAAATCTCTCCTTGTAGCTTGCTTCCTTTGGAGTTTCTACTGGTTTTGCTCCAAATATTCTCGTTTCTTTCAACAAGTCGAGTGTGTATTTTCTCTATGACACACTTGTTCCCTTACTGAACCGAACTACCTCCATGCCAAGGAAATATCTAGATTCCTACGATCTTTTACTTCAAATTCAATAGCTAGACTTCACTTTAGACTCAAAATTTCCTCACTATCTTCTCCTGTTTCTACAATATCATCAACATACACTATAAGTACGTACATCTTTACGTTTAATGAACAGTGTACAATCAGCCTGACTTTGCATATACCTGAGCCTCTTGACATCACTAGTAAACCTCTCAAACCAAGTCCTAGGATATTGCTTCAATTCATACAATGATCTGTGAAGTTTACATATCTTGGTGTCATTTTATGGACCCTTCATATGCTGTGGAATCTCTATGTATACCTCCTCTTTCAAATCTCCATTTAGAAAGACACTCTTCACATTTAGTTGATGTAGTAGCCAATTCAAGTTGACTGCTAATGATGAGAACTCTGATAGAATTGAGCTTAGTAACTAGAACAAATCTTTCTTGATAGTCGATGCCATGTGTCTGAGTAAAGCCCTTGGCAACCAGCCTTGCCTTATATCTACTTATAGTCCCATCACGATTATATTTGATAGTAAACACCCATTTGCAGCCAACTACAGACTTACACCCTGGAAACACAGTAACTCCCCAAGTTTTGTTTTTTATGATAGCATTCAATTCTTCAATAATAGCTTGCTTCCACTTGAAATCAGCTATAGCTTCTTGAAATGTCAATGGGATTTTCTCCTGTGACACACTAGCAACAAAAGCCCTTAAGTGATAAATTCTAATAGGAGACATACTCACTGATAGGATGATGAGTACAAACTCTCTTTCCCTTTCTTAAAGCAATTGGCCAATTAAGATCCTCAGAATTTGTTTCAGGTACAAATTCATGGCTATGCATAGGAACAGGACTATCTATCTTCTTGATGCTCGTCACCTCTAACTCTTCTAGTATAGATCTAAATTTTTGGAATATCTGGTTTTTCCACCCACATTTTAGCTAATTCCAAATTTCCTAGTTCATTCATTTGGGTATTTGGGGCCACATTAGATCTAGTAGGTTGAGAATGGGTAGCAAGAGGAGTTTGAGAATTGGTTAAATCTAGACTGACAATGGGATTATTAGCAGAATCAGGAGGTGTAGAGGGTTCTTGCACTAATTCTTGTGATGCGTGAGGTCCAGAAATGGGTGAAATAGGTATAGGATTAACATAACCTGGTATAGAATTATCCTGAACAGGTCTTGAATCTTGACAAATTAGCCATTCATCATGTCCCTCACCCATAATGGGTAATTTGGAGTAATGACTAATTTTCAAGGAATTTGAAATCCATTGACACATAATTAATGAGTGGTAGGATTATAACACTTGTAACCCTTTTGTGTGGGTGAGAAACCTAAGAAAATGCACTTTTCAACTCATGGTTCTAGTTTTCCAGAATCATGATTGACAAAAACAGTGTAGCCAAAAATTTTCTGAGGTAAAGAAGGCATAATGTTAGTGTTTGGGTAAGATTCAAAGAATTTCTGGATTGGTTTTTGGAATTTTAAGGTTTTAAAGGGCGAATGGTTAACTATATAGGCTGAAGTTAAGACAGCATCAACCTAGTAAATATTTGGAACATTATCGGCTAACATGAGGGCTCTAGCAACTTCTAAAATATGTCTATTTTTCCGCTCTACAACTCCATTTTGATTTGGGGTGTTGATGCAAGATGTTTGGTGATGAATACCACAATTTCCAAGATAACTTTGGAATTTTGAGCTAAGGTACTCTCTCCTATTATCACTCATAAGAATTTTAATGGATGTCTGAAACTAATTCTGGACAAAGATATGGAATTTTTTAAATATTTAGAATAATTATGCTATTTCTTTCATTAAAAATACCCAAGTTAAACGGGTATAGTCATCAATAAATGGAACATAGAACCTGGCTTTAGTCAAATTATCCACCCTAGATGGACCCCAAATGTCACTATGAACTAGTGCAAAAGGATGTGTAGGTTTGTAAGGTTGAGGAACATAGCTATAGGGGGTAAGTTTGGAAAAATGGAAAATATCACATTGAAATTTTTAAATATTCTTAAGTTTAGGAAACAAATACTGCATATATCTAAAACTTATGTGGCCTAACCTATAATGCCACTTTGTTACATCATTATTTGAAAGAGCAGAAAAAGCAACATTAGGACCATCTACACTTCTATCACTTCCTCCAATGTGGTGGAGACCTTCCCATAGGACTATTTTCACTTCTATCACTTCCTCCAATGCAGTAGAGACCTTCCCATTCTTTAGCACTGCCAATCCTCTTCATTGAAGCCAAATCCTGAAAAATACAATATTCAACCAAAAAGCTAACACTACATTGTATCTGCATCACAGTTTTCTTGACATAAATCAGATTACATTGTATTTCAAGTACATATAGCACATTTGTCAATATAATTTGAGATTTAGTCCTCACAGTACCAATACCACATGCTTTGGCATACGTTCAATTGGAAACCTTGACACTAGTGTCTTCACAACTAGTTTGGAATTCGATCAACATCTCTTTAGAACTAGAAATGTGATTTGTAACCCTTGAATCAACAATCCAAATATTTTCGTATTTTACAATAGCTCCAAGGGCTTCAGTTAAAGAGGTACCTATTTATGCTAGAGTAACTGATGGTGAAGATTTCTCACTAGCAAGTACTCATGAGTTTTGAGTCTCACGCAACCTTTGGCATCATCATATCATTCTTGCTAAAGGTTCCTAATTTTGTGTCAGTTCTAACCTAAATACCTTTGCTCTCAATTCTAGGTCGTTGCTTGAGATTTAAGGACTCCCCATGGAGCTTCCAATAAACATCTTAGGTGTGACCACTTTTGTTACAATGACACACCATTTTGTGGTCTTGCCCCTCTAATCAGATTGCTAATCTCCCTTCAATATCATTGTAGAAATTTCAGATGAAGATCAAGTACAGTTGGTGTTGGTGAGATTTGAAGTAACTCCTTTCGACTCTCCTCACACTTCAATTTATTAAATAAATGCATCCTCAAGAGATGGAATTAGATGCATACTCATAATGCTTCCTATTATCTCCTCAAAGCTATCATCTAGGCCGAGTAAGAATTGAAATGTGCATTCCCTATCAATCAGCTGTTTGAAGTACACTTCATCCTCATGACATTTCCACTGGTGCATCTCATAGATATCTATTTGTTGCCACAGCTTCATGAGTGAGTTGTGGTAGGTAGTAATAGGCTTCTCCCCCTGTTTCAAGTCTTTGAGAATTCGTTTAACTTGAAATAGGGCAGCAAAATTCTCTCAAACTACATAGGTTTTCCTTGCAGTCTCCCATATCTCATTAGCAATTTTGGCCGACAAGTAATTCTCACTTATCTCTCTAGGACCATGGAATGAACAAGCCAAGTAATTGCCATGTAGTTTTCACTTACCCAAACTTCATAATTAGGGTCTCCAATTTTTGGAATTCATGCTTCACTAGAAATGTATTTTTCCTTTCCCTTGCTCTGATGAACATCAAAACATTTTTGGACCACTGTAGATAGTTGCTACCTATCAACTTATGGACAATCATCAATGGAGAGGAGCTTTTGGGTACATTAACCCTAGCTGGATTCACCATGATCTGCGAGCCCATGCTTCTAAACCCAGCAGAAGAGTGCAAACTGGGATTCTTGAGTGATGCCTCACCATTTGACATTGAGTCAGTGCCCTTAACACTACCAGTATAAGTGTCGATTTGGAACATAACTTGCCTTGGATGCATCAAACATTTACTGGCTTTGATACCACATAGCAGAAAGTAAGGCAATTCCATATGTATTATTCACTGAATAGAAGCTGATATGTATAAGGTTTACAGGTTTGACCACAAGCTAGTCACTCCCATGAGTTAGGCGAGAAATCAAGGATAGCAAATAAAAACAGAGATTACTGAATAAAGATAAAAACAAAAGATACAGAGAATAAATGGAAAATCTAAACGAATAATTAGAGAGCAAGTAATGGGCTCAGGGTACAATTTAGCCCACTTCCATCAATTACCAAAGGCCTTGCAAGGGTGAAATTTGAAGATTTGAGAGACAAGCTGCCTAGGAATGATAAATTGTGGAATTTAGGGTTGAGTGATTATTCAGAAGCGCACCTTCTAATGATCAGTGATTAGTATTTATTAATTTAGGCCAATACAAAAGATTACAATATAATCTTGTGCTAGGGAATTAAGATAGGATATCACCAACCTATAAAATATCTCTAAATCCTGATAGCCATTATAATATCTATATCTAAAATTTAAATAACAAATAAATAGTAACAGACTGATAAACAGTAAAATAGAATAAATAATTAATAATACTCCCCCTCAAGCTAGTAAATGAATATTCAGCATTCCCAGCTTGCACCTTAGCTCTTCATACTTGACCCTTGGGAAAGGTTTGGTAAGCACATCAACCACTTGTTTTTGTGTAGATATATGACTCAAATGAATAACTTGAGAATCAATTTTTTCTTTGATGAAATTTCTATCCAGCTCTACATGCTTAGTCCTATCATGGTGAACAGAGTTATTGACAATACTAATTGTGGCCATATTGTCACATAATACCTTCTTAGAACCATGCATAGGAAATTTCAGTTCATCTAGAATTCTTTTCAACCATAATCCTTCACAAATACCCATGGATAGAGCTCTACATTCAGCCTCAACACTACTACTAGCTGTTACTGACTGTTTTTTACTTCTCCAAGTCACTAGATTTCCCCACAAGTATGTACAATAGCCTGTAGTTGATCTTCTGTCTATTATTGACCCTGCCTAATCAGCATCTGTGTAAACTACAACATCTCTTGTATCACTTTTCTTAAAATAAATTCCATAGCCAGGTGTCATTTTTAGGTATCTAAGAATTCTATAAACAACTTCCATGTGACTCTCAGTAGGATTATTCATGAACTGACTCACAACGCTTACAGGAAAACAAATGTCCAGTTTTGTGTGTGAAAGATAGATGAGTTTTCCCACAAGTTTCTGGTACCTGGTAGTGTCCCTTGGTGCTCATTCTTCCAATAACAGGTTCTTATAATTTGTGTCCATAGGCATGTCTGCAGGTTTACAGCCTAGTATCCCTATCTCCTTGAGCAAATCAAGAGTGTATTTCCATTGTGAAACTACAATTCCCCCCTTTGATCTGGCAACTTCCATCCCTAAGAAATATCGAAGCCCTCCCAAAGATTTGATTTCAAATTCTTTGGCCAAAGCTGCATTCAATCTTACTATGTCTAAGTTGTCACTACCCATCACTACTATATCATCAACATATACAATAAGCATTGACTGATCTCTTTGAAAATAATGTATGATCCGCCGGCCCTTGACAGTAACCGTATCCCTTCATAACATTGGCAAATCTATCAAACCATACTCTAGGTGATTACTTAAGACCATAAAGAGATTTCTTGAGTTTGCATACCTTGTTCATGCCAGCATTTACCCTAGGTGGTATTTCCATGTAAACTTCTTCCAAGAGATCTCCATTCAAGAAAGCATTCTTCACATCAAATTAATGTAATGGCCAATCAAGATTTACAACTATAGATAGTAGCACTTTAATTGCGTTGAATTTAGCCACTGGAGCAAAAGTTTCTTGATAATCCACTCCATAAGTTTGAGTGAATCCTTTTGCTACTAATATTGCCTTCTGTCTATTAATACTTCCATCTGCATTGTACTTTATAGTGAAGATCCACTTGCACCCTACTGGTTTCTTCCCTTCAGGCTTATCTACTGTTATCCATGTTCCACTCTTATTCAAGGCATCAAGCTCATCATGGACAGCTTTTCTCCACTCTGGTTGTGTTAGTGCTTCACCAATGCTTCGTGGAATTTTCTCTTTAGATAGATTAGTAACAAAACATTTAAAATTCGCAAATAATCTATCATAGGAGATAAAATTCGCAATGGGGTGTAGAGTACAAGTTATTACCCCTTTCCTCAGAGCAATTGGAAGATCATCATCCACTATTTTTTCTGGACTAGGAGCTGGATTAGGCATGTGAAGGATAAGAAGTTCTAGTATACTTTGATAATTGACACACTTCACAATCAAAAAATACTTGTCTATTATTAAAAAACTGTGGGTACATTTTCTTCATATATTCTAGGTTAAGATGACCTAGTCTATAATGCCATAGTTTCAAATCACCATAGGCTACAAGTCCCACTTTATTCTCTGCCATAATGTCATACGTAGATGCATCTTGCCCAAAAAATAGATACAGTCCAGATTGCTCCTCAAATCATCACCCAGGTCTCCAAGTCTTGAAATAAAATCAAGCACCGATTCCGTGTAAGTATAACTATATAATCATAGTCTTTAGTAAGCTTGCTTGCTTACTAATAAAAGATTATAGGACAGATTAGGTACAAGCAATACATCCTTTAAAATCAATTTGTCAGTCAATCTTACTGAACCAATCCCCTGTACTTTTGCTCAAGAACCATCAGTAATTGTTACAAAGTGTTCACCAGGATATGGCCTTAAATCTATCAGACACTGAGAATCACCTGTCATATGATCATTTGCACCAGAATCTATAATCCAAATTTTACCTTCATGAGTTTGAGTGGTAAGGGCAGTAGGCTGACTGTAACACCTCATACTTAGACTCATTTCCCATGTATTAAACTATATTTAAGTCCATTCATACTTAATTAGAGACTTGATTATATACAATAACTTAAACCCATTTATTTCATTTCGGGTACCATTCCCTTGGTTAACTTCTTTTTACCCGGTGAACTTTGAAAATTCATAGCTAAATCAAGAAAAATCATATTGACATGGTTCAAGTCTCTAAATATAGTTTAAAAGATTCTATACATGGGAAAAATGTTGAACAGGAAAATTACTTGGTCAACTTATACAGTAAATTCGTATTATATGCACTGTAGCAATGGTCATTTTTTAAAATTTCTGATTCTGACCATAACTTTGAAAAATCACCATAAATCATACACAACTCCAAATTAAGTGATCTTTGTGTCTATGGACAGCTACACATGTCTAGTTTTCATGCATATAAAACACTCATACATTGAACATATCAAGGTATGTATAGTACTTCAAATTCCCAACCGTGTTCAGAAAGGTCTCTTGCATTCTTTCAACTTTCCAAAATACACACTAATATATACATAAATAGCCATAACTTGCCTTTATCTTACATGATACTCCATAAGAACCTAGAGGAACATATTAACATGGAAACATAGCATGATTATGTCCCATAAGATTTTACATAATCTCTCATATAATAGTATCAACCTAAGCATCATTATCTTGAACATTAACTTGTTTCTCTTTGCCTTTCCTTTCTTGGGTAATCTTGTCATAACTTAAACCTAAAATTTGTTAGAGATTTGAAAAGGGGTGAGATTCAAAGAATCTCAGTAGCAACTACCATCATGCACACATATTATCATATATATTGCAAGTATTCATCTAAAAGCACATCAAGCATGCAATCAAATCATTTTGGCATAACCATTTTACAAAAATTTGGGCAACACCTCCCCTTGTATTTGGACATATCTAGGGTCACATTACCCTTCAAACAATCCAACCAACAATGCCAAATCATCACAAGATAACATTCCAAACATCAAACACATCATTCAAACCAAGCAACATCAATGACAATACATAAGCATAGATAGGTGAGTTAACTACCTTTGAGCTTTCTAATAATCTCCAAAATTTGCAAACCCTTTCATTGATCTTCTAACACTCCTTTGGATCCTACAGCATCATAAAATAATGCCATTAACCACTAATTATCCAATTTCATTTACAAAGTACTTACTTGAACTAAAATTTGCACTTTGCTATCCATCATGCATTCCTTGTACAACATACTTGTTCTAACCTATTTTAGACCCAAGGAATCCATTTTTGAGGTCAAAAACTTGAAATTCCCTTCCTATATTAAACCCTAAATAGGCAGAAAATTACCATAAATCATAAAAAAATAACTAACTGATTAATTTATAATTTAATGGCATATTTTTGTACCTTATGGCGTATATAACACTTTTCATGGTTTAGTTTCTCCATACCTTCATTTTCTCTCTATACTCTCTCTCTAAGCTGAAACTTTCAGCATGAAAATAGAGGGAAAGTAACCATTAAAATACCTCAAAATTGCTAGGAGACACAAGAAAAGGGTTATAAGATAATACCTTGAAGTTTTTGGGACAAATCTTGTGATTTTCTCTTCTTCCTTTGGCCTTATGCTTTTCACGACTTCTTCTCTCCTTTGGCTTCTGTTCAGACGTGCTTGGCTGGGAAGATGATGAGTTATGAGCTTAAGTAAAGTGATTAAGGGGTAATGAGTCATAAAAGTAACCATAGTTAATTTAATTTCCAACTTTAGTTATTTTATGTAATAAAAGCTTTCCTATATTTCCTTTTGTGTCCCAAGGCTGTGCAGCACGTCTTTTGTCAACTTTTTTGGCCAAAAATTGCTCCAATACTTTATATGAACCAAAATACCCTTTACCGATTAAATTTACCTGTACCGATTGAGTATTTTTGCCAAAATTGTTATTAAATTGGTATAGGATTGTCCAACAATTTCTTATAGTCCAACATCAATATCTAGACCCAAAATATATTTTAGCAAGGTCCAATCATTGTTCTTGGATCAATACTGCCTTTTCCTGCAGTCTAAATTAACTTTTATCGGGTAAAATATTAATATTAAATTCTAATTACCCAATAAATATGATTTTGATCTTCATAAATTCCATACTATATTTCATTGGGTATAACTCATTGAGAGCTTCATTTTGACTATAATTTTTCATATTTACAAAAATGCCCTTAACCCAGAGCTAATTTATAATTTTTAAAACTTTCGGGTCATTAGGGGTAATTTTCCCCAAAATTCATAAACTTCATTAACCTTCCCCCCAAGTGTCCGCCGCATTCTTTTTTTTTCTTTTATTATTTTTTTCTTTTCTTTCATTTTTCCTTTTTCTTTTCCTTTTTTTTTTTCTTCTAGGGGCAAAATCATCATTTTCTCTTTGTTCCTTTCAACTGAGATAATTGACCTCTTTGTCCTATTTCATACCAAACGGTGTATACCCGTTTTTGCAAATTCTTTATAAATTTTAAAATATTGAATCTTGAATATCCAGAAAATTCCAGGATATTACATTGACTACCAAAATCAGTAACAAGACCTGTGCTCACATCCTTGGTTTGAAGTTTATTGCCAAATAGTTTCTGCAACATTTGTAACTGATAAGGTGTGAAAGGCATGAGTTTTTCATCACCTTGAGCAATATATCTGCTGCTATTTTTGCGTTTAACATTAGATGGCTTGCCATGTAGTGACCAGCAACTATCCTTTGTATGACCTATCTTGTTGCAATGTTCACAAGTGGGTCGATTTCCTTTCCGCTACTTGTGCTCCAAAGTGCTTCCTCCTTTCATCACAAGAGCTGTTGTCTCTGTGCCTGTGACAGTCAATGGCATTTGACTTTCTACAAACAGTTTCTCCTTGCTTTCTTCCTATTTTGCAGCAAAGAATGCTTCCTTGACACTTGGTAATTTGTCAAGATTCATGAGTCTACTCTTGAGATCATCATAAGACGAATTAAATGCAAGAAGAAACTTATAGAGTCGCTTTTCCTCCTTAAACTTCCTGTACTTCTCAGCATCAGAGGTACATGTCCAAGTGATATCCTCATAGAGGTTGAGTTGTTACCAGTGACACATCAAGGTGTTGTAAAACTCTGTAACCCTTGTTGTGTTCTGGCGATAGTCATGAGAAGAAAAGTCTCTATACTGAGAATTGCTGCCTTGTTCTTCAAGGAAGAATATGTTTCCTTCACTGCTTCCTATACCTCATGTGCAAATTGATAAAGCATGAAGTTTACACTGATGTCAGGCATCATGGAGTTAATGAGCCAGACTTGAACCATGCTATTATCTGCTTCCCACTCACGATATTTTGGATCTTCTACAGCTGGTTGGCAAGCTGCACCTGAGAGATAATCAAACTTGCCTCTTCCAATGACAAAAAGCTTGATGCTTGCACTCCATTGCAAATAATTTTGCTCATTGAGACAGTGGGCAGTAATTAGCACCGGGCTTGAATCACTCTTAGGGACTTGAGGGTTTGGGTTGTGTGTTCCCCTCAAAGTAACTTGCAAGAACTCCGAGGAAGACTTACTCCCCTCCTTGCCGTCGGCTGCCAGAGCCGAGCCAAACTTAACCATAATGATCAGTCTGTGTCTCTGATACCATGTGGAATTTAAGGTTGAGTGATTATTCAGAAACGCACCTTCTAATGATCGGTGCTTAGTATTTATTAATTTAGGCCGACAGAAAAGATTACAATATAATCTTAGGCTAGGGAATTAATATAGGATATCATCAGCCTATAAAATATCTCTAAATCCTAACAACCGTTATAATATCTATATCTGAAATTTAAATAACAGATAAATAGTAACTAACTGATAAATAGTAAAATCGAATAAATAATTAACAATATAAATATATCCATTCACTAGCTTGAGGGGGAGTGTTGGAAGCGGGCCTAGAATTTTATCCTAAGCCCATTTACAAACTCTAATTTATTTGTCCAGATTTTATGTTATTATTCGATATTTTCTGTTTTATCATATTTCCCTATAATCTTTGCACTTATTTTTCTATTCCTTATTTCTCACCTAACTCACAAGGAGTGGCTAGCTTGTGGTCAAACCCATAAACCCTATAGATTTATTTGTCCAGATTTTATGTTATTATTCCATATATTCTATTTTATCATATTTCTCTATAATCTTTGCATTTATTTTTCTGTTCCTTGTTTCTCACCTAACTTATGGGAAGTGGCTAGCTTGTGGTCAAACCCATTAACCCTGTATGAACCGAGTTCTATTCAGCAAGTAAAAATATACGAGAATTGCCTCTATCTACTACATTCACAAAATCCAATCCTTGTTCCATTCACAAAACATACAAGAATTACCTCTATCCACTCATAACACTTTGTTTAAAATAAAATGCCTTTTGACCTCCTCATGTATGTATAAATCATTGATATTGATTTAATCTTACGCATAACAAAATAAAAGCTAAAAACATATAATGGAACCTTAGCTTTCTAACTACAATTTGTGAGGACAAAAAGAGCCTATGGATTCTCTCTACTACACCTCTCCTTCACCTCCACTTCATATCTGAACCATCCAATTAAATTTGGATTGTTCACATTTAACATTTTATAGAAAAAAATTATTAAAATAATTAAATTATAATAAAAATAAATAAATCTATACTGTTAAAATTTATTCTGAACAGTTCAGCACTACAACATTAAAAAAAAAAGTGAAAACAATCCATTTTATAAAATATTAAATTTGAACCATCAAAATTTAATCAGATAGTCCAGATGTGAAGTAGAGGTGAAGTGGATGGAAAGTGTAGTGGAGAGAAACCATGCTCAAAAACAACAGGATTCATTGAAAGAAATAAAAGAAAGGACATGAAAATTTCATCAATATGATTTCTGAAAAAAATAATGGTTCAAAGAAACATTCTTCCTTTGCAACTTATACAATCAGGTGATAGGCTCATTAAAACAAAATCCTGCTCAAGCACTGAAATATTCTCCTACAATCATATGATTTATATCTAACAATCCTCACCAAATATATCTCAAGCGGTAGGGAAATATTCAACGAATAAACATGCAAAAATTTGCAGGATGACAGATGACTTTTATTCCTATAGTTGCATCATATACATTCTGCCAGAGACCTTGCATTTTTCTTGCCTCCTTATTATGTAGAATAGAATATAATTCTAATTAAGAAGCAAGAACATCACAAAGATTTGTCAACATCATATTTTCAAACAGCATTTTACCTGGACCCAACTGACCCACAACACTAACACAACAAATATCCCAATTCCCAACTAAAATACTAGTAAAGGCTCTCTCTTGCTCTTCCCTTATCCAGACCACATTCAGCATTCTCACTGGCATTGCAACAAGAATTTTATAATATAGAAAAGTACTTAAAAACCAACACAGATTAGAGTAGTAACACAACCACCTAAAGAATTACTCCCTTCTAGACCAAAGTGCACAAATGGAAAAAGTCGTTTCACAAAATGTACATGCAACTTCCATGTATGAAACAGAAAATAAACCTGGTCAGCGCATAATCTTTGAGGCCATTGATCAGACAGTGTGCTTCTAGAGTTCCAATACATCCCCGAAGGCGAGGCTCCCCAACATTTAACTCTTTTGTCCAAGTAACAAACAATGGGCTGAAACCAAAGTATACTTTCATCACATGAGAATATCATACATGGGTCTTGATGAAAATCATTCCTTCACAAGAGTGACACCTCTTTCCTTCCTTAAAATTATCTTAACGAGTCTTGAACCTTCTATTTACCAAAGCATGAAAAAAACTAAAGATAACCATTTAGACAACAGAAAGACAGATTTGGAAAAAAAAAAAACATATATACATCTTTTAGGACTGACATGGGAACCAAATTTTTTAAAGGAAAGATCACATAGAAATATCAGTAGTTACAGAACCATGACCTCCTTCTTCACCGGTAATTTTAAACCCGAATTGGTGGAAGCACTTGTTCAAGGTTTACTCATCCAACCATGCTCAAACCAGTCATAATTAAATTAATATATTTTAAATTTTATGAAGTAAACTATTATATAAGAAATTAAAAAACCAATACGAATAAATTTCATAACTTAATATTCAAATCCAAACAAGGCTATATCCACCCATAATCAAAAATTAAACTTAAAATAACAACTAACAATCAATAATCGTAGTATCCGTTGAGATTAAATCCACTAGATGCCAATTGATTAGCATCTATATCAGGAACGGCCAATATCATCAGGTTCAACCCCAAGATCATCAAATCCATAATTGGAGGGTCTGCAATATCCATATCTTAATTGCTTAATTAGATATTTAATAAAAAACTAGTAATAATCATGCATAATAGTAATACTTATATAACATCATAGTCTAAGAAAAGAAAAAATTTCAATCCCAAAAAACAACATTGTTTTGAAGCAATAACCACGAAAAAAAGCCCGGACCACTAAACTTGCTAACCCACCTGGTTTTTCAGCTTGTTTTCCTAGTTCTACAATTTTTGACCAATTCTCAGTTGGACCAATTTTGTGCAGGTATAAAACTGAACCATGCACCAATCTATCGGTTTACCAATTGAACTGGCTAGTCCAGTTTTAAGAACATTGTTCTTCACCACATATCTATATATTCACACAACATGGCATTGAAAGTAAGAAAATGCATATTATATCATAGCATTTTTCTTTTTTCTTTTTTTCAAATGTTTATAGTTTCAAGTCACAAGATCAATGAGTACCATTTGAACCATGATCTGAATTTACATAGCTTCTCTAAAGACATAGTCAGCAGCTTATTTATTTCATGGCTAAACAAAGGAGATGTCATCTTATTAAAGCATATTTCAAATCTCATCCTACATTGGATAAACCCAACCTAATAAGTCAGAATGAAGAAAAAGAGCATTGATAAAAATTCAAGTTTAGAGAGAGAGAGAGAGAGAGGGGCTCTTAAGCAAATGGATGAAAGAACACAAGAAGCACTAACTGGTTCACCCAAAGCTTGCATTATTAAATACATCATAATAAGCTTCAAAAGAAAGAATTCACAAACTAAAGCATCATTTGCAAGCTTTAAGCTTCAGGAACCCAAAATAATACATTGCTGGATGCCAAGGTTTATTTCTTTGATCAGGTTGTATTTACTCCTTAGTTGATTAAGTAGTGTCATATAATTCCTAGGGGAGGAATAGAATTTGGCAAAGCTGAACCTTGAGGACTTTAAACATGATCTGAAGACAAAAATTTTGAGTTTGAATTCATGCCAAACATGGGCATGTTTAGACTTGATTCAAAGACAAATATTATGTACTTCCAATTCAAACTTAATTATGATATCAAGTCTAGACTGAAATTTGGCAAATACAGAAATATCCATATTGAAAGTGAATTTGGTTATGATGGAGGTTATATTAGTATAGGATGTCTAAGTTCCACATTGAGTAGTATGAAATGCTTTATAAGGTATTTAAGTATGTTAGTTCTCTCACATCAATAGCTAGCTTTTAAGGGAGGGTTTCCCATCTCACTTAAATGCCCATCAATTGGTATCATAGCTAGTAGTTCATAGTTCCAAAAAGGGCTACCTAAGGAGGTTCTAATTGGTGGAGGATTCTACTAGGGATGAAGTTGAGTGCAATGTCGCAGAGTGTAGCCATCAAAACGTTGGCTCTCCAAGAGAAGCCAATTGATAGAGACTAAGATAATATAGAATGCCTAAATCCTATGTTTAGGAGTATGAGACGCTCTTTAAGGTATTTAAAAGAATCGGTTCTCCCACCTCAATAACTCCCTTTTGAGGGAGGGTTTCCCACCTCTCTTAATCACCCATGAGGTTCATTTTAAATATTACAACCAGACATGTCAATTATGTTCGAGCTTAGCTTGATTGATCAAACTATTAAGCTTTGAGTGGCCAAGAAAGAAAAACTTTAAGCTTTGTAAATAGTTATGTTTAGCAGGAACAGTGGCTTTGAAAAACATCACCTGATGTGCATCTCAAAAGTCCCCTGGCTTTTAAAAAGCACCGGAAGAAGAACCTTCGTTAATATTTTACCAAGCACAAGTGTGTACATTTTTGGGTAAAAAAGTAACAAACAAATTTTGCCAAAAAAGACTAGGTATCTAATGGAGTCCCCCATCAGGAAGCCACAACTAATATGCATGAAGTATTTAAAGGAGTGTAGTTCTTTCCTCTTATAAGCCTGTTTTAATGGTGGATTCACACACTTGCTTGGGTTCCAAATATATAGTAACACATTCCACACTTCTATTGGATAGATGGAATAATTTTTCAGACAAGACTTAAATAGAGTTCTTTTGGTGGTCGTGAGGCTTCCTATTAAGACACAATACGTAATTGAATGTATTTTAAGAACAAACAATGTAGGGCTCAATTGTAAAAAGTCGCCGGTAATCATACTTTCATTTGAGAACCTAATAGCAAACTTAAAAGGTTAGCTTAAAATTTGACCTAGTTTTTATGATTAAAGCTTAACTAAATTTGAAGCATTCAGTGTTGAGTAAAATCTTTGTAATACACTCTAATAGTATAGCAAGTTGTTAAGACTTTTAAAGTGTGTAATTTACTTGATAGCATAACTATTGAGGTCGTAACAAAGTATATGTCATTATGATTTCTGGATCTCAAATAACTATTAAACTCTTATAAAACTTAAAGACAATAACAACATGACCCTAGGCGGGAGGTCTTGGACCAAAAGAAGTCCTAAGATGTATTTCTCCCTCGTCCCTGGAATTTAAAATAAAAGACCAAGAGTTTCCATTCATCTCGCTAACAGATCCTGAGGGACCCAGGTCCTGCATTAGCAAAGAAAAATTCATTCCTTAACAGCAATACACTAATGTTTAACACAGTACAATCCATTAACATAAGAACATAACAAATGCAAGACATGCATGTAGCTTTTAATAAATAAAGATTCCTCGTCATCCAGATGTGAAGCTAGGATGGCCAGACCCCTGCCCATAAAAAATCCATAGCAGTATTAATAAATTCTTTTTGCGACAATGGCCATCATTACAAAATGGACTGTCACATTAATACAACCCAACACAATAAAAAAAGCCCATAGATTCAGCACACATATATACGTAGGTATCAAAGGTATGCCAAAGTGGGGGAAAAAGTGTCTTTTGAATGAGCATTCACTAAAATAGGAGCATATCACATTACATTGACATAAGAAATAGAAATTGAGGAAAAGTGTTATGCACGATTTTGTTTCTACTTAAGGGCAAGATTCAACAAGTAACATGCAGTAATCATTATAGCTGCGGATAAGAAAGTATATGTCCTATGATGTGTTTGTTTGTGCTCCATACGTGAAATGCAATGTCCTTTGAAATGCCATGATTTAACCATAGACAAAAGCTTTTCATGAGACAAGATTTCCAAGCAAAACAATTTATAAAGACAGCAGCTTATACTCTAGTCTTCTGAGTTTTCTGATAGTTGGAGCATATGACATAGCATAGTTCACTTGAACCTTTACAATATTCATCATGCCGGAAAGTTTGCTGTTTAATTTTGCTCTATATTGTATTTTGCTCATCAAAGTCAACTGGAGAATACCTTAAAATTATCAGCAATGCATAACCTCTAAAAACAATATTTCTTTCTGCTATTTTTGTCTGCCAAATGAATGTTAGTTTTTAACCGAGAGCTGTGATAAGATGATAGAATTTCACCTGTGGGCATCGACATTCATGCAATACATGAGGGAACAAAAACTTACAAGAAAGAGTAAAATTTCTACAAAAAGAAAAGTTAAGGAAACACTGAAATTTTGTATTTCATTATGATCAGAAAATTTAAAAAAAGGACCAGTCACATCAAAAACTTCTATCACCCTTCCACGAAACAGATATCCCACAATAGAAGGGTAAAGAAGAGTTAAAAGAGAGAGAAATTACTGTTGACCCTCGTCGAAGGCAGGAGGAGGAGCTTCCTCGCTATTATAGTGAGCGACGAGGGTGTCGAAGCAGTAGACAACCATCTCCTTGTTCGCCGACACCATTCTTACCAATGTTCGATTCAAATTCAGTCGTTTTTCCCTTCAATTCCTTGATAGTTACAAAAATTGATTAAATAAAATTCAGAACCGCTAATGTTTGGGTCTGTCTTGCGTAAAGAATCCAAAGAAGAGAAGACCTCTGCAAGCACCGAGCAATTTCCCGGAATTAAGAATTTGTTCTGGTTTCCCATCTTGCCCCTTTCTCTCTCCAATGAGGCGGTCACTTGGTTCGTGTATTGAATGTATTTACTGTTTTCTCATTCTGGCTTAGGCATTAAACAGGGTAAATTATGGATGTCGAACCTCTCGATTTGGCAAACACAACGTGAAATTCTTTCAATCACATCCATTCCAACTGCCTTGAACAAAAAAAATAATCACCATGGAACAGACCATGATTGTTATAAGAGGAAACAATTAAAAAAAAAAACATTCATAAAAAATTAAGTGCCTGAGTCAAATTTTCATAATTATTTTTAAAAAATAAAAATAAAAAACTTATTTAAAAAAATCTATTTTTATAAAATGTTTTAAAAAATAAAAAAATAAAATAATAGAAAATTTGAAATATTATTAAAGTGTTATGTATTTTTTTATTATGAAAAATACAAGAAAAGTCAGAAAATACATCTCATCAATAGTAAAATGATAAATTTTTAATAACTCATTTAATATTTATTAGTTATAATTTTTGTAACAATTATTTAAATAGAATTTTTTTATTTTCATATTCCCAAAACTTATTCTAGAAAACAATTCTATAAAATTAGAGAACACATTCAAACAAGTCATGACATTTTTATGTAATGCAACAAATTTATTCGTAATAAATTTATTCGTAATGCAACAAATTTATACGACGTGTGTTTTTTATAAAATCTAAATAAACCATTATTCATCATTTTTCAATAGTGCAATTTTTTCACAAAAAAAAAATTGTGCAACTTAGTGTAAATTTTATAAAGATATAGATATATAATTATTTTTAAAAAAATCTAACATTTAAGGATATGCGCATAATTTAGAAAGTCATTAAATAATCATGATAGTTGTAAAATTTAATGTTATTAAACTAAAATGCTCTTATAATTAATACTCTTTAAAATTGTATTCACTAAAATTAAGAGGAGTATGCAATATTAATGAAAGCTAAAATTTTACAAAATTTGTACAAAATAATTAATACTCATTGAAATTCTTAAGTGACAATTTTTTTAAAAAAAATAGTCAAAACTCCAAAGTGAGAAAATTTTTTATATGGAAGGAGTGTATCATTATTTTCTTCATAATTCAAATTTATTTAGTGGTAACTCAAGAATAAGGAAAATTGGGTTTCACAAAAATTTTCAACCTAAAATGTAGCAAAAGTAATATAACATTATAAGACACAAAACAGAGCAAGAAAAACCAATAGAATAGTAAAATGAATGAGAGGAGATCAAGAGAATGATGTAGGGATTTATCCTAATTCGGTCTAACCACTTAGTCTACATTCTATCATCAAACTATTAGGTTGCCTGGTCACCCAAGAGGGGGGATGAATTGAGTAATGCAAGATTTTTATCCTTTTTTGATCACAACCCAAATTCACTAAATGTGCAGCAAAACAGGGATGAACAGAGTGTGAAGAAGTTAATGGATGAAATAAACAGATGAAGAATAAGACACACGGATTTATCCTAATTCAACCCAACTGCTTGACCTATATCCAATTCCCAAGCCACCAGCTGGGATTTTTCACTATATCTCACAGGTTTGATCTAGACACCTGTGGAGTTTCATTACATCCCACAAGTTTCAGTAGGCACTTGTGAAGCCACTCTCCCCATACTCTTACAAGATGTGTAATCTCCCTTAATGATACCCCACACTAAGAATCTATCCAAAAAATAGTAGAGAAGAATTATTACAGAATTAAAATTCTCTTTTAGAGTAGATGATACATTGAAAGCTCACTCTATTGATGTCGGTTTTTCAAAAAATGCTGACACAGAAAGATTTTATGAATATAGACAGCATTTTCGCATACACTCTCTTAAAGATTGTTTCCCATAAGTTTAAATGATATTCTATTTATAGATTTGTGGTGTAATTAAATGTTAGACATAAGATTTATTCGTTAGAGATAAGTTCTAGCCATTACTTTGCAAGAAGAGTCATTCAACTACCGCATTAAATGTGTCTGACAGAGGTTATGCGAATAACCTCCTCCGGTTATGCAAATAACAGATGACTGTTGGCTTTTAATTTCAATGTTAGACTTTCGTTATGCGAATAACCTAGTTAGGTTATGCGGATAACGTTCATTCCAGAATGACTAAGTTTTAGTTCAAGAACATTTTCATGAAAACCTACTTAGTTGTTTGAATAACGTCTCACAAACTTGGATATATTTGAGGATTATTAGAATAACCTCTTAGGATGTTATTCCTTGTTCGGATAACATTTAATCAGCACAAACTAAGTTTCTAAAAAATATACATTATCAGGATAACCTCCTTAGGTTATGCTAATAATGAATTTAACATAGGTTGTCAGCACAAACTAAGTTTCTAAAAAACATAGGTTATCAGGATAACCTCTCTAGGTTATGCTGAAATCGAATTTAACATAGGTTGTCAGCACAAACTAAGTTTCTGAAAAACATAGGTTATCAGGTTGACCTCCCTAGGTTATGCTGAAATCGAATTTAACATAGGTTGTCAGTATAAACTAAATTTCTGAAAAACATAGGTTATCAGGATAACCTCCCAAGGTTATGCTGAAATCAAATTTAACATAGGTTGTCAGCACAAACTAAGTTTCTGAAAAATATAGGTTATTAGGATAACCTCATAAGGTTTTGCTGATAATGAATTTAATAAAAGGAGATCCAAGAGTTCTGTAACATACATTATGCGTATATCCTCCTTAGGTTATGCAAATAACGGGCTGCACAATATACTTGGCCTTTACTGTTCACTCCCTTATGTGAATAAGGTAGCCTGCTGGACAGAGTTGAGGACACGGTGGACACCTACGTTATGCAGATAACCTCAACCATTTTCATGAAATCGAAGAGGGAACACTTAGGAAAACTTTGAGATTGAGACTTTATCCTCATAACCTTCATAAGTTATGCGTATAAGGTAAAACTTTCATGAAAACCATTTTGAAAACATGAGCCAAACACCAAATTCATTTGTTAGCAATTATTTCTTAATTCTAACATATGATAACATCATATTTACTTAATCTAACTCATTTAAAACATATGATAACAAATTAAGTAAATTTTTAAAGATTAATCTCACCTCAAGACCTAAGTGAAAACAAAATATACCTAGTGATTAGGTCTTCAAATGATGAGTTCCATTTCCACTTGGTTATTTCCTTCTTGGCATTCTCCCTTATGATCTTCCATTCTTTGAGCATCCTTTCTCTTTTTTCTTGAGTGAGTCATGATGTTGATTTCCATTTCTTTATTCCAATGCTCACTCTTTCTACTTGGACCATCCTACATTTTTATATATTTCACTTACAAACCAAGCAGTTTATCCAATTTATATATCCAACTTGTATTATAAAACATAAAGCCTAGTGGATATATTTGCACATAGCATAATATATACATTATAACCATAATTAAATACATGCTGATGCACATTTTACTTTTATAAGGAACATTATATATGTTAGACATATATGATACTTTTGTTCCTTATTTCTCTATATTTGTTATTATCAAAACTTATATTACATTAAATCTAACAATCTCCCCCTTTTTGATGATGACAAATTACTAGTGAAAAATAAGCTCAATGAATGTTTAACACATATAATGTAGTTCGATTTCAAAGATGTTTCTAAATATTTACCATATTTTCAAGAAAATATTTTACCTTATACGTATAACAATTGAAGGTTATGGGGATAAAGACTCAATCTCAAAGTTTTTTCAAAGTCCATTCTTTAATTTCATGAAAAGAGATTGAAGTTATCTGCGTAACACAGCTTGGGGATCAAGTTCTCAAGTCTGTCCAAGTGGTTATCCTGATAAGGTAGACATCTTATCTGCATAAGGAAATGAACAGTGAAGACAAGTGGTACTGTATAGCCTATTATTCGCATAACCTAAGGAGGTTGTCCATATAACATGTGTTACAGAGCACTTGGACTCTTCTCTGTTAAAAGGTTATCCGCATAACCTAGGGAGGTTATCCGCAAAACTTATCCTTCAGAGTACTTGAACCTTCCTTGGGAAAGGTTATCAGCATAACCTAGGAAGGTTATCCGCATAACCTATATTTCAGAATACTTAAACTTTCCTCGGGTAAATAGGTTATCCGCATAATCGTGGGAGGTTATATGGATAACTTCCCTAGGTTATGCTAAAATTGAATTTAACATAGGTTGTTAGCACAAACTAAATTTCTGAAAAACATAGGTTATCAAGATAACCTCCCAAGGTTATGTTGAAATCGAATTTAACATAGGTTGTCAGCACAAACTAAGTTTTTTGAAAAACATAGGTTATTAGGATAACCTCCTAAGGTTATGTTGATAATGAATTTAACAGAAGGAGAGTCCAAGAGTTCTGTAACATACGTTATGCGGATAACCTTCCTAGGTTATGCAAATAACGGGCTGCACAGTATACTTAGCCTTTATTGTTCACTCCTTATGCGAATAAGGCAGCCACCTTATTAGGATAACCTGCTGGACAGAGTTTAGGACATGGTGGACACCTACGTTATGTAGATAACCTCAACCATTTTCATGAAATCGAAGAGGGAACACTTAATAAAACTTTGAGATTGAGACTTTATCCTTATAACATTCATAAGTTATGCGTATAAAGTAAAACTTTCATGAAAACCATTTTGAAAACATGAGCTAAACACCAAATTCATTTGTTAGTCATTATTTCTTAATTCTAACATATGCTAACATCATATTTACCTAATCTAACTCATTTAAAACATACGGTAACAAGATTAAGTAAATTTTTAAAGATTAATCTCACCTCAAGACCTAAATGAAAATAAAATATATCTAGTGACTAGGTCTTCAAATGATGAGTTTCATTTCCACTTGGTCATTTCCTTCTTGGCATTCTCCCTTATAATCTTCCATTTTTTGAGCATCCTTTCTCTTTTTTCTTGAGTGAGTCATGATGTTGATTTCCATTTCTTTATTCCAATGCTCACTCTTCCTACTTGGATCATCCTACATTTTTATATATTTCACTTACAAACCAAGCAATTTATCCAATTTATATATCCAACTTGTATTATAAAACATAAAGCCTAGTGGATATATTTGCACATAGCATAATATATACATTATAACCATAATTAAATACATGCTGATGCACATTTTACTTTTATAAGGAACATTATATATGTTAGACATATATGATACTTTTGTTCCTTATTTTTCTATATTTGTCATCATCAAAACTTATATTAAATCTAACACAAACTTCCACTTGAGATTTGCCCATTAAATCAACAAGATTGATAAGGGTTTTTACAAGATCACAGTACAATACCAAGCTCTTCATTTGAGTTGAAAATCTCTCCATATACCCTTACAAAATGTGTTCTTACAATCCCCTTAGTGTATCCTCACATTAAGTAATCTAACTAAAGTAAAAATGAAAGACTTTAGTAATAACTCTCTCACAACATAATGGATAGAAGCAATGAAGCTCACAAACTTTTCGCTAAGTGTGGTAGGTATGGCCTTTAATGATCAAATTAATAATTCAATAAAGTCTTGGGACAATAGCACCTAATAGTCTTATTAGGTTTACTAACTTACATGATTAGTTTTGATAATATCAAACAATGGAGTAAAAAGTTTGCATGATATGTTTACATAGTGATTACTATATCCTTTATATCATACTTATCGGTTGAAGTGAAAATGAACTAACTACTTGGTTAGTAAGTTGAATGTTCTTAATATAGGTTTGTTCAAGAAAAGAAGAGTAAGCATTAACTTTAAGAAATGAATTATCAATATCATACTCAACTAAAAGATATATCGAGTATAAAGACAAGGAAAATGATGCTCCAAGAATTGAAAAATGTAAAGACATTAAAGATTGGAAACTTGGGTGTAGCAAGTGAACCTTTGGAACTAAATAGGTATATTTATCTTAGGTTAAGATTCTTTATATGAAACTCAATGATTTAGATTTTCATTTATTAGCACAATAAATTTTGAATATTAAAAGTCACATCAATGTTCTAAAAGATGATAAAATCTTGATTCTTCAAAACCTTAGTTAGACCTTTGACCATTGTTTTTGGAATATCTCTCAAACTATATATCATTTTTATGTGAAACTTGCTTTACATGACAATATATTCAAGCCTCTTTCCAAAGATGATTATTTCAATAAAATGGAGTTCATTTGAAAAAGTTATGATTATTTAAAGTTGAGCAGTAAGATATATATATATATATGTATGTATATGGATTTTGTAGAAAATTCTACTTTGACCTTTTGTCAGGTTTCTTATCATATCTCATAAAATACATGGAATTTCAAAGTGAAACATGTTTCACTTGAAACAAGACATTCATAGTTTTCCAACGATAAGTCATTTGCTTAATTTGGAGTTAAAATGAAACAGTTATGTTGTCTACAATTTTTTTGCACAATTGTTAGATGTTTAACGAAGAGCCTTATTCAAATATCAGAGCCTTAGGATTTGTGGATACTCACTAGACAACTCTAATTCTTCTAATACATGCCTATTAGACATATATTTTAACATCCTTGGAATTTTTAACCCCAAACTTAGGCATTTTGGCCAAGATAAAACATAACCAGATGAGAATTGGGTAGACAACATGTGAAAAACAACTGGGGCAAGTTTGCACAGTGGTGCCACAACAAGCAAGAGTGATGCCACAGTGCCCTACATTGCTATCCATGGTAGTTTTTGGGGCCTAACTTTTGATGTACACAACTCCCAACGTGGACCCTTGATCCATGTGATTCCAAAGCCTACAAATCACATAAAACCCTCTCTAACTACGGCTATAAACCACATCTCAAAATTCTTTCGTATGGAGAATTTAGACCCCTAGGACCGAATTGGTCACTTTTAGGGCTAAGATTGGTAGTAGTACCTCCTAAAACCAAATTATAACCCATTTGACCATCAAGCATATTCCAACAAGTTACAAATGATACAAGGACATTGACCAAGGACATTACATTTCAAAGAAACCACTCCTTTAATATTTGAACCCCCTGGAACCCTAATTCTCACTAATATGTTACATACCCATTTTTCACGATACCTACCAATGATCAAAACCAAGCTCATAAATCAACAAAACACAACCAAATACACATATTAGGGCAACCAAACCATGAACTTAAAACAAGACATTACTATGAAGGAGTCACACCCCTTTAGTCAACCAAGTAGGACACCCAAGAGGGTTCTAAGAGGTTTCAACCACAACAACACACATCCCATACAATTCAAACTATCCAAGGTGGACATATTAAGCCAACTATTGCAACATAACTAGATCATCAAGCATCAACCACACCAAGTAAACATAGGGAAAGTATTGAAAACAAGATAAAGGTTACTAATTGAGTTATATGGTATAAAAAATGCTCCTACACATGGAACTATACTAGATAAATAAAAAAAAAAATGTGTTCTCAAAGTCTAGTACCAAAAACAAACAAGAAACTCCAATATCCCCATAGATAGCTAATGGAGGTCTAGGTCTCCGTAGCTTGCTTCTTGCTAGAACTAGATTCCTGACTTGAAATTGTTAGTGTTAGATTTACTGGCTTCCCAAGAGGAGGGTGAATTGAGAAGTTCAAAATTTTTTTGCAAAATGATGATGGAACAGTGATAGTAGAAGTTTGCAGAAAATAGAGTACAGAGTATATAAAACAATAGCAAGGTAAAAGAGGAGAGGACACAGAGATTTATCCTGGTTCGATCTACTCCACTTGACCTATGTCCAATCCTTAAGCCACCACTTGAGATTTTTTACTATCTTGCAGGAATTCAGTGGGCTCCTTGCAATGCCACAATACAAGCTAATGCTTTGTTCTAAGAGCTCTCAAATATACACTATGCACTCTTACAAAGTGTTTCCTAAATCCCTTATAAAAACCCCTCACAAGTGAATCCTTCTTCCAGATGAAGAAAAGATTTTATACTGAATGAAAAACTCTCTAACGCAGAGTAAATGAGACAGTTGTAGTGTAGTAAATGAAGTGTGAGTAGATAAAAGGCTTTGACTAAGAATTTTAGCAGACTTTCAGTATTTACAGCATAAATTAGTTACCCACAACTTCAAATGAAATTCTATTTATAGATTTGTGATTTAACTAGACGTTAGACACAAGATCTAGCCATTAGAGACATTATCCAATGGTTACTCTACAAAACTATCCATTCACCAACCGTATTTAATGCGTTTGACAAACTGAAATTTGAATTATGGGCTAATAGTCGAATTTCACAGAAACCATAAGTTAAAAACTTTAACGTTAAACTTATAAAATTTGTCTGTTTAAGAGTGAAATTTGAATTTTGATTTTGTCAAATATATCCCATGTTAAAACATACGAATTTCATATTCAAAGTACATCTATTGAGTGTAAACAATCGTCTCATGTTTCTACTGTGTACTCGAAATTCGAATTTTGGGAGGCCAAAATTGGTCATTCAGTGACAGGCTCAACATAGCACAAAGGTTTCACTTTGAGAAATTCCAATTTTGTACTTTCAAAATTTGTCTATCAGATATACCTCTAATCAGATTTACAAGTCTTCATTCCAAAATTTGAATTTTAAAAACCAAAATTCATTTGTCAAAGGGATTGTCTTGAACTCAGTTTGCATTCTAATATCAGACGAACTTTGACATGACTTCAGACGAATTTTGCATATTCCACTAACTATGCAGTCAATTCAAATTTCAATACTTGAAATTCGTCTATCAGAGGTAACACCTCTGTAACTTCAAATTTCAATTAGTAAAGTTCAAATTTTCGATGAAGTATATAAACTTTAACAACTCAAAATTTGTCTGTTAGTCAGTGTTTTTCAAATTTAGCATATGTTAACATAGAATAACGTGAAAAACACATTTAAACGCAGTGGGAGTCTGAGTAAGTAAAATCGAAGCCTTTTACCCTGTATACAAAGTGAAAAATCTTAAAAATTAATTCTTCACCCATTTCTCCTTGGATTTCTTCACTTGAATACTCTTACACTCCTTTAATATTTTCCTTCTAAGCTCTACTTGTTTAGAGTCATCAAAACACTTGATTCAACAGTAAGCTACAGAGGGTGAGACAATCATCTTAGTAACCAAGGGCAACTCAAAACAAGTATAGCTTTTAGAAATACATTTCTACATGGGAAGTATAAGATGAAATGATGCAATGCACATAATATGCAATGAGTTCCTACAACAATCACGGCTAGAACTATAGGCTAGTTATCATCATAATGTAAACCCAACAAGTGGCCTCCTTCAAACAATCAATGAAAGCTGATTTCAAGGCAACCACTAAGCTCACCTCCCACTAGTCATGACCTGACCAAAGGCCATTACACTAGTGGTTAGACTATGACTCTCCTTCCGCTGGACCACCCTAATTAGTGGTAATTTAGAGAAGGTGCATCCCTTATCCATAGCCACTTGGGTCTCCTACCAAAGGATGATGATTTGGTGATAGGGTATATCACACCTCACTACCTAGACATAAGGCCTCGTGTGCCATTTAATAAATCAGCATACCACATGGTATTTCAACGACAACATCACCCAACCAACACATGCCTAAACATGCATAATTATCAGTGACAATGCTAACAAGCCATGCCAACATGTCATCTCACTCTATATACCATCATGCTAACACAATATCATTATATAGGATATAATCATGGGGATGCACAATAGTTTTATATATGTATGTCAAAGTTTGTCATACATGTAAGCATACATATATATCTTAGTTAATTCTATCTATTTGTCACAAGCTCAAAAGTAAAGAGTGTAAGAAAACTTACTAGTCATGTCAACATGCATATCATAATATAAAAAGTTTCAAGTATATATAAAATAGAAAGAGTTACTCCTCGGTTACCTCAAGTTGCCCAACTACACACATATAAGAGGTATGCAACTAAGTTAATATATGGCTTCTCAAGCGTGAATTAAGACCCAAAACAAGAATTTAACTCCAATAAGACCAATTAAACTACTTAAAGCCACTTAATGCCTATGATGCCAAAATCCTTCACACATCAAAGTAGCTACTTACCAATGGATTTATAGCTTCCAAAAGACTTCTATGAGCATAGAAACTTCAATTAAGTAAGCACACATCCTACACAATCATCAAACACCCAAATCAAGATATGACATTGCCTTCGGTAGAACCTAACTCAGTGACCCAAGCTTAAACCCAATGAAAGAAAGTCACCAATACCATACCCACTAATCATTAAGCCCAAATCAACTCACAAAACAAGACATGCCCACACAATTCGGATATCATGAGAATCCCAATGTTAAAGACTAAGGTCTGGAGAAATCACAACTTAAACACCCAAAAACCACTAACCAAAGCTTGTACACAACAAACAACACTTCATTAAAGCATTCTAACACATTTTAATTGGTGAATCTCAGAAAAATTCAAATTCCTAGGGAGACCCACAAAAATCTACCAAGAGTAAGGAAAAAAGAGAAGATGAGGAGGAGATAATTATCATACCTTGAGAAATTAAGCCTCCCAAAGTAAACATTTGATGTCCTCAAGCCCAGAAAATGTATGCCCTGGTAGAGCCACACTTCAAAAATACCGTTTCATTGTGGAGGAGTTGTGTCCTTTTATTCACAACTTGCAACCTAGCACCATGGCTAGCTTGATTGGCACCAATGTAATCCATAAAAATATTTTAAACCTCCATTTTTTTTTCTTTTTCTTTCCAGTCCTAGCCCTTTGATCCTATATACTTTACAGAATACCCTTTCATTAATCCACTTTCATGTCTAGAACAGTTTAATCGGGGTTGTTACATATATCGAAGCTCTAGAGCTTGAGAATATTCACTAGGCAACTCATGTAATTGTCATTTAATTGATACAGGATTGATCTAAATTTAATTTTGGGACTAAATTCATTTCCTTGTCCCAAAATATATTTGGGTGGGGATCACATACTGTTCCTATCTTCATACTGCATCTTGTGGGACCCACAATTCTTTTTCGGTATCATATTTCCTTTTTAACTTTCAATTCTCATCATAAATTCATACAGACTCATTTAGCTTCTAAGTAGTATTCCATTAAGTCTGGTTTATCGTGAGCTTCGTTTTGATAGTACTTTTGAAAATTTCGAAATCACCCTTGACTTGGGACAAAATTATAATTTCTAATTCTTTTAGGCCCTTTCTTGTAATTCTTCCCAAAGATTTGAATGCAATTAATTCTTTCCTTTTAAGGACTATAATGCAAATAATTCTTCTCCCTGGGGGCTAAAATGTAATTTTCATATTTTATTTTCTAACTAGGGAAATAACTATTTTGCCTTTGAGCCAGGTAAAACACAAATATTGTTTTTTCTGAGTTCTTTCTCATAATTTTCTCCAAATACCAATTTTTTAATAATTCTTTTTATTATGCTTTCATATTAGTCTATCTTTCAGGCTCCTAACTACACAATACTTATATCATTGTACTCAACTCGACATGACTTTTCATTTAACAGGTACATTACATTTGACTTAATTTTGAAATTAATTCCTACTAAGAACCTTATAGAAAATGAATTTTAATTGAGAACAAAGTATAATTCCTTCTAAGAACATATAGGAAATTAATTTCATTTAAGGATCAAACATATAACATCACCATCTTATGTCATTTCCCATCTTTTTATGTATTTTATGGTATCTCGTAAAAATTGGAATATTATATAGGGTTTTATTGTGCAATTTTGGTTAATTTTAGGCACTTAAGTGTAATTTTCACATTTTAGCCTAATTTAGAGTTTAATGGAATTTAGGGCTAAAACCATGGGATTAGGTTCATTTTGTGTTGATTATTTATCGCTCATGATTTTGCGGCTTAATTCTTTCTATTAGAGTCAATTCCACTAGATTAGGTTGATTAAGTGTTCAATTAAGCTTAACAGGGTGATTAATTAAGTGCTATGAGTTTTCTTTGGGTGAATACCATTCCATACTCCATTTGACAATCTCTATCATTCTCTAACTTTTCATTCCATTTCATTAAATTACGAAAGTTCACTACTTCCACCATTTTCTACTAGATCATTTTACCCCAAGTTAGAGGTACACTTGATTTTAATTTTAATTTTTGTTAATAATTTTGGATTTAATCATTTAATCATTGTCATAAGTATTTAATTCAACCTAATCCTACTTAATTAAGTTGGCCAAATTCATTAAAGGTTTCAAATTAGAGAAGATCAAAGTTTGGTCAACTAAAGGCATTTTGGTCAATTATCTTGGGAATCTATTTTCATAAAATTTCTTTTTTCCTTTCTTTTCAATCCATTTTGAATTTATTTTTCCTAAATATTTCTCATTAATTTCATGTGATATATGGTAGATTTAATGGTTTAATTAGTTAACTTGCATGGATTATGGTTTTGATTACATTTTATGTACTAGATATTTTTATGACCTAGGTACATTAATGTATCATATTTTTATGTGTAGGTCAAGATGTCGTAGGAGGACATGCAAGACCTTGTTGGCATTTTAAAAGGGAAATGGAAGATTGAGAGAAATTAAATTTGTTATTTTCATATTTTTCCATTTATCTTAAATTCTATGCTACCTATCTTGGGATCAAGGGCTACGATTACACCAAAATACTTTACCCTTGCTTCCTTCTCTTTCCTAACACCCAATACCCTATTTTCACTTCTCATTTTATGCTGAACTAGGGGTTATAGATCTAAAACGTTCTCTTCTCTCCTCTCCTCTCATCTTCATTGTTTTCACTCCCTCTCTCAATTCATCCATGGATTTCACTTAGTTGCTCTATTCCACCATCAAATTCCTTCATCTCTCGAGCTTTTCTCCACTTCTCCTACACCTATTTCTTTATTTTCTCCATCTATCTCCCTCTTCAAAGTCAGATTTGTGGTGCACATAAGAGGAAGTATGTAGAATTTTTAAGGTCGAGGAAGCTAGTGACATTATTGCATCTTTAAGTGATCATATATCTTCTCAACACTTGCTCATGGCTAGACGTTTCTCCCTTCTACTTGCTAGTCTAGACATGTCAATGGCTTGGGAGTAGAGCATTTGTGGTAGCCTAGCATGCATTGGAAGGGAGCTTGAAGATTCTTGTGCCGATTTGCAATCTAGGGAGGCTATGTGTTCCTTTCCCATTCTCTTACTTTCCTTGCTCAATTTTATTAATTCAAATTATATGAACAGAGAGTGAAAAGGGGAGAGGGTAGAAGAAAGATAGAGAAGAAAGAAAGTAGAAGAAGGAGTAAAAGAATCTGAGAGAGAGGATAGATGAAAAAGGGAGAAAAGGAAAAACTCAAAAGAAGAGAGATATAGAATAAGGGAGGGGAATTGGTAGAAAGAAAGGGAAGAGATGTAGAAAGAGAGAGAAAATAGAAAATAGAAGAGCTCAGAGAGATAACTCAAGGGAGAGGGAGAAAATAGAAGAGTTTAGAGGGAAAATTCAAAATAAATGTTATTCAAATCATCTCTGCCAAAGATGCATTACATAGGGGCCTTTCAATAGGCAAAATAAGGAAAACCTAATCTTAAAGCAACTAAGAATACTCGGGGTTTAAGTAATCCTATTAGATTTAGAAAATTTAAAAGATATATCTAATTATAAAAAAGTCTAATAATAAAAATGAAAAATTCAAAGAAAAATAATAAAATCAATATTTTAATCTTAACCCTATTAGATAATCTCTTTAATTTAAATATAAGAAATATTTTAAAGGATATATCATATAGATTTTATTTATTCTAATTTAAATCTAATTAATAACTTTGGCCACAAGAAAATACAAATTGGAAACCAATAAAAATACATAAACAAAATTATCTAAACAAAAAGGGTCTAAAATTTCCATACAAGGGGTCATGTGGATAGCACCTAAATATTTTTGGAATGCCTCTTTGATCTCCATCATTCCCCCCTTTCATCAAAAAAATTTGTCCATGAATCCTTATCATCTTAGGGTTAACTTGGACTTGCTTAGTTGATTTCATTCTCCATAATTGCTTTTGCACCATCATATATCAGAAGTGACTAGGGCTCTGATACTAAATGATATGAATAGGAGAGGGGAGAGGGTAGAAAGATAGGGAACATAGATAGTAGGAGGATGAGTAGAAGAATCTGAAAGAGATAGGATAGACAGAAAAAGGAAAAAAAGGAAGAACTCAAAGGAAGAAAGATATAGAATAAGAGAAAGCAATGGATAGAAAGAAAGGGAAGAGATATAGAAAGAGAGAGAAAATAGAAGAATTCGGGGAGAGAATTCAAGGGATAGGGAGAAAATAGAATATATTAGGGGAAGAACTCAAAATACTCAATATTATTCAATTCTTCTCCACCAAATATGCATTATATAGTGACCTTTAAATAGGCAAAATACTAACAACATAATCTTAAAGCAACTAAGAATACTTATCGCTCAGGTAATCCTATTAGATTTAGGGAACTAAAAGACATATCTAATTATAAAAAGCCTAATAATAAAAATAAAAATTCAAAGAAAAATAATAAAATTAATATTCTAATCATAAAAATATTAGATAATCTCCTTAATTTAAATTTAGGAAATATCTTAAAGGATATATCATATAGATTTTATTTATTCTAATTTAAATCTAGCTGATTACTTTGGCCTCAAGGAAATACAAATTGGAAACTAACAAAAATAAATAAACAAAAAGGATCTAAAATTTCCATGCAAGGAATCATGTGGGTAGCACCTAAAGATTTTTGAGACGTCTCTTTGATTTCCATCATAGGGCTAGTTATAGGTTTGGACATTAATGAAATTGACATAGTTTAGGTGGATTTAATGATTAATTATGAGTTGTAATATTGACACCTAAGTTGGAGATTATGAATTTTGATGTATTGGATTGTTTCTATTGAAATGCAATGCTTAATTAATTATGTCCAGTTGTTGTACCTGTTATTTAATGTGAATAGTGAAACAATATAAGTTTTTTGTCCCCAGGAGGTCTAAATCGAGAGATAAACCAATTTGAAAGTTAATGTGAATAATGCAAAAAGAAATAATACAAATTGGTCTTTGAGAAAAATTATTAGAAAGTGCCTGGAAGAATGGGTAATTACATTTTTGATCTAACTCAGGAGGAAAATGGTCATTTCCCAGATTAGAAGTAAAATATGAAAATTTTATTTAAACCCCAAGGAAAAAATGCTGATATCATAAAATATACAAAGAAATAGCAAAAATGAAAAGATATAGAAAGAAACGGAAAAAAACAAAACAGTCATTTTTCTAGGATAGGCCGAAAAATGAGAACATAGTAATTTTCCTCCAAGAAATGAAAATACTTTGCAATTTAGTCCTCAAAAGGAATTTTATTTCAATTTAGTCTCAGGGAAAAATTATGAGAAAGGACTCAAAAGTTTCAAAAATTATATATTTATTTCAAATCAAGGGCAATTTTGGACATTATAAAATTACTGTCAAAACAAAGTTATTAAAGAGTAAGACTTAATGGAATATTGCTTAAGAAACTAATTGAGTCCATATGAACTTATAATGGCCGTTAAAGATTTAACGGTCAAATTAGACAGGATAAGGGGTATGTTAGACTATAGAAAAAGTAGTATCGTGCTAGGGATAGTGATTGGACCTTACCTAGATGTATCATGGGTTAAAATAATGATTTTAGTTTGAGGATGAATTTTGGACAATCTTGTACCAATTAAGTTACAATTACATAAAAAACAATTAATCGGTAAGGGTAAAAGTTATCAGTAAAGGGTATTTTAGTCCATAAAAATTATTAAAGTAATATTTGGTTAAAAATACCCTAAGTAGCATCCCAAATGCTGAAGGGGACATGAAGGGAATTTATTTAATTGTATCTAATGAATAAAAGGAAAAAAGTAACTCAAGTGGATTAATTAAGGCTAGATCAAGCTAAATCATGATTAGTCAAGTAATTAAGCAAGTTAATTCCTTTTCTCTTCTCCCCTTAGACGTGGCAGCTGCAGTATAAAGGGAAAAATGAATATGTAATTAGTTTTTGAAAATACTGCTTGAAGAAGTATTTGGGAAAAAAAAAAGTGAAAAGTAAACTAAGTGATTAAGTGAATCATTTGTCTCTTTCTTCCTCACTTCACACAACAACTTTTGCAGAAATTAGAGAGAGAGAGAGAGAGCTCCAAAGACCTAAGAAAGAAGGGAGAAAAAGAGAAGAGAAAAAGAGAAGACTAAGGAGGAAGCTTGAAGACTCAACTGGTTTAGTAAGTTCTCTTACTTCCTAGTTTGCTATCTTAAGTATTTAGTGGGGCTTTCATGGAGTTTTTCTTTCCTCTCTCACCTTAAGTTACAGCCATGGATGAGGTTAGAGAGAGAATGTTGAGCTATGGTAAAATAAACTTAGGCAAAGGCATGAATAAGCCACTAGAAGCATGAATAAGGTAATAGTTTGAATTATTATGAAGTAGATCAATTTTCTTTCTTCACCTCTAATTTTTAGCCAGCTATGGTTTGTGTTTAGAAATGAAATTTCATAATTTTGACTATAAAAATAGATTTCTTAGATCCAAAATAGGTAGGAATGAGTGTATTGTACAAGAAAATGCCAATAGATAGCAAAATGAAAATTTAAGGTTCAAGTGAGCCCTTTGTTATTAAGCTCAATGAATTAGTGGCTCATGGTATTATTTTATGATGTTATAGGGTACCAAGAGGTGTTAGAAGACTCAAGGAAGATTGTGCAAAGTTTGGAAGGAATTGGAACGCTGCAAGGTAGTTAATGTCCCTTTATGTTCAATATTATCATACATTCTTTTCATGGTGTTTGTGAATATGCCATGTGTTTGGTTGAATGTTTTATGATGAATTTGCATTGTTGGATGGTTGTTTAAAGGATCTTGTGATCCTAGGATATCCATTTTACAAGGTGTTACCATACCAAAATTTTTATGAAATATGATGGCATAATTGTTCTATGGATTTTTAATGATGGTTTTATGAATGGATGATGATAATGCATCCATAATTGGACATAAATACTGAAATTCCATGAATTTCATCCCTTCCAAATGTCAACTTGTTTTAGGTGCAAGCTATGTGAGGAATCCAAGAAGTGCTAAGGAAGAGGAAGAAGAAATTTATAAATAATATGTTCTTACAAGTATTAATGTTCATTTTTTTATGATATGCATAAACTCATATGTAAAGGTTAGATAATGTATGTTGATGCTAGTATGTTCCTTAGCTCATCTTTTGATATTATGTATGAAATTAGAATAGTGAATGATGATGGAAAAATGCTTATGAAGCCTACGATGAGGATTGTGGCATAAATTATCCAAGATGACCAACATGAATTTGTACAGATGTGCTCTATTTGAAATAGAGCAGTTGGTAGGAATATTATATATGTTCTGAAAGTAGTCAAAAAAAGCTTTAGAAAAACATAAAGAACACTTAAATTGGATAAGTGTATAATTTATCATAAATTTTTGAAGTTAGGGTTTAGAATTGGACAATATTAGGAAAACTAAAACTTTCACTGAAGATACTGGATTTTTCAAAAGGCACCATAAAATTGTGTATAGATCCAAAAATTTAGTGATTTTTATTTTTCAAAAGCTTTAAGTCTTAGGAAATGAACACCGCTAGTTTGAAAGAATTTAGAGCTATAAACAAAGAGTTATATAATTTCTCCTAAAACTGTTCCAGTAGAAGTAGTGTTCTGACCCTCAATGGTTTAAGTCAATGCTATGCCCTATACAAGTTGTATAAATGTACAAGAAAAGTATGTCTAGAAAGCAGACATATAAGGTTTTGAATGACATATAGAATACATCAATTGGCTCATGGTAGAGTGAGATATTAATTTTTAAATTTAAAGCAATATCTTGGAAAAGAGAAATTGATCAATCTACAATAATTTTTGGAAGAATAAACTATATGAATTGACTTAGGAAATGTTCTGTGGCTTATTTTTTTCATATATAGAATGTTTTTAGATATTTTTAGAGACTTGAATCACTCTAATATGATTTTTGTAGAAATAGTTATGAATTTTTAAAATTTATCAGGTAAAATAGAAATAGCAATATGAATAGTATTCGATAAA
Organism: Adenanthera pavonina; assembly: GCA_026686845.1. NCBI lineage: Eukaryota > Viridiplantae > Streptophyta > Magnoliopsida > Fabales > Fabaceae > Adenanthera > Adenanthera pavonina. The sequence continues at coordinate 17,651,521 of JAIVEN010000018.1, forward strand.
TAAGAAAATTCTGTTTTTGATGTTTATGTGATCCAAGCTTCTAATCATGCATAATTGGACTTAGATGAAGTCTAAAATATAGGAATATGAGCCTAGAGTAAGCTGTGACATGACTACAATTTATTTCATTGTTAAATAGATTCAAAATCGCTAGAGATGCTTGGGATTCAGTTCAATAGGAAAAGCCCTGGGTGAGGAAGTTCAAGGCAACAAATTAGTAACATCGCCATTGATTGAGACTTGATGAAAAAGTTGTAATTAGCACAGGAGGAGGTAGCAGTGGTAGATAACTAGTGGGTTAGAGTGCATTAGAGGGCGCAAGTTTTGCCTTTAAGGTTCAGATTTCTTACATCTAAATCTCTCTTTTCATCTAGCCTTGCATGATTCGATTAGTTTAGTTTTCTTTAGCTATTACATTTGTATGGAGCAAAAATTTTCATTTGAGTTAGACTAGACAATTTATCCTATCTGTCATCATCTATTTTTCTCCATTTAATCTACTATGCAATCTTTCAGATTGTGGTTGATATATTATACACCTGACTAGACCAATGTGTCAATCTTCATTGTCATCATCGAACAATGTCTCCATATCTCCCTTTTCTTCATTTCTGTCTGTTTGGAATCCAAAAGCTGCCAGAACTCTTTCCTTAGCCTTCACCATTGTCAATGAAGAGATCCATTTGTTATAGTAAGTAAACATCTCTTTGTTTATTTCTTTCTACTATTGCCAATCAATTTAACTATTCTTCTTCCTTATAGATATATTTTGTTTAAGATGAGTGTGTCAACTTTGTAGAAATCTTGGTGATTATTACTGTAACTGTAGAGTGAAGGATAGAGGTGTTATTACAACATAAAATTTTTAATAACACTACTTGCCATAGAAAGAGAAAAGAGAGTTTATTCTACTAAGCTAGCAGCAAAGCAAGCCATGTGTAGGGCAATCATTTGTTAACATAACAATTCTTTGATAAAGGAATAATACAGATTTAATAGGAAACTATAGTAATAGTAATTTAGAAATTTCATTCTTCTAAATTTTGGCTATGCTTAAGTTAACAAATCAATTAGGATATGGTTCAACCGACATCAAGCTACATTGGCAGAAAGGTTCTTAGGCTCAATTCTCATTTGCTATGCCTTGATGGCAAGCATCTTCAATTGCAACGGATTCTAACTTGGCATTGGAGCAACCTATTTGCCTCCTTAATTCTGTTACCTAACAAATCAATATATAATATTTTAATGGACATTTCATGTTTTGTAATTTTCTTTTTTACTTGATATTTTTTATGCTTTTACTACATAGGCAAGTTGAAGAAGTATATTTGGTTTCAAGTGACAATGCAAAAGTAGATGTATTTCTTTTTATGGTTGTGAACTAGCAAAATCTTATCTTATTAGTATTAATATGCTATTGCAACAATAAATTGACTAGAAATAGCTTTGGAATCCATCTTTTCATGTTCTTGAAATAAATGAAGTCCTTTAAAATTGAAATTGGATATTGATTTTCCAAAAAATTGATTAATCAAGTTAAAAAAAAGTGAATTTCATTTTATAATGATTTTTTATCAAATATATCTATTTTTTGTTCAAAGTCTAGATAATCAGTATGAGTATTAAGAAGGATAGTGTGAATCTTATTTATCTAAATGTAGTTTTTGGTGTAAGTTTTATTGCTGATTGAGAATAAAAAACTTTTTTTGATTCATCCGCGATAGGGTCCATTCAAGAAAGGATCATATATTTTAGGTGAGTATTCTTTTTTAGTCTTAATAGGAAACTATAGTAATAGTAATTCAAAAATTTCATTCTTCTAAATTTTGGCTATGCTTAAGTTAACAAATCAATTAGGATTTGGTTCAACCAACATCAAGCTACATTAATAGAAAGGTTCTCAGGCTCAATTCTCATTTGCTATGCCTTGATGGCAAGCATATTCAATTGCAATGGATTCTAACTTAGCATTGGAGCAACCCATTTGCCTCCGTGATTCTATTACCTACATAATCAATATATAATATTTTAATGGATATTTCATGCTTTGTAATTTTCTTTTTTACTTGATTTTTTGTATGCTTTTACTACATAGACAAGTTGAAGAAGCATATTTGGTTTCAAGTGACAAAGCAAAAGCAGATGTATTTCTTTTTATGGTTGTGAACTAGCAAAATCTTATCTTATTAGTATTAATATCATTTTAAATGTAGATGTATTTATTTTTAGATCAATGGTCTATATGTTTGAAGGCAATTATAATTTTCTAATATTAAGGATACTCCAAAATTTGCATTGATCTTAATAAAAAAAATTAGGAGAGCCTCATCATTACTTGGAAGGTTTTTGCATTTATCTATAAAAATAGGGTTAATAATATGTCATAGTTGTTATGATAGAGTTTTGAATTATCTATGAAAAGAGGTTTTTCCTTCATTTCCCTCTATTGTGAATATTATTGAAGGCTTTACATTTTTACTCTGTATTATAAAATTTTGAAATTTTTTTATTATTCTAGAAGAGTTTTGCTTGCTCTAATGTAAAAAAGGTGAATGCTTTATTGGCTATTGATCTTGATATATCTCTTCTTTAGATCAATGGTCTATATGTGTGAATGCTCCAAAATTTTCATTTATATGGAAAAAATGTATTAGGAGAGCTTTATCATATCTTGGAAGGTTTTTTGTAACAACCCTCATTACATTGTCCCTAACTTGATCCCTAGCTCACTAAGAGTCTTTGGCATTATATGCAGTATCGGAGAATGTAGGATGGAGGAAGAATTAGTGGAGAAGAAAAGAGCTCCATACCATGGCGATAAGCAGGGCCAACATGGCCAGAGTGAGCTGCAGAGGGATATTTTGCTGACTGGACTTGGTGGTGCCATGGCGGAAGTCAAAAAATTTGTATAAGTCAAAAACATTTCAGTCAAATATGAAAGGAGAAAATGGAGGAGAATGAAGGGAACTCTACTAGGGTTCCTCCAATCTAGCCTTGGGAAGTAATTTTGGGACTATAGAAGCTTGATTCTTAATTGGTAAGTGGATATACTCTCTTCCTCTTTGTTTTTCTCTTCGATTTTGAGTTGATTTTCAAGGATTTGTGTGGGAGTCCATTCTGGTTGATTTTCACTAATTGAATGGTGCATAAAGGGATTATTGGAGTGTGATTTATTTGTTTGAGTTTTGGTTGGATTAGGATGGGTTTGAGCTATGCCCTAGGTTGAAATTTGGGAAAGGAAGTGGAAATTCGAAATGGTATGTGTGTATGTTGTTAGAACCCCAGGTTAAGCTTGGATGGCTAGATTGTGGATTGTAGTGTTATGGGAGTTATGTTAATTAAAGGTATTATGTTGTTATGGCGGTTGATTAGCTAATCGGAGGCATATAGTTCATGATTGGGTGCTCTGGAGGCTTGCCTAAGCCCCTGCGCGTGGTGTCAGTAATCCGAGGTAACTGAGTGTTTGTATATTTATATTATATGTTGATATATATATATATGCATGTCTTTGTTCATACCACGATATCGTTATGTATATATGTATGGCTTTCCCTACATATCATGGTATGCACACGGCTAGACAATATAGTATATGATGATGATGTACATATATTGATGTGAATGATGTGAATCATGATGATGATGAGCATGATTTTGTATATGTGCATACGTGATTGTGACACTCTCATACCATTGCATGCTAGCATGACCATGATGATGATTGTGATGATGATATACATATGTGCATGGTTCGAGGCATGTTAGCATGGCATACATCACCACCCATGAGCATAGTGAGATATAGTTGATTGGAGGTGGTGATAAGATGAGATACGATGATGTGATAAAAGATCCCTGCCACTAAATCCTCTCCTTGAGGGAGCCAGGTGGCAGTGGACTATGATATGATATAATGATGATATGATTTGTGATAGGATGGGATCCCTGTCACTAAATCCTCTCCTATAGCCATAGGAGAGCCCACTACAATGGACTGTATCTTCCCTAAATTACCACCAATTTGCGGTGGTCTAGGGGAAGAAGAGCTACGATCCAATCATTAGTGTGACATTTGGCCGGGTACACTAGTGTAAGGTGAGTTTGATGATGTCCCGAAATCAGTCTTCACCGACTAATAAGGGAATTACCTATTGAAATGTCGTATGATGATACCAGCTCGTGGTTCTAGCCGTGTTGAGTAAGACATGCACTGAGACATGCATTGAGGCATGCATCTCATGACATTGGCCTTACATTGCATCATTTGCATATCCATGTGGTATTGATGATATTATACATATGTGTGTGGTTATCCCCGATTACTGAGACATTGTCTCACACCCTCCTCCATGACTAACCTTTCAAGTGAAGACTCTGGTGTTAGTTTGGAGAAGATCAAGGAGTTAGCGGTATTTCCATCTTCGGGAATTTCAAGTATAATTAGTGGTTGTAATTTGGTTTATGTAATTCTGTACCAAGTAGGTTGTTATAGTCTGGTTTCCTGGAAGAGAGTCATAGGAGTACTATCTGTATGCTATATGATGATAAAATGATTGTGATGTCGAGGATTGGATGATATAAATGATTATGAGATGACATTGATGTTAATGGATGATATGCGAGATGTGGATAGGTGTCATGAATGGTTATTATGTGATAGGTATAGTGTCTATATGTGTATTAATGGTGTAGACCCCAGTATGGGTTACTATTGTTAGGAGTGTCTACGAGCTGGATCGGCCGCATGTGGGAGCCTAAAGGTGGTTTTGGGCCATGTATGCAAGTTTTGGGCATATAGCCTTTTATGTGGTTTTGGGGTACAAGGGGATCAGTTCTTGGAGGAGAGGTTTCTTCGGGGTAAAACCTCCTTAGACAAGTTAGTTAAGCCAAATAGGACCTAAGTGAATGGTCCCTGAGTGTCCATTTGCCTTTGGTGGCAATTGGAGATGATAGCTTGTGGGTTTTGGTCAAAAAGTGGCCAAAATAGTGTTAGGCATCCAGAATCTCCAAATGGAGTTGGATTTAAGTGAAATTGGTGTCCATGGTTAGATAATAACAAGAGTGACCTGTAGGAGTTGGAATCAGGTCAATCAGAGATTGGAGCAAGAAGTTATAAGTGTCAGAAGTTGGCCCCTCAAATCAGCAATTTGCTGATATGGTTTCTGATACTGAGGCCGTGGCGGTACTGTAGCAGGCCGTGGCTTCATCTTGTTCTAGAGCCTTTCAAGTGTTTTCCAGCCTTTCTGATGTTTTGGGATGTGAATTTATGGTGTTTTGGCTGTGTTTGGCTAGTAGTTGAAGAAATTGATCCAGATTGGAGGTTATGTTTGGTAGGGTGTTACATTTTTCATCCAACTGCGTGAACCGTGATGGTGCAAAAATAGCTTAATTATCATGAAACAAGGTTAACATGTAATTAATAGTAATACTTGCATTTGTCCCTGAAGAGATGCAATTAGAGTCAAAATATGGATATGGATTACATGAATTTGATAGCTTTATTTTCTTTTTCTGTTCTTTACTTTTTGTGATTTTGTTTAATCAATGCTATGAGGTCTTACTTCTTACAAATTGTTTCTCTTAACCTTTCAACTTTATTATTATAGGGACTATATCTTGGGTTCATCTTATTCTTTGACTAGTTAGCTTTGATGATTACTGGGTCAGAGGTATCAATTGGATTTGCATTTAGTTGTTGTCTTTTTCTATTGTTTTATTTTCTTGTTGTTTGTTATAGGAGAGTTTGATTATGTTGTTTTTGTCATTGTGATATTATTGTGGATTACTGCTTGCTTAATGTTCTGAATTCTCAATATGTAGGTAGTAATACCATCATTTGGTGAACCATAAAAATGCTACCAAGCATTCCAGTTACTACTTCAATATCCTTATGAGTATCCAACTAAGCAAGATTATTATAAAATTAAGAAAAATTATGAGTTAAACAAAAGATGACCATTCCCTTTATTTGTAGCTTTGAAGATATATCAACAAGCATGTCAGGTGTATTTTAACTTGTATCAGACCACCCATTTTCCTTTCCTTTATGTTTGTCTGTCTAATTAAATTGAAGACTACTAGTTTTAGTCCTTAGAAAATGTTTGTCTTATTATTTAAATCTTATTACCTAGATTTTTCTAAACTATGGTGTTACCATTTTAATCATGTAAATGTGAAGATATTCCACATATTTCATGGCTTTAGAAATTTTCAAAGTTATGGATTGATATGCTACTGATTTCATAATTTTAAAATATTTACCTATTTTAGTTTCAACACAATAACAATAGTGTGGAAAAAGTGTTCAATCTTTAATGGTTTGTTTCCCCTTATTTTGCAGGGACAATTTTATTTTCATTTTACACAATTTATCCTAGCCATAAGATGAATCTAATGGTGAAGTCAATGGACTTTTGAGCCACTATAGGGAAGGCACAAGAAGGGATTCATTTCCTTGTTTGGCAATTTAAGGCCCTATTCATCATAGAGAGTTTTCTTTATATACGGAATGAGGTTAGGCAATAGTGCTTTTCAAGCTCATGAATATGTTTGAAAGAGTAGTTTTCTTTTTAATTGGATTAGGTTGCATGACATAAAATGAGTTCAAAACTTGACCCTATGTCTGTCGTTTGCTTGGTTGGGTTGCAAAAACACTTAATTTTGTCGACATGTGACTTTTGTTGCTTTTTTTTCATATTAATAGATAATAGATTAATAGATAGACCTTTCCTTATTAGTGTGGGTTTATGTTTGGAGCTTTGGCTATAAGTGAGGGCTGCAAGGTTAATAGAGAGGGGGAAAACATAGGGGAACAAAGAAAGAAAAGTAAAGAGGAGGGAGTAAAGAGAAAAACTGAGAGGGAGATGCTTTTTGAAAGTGGATTTTTGGAACTTTAGCTAGCAAAAGCATCAAGGTAAGTTGTTTAGTTATCTTGATGATATGTTTTTGGTTTACTTATACTCTATATTATGTGTGGGTTGACTTCTTTTATGCTAGTAGTCAAATGATTGTCCTATTAGTTTAAACAGTTAAGGTATTTAAAACTTCAATTTAGACTTGCAAGCATGTGATTTATCAGTTTCTCATGTTTTTTATGCATGAGAAAAATGTTTGTGATACATATGACTACGATTCCAATCAAATAGTATATTTTTCCCTCAAATAGTATATTGCCATTCCCACCAACTAAATAGTTCATTCCTTATTCTCTTCTTCCTTAAGTGTTTTTGCTCTTGGTTTTTCTTTTGTTTCAACTTCCTCATTTGTTTATAGGTAGATCAATATCATTATTAGAATCAATATTTAACTAACTACATGTGATTTTCAAGAATGCGAGTTTATGATATCAATCTCAACTTGATATATACAAGGTTTTGAAGTTCAATGAATTATACTTATCATCTTATGTAAAGAATTTATGACAGCAAATTGGAATTATTAATATAGTATATGGCACTGAGGGTTAATATTTAAGGATAAAGAAATAATCAGTGCAAAAACTTAAAAAGTAACTTTATACCAATAAAATTATTTTTTGATCTATAAAAGTTAAAAAGGCAAAAAGAAAAGCAGATAGCACCATAAAAAAGAGCTTTTTAGAGACAAGATAATAATGTAATTCCAGACATAAGTTTATTTTATTCATGTATTAATAAAGTAAATTTACACTGCAAAAGGTAACTTTACTAGTCCAAGCATAGTAATAAAAATTGGACTAGACCAGCTGGTTCGATCGGTTCGACCGGGAACTTACCCCTGGTCCGGTCCGGTCGCAGATGGGAATTGGGGGATTTCAGAACCGGTACGAACTGGTAAAAATCGTTCAAAAATCGGTAAAAAACCGGGTTAAACCGGACCCAACTTTTTTTTATTTTTTAAATTTTTTTAAAATATTTTTTTAAAATAAAATAACATTATTTTGAGTACTAAGTAGCATTATTTTTAGTATAAATTTTTTTCTTTCTATATTATAATATGTTATATGTATTATTATGATACATAATGATTAATAATGATAAATTTACTTAACAAATAATATGAAAATAGAATATCAATTGATTATATTATTAAAAATATATTAATTTATTCACAACCGGTTCAACCCTGGTCCGACCACTGAACCTTGAATCGTTGCCTCATCTGGTTCAATGACAGGTCCAGTTTTTAATACCTTGAGTCCAAGTATAAAATTACTAACATAGGGTAATATTGGACTGAAAAAATTATGTAGTATTTTGAAGATAATTATCCCTCAATTAGATGCTACTTGTCAGGCCACAAATGACCAAAATGGTGTCTTCATAGTTAAGGAAAAGGAAAACTCAATTGTTAAGTTTTCTTAATTAATCAAGTGATTAACAAAAAGTAAGTGTGATTAATGGCATTATAAATACTCCCTCCTTGCTTCATTTAGCTGAAGCTTTTGGCAAGAGAAAGTGAGAGAGAAGTCTGCCACTTGAGGAAGGAGAAGGCAGCACCTGAAGAGCAAGGGAAAATAGAGGAAACATAGGGAAAAATTCCAAGAGAAATTGGTAAGAGTATTTCTTGTAACCTTCAAGCATGCTATCTTAGTTTCGTGGTTGTTTGGCTTAATTTTCATGAAGTTTCTCCCTTCTCCATCACTGTACAGTTTTAGCCTAAGTGTGTTTTGGGTGAGGAATGATGTTTTAAAACCATAAAATCATGATTAGGCATGAGATTTAGCAAGAGGAAGCAAACTAGGTGTGATTTGACTAAGTTTCAGAAAAACCCATTCCTTTTCCATTAGAGAGCCTTTCGGCCAAACCTAGAATTGTGCCTTAGAGTAGGAATTTCATTGTTTTGATGCCAAAAATGGATTCCCCATGGCTAAAAACCTTAAGAATAAGTATATGCGTCAAGGTGAAGCTTAAGATAAATGATTAGGAATTTTAGTTTATGTGAGCTATATATACTATGTTATGAAATCAGTGGTTTGAGCCATTGTTTAATGTTGATAAGGGCTTTAAGGAAGCTTAAGGAAGTTTTTGAATCATTGGAATCAAAGGGTATAGTCAAGAGGAATCAACAAAGATAGTAAAGTTCATTTATTACTTCATGTTCTTTCACTATCTTCATATGATATTTATGTGATATAAATGAGCTGCCACATTGTATATTGTGCTTTCTTTGACTAGTTTGGCTGTGATTGTATATTGTGCTTTCTTTGACTAGTTTGGCTGTAATATAAGGGGTTTCAATCCTCGAGATATTCATTTTCTAAGCCGTTATGTTGTTGAAATTTTTATGAGCAATGTGTTACTTTAATGTTCAAATGTGATTTATTTTTGAAATGAATATCATAATGCTTTGAATGCAACTTGCTACTGAGATTGTCCCAATCTCTTCCCCTCAAGTATCTCAAATTATAGGTTCAAAGAATGGCAAAACCTCTAAGATGGCAAATGGCAAGGAGAAGATGATTGATGATTAATATTGTTATTACCTTTTGTAACATCTTACTTTTAGCCTTATTTTCCATGTATTATACATCATTAGAGTCTAATTATACTTAATTAGGAGTTTGAATCAAAATGAATTAAAAACAAAATTTTCAATTTTTTGTGATACTATTCACTTGGCATTTTTCATTTTTCCCGGTGAATTTTAAAAATTCATAACTAATTATGAAAAAATTATCTTAGGGTGATTCAAGTCTCTAAAAATAACTAAAAACATTCCATACATGGGAAAAATAATAACCATAACAAATACTGGGCCAATTCATACAGTTTGTTCCTCCAGAAACTACTGTAGATTTGGTTAATTTCATTTTCCTAGGATTTTAGTCTTAACTTTAAAAATTCATATCTCCTTCTATCCTGATCCAAATCATACAAAATACATGTCATTTGAAATCCCTATATGTCTGCTTTTTAGACATGTTTTTCTTGTACATATTCTTCTTGTATAAGGCATGACATTAACTTGAATTATTAAGGGTCAATATACTACTTTTACTGAAATAGTTTTAATAAAACTTACATATCTCTCATTATATAACTCCAATCACTAAATTAGTGGAATCTTAAACCTGAAACATAGACCTTTCTATTCATATAAACCATTGAATTTTTGGATCTATGTACAATTTTATAATACCTTTTGAAATTTCCTATGTCTCTGATCTAAGCTTCCAGTTTTCCAACTTGTCCTGTTCTGAACTCTAATTTTGAAAATATATTATAAATTGTGTACTAATCCAAATTGAGTGTGTAATAACCCTCATGATAATTGTTTTGGCATTATGTGCAGAATTGGAGGAAATAAGGTCGGGGAAGATTCAAGTGGAGTCTGAAAGAGCTCCATGTTGCGGCGAGGAGCAGGGCTGCTATGGCGAAAGTTCATCCCAGTGGCATTTTTCGGCTGAAAAGCAGTGGAGCCACAGTGAGCTTATCTAGAGTTGTGGCGGAAGTCAAGATTTTCATTTAAATCTGAATCATTTCAGATGAACAGACAGAAAAGAAATGGAGGAGAACCGAGGAGTTGTGCTAGGATTCAAGTTTTTGGTCATTGAGGGTGATTTTCGAAACTCAAGAGCTTGGATTCATGTTGGTAAGTGATCTCTATCCTTCCCTCTCCATTTTCTTCAGTTTAAACTTGGGATTTTCAGTTATATATTGGGATCTTTGGTTTTGGCCGAATCCTACCGATTAAAATTGATGAAATGGGGTTAATGAAGTGTGATTTGGTGTGTATGTTGCTTGGGTGTGAGTTCTGAAGGGTTTATGTATGATTTAAGCTTAACCCTAGGTTGTTCTTGGTTGAGAGGATGTGGAATCTGAAATGTAAAGGATTGATTAGTCCCTAGGAGCTTTATGATGCATGAAAGTAGTGTTGGAACCTTGGGTTAGGCTAAAGTAGTTGAATTATGGAAATTTGATAATTGGATTGTATGTTAATTGAGGTATTATGATGTTGTTAAGGTTGTTGGTTAATTGGTGAAGGCAAGTCATGGGATTGACGTTGAAGAAAGCTTGTGGAAGCACGTGTGTGTGGTATTAAAAACCTGAGGTAACCAGATATTTGTATTGTTTGTATTGTATATGTATATTATGTTGGTATATATGTGTATATATGCATGTTTCTGTTCATACCATGATATGAATGTGTGTGTGTATAATTTGTCTTTATATCGTGGTATGCACATGGCTAGACTCATAGAATATGATGATTATGATGACTATAATGATTATGATGATGATTAGAGATGATGATATTGATGTGACATGATATGATACATGCATGACATTGTGACGTATAATGATGATGATTATATGATGATATGAGCATCACCACATGGCATTATGAGATTGTAATATATGGTGGATGAAGTGGTGATGACGATATGATATACGATGATATGAGACATGATGATATGATGTATGATTACGGTGGATAAGGATGGGATCCTTGCGGCTAAATCACCTCCTATAGCCAGGAGGGAAATGTGCACAGTGGACTGCACCTTCCCTAAATCATCGCCAATTCATGGTGGGAAAGGGGAAGGAGAGCCACAGTCCGAGCACTAGTGTAACCTTTGGCCGAGTTGCATTAGTGTAAGGTGAGTTTGGTGATATCCTGGAATCAGTCTTCACCGACTTTTGGAAAGGCATCACCTATACGAAATATCCTATTATGACGACAGCTCATGGTTTTAGCTGTGTGCGAGGGAGACATGCATTCATTTCACATTGCATTCATGAGAATTGTTGTATGAATTGTATATATGTGTGTGTGTGTGTGTGTGGTTGTTCTCAGTTACTTAGCTATTATCTCACACCCCTTTCTCATAAACTAACCCTTTCAAGTGAAGGTTCTAGCACTAGTCCAGAGAAGATAAGGGAGTAGCGTCGGATGTGGGAATATTAGGTCTATGTAGTTTATGTTTGTTTGGATATGTATCGTGTGCTAAGTAGGATAATATGGTTGTAATAGATATAAGAATACTGATGATTGCAATGATATGATTGTTGTTGGCATGTTATATGAATGTGGTTTCATGTCGTTTGTGGTACATGTATGGTTTTGGATGTTGAGGAGTCAGTATGTTAGGGTTTGTGAGCCCAAAGTTGGAATTAGGCCTTGTTGGTGTGTTTTAAGGCCTGTAACCCATTTTGTCAATTGGGGTTCAAAGGGATCAAATCTCAGAGGAGTGGTTCCTTTGAGGTGAAACCTCTTTGAACAAGTTGGTTAGGTGGTTTTGAACCTGTGTGAATGGTCCTGGATGGTCAATTTGCCTTTGGTGGCAAATAGGAGTTGTAAGTTGTGAGTTTTAGTCAGAAAGTGGCCAAAATGGTATTAGATGTCCAGAATCTCCATACGGAGATAGATTAAGGTAAGATTGGTGTTTATGGATAGTTTGGGACTAGATTGACTTGTAGGAGTTGGAATCAAGTCAATGAGAGGTCAGAGTATAAAGTTATGCGCGTTGGAAATTCGCCTCAGAAGTTGGATTTTTGCTGATTTGTATCAGCAGTGGGGCGCCGTGGCACTAGGAAGTTAGGTTATGGCGCCAATGAAGTCAGTGGCCATTCAGAAACATAGATGGGCTAGAGCCATGGCGGTATTGTAGCAGCCCCAGCCCCAGCCCCAACCCCAGCCCAATTTCTTGTGTTCTTTGGCTTTTCTTCCATGGCTTTGATGTTTGAAAGGTGTATTTGTGATGCTTGGGTTGTGTTTGGTTAGTTTCTTGAAGTTTTTGGTCAAGACAGGAGGTGTTTGAAAGTAAGGTGTTACAGAGTGATCTTTAGCTCTTTGCAAAGCTTATTCTGTCTACTTTATGAGCATATATAATACTCATACATCATCCCATGTTTGTAACTCATCCACTTTACCAAGGGTCAAAATAAGCTTTCTCATTCTTATACTTTGCAAATTAAACCCTTAACATACATATATCATCATTTATGGTTCCAAATCCATACTCAATATCAAGAGGGACTTAGAGGTACCTAATCATGCATAATTATATAGTTCACACCTCATACATAGATTAGTACATAATTTCATAACATAATATTATAACTTGTAAAAACCAAGTTATCCATCTTTATCTTCTTCACTCCTCTTGCACTCTCCTTGGCTTCTTTCATATCTTGACCCTAACACATCGGTAATTTGGAAGAAATGAGATTCATAGAATTTCAGTAGTAATTATCCAATTATGCGACCATATTATCATTCAAATCATAGAAACATCTTGAAATCATACATTAAATATTGTAAACATTTAATGTCATAATATTTCATAAAAATTTGATAGAGTTTAATTTTGAAAATTGGACATCTAGAGGTTATGAATCTCATCAAACAACTCAGTCAGTCAATACAAAGCATCACAAAACATTATTATACACATATGGCATAACGAAGAGTTTATGGAATTCAAGTTCAATAATAAAGAGCATAAGTAGGCATATTACTACCTTGTAGCCTTCCTTTGATTTCCAAACTTTGTGCACTCTTTTCTTAGTCTTTGACAACTTTCTTGAGCCTAATCACAACATTAACCAAGGTCATAAGCTACTGATTTAAGGAACTCAACTACAAAATACTCACCAAAACCCTAACTTTTCATCCTACTATCCATTTAATCTTCCTTCCAATACTTGTTCTTAAGGTTTTGAACCATGGGGAATCCATTTTTGACATCAAATTAATGAAATTCTAACTCTAAGATACCCTACTGCACAGGCTGAAACTGATTCATGTAGGAAGAAATGAGTTTTTCAATCACTTGCTTCAATATACACTTAGACCTGCTTCTCTTGCACAAACTCATGCTCCCTCTCCAATTTATGGAACAAAAATACTCTTACTCCCATCAATGATGCTTGGCCAAATTTAGATCAGTAAGAGGAGGAAGAGGAACTCAAGAAAACTAACTCAAACAACTACGAAAATAGGATAGAATTCACAAAGGATCAAAAGTTAGTAAGCTTACCTATTTTTCCTTCATTTTTCTTTCCTCCTTTTCTCTTCCACGAGCTCCATCTTCTCTCTTATGATTCAGAACTCTCTCTCTCTTTATCTTTCTCTAATGCTTGAGTCGTGTAAAACAAGGAGGGAGCAAGAAGGGATAATTATAAACCATTAACCAATCATTTCTTGCCATTTTTTTCTTCTCTTCTTTTTTTTTTTAATACTTCTTAAAGAAGTATTCACAAAAACTAATTAAATAATGGAATTTTTGTCACATGATCAGCTGGAGGTCACGTTTAAAATGGGAAGGGAAAGAGAGGCTAAGTCACTCAATTAACATGCTTTATTACCAAATTATCCTTGGATATTTTCTTGGACAAAAAGTTTTCCTTTTACTTTATTAAAGCTTTTCAATAAATCCCACTCATGTCCCAATCTGCTGAAACTCCCACCATTCAGGGAATTTTTTGCCCAAAAACTGCTTCACAAATTTTAATAGATCAAAATACCTCTTATCGATTAAATATTTTTCCCAAAATTGGCATTAAATTGGTATAGGATTATCCAAAAATTACTTTTGGACTAAAATCATTATTGTGACCCAAAATATATTTTAGCAACATCCTATCATTGTCCTTGAATCAGTGTTACCTTTTTCTGTAGTCTGAAATAACCTTTATTGGGTAAAATATTAATATTAAATTCTAATTACTCAATAAATATTATTTTGATCTTAATAAATTTTTTACTATATTCCATTGGTCTAGGCTTATCAAGAGCTTCATTTTGACTATAATTTTTTATATTTACAAAAATGCCCTTAACCCGAGGTAAAATTATAATTTTTAATTCTTTTGAGTCTTTTTTGTACTTTTCCCCAAGGGCTAAGGTGAAAGAAAATTTCCTTCTTTGGGGACCAAATTGCATATTTCTTGGGGAAAAATTACTATTATCTCATTTTTTCAGTTTAACTGGATAAATTGGTCATTTTGCTTTTTTCCGTTTCTTTTTATATCTTTCCATTTCCACTATTTCTCTGTACATTTTACGATATCAGAAAAACTTTGGATTAAAATGAAATTTCCACATTATACTTCTAATTTGGGTAATGATCGTTTTGTCCCTGAGCCGGGTCAGAAATGTAATTCCCATTCTTCTAGGTACTTTTTGGTAATTTTTCCTAAAGATCAATTTTTATTATTTCTTTTTCCATTATTCACAATAACTTTGAAATTAGTCTATTTCTCAACCTAGATCTCCAGACTATGTAATACTTATACCATTGCGCTCAACTCAGGATGAACTTCTATTCAAGTGGTATATTGTAACTTTTCGGTGAAAATTCTGGAATTAATTTTTGCTAAGAACCTTATGAAAAATTAATTCCAATTAAGAATTAAACATAACTTCTTTTAAAAATTAGATAAGAAATTAATTTCTTTTAAAGTCCAATTATATAATATTTTCATCTCGCTTCATTTCTCATTTTTTATTCATTTTATAACATTCCATAAAAATAGGGATATTACACCTTTGCTATTTGTGTTTATGTGATCTTGTGTAAAATCATAAATGAATTTGTAAAATGATGCCTTGCTACTATTATGCTATTTTAGGTCTCTTATATTGTTATGAATATGGTATGATCAGGAATGAACAGGTTTGGAGGATGAATGTAATATAAATATACACTTTTGCATTATAATGGCATTTTCTAGCCAATTTGGGCACCTGAAGATTTCATGGTCATTGTTTATTTGAAATGTGAAATATTATATAAGTGTTATATATTTTCGAAAACTAGACAGATAGGGATTTTCAAAATGCTAAAGAAATGTGAATTGGATATCTATGCAATTTGTTACGAATTTTTTATGATAGGCTAGAAAACCTAGAGCATGAATTTTGACCATTTGTATAGTGTATTTTTTAGCATTAAACTATATAAATTGGCACGGTCAAACATTAGATTCGTATTTTTTCCTTATAGAGCATATTTCTAGCTTCATGTAGATACTTGAATCACATTGATACGATTTTTTTTAGAATTAGTTATAATTTTTCAAATTTCATCTAGAAAATTTTGGAACTAAATGAACAGTAACTTCATTTTCTATGTTTTATCTAATATGGTTCTTATGATGATTCAAGCCTCTAACATGAGTTATTTGGACATTAAAAAAGCTATAATATTTGAGAAAATGTATAATGAAGTAAGGTGTTACATTTATCTTGGTTCAGTCTAATCTACTTGACCTATGTCCAGTCCTTAAGCTATTACTTGAGGTTTTCCACTATCAGCAAGAATTCAGTGGGTTTCTTACAATACCATAGTACAATGCTTGTACTATGTTTTAAGAATACTAAAAATCTCTCTCAACACTATTATAAGTGTTTTCCAAATCCCTTTGTGAATTCCCTCACAAAGAATCTTTCTTCCAAATGAAGAAAAGATTTTATGCAGAAGTGAATACTCTCTAAGATAGAGTAGATATAAAAGTTATGGCACAATAAATGTGGTGTGTAGGTGAAAAAGCTTTGACTAAGAAATTTAGCAAAGTTTTTGTAATATCAGACTTAAATTCATTACTCACAACTTCAAATCAAGTTCTATTTATATATTTGTGACTTAAGTAGTTGTTAGACATAAGATCTAGCTATTAGAGACATTAACCAATAGTTACTTTGCAAAAATAGTCGTTCACAAACTCCATTGAATGTGTCTGCACACCAAAATTCAAATTTTGGAGCTTCAACATATAAGTTTCGCAGAGACAAAAAGTTAAGGACTTTAACATTGAACTTCAAAATTCATTTATTACAATGTAACATTCGAATTTCGAGTTTGCTAAAGATATCCCACGTTAATTCATATGAATTTTCATATTGGAAGTGTGTTTGAAGAGTTTGAACAGTTGTCTCAAGTTTTTGCATAACACTTCGAAATTAGAATTTTAGAAGCTGAAATTCGTCTATCAGAGGCATGTTCAACATGGTAAAAAAATTCTTCTTTATGAAGTTCGAGTGTTGAACTGTAAAGTACGTCTGTCAGAGACATGCTCTAATGAGACTCACAAGTTCTGATTTCAAAATTCGCACATTGAAGTCTAAAGTTCATCTGTTAAAGGAAGTGACTTTGAACTTACTTTGAGCTTTACCAATATTTAAATTTTAACTAAGTTTTATGCGAATTTAACACACTTTCACTAACAATGCTTTGCCTAAAATTCAAATTTCAGAACTAAAATTCATCTATTAGGCCCTGTTTGGTTGGGGTTTTTTCAGGGGGAGGGGAAGGGGAAGGAAGGGGAGGGGAGCCCCTTGTTTGGATTTGTTTTTTGGAGGGGATTTAATTCCCCCCAATCCCCTCCCCCATCTCTTTTTCATTCCCCTGCAATTTGGGATTTTTTGGAGGGGATTGAGTTTTATTACTCAATCCCTTCCAATCCCCTCCAATCCCTTCCTAAACCAAACAAGATTTTATTAAAATCCCTCCAATCCTCTCCCCTCGAATTCCACCAAACAAAGGAATTTTAAAATCTCTCCAATCCCCTCCATTAAAATCCCTCCCCTCCCTTCCTTTCGGTTGAACCAAACAGACCCTTAGAGATAAAACCTGTGCAATTTCGAATTTTACTAAGCAAACTGCAAATTTTGCACAAAATAAACATGAATCAAAAACCAAAATTCGTCTGTTAACCAATATTTCTCAATTCTAATATATGCTAACATTAGATAATTTTGAAATAACACGTTTAATAAGTAAGATTCAAAGTTTTTTATTTAGTGTATTTAGTGAGAAATCCTAAAAACTCAATCTTCACTTGTTCTTCATTAGATTTCTTTACTTTATTCTTTCATACTCTCTTGATATTTTTCTTCAAAACTCTAGTTTTTTAGAATCATCAAAACTTCTGATTCAACAAATTAGATCCAAAAACAATTTTTTACAGAACAAAAATTAAAATAAGGATTTATTATGTTACTTGGCTAACAATTTCAAAGGGTTCATTTTGTTTGCTTGGCATTCAACAAAATTGGAAAGCTATGTTCAATAGAATTTCTTAAACATAGTGGACTACTTGCTAGTATGATGTTGATATGCAAACACAACATTAATATATTCCTATGATATTGTAAATAGTGTAACAATGGCTGACAATAGATATATCAGTTCTTTAGAAAAATTTCTCTCATTCTATCCTTTTTTTCTCTACTTAACATGATATATGAACACATGTATTACAGGCCTAGAACCTTTACCCTAGAACAAGACTACCTTGTAGGCCAATCATCATCTAGCAATAGGGTTGGATATTGTTCTTTGGTGGTTTGGTAGTATTTTTCCATTTGTGGTAATTTGTTGAGTGTTAGAGTTATTATTGGAGGTAAAGGCTAAGTGTGAAAAATCCCTTTTCAAAGTTTTTCTACATCCCCTCTGTATCCTCTAACAAACAATACTTTATAGAGAAAATACAACAGAGGTTCTGAGCTCTACATATTATAGACAATTTTGGGCTTGAAAATATATATATTAAAAAAATTTCTTTATATCATATTAGACATATACAACACATAAATTGTTATTTTTTCCTGAGAATTAGTAATTGTCAATGGATAAACAAAATGGGTCACATGAACTCTTTATATTGATTCACTCATTCCTCAGATATTGAGGAGCATTATGTGAATAAAATATCTTATAACAAACTAATTATAACACAAATTGTTAAATTTATATATTTATTTATGCTATGTTTGGTCGAAAAAAATTGATTTAAAGTTAGGGAAAATGAGAGAGAATATTGTAACACCTTACTTCCAAACACCTCCTGTCTTAACCAAAAACTTCAAAAGCCCAACCAAACACAACCCTAACATCTCAACACGACTTCCCAAAATTTCAGAGTAGCGGAAACAAAACAAACAACACTAGAAGCTGGGCTGGGGCTGTGGTCACTACAATACTGCTGCGGCTCTAGCCTATCCTAGAAACTCACTCTCTACTGTCTCCACTGGCGCCGCGGCGAAGGCAAGCCGCGGTGCCCCCTGTTGGTTTTCTATACCAACAAATTTCATACTCTATGGTGAACTTCCGATGTGCATAACTTTATGCTCCGATCTCCGATTGACTTAATTCCAACTCCTACAGGTCAATCTAAACCCAATCTATTCGTAGACATCAATTTCACATCTGTATGGAGATTTTGGATACCTGACACTGTTTTGGCTACTTTTTTACCAAAACTCACAACTTACAACTCCCATTTGCCACCAAAGGCAATTTGACCATTCGGGACCACTCACACAGGTCCTAAACCACTTAACCAATTTGTTCAAAGAAGTTTCACCTCAAAGGAACCACTCTTTTGAGATTTGACCCCTTGAATCCCAAATGACACAATGGGCTACTTGCCCCAAAACACACCAACCAAGCCCAAATCCACCTATGGGCTCACATATACCAAAACTCCATACACATAGCACATACAACCTAATTCCACATACATAACATACTAATAACATCATATCCATTACAACAACAATATCAATATCACCACTTAGTTACAAACCATCTATCTTACTTGCTACAAAGTATATATCCAATTAAACATACACTACCGAAAGGGCTTGTGTTGGTTTGTGGGGACAGTCGTCAATCCCGAATAGCGGCCGGACGTTACAAGTGGCATCTAAATTAATGACAAGAGAGGAAAAATTAATTAGATAACAATTATGTGAAGAAATTAGGTGTATGGTGGAGAAAAGAGGTGATGTAGTGCAATTTTGACCCTTGAATCAAAAGTTAATCCAATGGATAGAGTTGCTTCTTGTTGTCTATAAATAGGCTCTTCCTCCCCTCCATTATTCATACCAAAAAATGAAAATCCATCATATATTAGTGAGAGAGTGAGTTATAGAGAGAAGGAGGAGAAGGGGAAAGGAAAATTTGCAAGTTTAAGGTAATATCTTTTCCTTTTCTTGCATTTTATTTCTAAATGGTTGTTTAGATCTTATATTTCTATGATTGATAGGTAGAAAACATGTTTATGTTATGAATATGATGATGATGTTGGATCAAAATGGTAAAAGAATGATGAACATGCTATAAATTTTGCATGAATAAGCATGAACATGTGAAGAACATGATGAATATACTAAAAGATACCTTTTGATCCTAAATGTTACCATGCCAAAGTGAAATTATGTTTCTTGCAACTATTTCTAAATATTATGCTAAGAATGAGATTATGATGTTATTGGGATTTTCATAAATCTCACTCCACCAAATATCTAACCATGATTAGATCCAAATCATGTGAAAGGTAAGGAGATAAAGGAGGATCTATGAAGAAATGTTTAGAAATAGGAAGGATATTTTGGATGCTTATGTAATATCAAGTCTAATGACATTTTATGTTACAATTATGTAAATTACTTGTGACTCATAGATGATGAATAAAAGTCTATTTTGGATCAATTTTACATGTGTTATGTAACTACTATTGCAAGTATGACATTATGGAATTTTATGGAATGAAATTTGAAAAAATTAGGATATAAATTGTAAGTAAATTCACGAAATTTACTGTAGCAATTTGCCCAATGAAATTTCAAATAAATATTTTTCCCTCATAAAGTATTTTAGGAGATGAATTTAGCAATTTGAATCACCCTTAAATAATTTTTCTAAAATTAGTTATGATTTTTCAAAGTTCAGTCAAATTATTATATTTACCAAATGAATAGTGACTTTTGGTAAATTTTTAGAATTTTTCGAATTTGGCTCAATTTGCTTCCAAATGCATCTAATTGGAATCCAAACCACCAAAGATGAATAATAAAGGATTCCTAAGGTTAAGGTTTGACAATAGACATAAAAAAGGGTGAAGAGGTTATTTTTGGGGTCAAGGAAATAAATTACAAAAATAACATTTTTGTCCATGGAAAAAGAATTATTTGTACTTAGCCCCTAGAAATAATTATGAAAAATGACCCGAAAGATTGGATATTTACATTTTTACCTGACCTAGGGCTAATTTTGTAATTATTAAAAAATTATGTCAAGATGGACCTCTTGGCATACTAGATCCAATGGAATAGTGTATTGAGTTCAAAGGGATCAATTTAAAAGAAATTTGATTGTAAAATGCAGGAGAAATTATACTACAAAAGCAAAACTACAGTGGCCCCACAAAAGTTGAAAAAGTAAAAGAAAAAGTATGTGGACTCCACATAAATGTTTGTTGACACAGGATATTAAAGTAAACATAAATCTAAATATACTTTAATTCTGTATCCATAAAGGAATAAAATACTGCAAAAGAAACTTTATTGGTCTAGGTATAAAATAACCCACACGAGATATATCTGGACTAAGAAAAATATGCAGTATTTTGGAGATAATATCCCCTAAAGTATCATCCAAAATAGCAGCACATGGGGAATTGCATTATTTAATTATTAAATGGGAAAACTTAATGGTTAGGACATGAATAAACTCAACCAAAGTTGAGTTAATTGATCATGGTTGGTCATTTTATTTAATCTCCCTCCATTTGGCTGAGTAGCACACTTGAGAAAGAGAGAGAGGGCTGGATAGCCAAGGGAAGAGGGAGTCACGTGAAGAATAAGAAGGAGAAAGAGGAAGAAGAAAAGAGAAGAAAATAGGTAAGTTTCTAACTTGTGATTTCCATGACTTCTAGTTTAGTTTTCAAGTGAATTGATCTAGTTTCTTTGAATCTTGGTCTCCTTTCCTCTAAGTACTAATTTTAGCCATGACCAAAGAAGAGAGGGAAGTGAGCTTTCATGCAAGAATCATGGTAGAAATCATGATCTAGTTGAGAAAACAAGATTCTGCAAAGATTTGAGATGAATTGCATGAAAATCATTTCTTCCTTCCTTATAGATAGTTTTTGACCAGTTTAGTCAAAAGAGTTAGAGTGAGAATTTCTTAATTGTGTTACCAAAAATGGATTCCTCATGGTGGAAAACCTTAAGAACAAGTATTGTTTTCATAAAAGAGGCAAAGAATAACTATATGAGTTTTAAGGTTCCAATGAGATTTTATGGAGCACTTGTCACACCTTAATTTAGGCTCATATTTCCATATTTTAGACCTTATTTAAGTCTATTTAAACATGATTAGAAGTTTCAATCAAATAAAAACTAAAAACAGAATTTTCAATAATTTGGGTACTGTTTCATTTTACAGACAAAGCCTTGAAAATTCATAATTAAATCTACAAAAATTATATTAGAGTGATTCAAGTCTCTAAAATACCCAAAAATATTCTCTACATAGAAAAAATATGCAACAAAATAATTACTATGTCAATTCATGCAGTTTATTCTTCCAAAAATCACTGTAGATTTGGTCAGTTTCATTTTCCTAGGATTTTAGTCTTAAATTGAAAAATTCATATCTCACTCTACCCTAAGCCAATTCATAAATTTTTTATGTCATTCGAAATCCTTGTATGTCTACTTTCTAGAAATGGTTTTTCTTGTACATTTATTCAACTTGTACATGGTATGACATTAACTTAAACCATTAATGGTCATAATACTACTTATACAGGAACAGTTATGGGAGAAATTACATAACTCCTTCTTTGTAGCTCCAAATGCTTTCAAACTAGTGGCATTCATTTACTAAGACTTAGATATTTCCATAAATAGAAATTACTGAATTTTTAGAGATATGCATGATTTTATAGTGCCATTTGAAAAATCCAATATCTTCAATAAAATTTCCAGTTTTCCTAATACCATCCAGTTCTAAACCCTAAATTCAAAAATTCATTATAAATCGTGTACTTGGCCAAAAAGGGTTATCTTGAGCTCTTTGGAAAGATTATTTCATCTACTTTCAAAGCATATACAATACTTATATATAATACTCTATTTTGAATAGAGTGCCTAAGCTCTAATCACGGTTGGTCATCTTGAACAAATTAATGCCATATCTTACATAAAAAACTTCATAATTAATATACATAATCATTCATTACTTCAAATTCATTCCATACATGATAGGTTACTCATAATAACATATTCAAAACTTCACATTAACTCAGCCCTCACATATAAACTTATACATGTTATTGATGCATAATATCAAAACTTGCATAGTTATATTGTTCATCATCGCGTGACCCTAACATATTTGTCATTTTGGAGAGGGATGTGATTTGAAGAATTCGAATAGTTATACCCAATAATGCATTTATATTATCATATTATTTCATAAAATCATCAATGAAAATCATAAAATCATATTATGTCATACAATTCCATAAAAATTTTGGTATGGTAACACTTTGTAAAATGGACATCCTAGGGTTATAAAAACCTTTCAAACAATCAGCCAACAGTGCAAATTCATCACAAATCATTCAATCACGTAGATGGCATAATCATATAATCATTTAATCAAAGCGTGATAACATTAAATATAAAAGGGAAAATACTTCCTTGAAACCTTCTTACGTTCCAATGATCTTCAAACTTTGTGGACACCTCCTTTGGCCTCTCAATACTTCCTTGAAACCTATTGCATCACAAAATAATATCATAAGTCATTGATTACATAAACTCAATAATAAAGTGTTCTCTTAAACCTTAGATTTTCACTTTGCCATCTATTGGCATTTTCTTGTACATCACACTCATTCCTACCTATTTTGGACCAAAGGAATCCGTTTTTATGGTCAAAAGTTTAAAATTCCATTTCTATATGAAACCCTAATTCAGTCAAAAACTACAAGAAAATATGACAATAGTTTTGCTTCTTGGATCTTAAAACAACTTGTACATCCTTACTTCCTAGGCCATTTCTAAGCTTTTCCATGGATTAATTTCATCATAGCTGAACTTTCTCTCTCCACAGTCACCATGGCTAAACCTTAAAGTGAGAGAAAAGAGGAAAATACTCCATGGAAATACTCTTAAACACCAAAGTACACAAGCTAATAGTCATAGAACTTTACCTTGAATACTTGAGACCTTGGCCTTTGCTTCTTGCTCGTCTTCTTCTCAATTTTTGTTTGTGCTCTCTCACTCTCTAACCCTCTGTTTCAGATGTGTATTATGTGAAGAAGGAGGCATAACTAAGGCTTAAGGGGAAAGATATCAAATGCCAAAATAAATCAAGGTTAATTTTAACTAAACTTGGTTAACTTTATATAAAGCTTTTAAGATAATTCCTCCTTTGTCCCAAGCTGCTGATCAGATACGATTCATCCTCATTTTTTGTCAAAAATTGCTTTAATAATTTTTATAGGCCAATATACCATTTACTGATTAAATTTACGTATACCAATTGAATATTTTTGTCAAAATTGCCATTAAATTAGTATAAGATTATCCAAAAATTAATTTTGGTTCAAAAATTATTATTTGGACCCAAAATATATTTTACCAAGGCCCAATTATTGTTCTTGCATCAGTATTACCTTTTTCTGCAATTTAAAATAATCTTTATGGAGTAAAATATTAATAATAACACTTTAATACCTAATAAATATTATATTGATCTCATTAAATTCCAAAAAGTACTCCATTGAGTTTAACTCATCAAGAGCTTCATTTTAATTATAATTTTTCATATTTACCAAAAATCTTAATTCGAGATAAATTTATAAGTTTTGAACTTTTGGGTCATTAGATGTAATTTACCTAAAATTATTTTGACTTTCTTTCCCACATGTATTTCCTTCTTTGAGGAATAAATTGCAAAGTATTTTCATTTCGTGAGGTAAAATTACTATTTTCTAATTTGTCGGTCTATTCTGGAAAAATAATCATTTTGCCCTTTTCCATTTCTTTATTTGTCTTTCCATTTTCATTGTTTCTATATATATATATATATTATAATATTCACATTTTCACTTGGGATTTAAATGAAATTTTCATATTTTATTTCTAATTTGGGAAATGGGCCCTTAAACTGGATAAAAACATAATTACCTATCCTTCTAGGCACTTTCTGATAATTTTCCCAAAGACTAATTTTTTTGTTATTTTTTTTGCACTATTCACAATAACTTTTGTAATACCTTACTTCCAAACACCTCCTATCTTGACCAAAAAACTTTAAAAGTCCAACCAAATACAACCCAAACATCTCAACACGACTTCCCAAAACTTCATAGCAGCGGAAACAAACCAAACAACACCAGCAGATGGGCTGGGGCTGCGGTAGCCACAATACCACCGTGGCTCCCGCTCATCCTAGAAAATCACTCGCTACTGTCTCAACTAACGCTGTGGTGCCCCCTGCTAGTTTTCTATACCAGCAAATTTCATACTTCGGGGCGAACTTCCAATGTACATAACTTTATGCTTCGACCTTCGATTGATCTGATTCTAACTCCTACAAGTCAATCTAGTCCCAATCTATCCATAGACATCAATTTCACTTCAATCTATCTCCGTATGTAAATTTTGGACAACTGATATTGTTTTGACCACTTTTTGACCAAAACTCATAACTTACAACTCCCATTTGCCACCAAAGACAATTTGACCATTCAGGACCACTCATATAGGTCCTAAACCACTTAACCAACTTGTTCAAAGAAGTTTCACCTCAAAGGAACCACTCCTTTGAGATTTAACCCCCTTAAACCCCAAATGACACAATGGGCTAATTGCCCCAAAACATACCAACTAGGCCCAAATCCACCTATGGGCTCACATATACCACAACTCCACGTACACAGTACATACGACTCAATTTCACATACATAACATACCAACAACATCATATCCATTACAACAACAATATCAACATCATGAGGGTTGTTACAACTTTCAAATTGGTCTATCTCTCAATCTATACCTCTCAGCGATGTAATATTTATATTATTGCGGTTAGCTCGAGATGAACTTCCATTCGAGTGGCATATATGCATACCTTCCAGGGTAAATTCTGAAATTAGTTTTTGCTTTGGACTTTATGAAAAATTATTTCTAATTAAGGACCAAACATAACTTCTTCTAAAAACAATATGGGAAATTAATTCTTTCTAGAGACTAAGCAACTTCTCCATCTCACTTCCTTTCCCATCTTTTCATGTATCTTATGGCATTCTGTAAAAATAGGGATATTACAGTACCACCATAAATCATTGGTCTAAGCTAGTGTTTGGTGATGATTTAGGATTTGGAGAATCCTAAGAAAACTAGTGGATGCATTGGAATCAAGTTGAAAAGCAAAGGAAAGCACCCAAGGTAACAAAGTTTATTTTCTTGCACTTTATTATCTTGTTATTTTTTTAAAATGCTTTATGATGTGCCATATTGGTTTTTTGATGAATGATTATTGTTTTGGTTGCCTAAATGTGAGGGCTTTGCGCCCGAGATGCCTATTTTCTAAGCCTGTTATACTGAATTTTTATAAACAATATGGGATACTATGACTTAATATGGTTTTATGATGTCTCTATGAATTACATGATAATATTATGTGTGAAATATGACTTGCTACTGAGATTCCATAATCTCACAACTCCAAATGCTAACCATGCTAGGGCAAGGACATGAAAGAATTCAAGGAAAAAGCAAGAAGAATGAAGAAGATAATGATGCATAACTTATTTAAGAAAGTTATGGCATTTTATTGTGTAATTTTGAATAAAATTGTATGTAAATTCATGAGGATATGTATCATTGTAGTTATGTTATTTTAGGCCTCTCATGATGTTATCAATAGATTTTGAGCAAGTTTGAACCATGTATGTTTATATGGTAACAGTTTTGAAGTTTGAAATGCAAATTTGTCCAAGATGACTAACAGTGATTAGAACAAGGGTACCTTATTTGAAACAGAGCACTCAATGTAAGTGTTATAGTTCTGAAAGTAGATAGTCTAAGCTTTCTAAAGAGCTAAAGGGCACTTAACTTGGCTATATATACAATTTATGGTGAATTTTTAAAGATAAGGTTCAAAATTAGACAGTGTTGGAAATTGCAAGCTTTTACCTTAATTTCGACTTATTTTGAAAGGTAGTATAAGATCGTATAAATCTCCAAAAATTTAGTGGTTTATATATATAAAAAGATGTACGTTTTAAGTTTAATATGTAACTATTTTTAATGTAATTGGAGCTATATAATGAGAGTTATATATATTTTCCTAAAATTTGTTCCAGTAGAAGTTATATTTGATCATTAATGGTTTAAGATGATGTAACAAGTTGAATAAATATACAAATAAATATAAATAGAAAATAGGCATCCAGAGCTATCCAATATAAAGAATGCACAAATGGGCTTTGAATAGAATGAGAAATGGATTTTTAAATTTAAGTCCCAAATTTTGGAAAAATGTGAAATGACCATATAAATAGTGAATTTCATGCAAAATAATGATTAAAGTCCTATTTCATATTTTTTCATATAAAGAATGTTTTAAATTATTTTTAGAGAATTGAATTACCTATATACAATTTTTCTAGAATTAGTCAAGAATTTTCAAAATTTAGTCTGAAAAATAGAGTGACCAAATAAACAGTAATCAAAGATTTAAAATTTTTCTCTTTTGGTCCCTTATGTGATTCAATCTTCTAAACATAATTAAATGGACTTAAGTAAGGTCCAATACATGGGAAATATGGTCTAAGATTAATAACATTATAATTCCAATTTTTTAATTAAATTAAAATATCTTATATACAAATATATATATATATATTAGCGTTTTTCCTATAATTGAATCATATAGCTAGATATCTATTATATATACATATGTTAATATATAAATATATACATATATATCCATATCTGTTGAATTAAGAGTTTTGATGATTCCAAGGCAACAATCAAGAGCTCGGATTGAAGATATCAAAGGAGATCAAAGTGTTTCAAGTGAAGAATTTTTGAGTGATAGCTGTTAGATCTTCTGTAGGATCTTTTGTTATGTTTTAATGTGGGTAAAAGATTTCGCTTTGAAGAAAATATGTTTTCAAACCTTTATTTTATGATAAATCTTTACTTATTTGAAAAACACCCACAAACAGATGAAGTTTGAGAAGTTTAAACTGAACTGTCATATGGAAATTCGAACTTTGCCTTTGGAAATTCGAATTTCGAGCTAAAACTGAACAAGTCTGAAGAGATGTCTCTCTGTCAGACGAATTTTGGTTTCCCAAAATTTGAATTTTCATATAAGTCTAAAAGAAGCCTTTTGTGACAGACGAACTTCAAGTTTTCAAAATTCGAATTTCAGATAAAATGCAGTTTGAGAAAACCAAAGAAATTCGTCTGAAATAATGATAAAGTTCATCTGAAATCAAGATGAAATTGAGTTTCAAAAATACTATCTGACAGACGAACTTTGGCTTTCCAACATTCGAATTTTCATATAAGTCTGAAAGAAGCTTCTTTGAAACAGACGAACTTTGAGTCTTCAAAATTCGAATTTCAGACAAAACACAACTTATGAAAATGAAAGAAACTCGTCTGAAACAATGTTGAAGTTCATCTGAGATCAAGAATAATTTAAGTTTCAAAACTGCTTTCTGTCAGACGAACTTTGAACATTAAAATTTGAATTTCAGAAGCTAAGGTTGTGAGTCTGTTGGAATGAAATGTTGACATACGAATGACAGAATTTTTGTAACTTCGAATGTTGAGGTTAGTCTGAAAAGATTCTCTCTGACAGACGAACTTCACTCTTTCAACATTTGAATTTCGAAGAAAGTGAAACACTGTGCCTTCTGAACGTACAAGGAACAGACGAATTTTGGGCTTCCAAAATTCGAATTTCGAGGGCACTGTAGAAAATTAAAAACACTGTTCATACTCAACTGAAAAACTTTCTTCTTGAAAATTCGTATGTCACATTGTGAAAATATTTTGTAAGTTTCAAAATTCGGATTTCACTTCATGAACAGACGAACTTCGTATTTTTACGTTGGAAGCTTTAACCTTCGGTTCCTTCAAAATTCGTCTGTTGACCAACCAAAATTCGAATTTCAGTATATCAGAAGCATTAAATGCGGTTGGTTAACGGATAGTTTTTCTGAGTAACCGTTGGATAACTTCCCCAACGGATAGATTAAGTCTCTAACGGACATTTGAGACCTAAATCTATAAATATAACATCATTTGAAGTTGTGGGTAACAAATCAAACTTGTATATACCGAATTTCTGCCAAATCTTCTTCTCAAGAACTTTTACCCTCTAACTTCAGTATCTGTACTTTAATCTTCATATCTTCTCTATTCAAGAGAGTTATATCTTTGTAAATAATCTACTCTTCATCTGGAAGATAGATTTACTTGTGAGGGGAATCACAAGGGGATTGGGAAGCACATTGTAGAAGTGCTTAGAGAGATTGAGAAAGCTCCAGAAAACAGAGCATACTCGTTGTACTGAGGCATTAGCAAGAAGCCCGTTGAATTCTTGCTGTATAGTAGAAAAATCTCAAGAGGTGTCTTGGGGACTGGACGTAGGTCAAGTGGATAGACCGAACCAGGATAAATCACTGAGTGTTCTTCTTTCTATTATTACTTTTCAGTTTACTCTGTTTATACATTGCTTTATTACGCTTTACTCTCTTCACCCATTTGACTTTGTGCAGAAAAATTCAATCTTCCTAATTCACCCCCCTCTTGGGAAGTCAGCCTTGCTAACAAGTGGTATCAGAGCCCGGATTCCCATTCAAAGGATCTCACAGTCCGAGAATTAAGATGGCTGGCTTTGGAGAAAGCATACTTCCTGAAGGGAACAACACTAATAGACCACCAGGCTTCAGTGGAGAATATTATGGGTACTGGAAGATGAGGATGCAAATTTACCTCCAATCAATTGACCTTGATATCTGGTCAGTCATTGAGAAAGGAGACTTCATCCCAATGACTCTAACTGAAGATGGAAGACACAAAGAGAAGCTAGAAGCAGAATGGAATGAGGAAGACAGAAGAAGAGTCTTGCTAAATTTCAAAGCAAAGCATTGTTTAGTCAGTGCCCTGAACCAGGACGAATTCTACAGAGTCTCACAATGCTCCATGCAAAAGGGATGTGGGACACTCTACAGATTGCACATGAGGGAACAACTGGGGTCAGGGAGAACAGACTAAACACATGCATTAGAGAGTATGAAAGCTTCAGAATGACTGAAGGAGAAACTGTAAAGGAACTGCAAAAGAGATTCACTCTCATCGTGAATCAATTGAAGAGCCTGGGAAAAGAATACACTCAATCTGAAAAAGTAAGGAAAATAATCAGAGCTCTTCCTCTGGAATGGCAGCCCAAGGTGACAGCAATAGAGGAAGCCAGAGGAGAATCAATGGCCTCTGTCACAGCTCTCTTCGGCAGCCTTGAGGAGTATGAAGGAAAAATCAAAGCTCTCAAGGAAGCTGGGCTGGACAGAAAGAAGAAAGGCCTTGCCCTCAAAGCTGCTGATGAAAAGGAAGAAGAATCTGACAAAGGAGATGAGCTGGATGAGGAAACTCTGGCTATGATGGTCAGAAAATTCGGAAGATTCTACAGCAAGAAGAAGAACAAGAGATTCTTTAAGAAAGGAGCAACTAGTGAAAGCAAGAAAGAGGCAAAAGAGCCTGTGACTTGCTATGAATGCAAGAAGCAAGGACACATCAAATGGGATTGTCCTCAATTCCTCAAAAAGCAAGAAAAAGAAAAGAAAGTTGCTGACAAAGGGAAGAAGAAGAAAGCCTACATCTCATCGATATGGGGCAACAGCTCAGATGAGGAAGAAGAAGATGAAGATGAGATTGCCAACATTTGTCTGATGGCACTTGCTTTTGAAGAAGTCGAACCCTCTGTTGAATCAAGAGTTTTGATGATTCTAAACCAACACTCAAGAGTTTGGATTGAAGATATCAAAGGAGATCAAAGCTGTTTCAAGTGAAGATTTTATGAGTATTTGCTGTTAGATCTTTTGTAGAGTCTTAGTTTTTGCTATGATTGGGTAAAAGATTTTGATTTGAAGAAAAGATGTTTTCAAACTTTGATTTTATGTTAAATCTTGAAACATTTGGAAAACACCCACAAACAGACGAAGGTTGAAAGTTTAAATTGAACTGTCAAGTTTGAAGTTCGAACTTTGCCTTTGGACATTTGAATTTCGAGCTAAAACTGAATAAGTCTGAAGAGATGACTCTCTGTCAGACGAATTTTGGTTGTTCAAAATTCGAATTTTCATCTAGTCAGAAAGAAGCCTTTCTGGTAACAGACGAACTTTACACTCTCAAAATTCGAATTTCAAGTAAAATGAAGTTTGTAAAAACCAAAGAAATTCGTCTGAAACTATGATAAAATGCATCTGAAATCAAAATCAAATTGAGTTTGATAAATGCTCTCTGACAGACGAATTTTGAACTTCCAACATTCAAATTTTCATATAAGTCTGAAAGAAGCTTCTTTGCAACAGACGAACTTTGAGTCTTCAAAATTCGAATTTCAGACAAAAAAAACTTGAGAAAATAGAAGAAATTCATCTGAAAGTTTGATAAAGTTCATCTGAGATCAAGAATGATTTAAGTCTCAAAACTGCTTTCTGATAGACGAACTTTGAACATTAAAATTCGAATTTCAGAAGCTAAGTTCTTGAGTCTGTTAAAGTAAAATATTGACATACGAATGATGAGAACTTGCAACATTCGAATGATGAAATTAGTCTGAAAAGAGTCTCTCTGACAGACGAATTTCACCCTTTCAAAAATCGAATTTCGAAGAAAGTAATCTACTGTGCCTCTTTAAACGTTCAAGGGACAGACGAATTTTGGGGTTTCAAAATTTGAATTTCGAAGGCACTGTAGAAAATTAAAAACACTGTTCACACTTAACCGAAAAACTTTCTTCTTGAAAATTCGTATGTCACATTGTGAAAATGTTTTGTAAGCTTCAAAATTCGAATTTCACTTCATGGACAGACGAACTTCGTGCTGTAACGTTGGAAGCTTTAATCTCCGGTTCCTTCGAAATTCGTCTGTTGACCAACCAAAATTCGAATTTCAGTATGTCAGAAACATTAAATGCGATTGGTAAATGGATAGTTTTTCAGAGTAACTGTTGGATAACTTCCCCAACGGATAGATTTAGTCTCTAATGGATATTTGAGACCTAAATTTATAAATACAACATCATTTGAAGTTGTGGATAACGAATCAAACTAGTTAATACCGAATTTCTGCTGAATCTTTTTCTTAAAAGCTTTTACCCTCTCAACTTCATTATCTGTACTTTAACCTTCATATCTACTCTATTCAAGAGAGTTATATCTTTGTAAACAATCTACTCTTCATATGGAAGATAGATTTACTTGTGAGGGAAATTCACAAGGAGATTGGAAAGCACATAGAGAAAGTGCTTAGAGAGTTTGAGAGAGCTCAGAAATAGAGCATACTCGTGTACTGTGGCATTAGCAAGAAGCCCGTTGAAATTCTTGCTGTATAGTAGATAAATCTCAGGAGTTGTCTTGGGGACTAGACGTAGGTCAAGTGGATAGACCGAACCAGGATAAATCACTGAGTCTTCCTCTCCTTATCCTTACTTATCAGCTTACACTATTTTACTCGTTGTTTTCATTACACTGTGATATCTTCACCCACTTCACTTTGTGCAGAAAAATTTCAATCTTCCCAATTCACCCCCCCTCTTGGGAAGTCAGCCTTGCTAACACCCTCGTGCAGCAGTGATCAGGAAGAAGAGGTATATGAATCTGAACCTTCCTATTCTGAACTACTGGATGCATTTCATGAGCTTCATGATGAGTTCATTAAAGTTGCTAAAGAACTAAAACTAGCAAAGAAAAAGATTAGTAAGCTAGAATCTCAGAGCAACTTTTCTGAAACCATATCTGTACCTGCTGCTGAATCTGTTTGTTGTACTTCATGCATTAAACTAAAGCAAACTAATGACTACTTAGTAAAAAGCATGTCTAGGCTCACTAAAGGTAAAGATATGTTGTTTGCCTTGATGGGGAGCTAAAGAATATCACAAGGAAAAGCTGGTCTTGGCTATGATCCATGTGCTGTCAAAGAAAAGATTAAGAAGGAAAACCAGAATACGTATATGAGACATTTTGTGCATGCTGAGAGCAACAGAAAGAAAGATCACATGTCATCTCACATTGAAACATATAATCAACCAAAGCATGCAAGACAAAAGTATTATTTGCATTGTTTTCTTCCTGCTTCTCAATCTAGCAGTCCCTTCACTACTTGTCATTTCTGTAACAAAAAGGGACATATTTCCAGTTCTTGTGCCTTGAAGAAAAATGGATGTGACAGGAAAGTTGAATGGGTTCCCAAAGTTGCATCTGCATCTAGGGAAAAATCTACTGACCGAAAAGGACCCAAGCAAATTTGGGTACCTAAAAGGAAAACATAAATATTGTTTTGCAGGTCTGTCTCAAAGCTAAGAAGAGCAACAAATAGTATATAGATAGTGCCTGCTCAAGTCACATGACTGGTGATAAGGAGAAGTTCATCACCTTTAGAGACAAGAAAGGAGGAAAGGTGACCTTTGGAGGTGATTAATATGGCAAAGTTGTTGGTATTGGTATTGTGGGCAAAAATCTGGAAACATCCATTGAAGAGGTGCTGTTTGTGATTGGCCTCAACCACAATTTGCTGAGCGTGAGTCAGACCTGTGATAAAGAAAATTGGGTGCTGTTTGACTCAAAGTTTTGCCTGGTCATCAGAAAAAGTGATCACAAAGTAATCCTCAAAGCTCAAAGGGATGGTAACTGTTATACTATTGATCTTGATGAACTTCCTTCGTTGGATTCTGTATGTTTAATTAGTCAGGATAATGATAGCTGGTTATGGCATAGGAGATTAGCTCATGTTAACATGAATCAATTGTCTAAACTGGTTAAAAATGAGCTAGTAACTGGCTTGCCAAAAATATCTTTTGAAAAGGACAAAGAATGTGATGCATGCATAAGAGGGAAACAAATTAAATCATCTTTTAAATCTAAAAATGTAGTTACCACAACTAGACCACTTGAATTGCTGCATATGGACTTAATTGGACCATCTAGGGTAAAAAGTCTCGGTGGTAATCTATATGTGCTTGTAATTGTTGATGATTATTCTAGATTCACTTGGACATTATTTCTCTCCTTTAAAAGTGATACCTTTGATGCATTTGTAACCTTAGCTAAGAAAGTGCAAAATAAGAAAGGTATTTCTATTGTGTCCATCAGGTCAGACCATGGAGGAGAATTTGAGAATACATACTTCCTGGAGTACTGCAATGAGCATGGAATTGACCATAACTTCTCAGCTCCAAGGACCCCTTAACAGAATGGGGTAGTAGAAAGGAAGAACATAACTATTGGAGAGATGGCCAGAGCTATGCTAAATAAGAAGGAACTCTCTCAAGTGTTTTGGGCTGATGCAGTGAATACAGCAAGTTACATCATAAACCGAGCCTACATCAGACCAATCCTCGGGAAGACTCCATACGAGCTGTACAAGGGAAGAAAGTCAAATCTGTCCCATCTCCATGTATTCGGATGCAAATGCTTCGTTCACAACAATGGGAAAGAAAATCTGGGTAAGTTTGATGCCAAATCCGATGAAGGTATATTTCTGGGCTATTCTAGTAGGAGTAAGGCATATAGAGTTTATAATAAAAGATCAAATGTGGTAGAAGAATCCGTACATGTGGTTTTCGTTGAAAATGAAACTGTTTCAAAACATGTTACCAATGAGGATGATCTTGCTTTCAATTTTGAAAAACTGGGCATTTCTGATAAAAGTAAAACTGAATCTCCAAAGATATCTGAATCTGTTAACTTAGACGAAGATATCCAGGAGAAAGAGTTTGATGAAGAAAATAATGAAGACACATCTCAAGAACTCCCTAGAGCTTGGAGATATCAAAGGAATCATCCTGTTGATCAAGTGATAGGAGATGTTCAAGAGAAAGTCAAAACCAGAAAACAATTAAGGGACAAAATGCTAAACTGTGCTTTCATTTCACAAATGGAACCCAAATGTGTTGAAGAAGCCTTAACTGATGATTACTGGATTTTAGCAATGCAAGATGAACTAAATCAGTTTGAAAGAAATTAGGTTTGGGATTTAGTGCCTAGGCCCAAAAATCATCCTGTCATTGGCACCAAATGGGTTTTCAGAAATAAACTTGATGAATCAGGAACAATAATAAGAAATAAAGCTAGATTGGTTGCTAAAGGGTATAATCAGGAAGAAGGTATTGATTTTGAAGAAACCTTTGCACCAGTAGCTAGATTAGAAGCTATAAGAATACTGCTAGCATATGCATGCATGAAAAATATTTTATTGTATCAAATGGATGTGAAGAGTGCCTTTCTAAATGGATATATCATGGAAGAGGTTTATGTAGATCAACCTCCAAGTTTTGAGGATTCTACAAAACCAAACCATGTTTATAAACTGAAGAAAGCTCTTTATGGTTTAAAACAAGCCCCTAGAGCATGGTATGAGAGATTAAGTAATTTTCTAACTAAAAAGGAGTTTAATAGAGGCAAAGTAGATACAACTTTATTTACTAAGAAAGAAAATGAAGATTTACTCATTGTCCAAATCTATGTTGATGATACCATATTCGGTGCTACTAATGAGTCTCTTTGCAAGAAATTTTTTGAGTTAATGCAGGGAGAATTCGAAATGTCCATGATGGGTGAACTCAATTTCTTCCTTGGACTGCAAATTAGACAGCTTATGATGGTATCTTTCTCAGTCAATCCAAGTATCTAAAGGAGCTGCTAAAGAAGTTTGGAATGCAGAATGCCAAGCCAATGGGAACACCTATGGCTACTACAACCAAACTGGACATGGATGAGAATGGAAAGATATTTGACATTACTCAGTACAGAAGCATGATTGGATCCCTGCTGTACTTAACTGCCAGTAGACCTGACATTATGTTCAGTGTCTGTATGTGTGCAAGGTTCCAATCATGTCCCAAAGAGACCCATGCAACAGCTGTGAAAAGAATTTTCAGATATCTTATTGGAACATCACAGATGGGTCTTTGGTATCCAAAAGGCAATGGAGAAGATCTCAAATGATACACTGATGCTGATTTTACAGGATCCAAAGCTGACGGAAAAAGCACAAGTGGAACTTGTCTATTTCTTGGAGGATCCCTGGTTTCATGGTTCAGCAAAAAGCAAAACAGTGTGGTCCTATCTACTACAGAAGCTGAGTATGTTGCAGCTAGAAGCTGTTGTGCCCAAGTCATCTAGATGAAGCAGCAGCTTGAGGATCTTGAGGTTAAAATGAAAGAGATAACAATCATGTGTGACAACCAAAGTGCCATAAATATCACCAAGAATCCTGTCATGCATTCAAGGAGAAAACATATTGAAGTTAGGCACCACTTCATTAGGGATCACGTTCTGAAAGGAGAAGTTAGATTGGAGTACATCCCAACAGAAGATCAAGTTGCTGACATACTTATAAAACCTCTATCAGAAGACAAACATTGCAAAATTAGGAGAGAATTGGGTATGGTAAATCCCAATGAACTGTAAGTTATTCCTGTACAATCTTGATTTCATAATTTTCATTCTTAAAATTAATTCTAACTTTTGCATCAGAGCATGTGTAATGTAAGTTGCAGGTGCTCCTCACAAGATTAAATGGCAATAAACTTGAAGATTGGAGCACACCAGAATGGAACAACCAGAAAGAGAAGTAAATGACAAAAATCCTAAGTTCTGGATCCATTCTGTAAGTTTTTAATGATGATATTAGTACTTTGAATGTTGTTAGATGTATTTTACTTCATAAACTGTGTTTTTGAACTGGTCAACATGGTCAACATTCAAATTTTAGTTGACCAACAGACGAACTTCGACCTGTTATGCTTTGGAACAGTTCTCGGTGATTTTCTGTTGAACTTTGAAAGTTCGAATTTCCAAAAACAAAAATTTCAAAGTTATGTTTGTCCATCACTGTTATACAAATTATCACTTCTTAACATACGAATGTTGGACAACCTTTACAAAAGTTGAAAAATTCGAATTTTCAGTTTAAAATTCGTCTGTTGAATCATGTTCTTCATGTTAAATGATTGAAAGATGAAGTTATGCAAGCTTAATTCGTCTATAGGTTGGTGTTTTGGTTGTTGACTGCTGTTTTCTCTTCAAACATTCGAACTTTGTTTGAACAAAATTCGTCTGTTGTGCTTGTATTGCTTGATCCAAGCCACTGTTAGACGAACTTTCAGAAGAAAATTCGTCTGTCAATAAGCTTTGCTGAATGGTTTAACTTGTAACTGCCCGAAGTTCAAATTTTGACCTCTCAAAATTCGTCTGTCAGACGGTTACTTACGTTAAACCCGACGGTTTTCCAAAGAACAGACGCAACCCTATTCTTAACTCCTCTGAGTCTGTTCCAATCCTCTCATCAATTCTCTTAAATCCTGCCTAAAAACCGTCATTTTCCACCGATTAATTTTCCTTTTGCTTCATTTAAATCCATTCTAAGCCTCATTCTGCAACATTCATCCGAAGAAATGGCAAGAGTTAAAAATCCTGAAGCTGGGAAAGCTGGAGCTCGGCCAAAGAGAGCGGTGAAATCACAATATGCTTCGAAGGAAGGAGAAAAATCTAAGAGAAAAGCCGAACCCAGTAAGGCAACACCTTCTAAACGCCAAAAGACTACATCCAAAGCAGAATCTCAGAAAGCTGGACCCTCCTCTTCAAAAGGTGCAGAACCTTCGGTTCCTGTTCCTACTGATGCTGCTGTTGCTTCCTCTGCTTCCTTCAGTACAGAATATGGAGAGTACGAGCTTACCACACTGCCTCTCTGGAGCACTCCACAAATTCAAGAGGAATACTCCACCAAGTTTTCCAACAAGAAGGTAATCAAGCCGCATTGTGTAAACTTGGAAGAGTTTTTAGTCTCTAACAACTTTGATGCTGGGATATGGTTGTTGAGATACAAGAATCTGTTGGAAGTATTAGAGAGATATGATGATGAGGTAGTGAAGTCATGGTATGCCTCATTAAAATACCACAGCAAGAAGAAGAAGTGGGCAGTTAATCTAAGGTTTAGGACCATTTGGCTTGCAGATGAGACATTCAATGAGGTGCTGGAGATCCCTGGGCAAGATGGACTCAGGATTGATGTTACTGCCTCTGGGTACATGGATGAGGCAGATACTGCTGAT
This sequence comes from Adenanthera pavonina, assembly GCA_026686845.1. NCBI lineage: Eukaryota > Viridiplantae > Streptophyta > Magnoliopsida > Fabales > Fabaceae > Adenanthera > Adenanthera pavonina. The sequence goes on from JAIVEN010000018.1 coordinate 17,689,610, forward strand.
GAAGAAGGTGGCCCCTTCCTGAACTACAAGGAAAGTATGATTCTGAGAACTTTATTCAGAAGGGGGGAGAATTTTCCATCAATAAACATATTGAAGCCCACAGACCTCAGTGTTCAAGTGAGGATCCTGCACTACATAGTGTCCAGGATCATATTCAACAAAGGAGGCAGCTTTAATTTGATAACAAGGGCAGAGGCACATGTCATGCCTGCAATCATGCGTGGGAAACTGATTAATATGAGACACATCATCCTTCAACACATGATCAAGGCTAGGGATCAGAGGAAGGACTCCACACTTCCCTATGCTACTATCATCTCCAGAATTCTGCAGTATGCCAAAATTCAGCATATTGAGAAAGGGAAGGGCAAGCCCACTGAAATATTCAAGGAGGAAGAACTGCAGAGGATGGGCATTGAAAAAGATGAAGGAAGATGGGTTGGAAAGGGAGCAGGGAAATCTAAAGATTTGTTCTTTGTTGCTGATGCCTCCCTACAACAATGAGGCACCTCTGAAGTTCTTGACAGAGTTGTACCTCAGCCTTCTCAGCCAATTCCATCTCCCTCCAGGCCTACTCACCCTCCTTCCACTCCCTCTTCACAGGCCAAGCCAACCAAGATCACTGAGTTGTATGACAGTTTGTCTACACTCATTCTCAGCATCCGGGATGAGTAAAATGCCAAATTTGCTCATCTGCAAGATCAGATCCATCAGTTGGCTGTGAACATGAAGGTGGTGGCTGATGCTTATGAAGATATCAGAAGTGCAATCCCTGCCACATCAGCTCCACCTCAGTCTGGTGTCTCTGTGCCTGTCCAATCTCCAACTCCTGAGCCTCCAAGCCCATTCGAGATTGCCTCCTCTGACCATGATGATGATATAGATGGTACTAGTGCAATGAGGACACCTAGTCCTGGTCCACCCTTAGATTATGGACTGGAAGAAGAAGGGCTTCAAGAATCAAACCTTCCTGAGCCTATGCAAGAAGATGCTCAGGATTCAATCCTGTCCACTCAAGAGACTGAGCAAGTTGAAAGACTGGTTGCAGCCATTTCAACCTCTTCAATGCAGGAAGGTGCAGGAAATGAAGAGACGAGCATTGTGCCTGTTGTTGATTATGAGGCCATTGCACACAATGCCTTACTGCAAGCTTAGAGGAGAAGGCTTGAAGAAATGTTTCCTACTGCTGAACCAACTTCTCTTTCTCTTGCTGCCTATGGACTTTCAGAGGAACAAAGAGCTCAGTTGGCTCTTTCAAGACAGGTAATGCAGGAGTTACTTGAGGTCTCTAATGATGATGAAGAACCTAGTCCTGAGCCTCCTGCACCAGTAGAACCAGAAATTCCTTTTGCTCCTGTTCCACTTCGTGCTATTCCTGTCTCTCAGATCCCTCCTCCTGCTGATTTTGTTGGCCTTCCTGCTGATGCCAAAAAGGGGGAGAAGACGAAGCAAACTGGGACTAAGCAAGCTAGAAAATCTGCTGAGCCATCTGGGAAAGGAAAGACGTACAGCAAGAAGACCAAGCCAAAGAAGAAATGATTGAAGACTTGTTTAAATCTTAGGCTTGAGTCCTCTTGTAGTGCTTTGTGTTTTTGTTTCTGTTTCTATTTGCTTTTTGTATTTTGGATTAGACTCTGATTAATTTGGTTTTTGTATTGCAACATTTGATTAAATGAATGAATTTCTTGGTTGCAATGTGGTGTGCTTATTACTCATTAAATATCTTCACTTAATCTGCTGTATATGATATCTGTTGAAATATAATACATATGTTGAGGGGGAGCTTGTGAAAGCAAACCCAAGTACTAATCCAGTTTGCAAGTTATTTTGTCATCATCAAAAAGGGGGAGAATGTTGAATTAAGAGTTTTGATGATTCCAAGGCAACAATCAAGAGCTCGGATTGAAGATATCAAAGGAGATCAAAGTGTTTCAAGTGAAGAATTTTTGAGTAATAGCTGTTAGATCTTCTGTAGGATCTTTTGTTATGTTTTAATGTGGGTAAAAGATTTTGATTTGAAGAAAATATGTTTTCAAACCTTGATTTTATGATAAATCTTTACTTATTTGAAAAACATCCACAAACAGACGAAGTTTGAGAAGTTTAAACTGAACTGTCATATGGAAATTCGAACTTTGCCTTTAGAAATTCGAATTTCGAGCTAAAACTGAACAAGTCTGAAGAGATGTCTCTCTGTCAGACGAATTTTGGTTTCCCAAAATTTGAATTTTCATATAAGTCTAAAAGAAGCCTTTTGTGACAGACGAACTTCAAGTTTTCAAAATTCGAATTTCAGATAAAATGCAGTTTGAGAAAACCAAAGAAATTCGTCTGAAATAATGATAAAGTTCATCTGAAATCAAGATGAAATTGAGTTTCAAAAATACTATCTGACAGACGAACTTTGGCTTTCCAACATTCGAATTTTCATATAAGCCTGAAAGAAGCTTCTTTGAAACAGACGAACTTTGAGTCTTCAAAATTCGAATTTCAGACAAAACACAACTTATGAAAATGAAAGAAACTCGTCTGAAACAATGTTGAAGTTCATCTGAGATCAAGAATAATTTAAGTTTCAAAACTGCTTTCTGTCAGATGAACTTTGAACATTAAAATTCGAATTTCAGAAGCTAAGGTTGTGAGTCTGTTGGAATCAAATGTTGACATACGAATGACAGAATTTTTGTAACTTCGAATGTTGAGGTTAGTCTGAAAAGATTCTCTCTGACAGACGAACTTCACTCTTTCAACATTTGAATTTCGAAGAAAGTGAAACACTGTGCCTTCTGAACGTACAAGGAACAGACGAATTTTGGGCTTCCAAAATTCGAATTTCGAGGGCACTGTAGAAAATTAAAAACACTGTTCATACTCAACTGAAAAACTTTCTTCTTGAAAATTCGTATGTCACATTGTGAAAATATTTTGTAAGTTTCAAAATTCGGATTTCACTTCATGAACAGACGAACTTCGTATTTTTACGTTGGAAGCTTTAACCTTCGGTTCCTTCGAAATTCGTCTGTTGACCAACCAAAATTCGAATTTCAGTATGTCAGAAGCATTAAATACGGTTGGTTAACGGATAGTTTTTCAGAGTAACCGTTGGATAACTTCCCCAACGGATAGATTAAGTCTCTAACGGACATTTGAGACCTAAATCTATAAATATAACATCATTTGAAGTTATGGGTAACAAATCAAACTTGTATATACCGAATTTCTGCCAAATCTTCTTCTCAAGAACTTTTACCCTCTAACTTCAGTATCTGTACTTTAATCTTCATATCTTCTCTATTCAAGAGAGTTATATCTTTGTAAACAATCTACTCTTCATCTGGAAGATAGATTTACTTGTGAGGGGAATCACAAGGGGATTGGGAAGCACATTGTAGAAGTGCTTAGAGAGATTGAGAAAGCTCCAGAAAACAGAGCATACTCGTTGTACTGAGGCATTAGCAAGAAGCCCGTTGAATTCTTGCTGTATAGTAGAAAAATCTCAAGAGGTGTCTTGGGGACTGGACGTAGGTCAAGTGGATAGACCGAACCAGGATAAATCACTGAGTGTTCTTCTCTCTATTATTACTTTTCAGTTTACTCTGTTTATACATTGCTTTATTACACTTTACTCTCTTCACCCATTTGACTTTGTGCAGAAAAATTTCAATCTTCCCAATTCACCCCCCTCTTGGGAAGTCAGCCTTGCTAACAATATCAACATGTCATTTATAAAAAAATAATCATACTTAAATACTAATCAAAATATTATAAAGATTAAGTAAAGTATCTCAAAAAATATTTGATTTTAGTAGTTATAACTATTACAAATATAATCATTCTAATTAAAATATCTTGAACAAAAAATCTCATTTCACTAGGTATAACAATGGATTTCACGAAGCTATGAGATAAATTTTTTGGCCATTATAAGTTATAGGTTGAAGAAGTTAAATAATTTAATTTATCACAGGTCATGGGTTGAATGAATCAACTGACTATAAGTCAACCAATTATACGGAATAACGGATTAACCTATTATAAATTATAGATTGAACAAGTTAAATAATTTAATTCATCATGGATCATAAGCTGAATGGGTCAATCAATTATAAATTACAAGTTGAATAGGCTAAAAATTTAATCCATTATGGTTACTGATATGGCCCTCTTGGTAGATGACTAAGCAAACCAGAAAATATAGCAGAAACGATTTCACGAACAAGAACAAGTTGATGATCACGTGCTAAAACCAAGGAAACTCGTTCCTAAGCTCTAATGATGACGCCCACTCGGTCGATCACTCCGGTTGGTAAGTCACGAGTTCTCAAGAGAACATAAATTCAGATAATCCTCACACAAGAGAATTGAAGGAAAATAATTCTTATTCAATTTGTTAAAAAAACGTAGGTCTAAATACATATAATTATAATGACCTTTAGAATCCTCTAGAATGATTAGTGGATCTCATAAAATAGGCAACTAATTATTCCTAAAGTTAAGGGACTCTAAATAATAGGAAATTACTTAAATTCTAAGACTAAATCTTGTGAGATTGTAAGAATCTCACTTATTTGGAAACTAAATCACTCTAGAATATTCCAACTTGCTAACCAAGTAAAAAACATTCTAGAAGACACTAGATAACACTAAATAAATATGAAAATTACTTTAAAAATGTCACTTTTTGAGAGCCACAAAGAAAGTGTCGTTTTTGACTTAAAAACATACCTAATTTATGATCTACTTGAGAGCCAAGTAGTCATAATAGACCTAAGACACTTAAAATACTAATTTGGGCCCTTAGAAATACAATTAGGAACCCAACAAAGACTCAAATAAATAATTAGGACAAAATAACTTGAAGCCCATTAAGAATTAAACATTAAATATTTGGGCTTAAGAGTAGCGTTATGGATCCTCAAGTGAGTTCTTCAATTGTGAGGTCATTAGAAGCTTGGTTCTCTTGGACTTGAACTTGTAAACAAATTACCATGCTTCTTACTCCATACGAAGACGCCATTATTGAGGGATTATTGGGCTTGGAAGACGTCTCTATCTCATCAAGGTAGAAACCTTCTTTATCTTGTAAGTCTTGGATAAGCCTATTCAATGCTTCATTCATAGCTTTGGTCCTTGCTTTTGTAATTGGTCCACCAATGTGTTTCAAAGGGTCTTTTGGAACATTACTTCTCCAAATATAAAGTTGGGCTTTACTTCCTTGATGGTCTCCATCAATTACACTTTGAATCGATGAACCTATTATAAATTATAAAATGAAGGAGTTAAATAATTTAATTTACCATCGGTCATAGAATTGAATATAAATTATGGGTTGAATAGGTTAACATGTTAATTGAACTTATGAACTTATTATAAATTACAGGTTGAATGAATTATATAATTTAATCCATCATGGGTCACGAGTCAACCGCTCAACCAATTGTAAATTACAAGCCAAACAAGTTAAATAATTTAATCTACTATAGGTCAGTTGTATGTTGTAGCATTCTCTGTGTACCAAAGAAGGTTTGAAGATATTAATTCTTAATGAGGAAGTCAAGCAAAAGATACAACCTCTAATGTTATGTATAGAAAAATAGTATTCAACAACTTATTTAATTAGGTTTTGTTATGTGCCCTATATATGTTATTGTTTATTTAATTTAATACTTATTCTTATTTGTTTAAGTTGGATTAAGTAATTTATTTTAATAATTAAATTTTTAAAATTTTTATGTAACATAATAATTCAACATGATGATTAGTTCTCTGTTAATTATAATCATGTATTCCCTATTGTCAATTTGAAAAATTAATGTAATATGATGATTAAGTATAAAGATTAATGTTATTATCTACTATATTTGACCACTTCTGATTTTAAATAGCACCCTGTGCATTGCATGGAATACATACTGGTTATAATTAAAATAACAAATATAATCATTCTAGTTAACATATTTTGGACGAAGCATCTCATTTTGCCAAGTATAACAGAGTATTTTTTGAAGCTATGAGAGAATTTGCTTTTGGTTTTGGACTTTCTGAACCTTTGAAAGACCTGCCACTACTTTTATATATTTGATAGTGATAGGAACGTAAGGAATCGAAAATAAGCCATGCAAATATGAAATGGTATGTTGAAATTCTACATTTATTTTCACAAATGAATCCACACATCAAAATTTGAAAATTAGTCGACAATAGTGGGATTTAATTAATAATATATTCAAAACATTTCCTAAATCAAATTTTGAATTCAAAGATGTATTCATTAATTTTATTATCTAAAATATCTAAATTTTAATATAATTTAGTTTTAAATTATTTTAAATTAAATTAAAATTTTATTTTGCTAGTTTTTTTTAGCATACCGTTGACTGACATATTATATGATATATAAATTTAAAATATAATCTTAAATTATAACTAGCTTTGATCAATTTTGAATTAGTATAATGGGAATTATGTTGATTTATATGGATATCATATTTTAATGAGTTAATTTAGCTCTGATTTATCAAAGCTATGAGAAAACTATTTTTAGGTTCAGACTTTTTCGAACCTCTAAAATAGCTGTCTTTTCAATTACTTTTATATATATAATAGATCAAGGGAATAAAATTAACTGTTCATGTGTGTGTAATCCTAAAATTGTTAACGTTGTTGTTTGTTTAATAATAATACTAATACTAAGAATAATAATAATGATGATGATAATAACCTTTCTTAGGTAGGAATAGGTATACAAAGATATTAGATAGGAGATTTGACATCTTCTAATTCGCGGCTGGTTCTTATACTGTTGTTGTATTTTGGTATAGCAGTTTTTGTATATGTTGTTTGCTCGGCTGATGTATGGTTTTTGAGCTTAATATTATTTTCCACCTTTCTTCAAAAATTAGTAATAATAATAATAGACTATCCATCTAATTGTTAACTCTAAACTCTTGTTATTAGCCTTGAGACTCATTGTTCAAGTTTAGAATTCTGTGAGGTCGAATCATTTGGCTCCCAATTTTCTAGCCAATCATTAAACCTCAGTTATCTGAATATGGGGCAAAAAAAATAAAGTAAAGAAAAAAAAACAAAAAAGCGCAAAGATAAGTTGAGACTATAACCTATGACCACTTTTAATTGTGGCAGTATCGATTACTAATTATGCTCCCTTAACTTGGTTGAGTTAGTTGAAACCTAACTGTACAATGTATACAAATTGGTTTCAATCAGTTTGTCCAAAAAAAAAAAGGTCTCAATACATGATGAAAATATTCCAATCATCTAGAGTTAATGGTTATATATATTGTGCTACGTTATTTCATGTAATTCTGACAATTTCACCGAATTTACGAGTATTTTGTAAGAGTGATTGAAGTTTCTCTTCACCTTATTAATAGCAAATTTGAAGGTGTTGAGTGACATGAACCGTTGTGATCAATGATTGAAGGTATGAAAGTGTTATGAAAGGTAGAAAAACAACGCAATATATAACGATGATGGAACCAAAGTGGACATCAGCCTCGTGAAGTTTTTTTTTTTTTTGGCATACAGCCTCGTGAAGTTGAAACCAAGTTTTTCCATTAGACTAATAAGTTAATCATTGAAATTAAATGAATTGTTATGATACATTTGGTTCGAGAAATTATTTCGTGGGAATAGGGATGGAAACAAAAACGAAGGGGAATGTACATGAAGATTGATGAAATGAGATCAAATATATTTGGTATGTCGTGTAAAAGAATGAATATTTGTATCTGGTTGGACAAAATTGCCCCTAATATAAAAATATATTAAATTATCTTTTATTAATTTTTTAATTATTAAAAAATCCTTTTTACATATATTCTAATAAATGTTTTAATTTCTTTAATTTTTATAAACATTTTAATTCCCATAATTTCCTTAATTTTACAAAAATATTTTATATTTATAAAATACTTCTTAATTTCATTACAAATTAATATTAATTCAAAAAGAAAGAAAGAACGAAAGAAATATCTGCTTCTCGTTCAAATATAAAGTTAGCCCTTCATCCACACAAACAAATGCATCATCGTCTGTCTTCAATTCATGACAAACTTTGCTGAAACAACCTCTGTCTATCATAAAGGTAAGATCAATGAGACGAAGGAATCAATCTCCTAGTCCTCCTAGTCAAAAGTTGAAGACAAGGCAAGATTACTCCATATATGAAAATTGCTAATGTTTTCCAGGTCATAAGGTAGTAGTAGTCAACAAATGGCATCAATTGTATGTCTCCATAGGTCTCTCTGCTTCTTTCCACAGTTCTTCATTAACTATTTGGTTTTTATTGCTGCATCATCTCCAATGGAAGACATAACTCAACAACATGCTAATAAGCACACAAGTTTACATATATCACCCTAATTTAAAAGACTGAATATTTGAAAAGGGACACAATCAAGTTAATTATCATGTCATTGTTCTTCAACTAGAATGGAAAAGGTATGATAACATAAAGGATTTGAAAAGAAACGCTCCAACAATTGTCTAGATCTTACTTCAGCCAAATTAGAAGCAGCCTACGCCTATGTTTGAGTACTATTTCACAAAACTATTGAAAGAAAATATAATCCAATTTAAGGATTAAAGAGAAGAGCATTCCCACTTCAACAAATTCTTAGAATCATGCAAACTGATAAAAAAAAAAAGCATCCACCAAACCAACAAAGAAGCACGTAGCAGTTTTAGTTGATTGGACTGCATCGTACTGCATCCAAGTTCTCCTAACAGCCATCCTATGCCTAAAATTATCAGCTGTAGAGAAAACACCGATTAGATCCAATGGCCTTTGAACATATATAGGTCTTCTGCATCATAACTAGCTCAGTCAGTAAATGAATTAAAAGCTACAAATATTTAGTCATCAAAATTCAAAGAAAAAAAACAAAAATGAAGTAAGAGCGAGTGGAAGTACTTCACGGAAAGCAAACCACGTTAAGTGCTTCCCATCAACTGTCATCTGGATTCCCCCTGATCCCACTCTAAAAGTTGCAACAAATGGATAACCTTGCTTAAAAGGAAACTACGTTTCTATTTTTTGACAGTTCATCAGCTGTTGAAAATTGCCTAGAAGTCCTAGCGATGGAAATTTTGTTTTTGTTCTTCCCTACAATCCTATTGCACTATTGCAACTCATCAACTGGATAAAGAAACAGCAATGACAAAAACAAAATGAGATGAAAAAATTAAAAAGTGGTTGTGAATTAGCACCTCATTGAATTGAGTGTCAAAAAGGAAAAGGTGATGTCAAACACAAAAAATCTGGACCATTACAAACCATGCAGACAAAAGCTTCAGCATTAAAGTTGACTAAAGAAGACCATGGAGAAGCAAACAATAAGATTCTTTAGCAATAAAAACTTTGATTTCATGATAGGTAGTTTGACTTAACCAAGAAGTTGAACCTATTCAAAATAAACGAGATTAATTTTTTCACCTTCCTTAATCTTTTCTGGAGTAGGGGTTGGACATCGCTCTTCTTCTCCTCAATTATGAGCTGCTGTCCAAGTGTTTTGGACAATATTAGGATCTTCAGTAATTTTATCACCATAAAGCTTGACATTATAGTGCAAAATAACAGGGGGATTGGGTTCCCTAGGAAGTGGTTCTCCAGTCAAGTTAATCTGAAAATTTCCAAGAAGACCATTTGGAATGCATTAATGGAAGAACCCTTTGTCAGGCCACAAGGAACTCACAATTTGGAATTAGTTGATGTGTGTATTTTATGCTAATAAAATACCCACATTAATGCTCCAAATTGTGTGAAAATATGGTTGCATTGGTCTATTCCAGATTTCACATTGTTGTTTCATGTCATTATAAGGTTCATTTGGAGATGCTTAAAGCAAAAATGTTACAAATCATCCATGTTGAAAAATTCTTATGCATGTAAGTATTTTTACCATAATTACCGCATATGAACTTTAATTGAGATGATTTAGGATGTGTTGAAAATCTAAAACATAAAGCTACAACTTTCATGTTTTGCATTTTTTTTTCCCCAAATTCCAATGTTATCATAATCAAAATTGAGCCAATAACATCCTACATCTCTTAGACCCAAACCTATAACAAGCATGCCGGGAGATAGCAAAAGAAGACAAAATAACATGGCAGGGCCTCAGTGTGGCCTTTATCGCCCTATGTTGTTCCCATCTCAGTTGCTCCCTCCATATTTTGAGGAGAGAAATAATAATAAAATAAAAATAATTAACTTTTAAGATTCTAACCAATACAAAATAAATGAGTGTATTTAAGTCATAATGTGAAGGATCTCACAAAAAAAAAAAGAATAAGAAAAGACATAATGTGAAGGACGTAGTTTGATTTTGACCAAAATGGCCCCACCTTTCACTAATACAAATTAAATGAGCATATTTAAGTCATTTCCTACACCGTAACAAATGCATTTTAATAAAATGACCTAAATAGCCCTGTATCTACTTTTCATTTTAGTGGAAAAGTGAGGGCAACAGTCTCCACATTTATTGATGAGAAAGAGAGAGAAAGAGAGGCACACAAATCCAAATATTGTAAGAGTTTATACAGGAAAGGGGCATTAATTAACAGCCAATAAGACATGATGTGAACCAAAACACCCCCATTTCTTCGCTAACACAAATGAGCATGTCAGAAGGACCAATTTTGCAATTTATTCTACTTAAAAACCAAACATAATTTCTTTAAGGACCATAAGAGATATTAATTCCAAAGGACCAAGTATGTGAAATTGCAATTTTGCCCCTGTAGTATTCACACAATACATCACATGTAGCATATTTTCCAATCATACTTTTACCATAAAATTTCTATGCATATCACAAAATAGCACTTAAGATATTGGGGATGTTACATTTTCCTTTCCCTTTAAATAAAATTTTGTCCTTGAAATTTGAAAACATACCTTATTTAAACAATTTTGGATATTTCTATCTCAACTCATTTTTCATTTCCCAAGTGGAGACTAACCTTTCTAGACCATTTTCTCTAGATGAACGCTTTTGTTCCTAAGCTACTTGACTCGATAAGCTGTGATCTTTTTGAATTTAACTTCATAAGGCAGATTATCTTGCAAAGTAATACATTCATATTCTATGTCATGCAATGGGTCTGGCTAATACCTTTTTAGTTGGGAAACATGGAAGACATTATGAGTTTGACTCATCTTTGGGGTAATGAAAACTTATATGCAACAGGTCCAACTTTGGAAAAATCTGAAATGGTCTTCGTTCACTAATCTGAACTTCTTAGTTCTAGTAATATGATTTCCAGCTTTAAATTCTAATGGCTTTCTTTTATTTTACTAAGAAATTTTCTATTTACTTGAAGCCACTTGTAACTTCTTTTACCATCTATCAATTCAAGATCCAACGTTTTATTTCCAAAGTTCTGTTAGCAAGGCTGACTTCCCAAGAGGGGGGGTGAATTGGGAAGATTGAAATTTTTCTGCACAAAGTCAAATGGGTGAAGAAAGTAAAGTGTAATAAAGCAATGTAAAAACAGAGTAAACTGAAAAGTAATAATAGAGAGAAGAACACTCAGTAATTTATCCTGGTTCGGTCTATCCTCTTGACCTACGTCCAGTCCTTAAGACACCTCTTGAGATTTTTCAACTATACAGCAAGAATTCAATGGGCTTCTTGCTAATGCCTCAGTACAACGAGTATGCTCTGTTTTCTGGAGCTTTCTCAATCTCTCTAAGCACTTCTACAATGTGCTTCCCAATCCCCTTGTGATTTCCCCTCACAGGTAAATCTTTCTTCCAGATGAAATGTAGATTGTTTACAAAGATATAACTCTCTTGAATGGAGTAGATATGAAGGTTAAAGTACAGATATTGAAGCTAAAGGGTAAAAGCTATTTGAGAAGATGATTTAGCAGAAATTCAGTATATACAAGTTTGATTCATTACCCATAACTTCAAATGATGTTGTATTTATAGATTTAAGTCCCAACTATTCGTTAGAGACAAAATCTATCCGTTGGGAAAGTTATCCAAAAGTTACTCTGAAAAACTATCCGTTAACCAACCGCATTTAATGCTTCTGACATACTGAAATTCGAATTTTGGTTGGTCAACAGACGAATTTCGAAGGAACCGAAGGTTAAGGCTTCCAACATTACAGCACGAAGTTCGTCTGTTCATGAAGTGAAATTCGAATTTTGAAACTTGTAAAATGTTTTCACGTTGTGACATACGAATTTTCAAGAAGAAAGTTTTTCTGTTAAGTATGAACAGTATTTTCAATTTTCTACAGTGCCCTCGAAATTCGAATTTTGGAAGCCCAAAATTCATCTGTTCCCAGTACATTCAAGGAGGCACAGTAGTTTACTTTCTTCAAAATTCGAATGTTAAAAGAGTGAAGTTCGTCTGTCAGAGAGAATCTTTTCAGACTAACTTCAACATTCAAAGTTACAAAACTCTATCATTCGTATGTCAACATTTCATTCCAACAGACTCACAACCTTAGCTTCTGAAATTTAAATTTTAATGTTCAAAGTTCGTCTGTCAGAAAGCAGTTTTGAAACTTAAATTACTCTTGATCTCAGATGAACTTCAACATTGTTTCAGACGAATTTCTTCCATTTTCATAAGTTGTGTTTTGTTTGAAATTCGAATTTTGAAGACTCGAAGTTCGTCTGTTCCAAAGAAGCTTCTTTCAGACTTGTATGAAAATTCGAATGTTGGAAAGCCAAAGTTCGTCTGTCAGATAGTATTTTTGAAACTCAATTTCTTCTTGATTTCAGATGAACTTCAACATTTTTCAGATGAATTTCTTTAGTTTTCACAAATTATATTTTGTCTGAAATTCGAATTTTTGAAGATGCGACGTTCGTCTGTTTCAAAAAGGCTTCTTTCAGACTTAGATGAAAATTCAAATTTTGGAGAATCAAAATTCGTCTGTCAGAGAGATATCTCTTCAGACTTATTCAGTTTTAGCTCGAAATTTGAATTTCCAAAGGTAAAGTTCGAATTTCCATATGACAGTTCAGTTTAAACTTCTCAAACTTCGTCTGTTTGTGGGTGTTTTTCAAATAAGTCAAGATTTAACATAAAATCAAGGTTTGAAAACATTTTTTCTTCAAATCAAAATCTTTTACCCTCATTAAAACATAACAAAAGATCCTACAGAAGATCTAACAGCTATTACTCAAAAATTCTTTACTTGAAACACTTTGATCTCCTTTGATATCTTCAATCCAAGCTCTTGATTGTTGCTTTGGAATCATCAAAACTCTTAATTCAACATTCTCCCCCTTTTTGATGATGACAAAACAACTAGTAAGCTGGATTAGTACTTGGGTTTGCTTTTACAAGATCCCCCTCGACATATGCATTATTTTTCAAAAGACATCATATACAGCAGATTAAATGAAGATATTCAAGGAGTAATAAGCATACCATATTGCAACCAAGAAATTCATTCATTTAATCAAATGTGCAATACAAAAACCAAATTAATCAAAGTTCTAATCCAAAATACAGAAAGCAAATATTAAACATTCAAACCAGAACCAGAAACACAAAGCACTACAAGATAACTCAAGCCTAAGATTAAAACAAGTCTTCAATTACTTCTTCTTGGGCTTGGTCTTCTTGCTGTATGTCTTCCCTTTCCCAGATTGCTCAGCAGCAGCAGACTTTCCAGTTTGTTCAGTCTTCTCCCCTTTTTTGGCATCATCAGGAAGGCCAACAAAATCAGCTGGAGGAGGGATCTGAGAGACAGGAATGGCTCGAAGTGGCACAGGAGAAAAAGGGATTTTTGGCTAGACTGGTGCCGGAGGCTCAGGACTTGGTTGGTCATTATCAGAAACCTCAAGCAACTCTTGCATTGCCTGTCTTGAAAGAGCCAACTGAGCTCTTTGTTCCTCTGAAAGTCCATAGGCAGCAAGAGAAGGAGGAGCTGGTTCAGCAGTAGAAAAATTTCTTTAAGCCTTCTCCTTTGAGCTTGCAGCAGGGCATTGTGTGCAATGGCCTCATAATCAACAATAGGCACAATGCTCCTCTCTTCATTTCCTGCACCTTCCTGCATTGAAGAGGTTGAAATGGCTGCAACCAGTCTTTCAACTTGCTCAGTCTCTTGAGTGGACCGGATTGAATCCTGAGCATCTTCTTGCATAGGCTTAGGAAGGCTTGATTCTTGAAGCCCTTCTTCTTCCAGTCCATAATCCAAGGGAGGACCAGGACTAGGTGTCCTCATTGCACCAGTACCATCTATATCATCATCATGGTCAGAGGAGACAAACTCGAATGGGCTTGGAGGCTCAGGAGTTGGAGATTGGACAGGCACAGAGAATCCAGGCTGAGGTGGAGCTGAAGTGGCAGGGATTGCACTTCTGATATCTTCATTAGCATCAGCCACCACCTTCATGTTCACAGCCAATAGATGGATCTGATCTTGTAGATGAGCAAATTTGGCATTTTGCTCATCCCGGATGCTGAGAATGAGTGTAGACAAACTGTCATACAACTCAGTGATCTTGGTTGGCTTGGCTCGTGAGGAGGGAGTGGACGGAGGGTGAGTAGGCCTGGAGGGAGATGGAATTGGCTGAGAAGGCTGAGGTACTCTGTCAGGAACTACAGAGGTGCCTCCTTGTTGTAGGGAGGCATCAGTAACAAAGAACAAATCTTCAGATCTCCCTGCTCCCTTTCCAACCCATCTTCCTTCATCTTTTTCAATGCCCATCCTCTGCAGTTCTTCCTCCTTGAATATTTCAGTGGGCTTGCCCTTCCCTTTCTCAATATGCTGAATTTTGGCATACTGCAGAATTTTGGAGATGATAGCAGCATAGGGAAGTATGGAGTCCTTCCTCTAATCTCTAGCCTTGATCGTACGTTGGAGGATGATGTGTCCCATATTAATCAGTTTTCCACGCATGATTGTAGCCATGACATGTGCCTCTGCCCTTGTTATCAAATTGAAGCTGCCTCCTTTGTTGAATATGATCCTGGACACTATGTAGTGCAGGATCCTCACTTGAACACTGTGGTCTGTGGGCTTCAATATGTTTATTGATCGCCAATTCTCCCCCCTTCTTAATAGAGTTCTCAGAATTGTACTTTCCTTGTAGTTCAGGAAGGGGCCACCTTTTTCATCAGCAGTATTTGCCTCATCCATGTACCCAGAGGTAGTAATATCAATCCTGAGTCCATCTTGCCCAGGAATCTCCAGCACCTCATTGAATGTCTCATCTGCAAGCCAAATGGTCCTAGACCTTAGATTGACTGCCCACTTCTTCTTCTTGCTGTGGTATTTTAAAGAGGCATACCATGACTTCACTACCTCATCATCATATCTCTCTAATACTTCCAACAAATTCTTGTATCTCAACAACCATATCCCAGCATCAAAGTTGTTAGAGACCAAAAACTCTTCCAAGTTTACACAATGTGGCTTAATTACCTTCTTGTTGGCAAACTTGGTGGAGTATTCCTCTTGAATCTGTGGAGTGCTCCATAGTGGCAGTGTGGTAAGCTCGTACTCTCCAGATTCTGTACTGAAGGAAGCAGAGGAAGCAACAGCAGCATCAGCAAGAATAGGAACTGAAGGTTCTGCACTTTTTGAAGAGGAGGGTCCAGCTTTATGAGATTCTGCTTTGGATGATGATTTTTGGCGTTTGGAAGGTGTTGCCTTACTGGGTTTGGCTTTTCTCTTAGATTTTTCTCCTTCCTTTGAAGCATATTGTGATTTCACCGCTCTCTTTGGCCGAGCTCCAGCTTTCCCAGCTTCAGGATTTTTAGCTCTCGCCATTTCTTCGGATGAATGTTGCAGAATGAGGCTTAGAATGGATTTAAATGAAGCGAAAGGAAGATTAATCAGTGGAAAATGACGATTTTTGGTCAGAATTTAAGAGATTTGAAGAGAGGATTGGAACAGACTCGGAGGAGTTAAGAATAGGGTTACGTCTGTCCAAGTGAAAACCGTCGATTTTAACGTATGTAACCGTCTGACAGACGAATTTTGAGGGGTCAAAATTTGAACTTCAGGCAGTTACAAGTTAAACCGTTTGGCAAAGCTTACTGACAGACAAATTTTCATCTAAAAGTTCATCTGACAGAGGCTTGGATCAAGCAGTACAAGCACAACAGACGAATTTTGTTCCAACAAAGTTCGAATGTTGATGAGAAAACAGCAGGCGGCAAACAAAACATCAATTAATAGACAAATTAGGCATGCAAAACTTCATCTTTCAAGCATTCAGCATGAAGAACATGATTCAACAGACGAATTTTGAACTGAAAATTCGAATTTTTCAACTTTTGTAAAGGTTGTCCAACAGTCGTATGTTAAGGAGTAATAATTCGTATAACAGTGATGGACAAACATAACTTTGAAATTTTTGTTCTTTGAAAATTTGAACTTCCAGGATTTAACAGACGAATTTCGAGGCATCAGTGAGAACTGTTCCAAAGCATAACAGGTCGAAGTTTGTTTGTTGGTCACCTAAAATTCGAATGTTAACCACGTTGACCAGTACAAAAACACAGTTTATGAAGCAATATACGTCTAACAACATTTAAAATACGAATATCATCATTAAAAACTTACAGAATGGATCTAGAACTTAGGATTTTCGTTATTTACTTCACTTTCTGGTTGTTCCATTCTAATATGCTCCAATCTTCAAGTGTATTGCCATTGAATCTTGTGAGAAGCACCTGCAACTTAAATTGAGCACACTCCGATGCAAAAGTTAGAATTATTCTTAAGAATGAAAATTCTGTAAACAAGATTGTACAGGAATAACTTACAGTTCATTGGGATTTACCATACCCAATTCTCTCCTGATTTTGCAATGTTTGTCTTCTGATAGAGGTTTTGTGAGTATGTCAGTAACTTGATCTTTTGTTGGGATGTACTCCAATCTAACTTCTCCTTTCAAAACGTGATCCCTAATGAAGTGGTGCCTAACTTCAATGTGTTTCATTCTTGAATGCATGATTGGATTCTTAGTGATGTTTATGGCACTTTGATTATCACACATGATTGGTATCTCTTTCATCTTAACCTTAAGATCTTCAAGTTGCTGTTTCATCCAGATGACTTGGGCACAACAGCTTCCAGCTGCAACATACTCAGCTTCTGCAGTGGATAGGGCCACACTGTTTTGCTTTTTGCTGAACCATGAAACCAGGGATCCTCCAAGAAATTGACAAGTTTCACTTGTGCTTTTTCTGTCAGTTTTGGATCCTGCAAAATCAGCATCAGTGTATCCTTTGAGATTTCTCCATTGCCTTTTGGATACCAAAGACCCATCTGTGATGTTCCAATAAGATATCTGAAAATTCTTTTCACAGCTGTTGCATGGGTCTCTTTGGGCATGATTGGAACCTTGCACACATACAGACACTGAACATAATGTCAGGTCTGCTGGCAGTTAAGTACAGCAGGGACCCAATCATTCTTCTGTACTGAGTAATGTCAAACATCTTCCCATTCTCATCCATGTCCAGTTTGGTTGCAGTAGCCATAGGTGTTCCCATTGGCTTGGCATTTTCCATTCCAAACTTCTTTAGCAGCTCCTTTAGATACTTGGATTGACTGAGAAAGATACCATCACCAAGCTGTCTGATTTGCAGTCCAAGGAAGAAGTTGAGTTCACCCATCATTGACATCTCGAATTCTCCCTGCATTAACTCAGAAAATTTCTTGCAAAGAGACTCATTAGTAGCACCGAATATGATATCATCAACATAGATTTGGACAATGAGTAAATCTTCATTTTCTTTCTTAGTAAATAAAGTTGTATCTACTTTGCCTCTATTAAACCCCTTTTTAGTTAGAAAATTGCTTAATCTCTCATACCATGCTCTAGGGGCTTGTTTTAAACCATAAAGAGCTTTCTTCAGTTTATAAACATGGTTTGGTTTTGTAGAATCCTCAAAACCTGGAGGTTGATCTACATAAACCTCTTCCATGATATATCCATTTAGAAAGGCACTCTTCACATCCATTTGATACAATAAAGTATTTTTCATGCATGCATATGCTAGCAGTATTCTTATAGCTTCTAATCTAGCTACTGGTGCAAAGGTTTCTTCAAAATCAATACCTTCTTCCTGATTATACCCTTTAGCAACCAATCTAGCTTTATTTCTGATTATTGTTCCAGATTCATCAAGTTTATTTCTGAAAACCCATTTGGTACCAATGACAGGATGATTTTTGGGCCTAGGCACTAAATCCCAAACTTGATTTCTTTCAAACTGATTTAGTTCATCTTGCATAGCTAAAATCCAGTAATCATCAGTTAAGGCTTCTTCAGCACATTTGGGTTCCATTTGTGAAATGAAAGCACAGTTTAGCATTTTGTCCCTCAACTGTTTTCTGGTTTTGACTTTCTCTTGAACATCCCCTATCACTTGATCAACAGGATGATTCCTTTGATATCTCCAAGCTCTAGGGAGTTCTTGAGATGTGTCTTCATTATTTTCTTCATCAAACTCTTTTTCCTGGATATCTTCCTCTAGGTTAACAGATTCAGATATCTTTGGAGATTTAGTTCTACTTTTATTAGAAATGCCTAGTTTTTCAAAATTGAAAACAAGATCATGCTCATTGGTAACATGTTTTGAAACAGTTTCATTTTCAACGAAAACCACATGCACAGATTCTTCTACCACATTTGATCTTTTATTATAAACTCTATATGTCTTACTCCTACTAGAATAGCCCAGAAATATACCTTCATCAGATTTAGCATCAAACTTACCCAGATTTTCTTTTCCATTGTTGTGGACAAAGCATTTGCATCCGAACACATGGAGATGGGACAGATTTGGCTTTCTTCCCTTGTACAGCTCGTATGGAGTCTTCCCAAGGATTGGTCTGATGTGGGCTCTGTTTATGATGTAGCTTGCTGTATTCACTGCATCAGCCCAAAACACTTGAGAGAGTTCCTTCTCATTTAGCATAGTTCTGGCTATCTCTCCAATAGTTCTGTTCTTGCTTTCTACTACCCCATTTTGTTGAGGGGTCCTTGAAGCTGAGAAGTTGTGGTCAATCACATGCTCATTGTAGTATTCCAGGAAGTATGCATTTTCAAATTCTCCTCCATGGTCTGACCTGATAGACATAATAGAAATACCTTTCTCATTTTGCACTTTCTTAGCTAAGGTTACAAATGCATCAAAGGTATCACTTTTAGAGGAAAGAAATAATGTCCAAGTGAATCTTGAATAATCATCTACAATTACAAGCACATACAGATTACCACCAAGACTTTTCACCCTAGATGGTCTAATTAAGTCCATATGCAGCAATTCAAGAGGTCTAGTTGTGGTAACTACATTTTTAGATTTAAAAGATGATTTAGTTTGTTTCCCTCTTATGCATGCATCACATTCTTTGTCCTTTTCAAAAGATATTTTTGGCAAGCCAGTTACTAGCTCATTTTTAACTAGTTTAGACAATTGATTCATGTTAACATGAGCTAATCTCCTATGCTATAACCAACTATCATTATCCTGACTAATTAAACATACAGAATCCAAGGGAGGAAGTTCATCAAGATCAATAGTATAACAGTTACCATCCCTTTGAGTTTTGAGGATTACTTTGTGATCACTTTTCTGATGACAAGGTAAAACTTTGAGTCAAACATCACCCAATTTCCTTTATCACAGGTCTGACTCACGCTCAGCAAATTGTGGTTGAGGCCAATCACAAACAACACATCTTCAATGGATGTTTCTGGATTTTTGCCCACAATGTCAATACCAACAACTTTGCCATATTGATCACCTCCAAAGGTCACCTTTCCTCCTTTCTTGTTTCTAAGGGTGATGAACTTCTCCTTATCACCAGTCATGTGACTTGAGCAGGCACTGTCCATATACCATTTGTTGCTTTTCTTAGCTTTGAGACAGACCTGCAAAACAATATTTATGTTTTCCTTTTAGGTACCCAAATTTGCTTGGGTCCTTTTTGGACAGTAGATTTTTCCCTAGATGCAGATGCAACTTTGGGAACCCATTCAACTTTCCTGCCACGTCCATTTTTCCTCAAGACACAAGAACTGGAAATATGTCCCTTTTTGTTACAGAAATGACAGGTAGTGAAGGGACTGCTAGATTGAGAAGCTGGAAGCAAACAATGCAGATAATACTTTTGTCTTGCATGCTTTGGTTGATTATATGTTTCAATGTGAGATGACATGTGATCTTTCTTTCTGTTGCTCTCAGCATGCACAAAATGTCTCATGTATGCATTCTGGTTTTCCTTCCTAATCTTTTCCTTAACAGCACATGGATCATAGCCAAGACCAGCTTTTCCTTGTGATATTCTTTGGATCCTCATCAAGGCAAACAACATATCTTTACCTCTAGTGAGCCTAGACATGCTTTTTACTAAGTAATCATTAGTTTGCTTTAGTTTAATGCATGAAGTACAGCAAACAGATTCAGCAGCAGGTACAGATGTGGTTTCAGAAAAGTTGCTCTGAGATTCTAGTTTACTAATCTTTTTCTTTGCTAGTTTTAGTTCTTTAGCAACTTTAATGAACTCATCATGAAGCTCATGAAATGCATCCAATAATTCAGAATAGGAAGGTTCAGATTCATATACCTCTTCTTCCTGATCACTGCTACATCAGGGTTCAACTTCTTCAGAAGCAAGTGCCATCAGACAGATGTTGGCAATCTCATCTTCATCTTCTTCTTCCTCATCTGAGCTGTTGCCCCATATCGATGAGATGCAGGCTTTCTTCTTCTTCCCTTTGTCAGTAACTTTCTTTTCTCTTTCTTGCTTTTTGAGGAATTGAGGACAATCCCATTTGATGTGTCCTTGCTTCTTGGATTCATAGCAAGTCACAGGCTCTTTTGCCTCTTTCTTGCTTTCACTAGCTGCTCCTTTCTTGAAGAATCTCTTGTTCTTCTTCTTACTGTAGAATCTTTCGAATTTCCTGACCATCATAGCCAGAGTTTCCTCATCCAGCTCATCTCCTTCGTCAGATTCTTCTTCCTTTTCATCAGCAGCTTTGAGAGCAAGACCTTTCTTCTTTCTGTCCAGCCCAGCTTCCTTGAGAGCTTTGATTTTTCCTTCATATTCTTCAAGGCTGCCGAAGAGAGCTGTGACATAGGCCATTGATTCTCCTCTGGCTTCCTCTATTGCTGTCACCTTGGGCTGCCATTCCAAGAGGAAGAGCTCTGAGTATCTTTCTTACTTTTTCAGATTGAGTGTACTCCTTTCCGAGGCTCTTCAATTGATTCACAATAAGAGTGAATCTCTTTTGCAGCTCCTTAATAGTTTCTCCTTCAGTCATTCTGAAGCTTTCATATTCTCCAATGCATGTGTTTAGTCTGTTCTCCCTGACCCCAGTTGTTCCTTCATGTGCAATCTGCAGAGTGTCCCATATCCCTTTTGTAGTAGAGCATTGTGAGACTCTGTAGAATTCATCCTGGTTCAGGGCACTGACTAAACAATGCTTTGCTTTGAAATTTAGCAGGACTCTTCTTCTGTCTTCATCATTCCATTCTGCTTCTAGCTTCTCTTTGTGTTTTTCATCTTCAGTTAGAGTCATTGGAACGAAATCACCTTTCTCAATGACTGACCAGATATCAAGGTCAATTGATTGGAGGTAAATCTGCATCCTCATCTTCGAGGACCCATAATGTTCTCCACTGAAGCCTGGTGGTCTATTAGTGTTGTTCCCTTCAGGAAGCATGCTTTCTCCAAAGCCAGCCATCTTAATTCTCGGACTGTGAGATCCTTTGTATGGGAATCCGGGCTCTGATACCACTTGTTAGCAAGGCTGACTTCCCAAAAGGGGGGTGAATTGGGAAGATTGAAATTTTTCTGCACAAAGTCAAATGGGTGAAGAAAGTAAAGTGTAATAAAGCAATGCAAAAATAGAGTAAACTGAAAAGTAATAATAGAGAGAAGAACACTCAGTAATTTATCCTGGTTCGGTCTATCCTCTTGACCTACGTCCAATCCTCAAGACACCTTTTGAGATTTTTCAACTATACAGCAAGAATTCAACGGGCTTCTTGCTAATGCCTCAGTACAATGAGTATGCTCTGTTTTCTGGAGCTTTCTCAATCTCTCTAAGCACTTCTACAATGTGCTTCCCAATCCCCTTGTGATTTCCCCTCACAGGTAAATCTTTCTTCCAGATGAAGTGTAGATTCTTTACAAAGATATAACTCTCTTGAATAGAGTAGATATGAAGGTTAAAATACAGATATTGAAGCTAGAGGGTAAAAGCTATTTGAGAAGATGATTTAGCAGAAATTCAGTATATACAAGTTTGATTCATTACCCATAACTTCAAATAATGTTGTATTTATAGATTTAAGTCCCAACTATTCGTTAGAGACAAAATCTATCCGTTGGGGAAGTTATCCAAAGGTTACTCTGAAAAACTATCTGTTAACCAACCGCATTTAATGCTTCTGACATACTGAAATTCGAATTTTGGTTGGTCAACAGACAAATTTCGAAGGAACCAAAGGTTAAGGCTTCCAACATTACAACACGAAGTTCGTCTGTTCATGAAGTGAAATTCGAATTTTGAAACTTGTAAATATTTTCACGTTGTGACATACGAATTTTCAAGAAGAAAGTTTTTCTGTTAAGTATGAACAGTGTTTTCAATTTTCTACAGTGCCCTCGAAATTCGAATTTTGGAAGCCCAAAATTCGTCTGTTCCCAGTACGTTCAAGGAGGCACAGTTGTTTACTTTCTTTGAAATTCGAATGTTGAAAGAGTGAAGTTCATCTGTCAGAGAGAATCTTTTCAGACTAACTTCAACATTCGAAGTTACAAAACTCTGTCATTCGTATGTCAACATTTTATTCCAACAGACTCACAACCTTAGCTTCTGAAATTCAAATTTTAATGTTCAAAGTTCTTCTGTCAGAAAGCAGTTTTGAAACTTAAATTATTCTTGATCTCAGATGAACTTCAACATTGTTTCAGACAAATTTCTTCCATTTTCATAAGTTGTGTTTTGTCTGAAATTCAAATTTTGAAGACTCGAAGTTTGTCTGTTTCAAAGAAGCTTCTTTCAGACTTGTATGAAAATTCGAATGTTGGAAAGCCAAAGTTCGTCTGTCAGATAGTATTTTTGAAACTCAATTTCTTCTTGATTTCAGATGAACTTCAACATTTTTCAGACGAATTTCTTTAGTTTTCAGAAATTATATTTTGTCTGAAATTCGAATTTTTGAAGATGCGACATTCGTCTATTTCAAAAAGGCTTCTTTCAGACTTAGATGAAAATTCGCATTTTGGAGAATCAAAATTCGTCTGTTAGAGAGACATCTCTTCAGACTTATTTAGTTTTAGCTTGAAATTCGAATTTCCAAAGGCAAAATTCGAATTTTCATATGACAGTTCAGTTTAAACTTCTCAAACTTCGTCTGTTTGTGGGTGTTTTTCAAATAAGTCAAGATTTAACATAAAATCAAGGTTTGAAAACATTTTTTCTTCAAATCAAAATCTTTTACCCTCATTAAAACATAACAAAAGATCCTACAAAGATCTAACAGCTATTACTCAAAAATTCTTTACTTGAAACACTTTGATCTCCTTTGATATCTTCAATCCAAGCTCTTGATTGTTGCTTTGGAATCATCAAAACTCTTAATTCAACAAGTTCTACATAACATTGAAGGGACCCATACATCCTTCCATGTTGGTCTTTATACTAAGCCAATCATATCCCTCCTAATTTCTCTTTTCGTCATTCATATACATACTCTTGACATGTATTCTACTATTTAAATACTTTTCTTTACCTACCACAATACTATTGGACAATTTGTGAAGTCTTTTATCTTTCTTTACATACATATACACTGACTTCACTAGCCATGAATGTACTAACCTCATTAATCTTATATCAACCCACATAACATTTTATAGGTGTGCACACATTTCTAAATTCTTTGCAATACTGTCTTGTTTTAACTTTGAACTTTCAAGAGTCAAGATAATCTTACTAATCTTTTATACTTCTTATTTTCACCTTTTGACACACTGAAAGTTTCGACATCATCAACTATACCATCCAGATCATAAAATTGTTTCTTTAAACCATTGCATATTCCTACGATTCTTGGATCAATAGTGTCTTTTCTCTTGTTAACTTTTTTTTTGACATTTTTTTATTTTATTTCTACTCTTTAAGAGGCACATATTTTCTTCTGAAATCTCATCAGACCATCATACTTCATATCAAATTCTTTTACTCCTCCCTGGTCCATCATTTCCTTAATCCTTTTTACACATTTATCCTCTTGCTAGGCTTTTTCTATCTCTTTCATTTTCACTTTTAGTCTCATGCAACCAGGGAATGAGATCTAAGTCTCTAAAATTTTCTACAAATATTTTCTCTTTCATTATCTATATGAATAGACTTTTGACTTACTATATCGACCATAATACTAACATTTGCTCTTTATCATCTACATGAATACTAGTCACTTGGTTATATTGAGACGTGTCATATAATAGCCTATTAACTAACTCAAAGGAGCTATTATTGTATAATCTATCTATCTACACTACTACAAATAAACCCGTTTGATGTCTATTATTTTAGGCTTTTTATGTTTGTTTTATATAGGACGTTGAAGCTAGAGACATTAAAAGTTTAACTATTTATGTCTGTTTTAAAATAGACGTCAAAAGGTCCCTTGTGACATCTATATTCTAGAAAACAGACATCAAAAGGAACCTCTTTAACGTCTCTTTTCCAGAAAACAGACATCATAGACCTCAAATATGACATCTATTTTCTAGAAAACAGACGTCAAAAAGAGAGCCTTTAATGCTGTTTTCCAGAAAACAGAAGTCAAATATGGCCATTTTATTTTAAATAATGGCATATGTTTTATATTTCTAGACCTGTATTTACAGTCAAAATAAAACAGCCAATGCAATTTTTATAACCAAAATAGCAGTAAGAAGGTCACAACATATTAGTTTTATACAAAGTGATATGTTTTAAGCTACCACTTCAACTTAAACACTACATATTGTTTCAAACTACCAATCCAACCTAAATATTACCATGTGACAAGAAGAAATTCAAATGCTTTTAAAAAGAAATTCTGATCACATGTCTCGAATGTGGTCAATTTCTTCTTGATGAAAGGGATCATTTCTCTTGAAGTGCTGCAAGTTAGAAATTAAGTTAGAAAACCACATCCAATGAGTTAGAAGACCACATATGAAATAAGAAGTCATAAGGAAAAACAAAACTAAGTTAGAAATTATATAATCACCTCATCCAATGAGTCAACATCACTTTTAATTATCTCATACATTTCTTTCATTACATAATAGCCGCACTTTGTGTTCCCTGGTTGGATGCGATACTACGAATCAAACAAAAATAAAAAAGATCAAAATCAAAATAGCTAGACTAACATCCTTTAAACTTAGGTTAAATCTATTTACCTTTGGGTATTTCCATTCCATTTGTTTATGTTGCGCGGTGTGTTTCCCACCCCTATAATGATATGTCTTTAAGGATCTATCATCAAATACATGAACAAAATCAAATTATAGAATATTAATGTCACATGTTATCACAAACCGATTTTTTACACAAATATATACTCACAGTTTAATTACATCACGGAAATCGTTGGGTACCCTCTTTTTTACTTTCTTCTTTTTACATGGATCATCCTCATCATCCTTCTTTTTCCTAAAGGAGTCAAACCAGTAGGCTATGGATCGCTCAGGGCATACAACACACAAAGTCCAATGGCGATTGGAATATATTAATGTTAATATGATATCAATTCCACAAAGTCTAATCACTACTACTAATTTTTCTATGATTTTGAAAGTTGTTACCCATAATGAACCATTGCCAACCAACATGGCTTATGGGTTTCTACAATGGTATTTCTAATGTATTTCGATCTGTCATCTTCTTCATTCATCTTACTTTGAATATAATATGGACATAGGAATCCAAATCGATCATTTCTTCTCATCTGGGCATAATACTAGTTGAGACACTTATAAGAGAAATAAAATAAACATAAATGCATAGAAATGCATATAAATGAAGGAATGCATAGAAAAGAAAATAAACTTACAAGACACCAAGTTGTATAATGGATATATCCAACTCTTACATGTTTATGAAGTCTTCAACATCATTTTTGAAAATATTTAACTTATACTTTATAGATCCTACAATCCTAGGAGGAACTTTAATGGAAATAGGATAATTAAATTGAGAAAATTCTCTTTTTAACCATGACAATGATACCATTTCTTTGACAGCATGTGAATCTTGGGATTGAGATTGGGGCATTGAATCAATCAAACCATTCCCTTCACCACTTTCCTGATAAAGTAAATAACAATGAATTATAACCATAAACTATAACAATATTAGAAAACAAGAGACTTATAAGGTTTTTCATACCTGAGGCTTAGTTAATTTGACAAGTCTTTTCAACCACAAAATATAATTCCTAGGGGCTCAGGTTACTGTCGAAACCTCATCACTAGGGAATGGCGCAATTGCATAAGGTTCAATCACATTTTCAATTGACACTTGATCATCTTGTATTTTTAGGTGGTGCAAGGTTGATCCATTTGCATAAACTCGGCCTTAAGCCATAATGCGTCTCATGGGGACATCTAATAATAGATCACATGTCTCTCCCTTATTTAGTACATTGTCTAGCTATAAAACCTCAGGTGCACAACTACCTTTCTCACTTTCACGCACGGGAGAAGGGGTCATCTCGCCAAGCGACGTTTGAATGGGTGGCTACACCCCAATGGTAGTAGAGATCATGGACATTACCTCACATCGCATGGCTTCTATCTCAACCTAAAACATCTGTGTCATCCGAGCTTCTGTTTCTTCTCTAACCTTTTCCAAACATTTGCTCTACCATACGCTCAAACACCATTCCCTCTTGACGACGTAGTGGTCCAAAATATTCCTTTATACCCACTCCTCCTCCCATACCTCTAACAGTATTACATGGGTGCTCATCCTTACCTAACACAGTTGCCAAGATATCTCGCCTCCCACTTGGAATGAATAATCCTCGAGAGGCTTGATCATCAAGAGAATCCTATAACAAACAAGTAGCATACCTATAAAATTAGCAATTGCACTATTAAAGTCAAATAATCATTTTGCTTGATTATGATCTACTTACAATCTTCTCACCAACCACTCTAGCCTCAGGGGTGCAATACTATCCATTCTTACTCATCCTTGACCTCTTCCATTTTTGAGCACGAGTTGGAGGAGATGGAGGAGAAATAACAATGGATGGGTCAGACTTAGCAGCTTCTTGTCTTTCTAACAACTTCTCCTGCATCATCTTATGCTGTAGTAGCTCATATCCTCCACGAGACAAGTTGTAAGGATACACATTTAGCTTTTGCTTCTCTTGATTATCTGTGCTTATTTTCTGTTAGAAATAAAACCAATAAATTGTTAGTGATTACTCATAACTGCAATTTAAATAACAAAGATAACCAATTTAGTTACCTAAAACTTTGGAGTTAGCCGAATCTCAATAAACTTCTTCCATGTCTCTTCATCCAAGTATTGATACTGTTGAATCAAGTGTTTTGATGATTCCAAACCAACCTTCAAGAGCTTAGAATAAAGATATCAAAGGTGCACAAAAGGTTTCAAGTGAAGGAATTCTAGAAAAATTAGTGCAAGAATAGATGTAGAATGTTTAGTAATGTTTGAATTCAAGTAAAAGACTTTGA
The DNA here is from genome assembly GCA_026686845.1 of Adenanthera pavonina. Classification (NCBI taxonomy): domain Eukaryota; kingdom Viridiplantae; phylum Streptophyta; class Magnoliopsida; order Fabales; family Fabaceae; genus Adenanthera; species Adenanthera pavonina. The sequence continues at coordinate 17,717,347 of JAIVEN010000018.1, forward strand.
TTTAGTGAAAAGATGTTTTAAAACCTTGATTCTATATTAATTCATGGAATATTTGAAAAACACCCACCAATAGACGAAGTTTGAAAGATTTATATTGATCTGCTGTTTTGAAAATTCGAACTTTGGCTTTAAAAATTCAAATTTCGTATTGAAAATGAACAAGTCTGAAAAGAGGCTTCTCTGATAGATGAATTTTGACTTGAGAAATTCAAATTTTGATACGTGTTTGAAAAGAGCTTTCTCTGACAGACGAACTTTGGCTTTTGAAAATTTGAATTTCAGATAAAATGTAACTTATGAAAATTGAAAAATTCGTCTGAGAATATGTCAAAGTTTATCTGAAACCAAGTTTAGATAGGGCTTCAAAATTGCTCACTGACAGATGAACTTTGAACATGAAACTTTGAATTTCAGAAACAAAGCTTGTGAGTCTGTTATAATGATATGTTGACATACGAATGACAGTATTCATAAATTTGAACTTTGAAGTAAGTCTGAAAAGAGGTCTCTTTGATAGACTAACTTTGCCCTTTGAAAATTTGAATTTCGAATAAGATGAACTACCATGCCTTATTAAACCAGCTACTAACAGACAAATTTTGAGTATCAAAATTTGAATTTCGAAGGCACTGTAACAAAATGGAACTACTGTGCACTCATTTAAGAAGAACTTTACTTGAAAATTCGTATGTTCCAACATAGAAACATTTTCCAAAGATCAAAATTCAAACTTTGCTTCATGACAGACGAACTTCGAATATTCAACGTTGAAGTCTTTGACCTTCGGTCTCTGTGAAATTCATCTGTTGACCAACCAAAATTCGAACTTTGAGTGTTAGAAGCATTAAATGCGGTTGGTGAATGGATAGTTTTTCAGAGTAACCGTTGGGTAACTTCTCCAACGGATAGATTTTGTCTCTAATGTATAGTTGAGACCAAAATCTATAAATATAACATCATTTGAAGTTGTGGGTAACGATTTTAACTTTGTATATACTGAAACTCTGCCAAATCATCTACTCAAAGTCTCTTACTCTCACATACTTCAATATTTGTACTCTAACTTTCATACACACTCTGATTAAGAGAGTTTATTCATTGTAAACAATCTTATCTTCATCTGGAAGAAAGATTTTCTTGTGAGAGGATATCACAAGGGATTGGGAAAGCACTTAGTGAGAGTGCAAAAAGTGAAAGAGTGAGCTATAGAAACAGAGCATCAATGCTGTACTATGTCATTTGCAAGAAGCTCACTGAATTCTTGTAGTAGTAAAAATCTCAAGTGGTGATTTGGGGACTGGACGTAAGTCAAGTCAGGATAAATATCTGAGTCTTCTCTTCCTTACTACTACTTTTACTATTTATTCATTCATACTCTGTTTTACTATCACTCTTTGCTTTATTCACTTTCTTGACGTTTTGCAGAAAAATTTTTAATCTTCCCAATTCACCCCCTTCTTAGAAAGCCAGCTTATCTAATAGATACATGTCACATGGATTCTTGCCCTTCAATTTACCATATACGTATTTGAAAGTAAGTCTTGTTTTAAAGTCCTTCCACATCTTTCCTACAAACCTTAACAACTTTCTCCTCATCTCAATAGTGTTAGGAATGTCATAATTGATCTACAAGGTAACACACACATACAATGAAGTTATTAATGACTATTATTATAATAAAATAAGTATAAAAATATATCAATGCAAAGTAATATACCAAGATATCTTGCCAAAGATGATCTTTCACACCACTTGGAACTTTTTTCCAATTAGGGTACAAGATGTTGACTTTACTTTGAGCTAGATCACTTAAGTAACTCTTAAAGTTTGTTCTTTCCTTACGCCTTTCATAATCTAACTCAGTGAGGTCAACACGTAATCTCTACTCAATACCTCAAGCCATGGACAATGAACTCATCCTCATGGTACCTCTAACTTTAGTACTAGTACTAGTAGTACTCTTGTTACCAGTCATGGTAGGCTGCTCAGAATCGCTAGAAGAATGGCTGGAGGGATCGCTAGAGGAATCCATGAGCCTGTTTAGACAATAAGATAAATGATGTAAGTAAAATGAGATTAAATTAAAGTAGATGAAACTAAACATTGAAGATATATGTATATGTAGGCAAGATTAAACTTTTAATCTATATGTGTATGTGTTTACACAAAATTACCTATATGGCAACTACCTTATGTAGGGTTATTCTCCCAAATACCTTCATGGTGATCATGTCTAACAGCATGTACATCATCTAATTCATCATGTTCATTTAATTAAGGTGGCCTTGTAATAAAAGAGGGGTCTCATCAATGTGAAAAGTTGATTCATCAGTCTCAATAATCTGTCTTTTCCCTTAGAGAACAATAGACCAATTTTTATTAGTCGGATCAATGACATAAAAAACTTGTTTTGCTTGGTTTGCCATAATAAAGGCCTCCTCCCTATAACGTACCCTGTTAAGATCTATCAAGGTAAATCCTAATTCATCTATTTGAACACCAGTGTTACTATCAATCTACTTACATTTGAAAACATGAACTCTAAATGCTATATAGTCAAGCTCCCATATCTCTTCAATAACTACAAAATAAGATGTGGCTGCCAAAATAGGGTTTTTATTCTTTGAACTAGAAAAATGCATTGATTCAGCTATTATCAAAACCCCACTATTATGCAAAGTGCTCTTGTCATCTTGGTCTTTTGTATAGAAGGAATACCCATTGATATCATATCCACTCCAACATATAACATCGAAGCAAGGCCTATCAGCTAACCATCTTATTGTTTCAGAAGCATTATCATGATTCATAACTTGTTCCTTGAACCATAATATGAAAGTTTTGTTGTGCTCATTTACCAACCATTTATCATTCTTTCGAGGGTTTTTTTCCTTGACAATGTTTTGATGCTTGGCTAAATAAGGTTAAACTTCATTAGTGTTATTCAAGATGTATAGATGTGCTTGTAGCACTTCTTTATGACCTATGCTTTTCACTTTGACCCCTCATGTACCCTTACCTGCACGTCTTACCTCATGGTGAGACTTTGGAAGTCTAACAACTTCCACTGCCGCTAAATATTTGGTATAAAACTCAATAGCCTCTTCAACAACATATCTTTCAATAATAGATGCTTCAAGCCGATATGGATTTTTCACATACCCCTTTAGGGTTTTCATATATCGCTCAAATGGGTACATCTATCTCAAATAAACAGGGCCACAAAGCCTTATTTCCCTCACTGAATGAACAATTAAATGAAGCATAATGTCAAAAAATGAATGAGGAAAGTACATCTCAAGTTGACACAATGTTACAGCATCACTTTCCAATTCATCCAACTTTTGGGGGTCCAACACTTTGCTACAAGTAGCATTAAAGAAGAAACATAATCTGGTTATAATATGTCTCACATTTTTTGGAAATATATCTCGAATAGCCACTAGTAACAACTGCTGCAATCATGAGACTTCAAGCCTACTAATTTAAAATCTTTCATGGACACAAGCTTCTTAATGTTTGAAGAATACCTTTGTGGCACTTTAATTCCGTGTAAACATTCACAAAAACTTCTCTTCTCCCTTTTAGACAATGTATAACATGCTGGGGGCAAATAAGTCCTTTCTCCCACTGGTTGTAGAGCTAAGTCTTCTCGTATCCCATTTCAACCAAGTCCAGTCTTGTGTTCACATCATCCGTACTCTTTCCCTTTATGTTCAAAAGTGTTCCGATAAGACTATCCCACACAATTTTCTCTACATGCATCACATCAAGACCGTGTCTCACCGGAAGCCTACGCCAATATGGAAGGTCAAAGAAGATAGACCTCTTTTTCCACAAAATTTTCTCAGTTGCAAGTTTCTGGGTCTTACCAAAGATCATATTGATGTTTTTCACTTGTTGATAGACTTACTCTACAGTTATTGCATTTGGAGCATTTTTAAACTCTTGTAAGCCATTGAAAGCCTTTTTTAATCTACGATAAGGATGGTTCCTTCTAAGAAATCTTCGATGACTAAGGTAGATAGTCTTCTTTCCATGTTGAAGTTGATGGTAGCATGTGCCTTCTTCACAAATAAGGCATGCTTTGTGGCCCTTAACAAAATATCCAGACAAGTTTCCATATGCATGGAAGTCATTTATCATGCAGAAGATCATGGCATGAAGTTTAAAAGACTCTGTGATATGCATCAAACACATCCACACCTTCCTCCTACAACACCTTCAAGTCCTCAATCAAAGGTCCCAAGTAGACATATATGTTGTTTCCTAGCAGTTTTGGGCCCAAAATCATCATTGACAACACAATGTACTTACATTTCATACACAGTTGAAGAGGTAGTTATAAACCCCCAGGAGAACAGGCCATGAGATATGTTTACTGCTAAGGTTGCCATATGGATTGATCCCATCTGTACAAAGTCCAAGCCTAAGATTTCTTGGCTCACGGCCAAATTCAGGAAATAATTGATCAATTATTTTCCATTGAGGAGAATCAGCTAGATATCGAAGCATTCCATCGGATTTCCTCTCATTTGCATGCCATCTCAAGTTCTTTGCATCCTTTGCATTAGCAAACAAGTGCTTGAGCCTTGGTATTATTGGAAGATACCATAACACCTTCGAAGGAGACCCCTTAGTGATCACATCACTACTAGTGTTACTATCCTCCTTTATTTTGTAACATGATGACCCACATTTTGGACACACATCCAGCCCTTCGTACTCATTCCTGTATAATATACAATCATTATGGCAAGCATATATCTTTTTATACTCCAAACCCATTGGGCATAGTATTTTCTTCGCCTCATAGTTACGGTCTGGAAGTTCATTACCTTCTGAAAGCATATCTTTCAACAAATCAAGCAAATAAGTGAAACCTTTTATCGATCCACCCATTTCTTGCTTTCAAGTTGAGCAATCTCAACACTGCTGACAACTGTGTGTATTTAGTGCACCCTGGATGCAAAGGCTTTTCTGAAGCACTGACCAATCTATCATACACATGTGGTTGCTCAAAAAGCTCAACTCCAACATCACGGTTCATATCCTCTAGTTGATCATCCAAATCCATATCAACTTTCTCTTGTTCGGACACATTAGCCATTTCTATTTCACCATGCCATATCCATCGTGTATAGTTCTTGTTGAACCCATCACAAATTAGATGGCCTCTTATTTTTTCAATACTCAATAGCCTCCCATTCAAACGTTTTACGCAAGGATAGTAAAACTTTCCATTATTATTGAGAACATTATTTTTAGCAAATTCTAGAAATTGCTCAACTCCATTTTCATATTTGTCACTCATCCTCCTGGCATTTATCCAACTTCAATCCATCCCAATGTAATCTAAATATCCATATATAAATGAAAAAAAAATTAAGACAAGCATACATCAACCTCCTAAATACCTAAGAAGAAAGAATTATTATTTGTTTAAAATTTTCAATTGGAATGAAGTTGGATAAATTCATATAGTTATTTATTCTTATATATATATGTGGTTTATATATACTTCAAACATATATTTAGCATTACCAAAAAAAGCTAACAAACTGAAAATGAATCTCACCAGTACCCTTCTTAGCTTTCAATGTAGCAACAACTTCTAAGCACGTCTTAATATCTGGGATCTTTGTAACATCCTTAAAATGTTAAATAACTAAAAATACATAAAGAATTTATAAAAACATGTGGATACCATTTTGCATGAAATATGATAAAGAGATCATTTTTCCTAGTCAGATTGAAAAATATGAAATTACATTTTTATCCCTAAGAATTATGGAAATGACAATCATGTCCTGGCATATAAGAATCACGTGGAGGGGCAAGAAGTCAAATCTTTTGGGGAAAATTACACCTGAGGACCCGAAAGTTTTAAAAATTATAAATTTATCCTAGGTCAAAGGTAATTTTTTAAATATGCAATATTACTATCAAAATGAAGCTCTCAACGAGAGAAGTCCAATAGTATATGACACTGAGGGTTAATGTTCAAGGATGAAGAAATAATCAGTACCGAAAGATTAAAATGTAACTTTATACCAATAAAGCTGCTTTTTGATCTTCAAAAGTTAAAAAGTCAAAATGAAAAGCTATTGGACACTACAAAAAGAGCCTTTTAAAGATAGTATATTAAAGTAATACTAGATACAAATTCACTTTAATCTTGTATTAATAAAGTGAATTTATACTGCAAAAAGTAACTTTACTGGTTCAAGAATAAAATAACCAACATAGGGTATTACTGGACTGAGAAAACTATGTAATGTCTTGGACAAGTATACCCCTTATTAGGATGCCACATGTCAACTCATGTGACTAAAAATAGAATATTTAATGGTTAAGGAAAGGAAACTTAACTATTAAGTTTGTCCAACTAATCAAGATTAGCCAAAAAGTAAGCATGATTAATGATATTATATATACTCCCTCTTAGCACCATTTGGCTGACCAAAGAGCAAGGAAAAGAGAAAGAGAAGTCTGCAAATTAAAGAAAGGGAGAACAGCCAACGTGAAGCAAGGCAAAAATGGGAGAAAAAATAGTGAGAAAATTCAAGAAAATTGGTAAGTTCTGCTCTTATGATTTCCAAGTATCCTAGCATCTTTTCTTGCTTATTTAGCTTGATTTTATTGAAGCTTTCTCCCTTCCAACCACTGAATAATTTCGGCCTAAGCTTGATTAAGGGAGTAAAGTTATTTTAAAACCATAAAATCATGAGAAAGCATGAGTTTTTATGAAAGGAAGCAAGATTGGTAAGTTTTGAAGCAAGTAAATGAAAAACCCAAGTTTTCTCATGGGAGGCAGATTTTGGTCAGTATTTAAAGCCATCTTAGAGTGGGAATTTCATAGTTTTAATGTTAAAAATGAATTCCCTATGGCCAAAAACCTTAAGAACAAGTGTTGGCTCAAAGATAGAGCTTAAGATAAAGTTTGAGAATTTAAGGTTTTAAATGAGACTTTATGAAGTAGCTACTTGTTCTAGTTGATTGAAAAAATATTTAATGATGTTAAGGGACTTTAGGAAACCTAAGGAGATTAGTGAAAGCATTAGATTCAAGAGGAAGAACCAAAGGAATGCTTCAAAGTAGCTAAGTTTTATATTCTTGCTTTATGTTCTTTCATTGTCTTTCTATGATTAAATTGTGTTGCCATATTGTAATTGTGATTTCTTTGATTGATTTTGGATGTAAAATGAGGGTTTTATTCCCCGGGATGTTCATTTTCTAAGCCGTATACTGCCAAAAGTTTTATAACCAATGTGGCAATTTATTGTTTAAATATGATTGATGTGATTAAATGTGAGTTATTTGACATGATTGGCATAATTGTATGAAATGTAACTTACTACTGAGATTGCCCCCAATCTCATCCCCTCAAGTATCCCAAATGACTAGGCACAAGCTATGGCAAAGGAGTCCAAAGAAAAGGCAAGAAGAATGAAGAAGTTTATGAATCATGCTTTGCTTTGAAAGTAATTATGGCACTCTAATATTTATCAATTTGTATAAAGTAATATGTGCCTTTGTAAGGCTATGCTTTGTTGCCATTATGTTTATGTAAGTTTATGGAAATGTATGGTTATGGCATAAACAAGTTTGAGCAAAGTATGTGATTCATATGAATGTTTTTGTCATGATATGATGTAAGCTGGCTATTCTGAACATGTCTTGGTTATGCAATTACTGTTCATTCAAATTGCATAAAGGCATAAGAGTATTTTATAAGTTTAGAAACTAGACGAATAGGGCTTTCCAGAAAGCCAAAGAACACCTGAATTGGGCATGTATACAATATATAGTATATTTTTTAAACTAGGGGTCAAAACTAGACAGTAAAGTAAAAGTTGCGAATTTCACTGTAAGTATGACTTACTTTGAAAGGTAATATAAAATCGTACTAAGCTCTAAAAATTTAGTGGTTTATATGTTTGAAACGATCTATGTTTTCCCAAGACTGTTCCAATAAGAGTGAGATTTTGACTCTTAGTAATTTAAGTTGAAATCATGCCCTAAACAGGTTAAATAAATGTATAAGAAAAATATGGCTGAAATTATACATACATAGCTTTCCAATGGCATATAGAAATCATTATTTGGCTTAGCATTGAGTTAGATATGAATTTTTAAAATTATGGCCAAAATCCTGGAAAAAAGAAAATGATCATTTGAATAGTGGAAGTTTAAGTATTAAATTGTATCAATTGGTGCAGTTAAATACAAGTTTCATATATTTTCCTTGCATAGAATATTTCTAGCTTCATTTAGAGACTTGAATTACATTAATACGATTTGTTTGAATTTAGTTATGATTTTTTAAAATTCGTTTAGAAAAATTGAGAACCAAATAAATAGTAACACATTTTTTTTAGTTAAATATTTTGGTTCTATTAATGGTTCAAGCTCCTAATATGAGCTATTTGGACATTATACATGCTATAATATATGAAAAAATATAGATAAAAGTAAGATGTTATAATTTTCACCCAAAATTACTTGCTTTGTAAATATGAGGAGGTAATGTCTACTCGAAAAGGAATACTTATTACGGAGAAACTATATTTTTTTTATAGAAATTACTTGAAAAATATTGTAGATACCAATGATAATTGGATCAAGTGGAGGGAATACAATATACTTTAAGCATGATTATTGGTTTAAATCTTATAAATAAAAAAGATCACCTTGATAGAATTAATCATCGAATTTGGTCCAATAATACTGAATAACATATAATTATATAAAAAGTATCACAATGAATATCCTAGTATAGAGGAATAATAAAATGTATTTTTAAAATAATAAATATATTAAATACAATTTAACATAAATTTTAAATTAACATGATCAACTTTTAACGTGATGATAAATTTTTTCTTTTTTCTTTTTTACCAAAATGTGATGATAAGTCCATAACTGAACACATTCGAGGACAAAAGTAAAAATCCCATATATCCCCAACTTTGTTTGGGAACCTGAAATATTATGATATGCTGTATAAATTCTTTATGTAATTAATTGGACTTAAATCTTCCTTGATGAGTAAAAATAAAATAAAAGAGAGGGAAAGAAATAAGAGGAATGAAGTTAAACATTTTTTAGTTCACCTATAAGTTTTTGTCTTCTCAATTGTTTTAATAACTAGATTATATGACTTGCGCTGTACATAAAATCTAGGATAAATCATAGTATTTACTCCTATCTTATGAAGAGCACAACTTTCTATTATGAATAGGCATGAGACTCTGACTAATGCTAAGATTTTATTTTTTTATTTATTTTGTGTGAATCCAAATAGATATGACACCTGAAAATTACTTCACATTACATTTAATGTCTCTTTTATACAGAGCATCACATTATAGGAAGCGAACTATTAATTGAATTCATAGTTAATATATTTGGAAATAGTGGCCTTCATAATTGTGTCGGGGATTATCTGAAATCACATGTTGAAAGCCCATTTGATTTTAAGAAACATCTAGATAAGTTCATCTGGCATGCCTCACTACGCCAAAATAGGCTTTTCTTGGCGGTTATTTTGGCCTTTATTGATGGTTATGAACCGTCATGAATTTCAGAGCCAAGAAAACTTGAGGTTTTCGTTGGCGGTTTATAACCGCTAACAAATGTCCACTTTCGTTAGCGGTTATATAATAAAACCACAAAGAAAAACTATTTTTTGTTGAAAATATTTTTTTGTTTTTGTTCACTTTCCTTGGCGGTTATTTATAATAACCGCCAAGAAATAGACTTACGTTGGCGGTTATATTAAATAACCGCCATTGTAAGTATTAATTTTTTTAAAAAAATTTTTTTAACATTTTTATAATCTCACCAATTTGTTTTACTATCAATATGCAGAATTAAATATCCAAAACTCAATTGTTAAAACGTATCCAAAATTAAAATTATCCAGAACCAAAAGTCATATTATATCCAACCAATATCCAAAATATAAAATTAATTCTAAAACTATTTTGGAAAGAAGAATTGAGGGAAGTAAATAGATCTACCAGTCGTGTGATTGTGTAGAGTAACTCATTGATGGGGGCTAAAAATGGAGTGTTACAATACTGTTACTACAAGTCTGAGGGTGGTGAAGCCGAAAGCGTGGAAAAAGTGGAAGTGACATTCTAGATGATGCCATTTTTTACACCTTGCGCTTCACAACCTTGCTTTACTTCATCCTCTTTACCGGCTCAAGAGTTGGGGAATGGTAATAGATGCCTGATGATACAAATCTTGCTTGCAAAAGAAAAGCCCCTTTCAAAAAGCCTATAAGACTTTATTATAGAAAATATCTAAAAATCCTTTTCATAAGAGTGATGAGGAAGGAAGAAAGAAGAAAATAACAGGCGAGAGTGATCGGGAAGGATGAAAGAAGAAGAAAGTAAAAAAAAAAAAAGAGGGTGAGAGAACGAGATGAGAGTGGAAAGAGGAATGGATCTCGCGATGACAGAGGGATGGGATAGAAGGAGGAAAGAGGGAAAGTATGAGTAGGTGAAGGATGAAAGAGGAATGGTACAAGAGGTTCACATGGGAGAGAGAAAAGTAAGGGAGTATTAATCTGAACCGTTGGATTTGTTTTTATCAATGGCTATACTTATTGATCCGTGCGTTGTACTTTCTTTAAAATAAATTGCTGAAACTTTTGTTGGCGGTTATAAATATAACCGCAAAGAAAAAGTTGACCTTTTCTTGGCGGGTATAAAAATAACTGCCAACAAAAATTTACTCTCACTTTTGTTGGCGGTTATTTCTATAACCGTCAAGAAAATGTTAACTTTTGTTGGCGGTTATTTATATAACCGCCAACAAAAGTCTCCGCCTAATTTTTGTTGGCGTTTTTCTTGAGAACCGCCAACTATTAGGCGCCAAGAAAAACTATTTTTGGCGTAGTGCCTTCGTCATCCTTCAATGATGACAACTACCTTTCCTCTTATTTTAATCACTCTAATCTCATAAATTCCTCATTATCATTATTTTCTTTAACATTTTAGGATAACATTTCTTAATCCCCCAACCCCAAATTACTTTATGCTAATATTTCTCGGCCACTAATTAAATTAACTTCATGCTTCACAATTGTACCATCAATTACAGCTTAATTAATTTCTGTAATATTTTTGCTTCAATAATGAAGTTGATAACAGAAATGTATATATGGGCCAACCCAAAATAAGAGAGGGAGGGACAGACAGGGACAAAAGCAAATATAAAGAACGTTGTGGAGCTTACCTACTACCTACTCTGCCTTTCCTTAATACGTATCAAATTTGTTACACTTAGCCACGACCCACATGTAGTCGTTGAATGATACGAAGCTTTATAGGTCATGCTGGGCCATGTAAATAAAAAAAAATAATCCTAATTAATCATAAAAAATTACAGAGAGAAATCAAAGAAAGAAAAAGAGATGAGAACATTGCTACTAGAGAATATTGCAAAGTGAGACATCATTTTCAAGCACCAAATATTGCAAATTAAGTGGTAAAAAAATTGAAGATTAACTACATTAAATAAAAAGAGAGCAATCATTTAAGCTGCAGGTACAAGAGAATGTTATCAGAAGAAATGCTGGTCCAAGTTTGATTACTTTTAAAGCAGCAAAATTTAACCGATTGAAGATTAGCCACTTAGAAAGAACCAGAATGCCTTGTTCTATTTGAAGATTGAATTGAGAAATAGACAAGCTTTCAATTAGTAGAAGACAAAAACAACTGGATCATCAACAAAAAATAAATAGAAGAAATTTAGAGAAGCAATCTTATTTCTTTTCCCCAGATGCAGCACTGACAAATATTTTAAGGCCGACGACCATTATAATGAGGGAGGCCTCACGTGCACCATCTATTTCTTTTGCACACCATAATCCCCCAACGAATACAATACAATACCCTTATGAAGCTAGCTAGCTTTCTGTGCAAACCTAGTGATTGCCATATATATATATATGTCTGCCATTAGCTATTCACAGAGAAGCAATTCTAAATCACCCTCTCAAATTACACAAATAAAACAACACAATGTCTGCTTTCGACCAAAAAAAATGGAGGATATAATTTTCATCTCCTTCATATGTTCATGTTCTCAATTTAAGATAAAATTGACCATGGTGTATGCTGTGAATTGTTTGTAAAATTAGAAAAAAAGAAGAGTTTGATAGCATACAAACTTGGCTGGTTATAAGAAAGGCTTGTTTATGTCTCGATTAAATTAGACCAAGACCCCAGATCCAATTTGTAGATTCCTAGCATTTAATCCAAGACTCTAGATCTAACTGGCAGACTCTTAGTAGCAAGAAATATATTATATGAGTTCAAAAGACGAGAGATCAACCCGTATTCCTAATTCTCTCCCATGCAATTGTGAAAGACGTCATCCTTGTATTAAGCATAATTCCTAAGAACCAAATGTTGTACTTACAGTACACCTTCACCCGAGTAATATATATTAAAAGGCTCAAGATTAAGTATATAAAATTTATTTCTTATAGGATTCATATTACAGTTTATAATCATGTTTTCTATTAACACATTAAAATAAGGAATTGTATAGGACTTGGTTTTGAAAGGTGTAAAGATTCAATTGAAGATTTGAATCTTGTGAAAGAGCAGGATGCTTTATAATCAAAGAATATACATCATGACCCAAAATCAATAAGCATGTTGGTTTAGAGCTAATGAAAATGATTGTTCATAATGAATCTCTAAGTAGATTGTTGTGTTTATCATTCGATGATAATTAGAACACAAAAATTAAGAACCCTCAACATAGTCATGCAACCCCATTTTTATGATCTTAGACTTCGTTCTACTTCTAGAAGAAGAGGGATCTATTATTTGCTAGATGTATCTCTTTAAAAGGCTTTAAAATTTGTAAGTGCTATGTTGTTCTTAAGGTAGGATTTGTCACCTATTAATGTCAAACCACATTAGATACATACATACAAGTTAGACCATCAACTAAAGCTTTCACAAATTGAGTCAAAATTAAGAGAAGGAAGCCTCAGTGAAGAATAAAGAACAAAATCTCAATTAAGACTAATCTTGTACAAGTGCGCACACACCGAATACTTAGGGTCTGAAAGCAGAAAATGCTACAACAGAGTTGTGTCCACCGAATCCAAATGAATTATAAATCCTTGACACAAATTAAAGGAGATCACGGATAATTATATCCCCATTCCCTCAATTCTGAAAAAGAAAATGCCTGTGGTGCTGAATGATTAGAATCTTACCAACATTAACTTCATGCTGATGCTTTATGTAACACTCTACCTTCTGACACCTCTAGAATAGACCAAAAACTCCAAAATCTAACCAATCACAACCCAAACAACTCAAAACAACTTTGGAACAGCGGAAACGAACCCAAAAATGCCATAAAATGGATTAGGGCCATGGCCACTACAGTACTACCACAGCTCCGGCCTCCCCTATTCTGCACTCACTTGGCCTCATTGGCACCGCGGCCTAGACTCTGAAGCCATGGCGCCCCATGCTGATATCCTATATTAGCAACTTTTATATGCCTGGCGAACTTCCAACACACATAACTTTATGCTCCTATCTCTGATTGACTTGATTCTAACTCCTACAAGTCAATCTAGTCCAAATCTATCTATAGACACCCCTTTTACCTTAATCCAACTCCGTATGGAAATTCTGGATCCCTTACACTGTTTTGGCCACTTATTGACCAGAACTCACCACTAACCACCTCTATTTGCCACCAAAAGTAAATGGTCTCTCAGAGACTATTCATACAGGTCCAAAACCCCTAAACCAACTTGTCCAAAGAGGTTTCACCCCAAAGGAACCACTTCTCTGAGATTTGACCCCTTGGAACCCCTGTTAGACAAATAGGCGATAGGCCCTAAAACACACCAATCAAGCCCAATTCCAACTTTCATCACACATAGCACATACATACAACATACATAGCCACCAACAACCTCTTTACCACATACTACCATACATACATTCCTTACAATGTCATACATCAATTACAAAACCTTCTAGCCTACTTGACACATGATACAATATCCAATTACAGACACTATATAGACCATTCCCACATACATAGCTACTCCCGCGTCTTCTTCGAACTAGTGGCAGAACCGTCACCTGAAAGGTTAGTCATGGGAGAGGGGTATGAGACAATGTCTTAATAACCAGGGACAACCACACAACTATATATACATATATCTCATGCAACTCATGAATGCAATGTGAAATGAATGGTATGCATGTTCTCCCTCATACACAGCTAGAACCACGAGCTGTCGTCATCATAAGATATTTCAATAGATGATTCTCTTCCAACAGTCGGTGAAGACTAATTCCGGGACATCACCAAGCTTACCTTACCCTAATGCAACCTGGCTAATGGTTACATTAGAACTAGGACCGTGGCTCTCCTTCCAATGGACCATCTCAAATTAATAGTGATTTAGGGAGGGTGCATCCCCAAATCTACTGCCACCTGGCTCTCCCAAGAAGAGGATTTAGTGACAGGGATATTTCATCATATCATATTGTCCTCTGCCGCCTAGCTCTCCCGTGGAGAGGATTTAGTAACAAGGATCTTTATTATATCTTCATCTCAAATCACATCATCTCATCAGCACCTCGTCATCAGTTTCTCACTATGCAATCATATGGTGATGATGTCAATGTTATGCCAACATGCCTCTACACATATATATATACATCATTATCATCATAATCATCATATGGATATGCTAGCATGCAATGGTATGGGGATGCTACACATCACAATATAAATATACAATCATCATACATCAATTAGCGTTGCATACCACGATATATAGAAAAATCATACACATACACAATCAATATCGTGGTATGAAAAGGAATATGCATATATATATGCAAATATACGTATGGCCATACCATCCAAATAATACAATACAAACACACACCCGGTTACCTCAAAGTTGTCAATACCACACACGTAAGTTCCACGAACTTCTCGAATTGCCCAACGCGCTTGAACCCCTCTTGGTTAACCAAATAACCTTCATAATAACACAATTCTTCCATTAACACAATATACCAAACATCTAAATTCCACAATTCAACCACTTTAGGCCTAACCCAAGGTTCCAACACCTATTTCATGCATCAATAAACTCTTAGGGACCATTCAAACACTACTCAAACACATACACTTCGGATTCCCAAGAGCCCAAACCGAAAACAACCTAGGGTTAAGCTCAAATCATGCATAAACCCTTCAAAACTCACATCCAAGCAACAAGAACACTAAAACACTCTTCCTTAACCTCATTTCATCCATTTCAATCGGTGGATTTCATCCCAAACCGGAAATCCAACCTCAAAACTGAAAATCCTAAATTCCAACCGAACAAAATGGAGTGGGAGGAGTAGAGAACACTTACCAACTTGAATCCAAGCTCTTGAGGTCTGAAAATCACTCCTAATGGCCAAAAATAGTGAACCCTATCTCAGTTCCTTGTCGCTCCCTCTATTTTCTTTCTTTCCGATCGACCGAACTGATTCGGATTTAAACAAAAATCCTGAATCTCGCCACAGCCTTAGCATACCTCATTGCGGCTCCACCATGTTCAGCTAAAACAACACCACTGGAATGGTTCTCGTTGCGGTGACCCTGCTTCTCACCGCGGCGTGGAGTTCTACCAGACTCCACTTGAGCCTTTTTCCGTCCTATTTCCTCCAGTCCTGAACACAATGCCAAGAAAGATGACATGAGGGATATTACACTTTACATTTGCAATTGCATCAAAATCAATCTCTGGCTCTGGATTTTGCACTCAAGAATAAGGGTATAACATTTATGTTAAAACATCAGCAGTGTGAAACAATTGAAAAATGAATATTTAAATCAAACTAATGAACAAAAAAATAAATAATAATTTGAACAATTCACAAAAGGTATAAGTGCCTCCTTCAAGCCTTACATGCTGCCAAAACAAAAATTTGCAATAATATAATCCTACATTCACAAGAAACAAAACTTTAATTTGGACAAATATCATCTACAATAAGTAAAAGTGGACAAAAGAAGAATAAGGACGGAAAGACAAAGAGGGACCCACAATGAACAAGAAAGCCACAAACTCTAGCAACAATCATACGACACTATATGTTGAGATAGCAAAAGGGACCCATGAAGCATAATCCTATATATATTCATATCGGTGATAGTGTGCCAACATATATGTGTGTGTGAGAGAGAGAGAGAGAGAGAGAGAGAGAGAGAGATAGCAAAAAGATAGCAAAAGAGGACCACAATAGACAATCAAGACAAGATGTAATCCATAATTAAAACAATCGATGGGAGGACATGAATGAACATTGGGATAGTTATAAAAATAAACTGAATATTTTACCTTGTTAGGCCATGCCTTGACTTGTGAGTACCTACAAACTCCTTTAAATGGAGCACCTACAAGGATAAGAGGAGAAAAGGAAGTAGATAAATCACAACAATATATATACAGAGAGAACAAACAAGGAGAATGCGAACAAAACACATCCAAAACAAGAGCACAGGGGAGAACGATTAAGCAAACCAAGCAAGCAAACGAGAGAGCATACCAAGGGGAGTGATTGAGCAGACCACACGTGAATTGGAGAAGAGAGCAAACCTTTTAGGGATGAACAAGCAGACTAGGCAAGTGATGAGAGAGTGGAAGCACAAAGACTGGGGGATTTTGCAGACTAGGTGAGCAATTAGGGATTTTCCAAAGACTATATGCATGCGGTATTGTTTTCACTTTTCAGACTTCGCGAGTTTCTTTGCGGTGCAAACTCATGGGTTTTGTGAAAATTTTTAACGAATAAATTAAAAATTAAAATTAGCAATAACATCAATAGTTAATAAGTTTATAAAAATTTTAATAAATTTGTAAATTCAAAAATCATAAATATAATAAATTGATAAAACTAATTTTAAATACAAGGCACCAAATTAAAGGATCCAATCGCATTAATGTGGAGATCAAATGGATAAATTTATGAAAGGGCTAATAATATAATCAAATGGATTGGTAGCCAATAATGTAGAGATGAAGGGAAAAAAGGTTGTTTAACGTCTGTTTTTCTCAAAACAGACGTTACAGATTTTATAAATTAAAAATAAATAATAAAAATAATTATATGTAATGTCTATTTTTTAAAAATAGACGTGATAGATATATTTTTGACATCTGTTTTCTATAAAACAGACATCTAGATATATTTTCAATGTTTGTTTTCTATAAAACATACGTCTATAATGCACATCCCCTTCCCCTTATTACAAAAATGCCACTGATTATTTATTAATGTCCTTTTTTTTTAATAGATGTAAATAGCAGATATAAAAAGATTATTTTTTAGTAGTGCTATATATATATTTATTTATAAAATAGAGAGAGATTTGACACAAATATACTTTCATTCATGGAGAGACTTCTATACTCATCAGGCACCAATGTATCCACTCTCCACCTCATACTTTGAATGAACTCTGTGTTCATTTCCTCCTGGCTTATGCTAAAACTGATGCTTTGTTTGAAAATTGCTAAGTTGCGCCACTTCCAAATAAACTAGCATATGATGCCAAATAACTAGTTTCACCTAACAACTTCTTAATGTATTGCCTTACTTTCATACTCATTTTTGCATGCATAGTACATTATTTAATCTCCAAATGAACTATTTTAGAAGTATAAATCATTATAGCGATCAAAATAAGAAAATAAAATCTTTCAAAGTTACTATTCATTTACTCGCCTAGTTTTCTAAATGAACTTCGGCAATTTATAACTGTTGAATCAAGTGTTTTGATGATTCCAAACAACTGGAGCTTAGAAGGAAAATATCAAAGGAGTAAAAGAGAACTCAAGTGAAGAAATCCAAGAAGAAATGAGTATATAATTAGTTTGTAAGATTTCTCACAGTGTTCATAGAGTAAAATGCTTTGATCTTCCATCCACTAGTTTTAAATAAGTGTTTTTCAACTATTCTATGCTAACTTATGTTAAATTTGAAAAATACTGACTAACAAATGAATTTTGAAATGTTAAACTCCATATGTGTAGTTGAAAATTCAAACTTTGGTAACTGAAATTCGAAATTACAAAGATATTACCTTTGACAGATGAATTTCAGGTTATTGAAATTTGAATTTTGAGACAAGAATAATTTGTGAAAACTAGAAAATTCATCTGAAGTTATGTCAAAGTATGTCTAATGTTAGAATGCAAAAAGAGTTCAAAGTTAGTCCCACAAACAGACGAACTTTGGTTTTGAAAATTTGAACTTTGAAATGAAAATGTACAAGTCTGATTAGAGGTCTCTCTGACAAATGAACTTTTACTTTGAAAATTCAAACTTTGGAATGAAAACGTATAACTCTGATAAGAGGTTTCTCTGACAGAGGAATTTTGAAAGCTCAAAATTTGAATTTCGAAAGGTAGAAATTTTGTGCCATGTTAAGTTGTTCATTGACAGACGAATTTTGCATCCTTAAAATTCAAACTTTGAGTGCACTGTAACAATATGAGACAACTGTTCACACTTAACAGATGCACCTTAAACTTGAAAATTCGTATGTTCTAACATGAGAAATATTTGTCAAAACTAAAATTCGAGTTTCACTTTTAAACAGATGAACTTTGGAAGTTGAATGTTAAAGTCTTTAAACTATGGTCTCTTCAAAATTCGTCTGTTGACACCCCAAAATTTTAAATTTTGAATGTTAGACGCATTAAATGCGGTTGGTAAACAGCTAGTTTTGTAGAGTAACCATTGGGTAACATCTCTAACAGTTAGATCTTATGTCTAACGTATAGTTAAGACACAAATTTATAAATAGAACTTCATTTGAATTTATGGGTAACATTTTTATGCCGTATATACTGAAACTCTACCAAAATCATTAGACAAAGCCTTCTACTTAGTTTCACTTCATTTATTGCACCTTAACTATCATATATACTCTATATTAGAGAGTTTCTCTTGTTGTAAACAATCTTTTCTTCATTTGGAAGAAAGATTTTCTTGTGAGGGGATTTCACAAGGGATTTAGGAAATACTTTGCTAGAGTGCAGAGTGAGAATTTGTAAGCTCTTAGAACAAAGTACAAGGTTGTACTGTTGTATTGCAAGGAGCCCATTAAATTCTTGCAAGATAGTGGAAAGTCTCAAGTAGTGCCTTAAGGACTGTATCTAAGTCAAGAGGAAGAGACTGAACCAGGATAAATCTTTGTGTCTTCCTTTCCTCTACCTTGCAAACTGCTTTTTTATATTTTGCACTCTATTTTTTTATAACTTTTGCTTTCACTACTCTTTTACAATTTTGCAGAAAAATTCAAACTTTTCAATTCACCCCCTCTTGGGAAGCCAGCAGACCTAACAAATGATATCAGAGCCCAAACTCCCAAGTAAAGGATCTAACAATCTGGGAGAATCAATGGCTGGCTTTGAAGAAAGCATTCTTCCTAAACGAAACAATACTAATGACCTCCTGGCTTCAATGGAGAGCTTTATGGATACTGGAAGATGAGAATGCAAATCTATCTTTAGTCTATTAACTTAGACATCTAGTTAGTCATTCAGAAGGGCAACTTTGTCCCAATGAAGGTACAGGATGATAGCAAATGCAAAGAAAGACTAGAAGAGGAATGGAATGAGAAAGATAAGAGAAGAGTCTTATCAACTACAAAGCAAAATACTGCCTGGACAGTGCACTTAATCAATGTACCATAGCCAAAAGAATGTGGGATACTCTAGAAATTGCTCACGAAGGAACTACTGGAGTGAGGGAGAACAAACTAAACTCCTGTATTGGTGAATATGGAAGTTTCAAAATGATGGAAGATGAATGTATCAAAAAACTGCAAAAGAGATTCACCCTCATTGTGAATCAACTAAAGAGTCTCGGTAAGGAGGACACATAGCCAAAGAAAGTTAGAAAAATTCTTAGAGCTCTTCTTCTAGAATGACAACCAAAAGTTAAAGCTATAAAAGAAGTTAGAGGAGAGTCAATGGCTTCTATCACAGCTCTCTTTGACAGTCTTGAAGAGTATGAGGGTAAGATGAAGGCTCTCAAGGAAGCTAGTCAAGATAAGAAGAAAAAGAGTCTTACATTAAAAGCTGTAAAAAAAAAAGAAGAAGAATCTAATGATGAAGAAAAACTGGATGAAGAGACTGACTATATTAGTCAGAAAATTTGGAAGATTCTATATTAAGAAGAGAAATAAGAAGTTCTTCAAGAAAGGAGTAGCTACAGACAATAAGAAAGAAAGCAAAGAGCTTGTCACTTGCTATGAATGCAAGAAGTAAGAGCACATCAAATGGGATTGCCCACAATTTCTGAAAAAGCAGGAAAAAAAAAAAGAAAGCTACTGACAAAGGCAAAAAGAAAAAGGCATACATCTCATCAATCTGGGGCAACAGCTGAGATGAAGAAAATAAAGCTGAGGGAGAAATTGCTAACATCTGTATGATGGCACTTGCAGCTGAAAAAACTCCAAATTCACCTAACAGTGATCGTGAAGATGAAGTAAATGATTTTGAACCTTCTTATTTTAAATTGCTTAATGCATTTCATGATCTGCATGATGAATTTATTAAAACTGCAAAAGAATTAAAACTGGCTAAGAAGAAGATTAGCAAGTTAGAATTTGATTGCAAAATGTCTGACATTGCATCTCAACATAGAGCAAAATCTATTTGTTGTGCATCATGCATTGAACTGAAGAAAAAACAATGAATATCTTTTGAAAAGCATGGCTAAACTCACCAAGGGTAAATACGTGTTATTTGCATTACTAGGAAGTTATAAAATTGCATAAGGAAAAGTTGGTCTTTTTTATGATCCTTCTGCAGTGAAGGAAAAGAATAAAAAGAAAAATCAAAATTTATACATGAGACATTTTATGCATGCAAGTGAACATAAGAAGAAAAGTTACAACTCAAAACCCATTGAATCTTATGTTCAATTAAAATATGTGAAACAATAATATTATCTGTATTGCTTTTTTCCTACATCATATTGTAGCAGTCCTTTTACCACCTGCTACTTCTATAACAAGAAGGGACATATTTCTAGTTCATGTTGGTCAAAGAAAAATGGACTTGGTAGGAACGTAGAATGGGTTCCCAAAGGTACATCTACACCTAGGGAAAATGCTACTAACAGAAAAGGACCTAAGCAGATTTAGGTACCTAAAAAGAAAATTTGAATTTTGTTTTGTAGCTTTGTCTTAGAGCTAGCCAAAACAACAAATGGTATATGGACAGTGCTTGTTCAAGACATATGACTGTTGATAAAGAGAAGTTCATCACCTTTAGAGACAAGAAAGGAGGAAAGATGACCCATGGAGGTGACTAATATGGCAGAATAGTTGGCATTGATATCATGGGCAAGAATCTTAAAACATCTATAGAAGATGTGTTGTTTGTAGTTGGACTTAACCATAACTTGTTGAGTGTGAGTCAAACTCATGACAAAGGAAATTGGGTTTTGTTTGACTCAAAATTTTACTTGGTCATCTGAAAAAGTGATTGCAAAATAGTTCTCAAAGCTCAAAGGGATGGTAACTACTATACTATTGATCTAAATGAACTTCCTACTTTAGACTCTGTATGTTTAATTAGTAAAAATAATGATAGTTGGTTGTGTCATAGAAGACTAGCACATGTTAACATGAACCAATTAACCAAATTGATTAAGAATGAATTAGTCATTGGATTACCATAAATTTCTTTTGAAAAAGATAGAGAATACGATGCATGACTCAAAGGGAAACAAACTAAATCATCATTCAAACCTAAAAATATAATCACCATATCTAGACCACTATAATTATTACACATGGATTTGATAGGTCCATCTAGAGTGAAAAGTATTGGTGGAAACTTGTATGTGCTTGTGATTGTAGATGATTACTTTAGATTTACTTGGACTTTGTTCCTTTCTTCCAAAAATGAAACATTTGATGCATTTGTAACCTTAGCTAAGAAAGTACAAAATGAGAAAGGTATTTCTATTTTGTCTATCAGGTCTGATCATAGAGGAGAGTTCAAAAATTTAAGCTTTCTGGAGTACTGTGAAGAGCATAGAATTGATCACAACTTCTCAGCCCCAAGGACTCCTTAGCAAAATAGAGTGGTAGAGAGGAAGAACAGGAAGATTGGAGAAATTGCAAGAGCAATGCTAAAGAAAAGGAGCCTCCTCAATTTTTTTGGGATGATACAGTAAACATAGCCAGCTACATAATTAATAGAGTTTACATCAGACCAATTTTAGGGAAGACACCTTATGAGCTATACAAAGGAAGGAAGCCAAATCTCTTATACCTGCATGTGTTTGGATGCAAGTGCTTCATCCACAACAATGGAAAAGAGAATCTAGGTAAGTTTGATGCCAAATTAGATGAAGGTATAGTCCTTGACTATTCTAGTGGAAGTAAAGTATATGTGTTTTTCAATAAAAAGACTAGAGCTATAGAGGAAACTGTGCATGTTGTTTTTATTGAAAATGAAACTGTTTCCAAGCATGCCATATATGAGGATGATCTTATTTCTAGCTTTAAGAACTTGAATTTTTCTGGAGAAGATCAAATTGAACCTCCTAAAATATCTAAATCTACTAATGTAGAGGAAGATATTCAGGAGAAAGATGCTGAATATGAAAACAATGAAGAAATTTCTTAAGAACTCCCTAGAGCTTCGAGATATCAAAGAAGTCATCCAGTTGATCAAATGATTGGGGGTGTTCAAGAGAATGTTAAAACCAGAAGATAACTTAGGGATCAAATAAACAACTTGCATTTATTTCTCAAATTGAACTTAAGTATATTGAAGAAGCCTTAACTGATGAACAATGGACATTGGCTATGCAAGATAAACTCAATCAATTTAAGAGAAATCAAGTTTGGGATTTAGTGCCTAGACCCAAGGATTACCCAATTATTGGAACTAAATAGGTATTTAGAAATAAATTTGATGAATCAGGAACAATTATTAGAAACAAAGCTAGTTTAGTAGCCAAAGGATATAATCAGGAAGAAGGCATATATTATGAGGAAATTTTTGCTCCAGTTGCAAGATTAGGAGCAACAAGAATCCTCTTAGCCTATGCATGCATGAAAGACATAATGCTGTATCAAATGGATGTAAAGAGTGATTTTCTAAATAGTTATATCATGGAAAAAGTTTATGTTGATCAATCTCCATGTTTTGAGGACTCAACAAAGTCAAACCATGTTTATAAATTGAAGAAAGCTCTTTATGGCTTAAAACAAGCTCCTAGAGCATGGTATAAAAGGCCAAGTAATTTTCTAAATCAAAAAGGATTTAATAGAAGAAAACTAGATACAACACTATTTACTAAGAAAGAAAATAAAGACTTACTTATTGTTCAAATTTATATTGATGATATTATATTTGGTACTACTAATGAATCTCTTTGCAAAAATTTCTCTAAGTTAAAGCAGAGTGAATTTGAAAGGTTAATGATGGGTGAACTCAACTTCTTCCTTGGACTGCAAATTAAACAATATGATGATGACATCTTCCTTAATCAATCAAAATATCTGAATGAGCTACTAAAAAGTTTGGAATGGAAAACGCCAAATCAATGGGGAATCTTATGACTAATGTAACAAAACTTGATATGGATGAGGGAGGAAAGCCTTTTAACATAACTCAGTATAGGAGAATATTGGCTCCCTGCTATACCTAATAGCAAGTGGACCTGACATTATGTTCAGTGTCTGTATATGTGCAAGGTTCCAATTATGCCCCAAAGAGTCCTATGCAACAGCTGTGAAGAGAATGTTTAGATACTTAATTGGAACATCACAGATGGAATTTGGTATCCAACAGGCAATGGAGAAGAGCTCATGGGATATACTAATGCTGACTTTGCTAGATTCAAAACTGATAGAAAAAGCACAAGTGGAATGTGTTAGTTTCTAGGAGCATCCCTGGTTTCATGGTTTAGCAAAAAGTAGAACAATGTGGCTCTCTCCACAGCAAAAGCTTAATATGTTGCAGCAGCCAGCTGTTGTGTTCAAGTCCTTTGGATGAAGCAGTAACTTGAAGATCTTGAGATTGAGATGAAGGAGATACTAATAAAATGTGATAATCAAAGTGCTATCAATATCACAAAGAATTCAATCATGCATTAAAGGACAAAGCACATTGAAGTAAGACATCACTTCATAAGGGATCATGTTTTGAAAGGAGATATCAAATTGGAATACATTCCTATTGAAAATCAAATTACAGACATTCTAACTAAGCCATTTGCAGAAGATAGATACTGCAAAATCAAAATAAAATTGGGAATGGTAAATCCCAATGAATTATAAGCAAGCCTCTAACTAAGTCTATTTAAGTTTCTGGCATTAAATTGATACTAACTTTAGCATCAAAGTGTGTTTAAGATGTTTTACCGGTACTCTTCATGAGTCTAGATGATAGCAAATTAGTTTAATGGAGTTTATCAAACCTACATAATCAAAAGAAGCTGAAGGAAAGCTGAAAATTCAAACTTTCAGGTCCTATCTGTAAGTTCAGAAATCTGAAATTCGCATTTTAGATGTTGTTAGACTAATTTCCATGTTAAATTGTGATTTTAATTGAATTAGTATGCTCAAAATTCGAACTTAGGTGCTTATTAGATGAATTTCAGTAGCTTTCACGTTGTTATAGTACTTTGATGTCCCTCAAAATTCGTCTGTTGACTGCTAAAAATTTGAATTTCTGAATTATAATGTGAATATTGACTTTGTTCAAAATGCTCATTGTTAGAGCTGGTAAAATGGGCTACAGCGTGTGGGCTAGCCTACTAAAAGTGGTGGGGCGGGCTGAAAAAATCAAAAGGCTTCATAATAGATAGAAAAATTTGAACCCACCATGCCAGCCCACGGGTTGGCCCTTTTTTTTCTTCCCTAGTGTTAAGTGTTAACCGCTAGTTAACCTTACCTTTTTCAGAAGCATCACGTGAAGAACCAAACTAATCACTGATGACAGAAGAAGTGAAATGAGCCACTGAATGAAGAACCGTGCCGCGTCCGTAACGTGAAGAACTATGCCATGTCAGCACTCCCTTCCTTCTTTTCTTCTCGAATCGGTAAATCCCACTCGGCCGTCCATTTGCTTCTATGTTCGCCACTCTACCATTCGTTCGCTC
Organism: Adenanthera pavonina; assembly: GCA_026686845.1. Lineage (NCBI taxonomy): Eukaryota > Viridiplantae > Streptophyta > Magnoliopsida > Fabales > Fabaceae > Adenanthera > Adenanthera pavonina. The sequence continues at coordinate 17,742,558 of JAIVEN010000018.1, forward strand.
TTGTGGCCTCTTTTGTGAGTGCCGAGTTGGCGAGTCCTAACTCAGCGTCGGTCTCATTTGCCACTCAGCTTCCGTGTCTACCACTCGGCCATCAGTCTGACAGTCTCATCATCAGTAGCTTGGGTCTCACTCGACTTTGGTCTCATTCACGAGTACCGAGTCTTGGCATTGCAGTCTCTCTCTTACAGTCATAGATCTGAGATCCCTTATTGTACACGTATAGCTCATGCCCGGTGTTCTTGTCTTCCACCACTCATCTTCAGTCCCTCACCCATTCAGCCAACCGAGCTAGATTATTGATTTGTTATTCAACGTCCTTAGTCTCGATCTCTCCTCTCTGCTCTAGCTCTGCAGCAGTAGCACCACACCCATAATGGTAAGTTTCTTGTTAGTATTCTCCATTTTGTTACTGAAATCTATGGACCATGATTGATGCCCTGGACTTAATATTTAGGCTGGTTAGATTGGAACAAATATTATGTTGTTATAATGGTGTATTATTTTTCTTACTTGCAGATTAAAATATGTCTAATGTTAATGTGGGTGATACTAGTAATTTGGAGATTGATAATGTGAATGCTAGTAGTAATATTGAACCCCAAATTGGACCTAAAAGAACTGATGGTAGTTCTGTGCATAATCAAGAATCTAAAAGGAGTAAAACTTGCACAGCTGATTGTTGAATCAAGTGTTTTGATAATTCCAAACCAACCTTCAAGAGCTTGGAATAAAGATATCAAAGGTGCATAAAAGGTTTCAAGTGAAGGAATTCTAAAAAAATCAGTGCAAGAATAGATATAGAATGTTTAGTAATGTTTTAATTTGAGTAAAAGACTTTGATTTGCTGAAAAGATGCTTTAAAACCTTGATTCTATATTACTTAAAGGAATATTTGAATAATACCCACCAACAGACGAAGTTTAAAAGGTTTATACTGATCTGCTGTTTTAAAAATTCAAACTTTGGCTTTGGAAATTCGAATTTCGTTTTGAAAATGAACAAGTCTAAAAAGAGGCTTATCTGACAGACGAATTTTGACTTGAGAAATTTGAATTTTGATACGTGTCTGAAAAGAGCTTTTTCTGACAGACGAACTTTGGCTTTTGAAAATTTGAATTTCAGATAAAATGCAACTTATGAAAATTGAAAAATTCGTCTGAGAATATGTCAAAGTTCATCTGAAACCAAATTTAGATAGAGCTTAAAAATTGCTCACTGATAGATGAACTTTGAACATGAAAATTCAAATTTCAGAAACAAAGCTTGTGAGTCTGTTATAATGATATGTTGACATACGAATGACAGTATTCAGAAATTCAAACTTTAAAGTAAGTCTGAAAAAGGTCTCTCTGATAGACGAACTTTGCCCTTTGAAAATTCGAATATCGAATTGATGAACTATTGTGCCTCATTGAACCAGCTTCTGATAGATGAATTTTGGGTTCCAAAATTCAAATTTCGAAGGCACTGTAGCAAAATGAAATTACTGTTCACACTTAACAGAAAGACTTTCAACATGAAAATTCGTATGTTCCAACATAGAAACATTTTCTAAAGATCAAAATTCAAACTTTGCTTCATGACAGATGAACTTTGAATACTCAACGTTGAAGTCTTTAGCCTTCGATTTCTGTGAAATTCGTCTGTTGGCTAACCAAAATTTGAACTTTGAGTGTCAGAAGCATTAAATGTGGTTGGAGAATGGATAGTTTTTCAGAGTAACTATTGGGTAACTTCTCCAACGGATAGATTTTGTTTCTAACATATAGTTGAGACTAAAATCTATAAATACAACATCATTTGAAGTTGTGGGTAACAATTTTTATTTTGTATATACTTAAACTCTACCTAATCATCTACTCAAAGTCACCAACTCTCACATACTTCAACATTTGTACTTTAACTTTCATATACACTCTGATTAAGAGAGTTTATTCATTGTAAACAATCTTATCTTCATCTAGAAGAAAGATTTTCTTGTGAGGGGATATCACAAGGGATTGGGGAAGCACTTCGTGAGAGTGCAAAGAGTGAAAGTGTAAGCTCTAGAAACAGAGCATCAACGCTGTACTGTGGCATTTGCAAGAAGTCCACTGAATTCATGCAGGATAGTGGAAAATCTCAAGTGGTGACTTAGGGTATGGACCTAGGTCAAGTTGAGAGACCGAACAAGGATAAATATCTGAGTCTTCTCTTCCCTACTACTACTTTTATTGTTTATTCATTTATACTCTGTTTTACTATCACCCTTTACTTTCTTCACTTTCTTGACGTTTTATAGAAAAATTTTTAATCTTCCTAATTCACCCCCCTCTTGGGAAGCCAGCTTATCTAACAAGTAGTATCAGAGCCCAGATTCCCTATCAAAGGATTTAACAGTCCGGGAAACATAATGGCTGGTTTTGGAGAAAGCATACTACTAGAGGGAAACAACACAAATAGACCACCTGGCTTCAGTGGAGAACACTATGGATACTGGAAGATGAGGATGCAAATCTATCTTCAGTCTATTGATCTGGACATCTGGTCCATCATCCAAAAGAGAGATTTTGTCCCAATGGCATTGCAGGATGATGGGAAGTATAGAGAGTAGCTAGAAGCTAAATGGAACGAGGAAGATAGAAGAAGAGTGTTACTGAACTTCAAGGCAAAGCATTGCTTGGTCAGTACACTGAATCAAGACGAATTCTACAGGGTCTCATAGTGTTCCACTACCAAGGAAATGTGGGACACCTTACAAATTGCTCATGAAGGAACAACTGGAGTTAGAGAAAACAAATTGAACACCTGCATAGGTGAATATGAAAGCTTCAGAATGGAGGAAGGAGAAAGTGTAAAAGCTACAAAAGAGATTTACCCTCATTGTGAATCAACTAAAGAGTCTGGGAAAGGAGTACACTCAGACAGAAAAGGTCAGAAAAATCCTCAGAGCTCTCCCTCTAGAATGGCAACCCAAAGTAACAGCAATAGAGGAAGCCAGAGGGGAATCAATGGGCTCTGTCACAGCTCTTTTTGGTAGCCTCAAAGAGTATGAAGGAAAAATAAAGACTCTCAAGGAGGCAGGACAAGATTGAAAGAAGAAAGATCTTGCTCTGAAAGCTGCTGAGGAGAAAGAAGAAGAATCTGATGATGGAGATGAGCTAGATGAAGAAACTCTGGCCATCATGGTCAGAAAATTTAGAAGATTCTACAGCAAGAAGAGAAACAAGAAAATCTTCAAGAAAAGAGCAGCTGGAGATAGCAAGAGAGAAGTAAAAGAACCTGTCACTTGCCATGAGTGCAAAAAGTAGGGACATATCAAATGGGATTGTCCACAATTCTTCAAAAAGCAAGAGAAAGAAAAGAAAGCTGCAGACAAAGACAAGAAGAAAAGAGCGTACATCTTATCAATATGGGGTAACAGCTCAGATGAGGAAGAAGATGATGAAAATGAAATTGCCAACATCTATCTGATGGCACTTGCCTTTGAAGAAGCTGAAATCCCATGCAACAATGATCAAGAAGATGAGGTATATGAATCTGAACCTTCCTATTCTGAATTACTGGATGCATTTCATGAGTTGCATGATAAGTTTGTTAAGGTTGCCAAAGAATTGAAGCAAGCTAAGAAAAATATTAACAAACTAGAATCTCAATGTAACATCTCTGAAACTGCTTCTCTGCCTACTACTAAATCTGCTTGCGGTAAATCATACATTGAATTAAAGCAAACCAATGACTATCTAGTGAAAAGCATGTCTAGGTTTACTAAAGGTAAAGATATGTTGTTTGCTTTAATGGGAAGCCAAAGAATATCACAGGGAAAGGCTGGACTTGGATATGATCCTTATGCAGTCAAAGAAAAGATTAAGAAAAAGAATCAGAATGTATATATGATGTTAGTTAGGCTGACTTCCCAAGAGGGGGGGTGAATTGGGAAGATTAAAAATTTTCTGCACAAAGTGAAATAGGTGAAGAAAGCAAAGTATAATGAAAGCAGCATATAAGCAAAGCAAACTGAAAAAGTAATGATAGGGAGAAGAACACTCAGAAATTTATCCTGGTTTGGTCTATCCACTTGACCTACCTCCAGTCCCCAAGACACCTCTTGAGATTTTTCACTATACAGTAAGAATTCAACGGGCTTCTTGCAAATGCCACAGTACACAGCTTGTGCTCTGTTTCCTAGAGCTTTCTCAATCTCTCTAAGTACTTCCACAATGTGCTTCCCAATCCCCTTGTGATATCCCCTCACTAGTAAATCTATCTTCCAGATGAAGATTAGATTGTTTACAAAGATATACCTCTCTTGAATAGAGTAAATATGAAGGTTAAAGTACAGATATTGAAATTAAGAGGGTAAAAGCTTTTTGAGAAGAAGATTTGGCAGAATTTCAGTATATACAAGTTTGATTTGTTACCCACAACTTCAAATGATGTTGTATTTATAGTTTTAGGTCACAAATGTCCGTTAGAGACAAAATCTATCCGTTGGAGAAGTTATCCAACGGTTACTCTGAAAAACTATCTGTTAACCAACCGCATTTAATGCTTCTGACATACTGAAATTCGAATTTTGGTTGGTCAACAGACGAATTTTGAAGGAACCGAAGGTTAAAGCTTCCAACGTTGAAATACTGAAGTTCGTATGTTCATGAAGTGAAATTCGAATTTTGAAACTTAGAAAATGTTTCCATGTTGTACATACGAATTTTCAAGAAGAAAGTTTTTCTGTTAATTGTGAACAGTATTTTCAATTTTCTACAGTGCCCTCGAAATTCGAATTTTGGAACCCCAAAGTTCGTCTGTCCGTAGTACGTTCAAAAGACACAGTAGTTCACTTTCTTCGAAATTCGAATTTTGAAAGAGTGAAGTTCGTCTGTCAGAGAGTCCTCTCTTCAGACTTACTTCAACATTCGAAGTTTCAAAACTGTTGTTCGTATGTCAACATTTCATTTTAATAGACTCACAGCCTAAGCTTCTAAAATTCAAATTTTAATGTTCAAAGTTCATCTGTCAGAGAGCAATTTTGAAGCTCAAGATAATCTTGATTTCTGATGAACTTTAACATTATTTCAGACGAATTTCTTTGGTTTTCACAAATTACATTTTGTCTGAAATTCGAATTTTGAAGACTTAAAGTTCGTCTGTCTCTAAGAAGCTTCTTTCAGGCTCATATGAAAATTTCAATTTTGGTAAATCAAAATTCGTCTATCAGAGAAGAATCTCTTCAGACTTATTCAGTTTCAGCTCGAAATTCAATTTTCCAAAGGCAAAGTTCGAATTTCCAACATGACAGTTCAATATAAACTTTTCAAACTTCTTCTGTTGGTGGGTATTTTTCAAATAGTTCATGTTTTAACATAAAATTGACGTTTTAAAACATCTTTTCATCAAATCAAAGTCTTTTATCCATTCCTAAACATAACTAAAGATCAAACAACAATTCTAGCATAGATTACTCAGAATTTCATCACTTTGAAATACTTTGAGCTCCTTTGATATCTTCAATCCAAGCTCTTGGATGTTGGTTTGGAATCATCAAAACTCTTGATTCAACATTCTCCCCCTTTTTGATGATGACAAAACAACTTACAAACTGGATTAGTACTTGGGTTTGCTTTTACAAGCTCCCCCTCAACATATGCATTATATTTCAACAAATATCATATGCAGCAGATCAAGTGAAGATATTCAAAGAGTAATATGCACAAAACATTACAACCAAGAAATTCATTCATTTAATTAAATGTTGCTATACAAAAACCAATTAAAGTTTAGTTCTTCAAAGATTAATTTCAAAGCACTAAGTACAAACATCAAACAACCATCTAAAACTTTATACAGCACAATAGGAGAACTCAAGCCTAATCTCTGAAACAAATCTTCAATCATTTCTTCTTGGGCTTGGTCTTCTTGTTGTACGTCTTCCCTTTCCCAGATGGCTCAGCAGCAGACTTTCTAGTTTGCTCAGTCTTCTCCTCCTTTTTGGCATCATCAGGAAGGCCAACTAAATCAGCCGGAGGAGGGATCTGAGAGACAGGAATAGCTCGAAGTGGCACAGGAGCAAAAAGAATTGTTGGCTGGACTGGTGCAGGAGGCTCAGGACTTGGTTCATCATCATCATCAGAGACCTCAAGCAACTCCCGCATTGTCTGCCTTGAAAGAGCCAACTGAGCTCTTTGTTCCTCTGAGAGTCCATAAGCAGCCAGATAGGGAGGAGATGGTTCATCAGGACAAAACATTTCTTCCAGCCTTCTCCTCTGAGCTTACAGTAGAGCATTGTGAGCAATAGCTTCATAATCGACAACAGGCACAATGCTTCGCTCTGTATTGCTGGCACCCTCTTGTATGGAAGAGGTGGAAATGGCTGCCACCAGTCTTTCAACTTGCTCAGATTCTTGAATGGACAGAATTGAATCCTGAGCATCTTCTTGCATAGGCTCATGAGGGCTTGTTTCTTGAAGTCCTTCTTCTTCCACGCATGATTGCAGCCATGACATGTGCCTCTGCCCTGGTTATCAGATTGAAGCTGCCTCCTTTGTTGAATATAATCCTGGACACTATGTAGTACAGGATCCTTACTTGAACACTGAGGTCTGTGGGCTTCAATACGTTTATTGATGGCAAATTTTCCCTCCTTCTGAATAATGTGCTCAGAATAGTGCTCTCCTTGTAGTTTAGAAAGGGGCCACCTTCTTCATCAGCAGTTTCTGCCTCATCTATGTATCCAGAGGCAGTGATGTCAATCTTGACTCCATCTTGCCCAGGGATCTCCAGCATCTCATTGAATGTCTCATCAGTAAGCCAAATGGTCCTGGATCTTAGATTGACTGCTCACTTCTTCTTCTTGCTATAGTACTTCAAGGAAGCATACCATGTCTTCACTACCTCATCGTCATACCTCTCCAGTATTTCTAACAGATTGTATCTCAACAACCATATCCCAGCATCAAAGTTGTTAGAGATCAAAACCTCTTCCAAGTTCACACAATGAGGTTTGATTACCTTTTTACTAGCAAACTTGGTCGAATATTCTTCTTGAATCTAAGGAGTACTCCATAATGGTAGTGTAGTCAGTTGGTATTCTCCAGATTCTATATTGAAGGAGGAAGTAGGAGCAGCAGCAGTAGCATCAGAAGGAACAGGGACCGAAGGTTCTGCATTTTTCGGTGAGGAAGGTCCAGCTTTCTGAGAATCTGCTTTGGGCGTAGATTTCTGTCGTTTGGAGGGAGTTGCCTTACTAGATTAGGCTTTTCTCTTTGATTTTTCTCCTTCCTTCAAGGCATATTGGGATTTAACATTCCTCTTTGGTTAGGCCTCTGCTTTCCCAGCTTCAAGATTCTTGACTCTTGCCATTTTCACGGATGGATGTTGCAGAATGAGGCAAGGAACAGGTTTAAAAGATGCGAAAGGAAGTTTAATCGGTGGGAAATGATGATTTTTTATCAAAATTGAAGAGGATTGAATGCAGGATTGGAACAGACTCAGAGAGAATAGGAATAGGGTTGCATCTGTTCAAAAGAAAATCGTCGGTTTTAACGTGTGTAACCGTCTGACAGACGAATTTTGAAGGGTCAAAATTTGAACTTCTGGTAGTTACAAGTTAAGCAGTTCAGCAAAGCTTACTGACAGACGAATTTTCTTCTGAAAGTTCATCTGACAGTGGCTTGGATAAAATAACACAAGATGAACAGACGAACTTTATTCCAACAAAGTTTGAATTTTCAGGAGCAAACATCAAGCAGCAAACAATTCACCAAGCAACAGACGAATTAAGCATACAAAACTTCATCTTTCAAAGATTCAACATTGAGGAGCATGTTTCAACAGACGAATTTTAAGTGAGAAATTCAAATTTCTTTATTTTCTGAAAGTTATCCAACATTCGTATGTTAAGAGATAAGCATTAGTATAATTATCATGTTGGACATTCATAACTTTGAAATTTTATTCTTGAAAATTCGAATTTTGAAGGATCAACAGACGAATTTCGAGGCATCACCGAGAACTGTTCCTTTTAATAACAGGCCGAAGTTCATCTGTTGGATATGCAAAATTTGAATGTTGACCATGCTGACTTCCTCAGAAACTTAGTTTTTCACGGAAATTCATCTAACACATAATCAATATACGAATTTCAACCTTAAAAACTTACAGAGTGGATTCAGAAGCTTAGAATTTCTTCCATTTTCTTCACTCTTTGATTTTTCCATTCTGGTAAGCTTCATTTTTCAAATTTATCAGCATTGAATCTCATGAGGAGCACCTGCAACTTAAATTAAACACTCTATGATGCTAAAGTTATAATTAATTCAATGTTGTAAGATTTAAAAACAGAATTGCACAAAGAATTACTTACAGTTTATTGGGATTTACCATACCCAATTCTCTTCTTATCTTACAATATCTATCTTCTGACAGAGGCTTTGTCAGGATGTCTACAATTTGATCTTCAGTTAGGATGTATTCCAATCTAATTTCTCCTTTCAGAACATGATCCCTTATGAAGTGGTGCCTAACTTGAATATGTTTTGTCCTTGAGTGCATGACAGGATTCTTTGTGATATTGATAGCACTTTGATTGTCACACATTATTGGTATTTCTTTCAACTCAATCTCAAGATCTTCCAGTTGTTGTTTCATCCAGATGATTTGGGCACAACAGCTTCCAGCTGCAACATACTCAGCCTCTACTGTGGATAGGGCCACACTGTTCTGCTTTTTGCTAAACCATGAAACCAAGGATCCTCCAAGAAACTGACAAGTTCCACTTGTGCTTTTTCTGTCAGTTTTGGATCCTGCAAAATCAGCATCAGTGTATCCTTTGAGATCTTCTCCATTGCCCTTTGGATACCAAAGACCCATCTGTGATGTTCCAATAAGATATCTGAAAATTCTCTTTACAGTAGTAGCATGGGTTTCTTTGGGACATGATTGGAACCTTGCACACATGTAGACACTAAATATAATGTCAGGTCTGCTGGCTGTTAAGTACAGTAGGGATCCAATCATTCTCCTATACTGAGTTATGTCAAACAATTTCCCTTTCTCATCCATGTCCAGTTTGGTTGCAGTAGCCATAGGTGTCGCCATTAGCTTGGCATTTTCCATTCCAAACTTCTTCAGCAACTCCTTCAGATACTTGGATTAATTGAGGAAGATACCATCATTGCTCTGTTTGATTTACAATCCAAGGAAGAAGTTGAGTTCACCCATCATAGACATTTCGAATTCTCCCTGCATTAACTTAGAAAAATTCTTGTAAAGAGATTCATTAGTAGCACCAAATATAATATCATCAACATAGATTTGAACAATCAGTAAATCTTTATTTTCTTTCTTAGTAAATAAGGTTGTATCTACTTTTCCTCTGTTAAACCCCTTTTCAGTTAGAAAATTACTCAATCTTTCATACCATGCTCTAGGGGCTTGCTTCAAACCATAAAGAGCTTTCTTTAGTTTATACATATGGTTTGGTTTTGTAGAATCCTCAAAACCTGGTAGTTGATCTACATAAACTTCTTCCATGATATATCCATTCAGAAAAGCACTCTTTACATCCATTTGATATAACAAAATATTTTTCATGCATGCATATGCTAATAGAATTCGAATTGCTTCTAATCTGGCTACTGGAGCAAAAGTTTCTTCAAAATCAACACCCTCTTCTTGATTATATCCTTTAGCAACCAGTCTAGCTTTGTTTCTGATGATTGATCCTGATTCATCAAGTTTGTTTCTAAAAACCCATTTGGTACCTATGACAGGATGATTTTTGGGTCTAGGCACTAAATCCCAGACTTGATTTCTTTCAAATTGATTTAATTCATCCTGCATAGCTAGAATCTAGTACTCATCAGTTAAGGCTTCCTCAGTACATTTAGGTTCAATTTGTGATATGAAAGCACAGTTTATCATTTGATCCCTTAACTGCTTTCACTACGCCAGAAAAGGGTTTTGTAGGCGGTTATTTTTAGCTATTATTGGCGGTTATGAACCGCTTACTATGCGAGTGCCAACGTAAAGTGGACACTTTTGTGGGCGGTTAAAACTGCCAACAAAGGTTGGATTTCGTAGGCGGTTATATAGATAACCGCCTACGAAAGTCCACCTTTGTATGCGGTTATATAAGTGACCGCATACAAAAGTGGATTTTTGTTGTAGGCGGTTAACTTAACAACCGCCTACAAAATTCATTTTGTAGGCGGTTATAACAAATAACCGCCTACAAAAGTACCCTTTGTAGGCGGTTATCCAGATAACCGCCTACTAAATTTATATATTTTTTAAAAAAAAATTTTGAAAGTAGTTCAGTCTCGTATCAAAATATATGCAACCTGTTAAATCCATTAACAAAAAATAAAATGTATTACATTAAAAAGTATTTACAAATTAATATCAATTTACATATCATACATAAACAATACATTGACACTACAAAACGATAAAATAAGAAAAAACAACATCTAAACAATGCTTCAAACACCATAAATAAAATGTCATATTGCAATACATGAAAATTATCTAGATAGAAGGTTAGGCTGTCGAGCTTCATACAATCCCAAATCTGCTATCCTAGAGCCTCCACCAAAGTCATCCTTCCAAATTTACTCTTAGACGAGCTCCAATCAACTCCCATGAAGAAATTTAAGCTCTTAATAATGGCCCTTCCCTCTAACTAACCAAATACCTACAACACAAAAACGATTCACATTTATGTTTTAACCAATGTAATGGCATGGGAATAAATATATATAGTTAAGAAAGAATAAGATGTTGAACTAAGATATGCAAATTACCAATTATTTTCTCAATTGAGAATTTTCATTTCAATGAAAATATCAATTAGTACATTGCACTTATTTTCTCATAGGAACCTTGCTATATGTTGCTAGCATAATACTAATAACACTGCACTAATGTGGAAACAGAAAATAGACTCCTTAGACAGGAGGTTACATCAAATATAATCACAACAATATCTCACACTAGTGCCAATAAGACTCACTCAAAAGTTAACAAACAAACTTCATAGTAATACACCCACTGTGACACAAGAATGACTCACCAAAATTTATTGGTAACAACACTCTGATTGAGATGAGTTTGATACTAAAGTTCTATGTATTGATCAAAGAAGAGAGAGAGAGAAAGAGAGATACCAAGAACAAAAACTGCAACTCTCATTCCGCCATGCTTCGGAGGGTTTAAAGGTATGCCTCTCCAACAACAGTGATATATCTTCATTTCTTTCGGATACTCCTTTCTTCCCTCCATTCTCTCTCTCTTTCTCTCAATATAATCCTGGGCCTCTTATTAAGAAGAAAGAGACAGATCACACAAGTGAGACTTTGGCTATAAAGAAGGCTTCTTGTCTTACTCTAACGCTTAATTGTCAGGGAAAGATGATGTTTGTTTTTGAATTTATAGTGCCAACCCAAGCACTAATCTCCCCTTAGACTCTAACAGAGAAAATAATAATAATAATAATAATAACAACAACAAAAGGAAAGAAAGAAAGAACGAGCCATGTGAATATAGTCCATCACCAATAGTTATCCACTTCTGTGTGGAGAAACCTAGCAGCTCCATGAACAATGATACAACAACAACCCATACAGCAGTACATACATAGCTTTCCCAGCAAAATCAAAGCCCATCCATCATTTGAAGTACAATTTGTTCTTAAATTATACTTTATATTACACTTTAGCAATGCTCTTAAGAGCCCCAAATGGAAATTAAGAACATTGGGAGTTGGGACTTCCTCACCAAATGATCCAAAACAGAAAAAGTATGATATAATCTTATAACATACTATAAAACTATATACTTTAAAAGTTTAAAAAGAAACCATAAAATACCAGATTTTTCTCAACGGACTCTGGCAACAACAAACTAATCAATTACTCCGATCCCTCCTCATCCTCCTCTCTAGTTAGGTAGATTTCAGCCACATAATCACTCCACTCTGCGATGACTTCATTGATTTGATTTTTGGAGTACTCATCACAGTAGGTATCCGGGAAGTACTATACAAGTTAAAATATCATGAAGAAATTAATAAAATGACATTACTAAAAAATGGTCAAAAGTTATAAGCATTAATGTAATTGCATGAAATGGAATTACATACCGTGACCGAGATAGAGCTTTGGCCATGCATTACGATATCTTTCATGAATTTCAGTACATAATATGCACAATCGATACCATTAGCTTGCTTCGGACACTAAACAAAAATATATACATACATATTATATATGAAGATTAATGTCAATTACAATAAATAATTGCTTAAATATTATTCTATAAATACCTTTATTGATGTCCATTTATATGATTGTTGCTTCTTGTCATTAAGCCCTCGGTCTGCTCGAAACATCTTCACAGCACTGTTAACCATGAGAAAAGAACATTAATATAAGCATAACTTTGAATTACCATGGAGACATATACAAAAGTTAAACAAAAAACTTATTCTTACTTGTTGAACATTTCCATCATTTGGATGCGGTTCTCTAGCCCTGTTTGTTTTCCGGAGTCTAAATAATATATTTTTGGCTTTACTGGGTTGATGACAATCAACATCCAATGTTCTCTGACAGAAAAATAATTAACATCAACAAATTATAACTGGGCAGTTCACAACAACTAAAGTCATCATTTAATATTTTAGCAACAAGTTACTCACCCTTGATGAAAAGGTGCCAAAAATAATACTTCCTTATCGGCTCTTGCCTTGAACACATCCGCAATTTCTTGAGATTGTTCTGTGATCTTCTTCTGGGGCATCAAACCTCTACAAAAAGATGATATATCTTGGGGATGGAGGAACACAAATTTGCTAGTAAGATTGGCAGGGACCAAAAATTTTTCATACAAGTACCTAAAATGAAAAAAAAATTGTGTATTAATATCACACTCAAATGAAAGGTTAGTTGGAAAGTAGTTCATTTATGTTAGTTTGAGTACCTAATATATATGTTAATATTCGCAGCCCCAAGCCATTGATGATCCACCATGAATAGGATAACTTCTTCGGTGATCATTTCAGTTATCCTTTTATTATAGATCCCTATATCATACTCAATTTCTATAATCTCCCATTGCCCTATGCTCACTAATCCTTTCAAGTACTTGCGACTTTTCCTTAAATTAACATTAGGTCCGGGTAGTCTCTTCATCGGTGCAATGATTGACTCTTTGGATTGCCCGGACCCTAGAACACGCTTTCCTTTTGCCTATGCAACAAAGTTGGTCAATTTGGGATGAACTAGTGATTACACAGTAGCAAATTATAATAAAGTGTCAATTGACATACCTGTACAGATGGAGCAAGGGTAATGAGGTTCATTGGCCATGCTACATAACTACCCACTGCTTGTCCTACCTTATCCGCATCTTAGGTAGGAATTGGCAATACAGCATTCTCCTCTTTGGGGACATCAATCGATACTCTCACATGGCCTTCAGGTAGGGCTTGATTGTGAATGACGCCTCCTGTGTTTTCCAAATGCCCCTCTGCAACCACACGTCTAGTAGGGTGATCCAACCATAATTGACAGTATGATACGCCCTATACCAATAGCAAAAAATAAGTTTAACATGTCGAAAAAAACTATGAACTTGATTGGAAAAGCAATTACCTCAGGGAGATGCTCAAATGGAAGAGGGCAGCTATCCTTGACACTAGGGCTTGTTGATGCGACCTGTGACGACTGTATTTGCTTCAGTACTGCAGCTTGTGTTTGCACCAAATCTGTCAACATGGCTAATTTTCTCTCCATCTCAAATTGAGTTGCCTCTAATTGAGCAACCTTAGTTGCAGAGTATGACGATGAGCGGCGTTGAGTCCCAAAATATGCTTTCTTAGAAACGCCAAACCCGGCACCTCTAACACGACCAGGGTGCTCAGGGAGCCCTAATGCCTTACCTAGCACATCAAGCCCTGTGTCTTCCTCAATGCCTTCAGGCATGGACTCTACAAGGGTAGCCTGTGAAAGCAAAAAAATAATAAGAAATATATTATTTTATAGAAATATATTATAAATGATTGAAAATGAAAATAATAATGTAAGACTTACAATTTTATCACAAACTTGTTTGACGTTTTCATTGTCAATAATCCCTTCCTTGTTCTTTCTTGATTCTGCCCATAGCACATGACGCTTGGTTAAAGGGCCACCTTCAGATCCCTCTTGAGAATGCTGTGTAATAACATAAATAACTTATTTGTAAGTATTTATAAGGAAAATATATTCATATAAATAAGATCTATAGACACGTACCATCTTATCCTCTATACCCGAGTATCCAAGACGGCCAGCTCTATAAGGGTATTGTTGACACTTGGCCCTTTCACTATTTTGCTGACTTAATATCTGTAAAAAACAAAAATATTAAATGAAATAGCTAGACACATATAGCATTAGCATAGAATTAACAACTAACATGTAAAAAAGGATTACTTTGAAAGATTGCTCACGGCGGATACCCGTAAAAACATCCCAGTCTTCTTGCTTTATGTAGACTTCAAATAATGGAGGTGGATGCTCAAGGATGTTACCATCTGGATCTCTCAAAAATCTTTTTGTAAGGATATATCGAAAAGCTCGCATCGATACTCCAGTCTTCTTATATATGAAATCTCTATGGCACTCATCGATGTCAAATCCCAACTGCAAAACAAAGTACCAAGATTAATTATAATAAGTATAACCACATAGGAAAAAACCATTATAAGATAATTATAATAAGCTGTTTACCGCTATATCCTTGAAAATCAAGTCTTTCATAGCCTCAGGGACTTTCCTCCAGTCCTTCCATTGGCTACTTGCTATAGGCACATTCATCTTCGCAGCTATCCCAATATAGCTACTTAATTTTTTTCCACCATCTTTTATTGGGTGGCCTCTACGATTCCACACCACATGGATCTTCTGACCACTATCTCTTGCTCGTGAGACCTCTTTCAAGACGGTCAACCCACGATGATGCTTTTCTAACTCTTTCTCAACCCGTTTGTTAACATTACTGGGATCCACATTCGTCGGATCACTATCATAATCAGAAGAGGAAGACATTTACCTGTAGTATCAATCAAACAAACAAGACATTAATACATAGAAAGGAAAATAACAAGATTTAGGCAAAAGTTCACATAAATAAGATGAATAACACAACTAGTAAAAAATTCAAACACACAAAATTCAAACTCAAACCTTTTCCTCTTTCTGGTTTGTCTTCTCTTTATGATCCAAATACCCTCTTGATGATCATCTCTCACATACAAGGCATCATCTCCAGTATAATCAGTATCAATTGATGTCCCTACAAAAGGATCATCCTCAATATCTGCATCTTGATGACTTTCAATATCTTTTTGGTTGTCAATTATTTTATTTGTTAACATAACAATAGACAACTTCTTATTAGCAGGATCGGAGACGAAAAACACCTGTTGAGCTTGGGATGCTAAAATAAAAGGTTCATCTCTATACCCCACCTTGTTAAGATCCACTTGAATGAACCCTGTTTGATCAACTCGAAGACCATTTTTGTTGTCAACCCACTTACAACTAAAGACTGGTACCCGAAACAAGATATAATCCAATTCCCATATGCGATCAATTACCCCAAAGTATGTCATATTTGCAAAAATAGGGTTTTTGTCTTTGACACTAGAAATATGCATTGATTGAGCTATAAGAGTTACCCCACTATTTTGCATTGTGCTCCGATCATCCTGTTCTTTCGTATAGAATGTGTAGCCGTTAATAAGATAACCGTTGTAAGATATGACATGCATGCTTGGACCGTTAGCTAACCATCGTAACCTTTCTGAAACTGAACCAGGATTTCTCTCCACCTCCAAAATAATGTGATGTCTCAACCAATTTATAAAAACCCGATTGTGTTCCTTTGATATCCAACTCTCATTCTTGTAGGGGTTTAAACTTCTAAGTTTCTCCTTGTGCATTTCCACATATAGCTCAACCTCATCGGAGTTATGCAGAACATACAAATGAGCTTGCTCCCACTGTGTCCTGGAGATGCTAACTATATCATTTCCAAGAATCCCTTCCCCATCTGTTCTCCCAATGTGACGAGACTTTGGAAGCCCAATATGATCAACATTGGATAAGTATTCAGTACAGAATTCAACAGCTTCTTCAGCTATGTACCGTTCAACAATACAACCCTCTGGTCTACTTCGGTTTTTCACATATCCTTTTAATACATTCATGTAACGCTCAATAGGGTACATCCATCTCATATAAGCTGGGCCACACAATTGTGTCTCTCTAACCAAGTGAACTGTTAGGTGAATCATCATGTCAAAAAATGAAGGCAGGAAATACATCTCAAGTTCGCACAAAGTCACAACAATTTGTCTTTGCAACCTTGGCAACTTAACGGGGTCAATCACTTTGCTACAAATGGATTTGAAGAATAAACATAATTTTGTGATTGTGCCTCGAACCTTTTTGGGCAAAATAGATCGGATAGCGACCGGCATCAAATTCTCCAATAGAACATGGCAATCATGAGACTTTAAGCCCTTCAACTTCAAGTCTTTCATAGATACAAGGTTCCTAATGTTTGAGGAGTATCCCTCTGGGACCTTAACTCCATTAAGAAACTCATAAAAAGTGATTTTCTCCTTTCTAGAGAGAGTATATGCTGCAGGAGGTAGATAAGTACGGCATTTCCCCTTCACCGGTGCCAATTCTCCTCTTATTCCCATTGCAACCAAGTCCAACCTTGCCTTAACGCCATCTTTGGTCTTTCCCGGCACATTAAGCAACGTACCAATGATGCTATCACATACATTTTTCTCTATATGCATGACATCAAGGAAGTGTCTCACATATAAAGACTTCCAATATGGCAATTCAAAGAAAATTGACTTTTTCTTCCACCCACTAGTCCCAAGGTGTTTTGCAAAAGGCTTCCCGAAATTGTTATTGAAATCCTTCACCTTGGCAAACATATCCTCACCACTTAATGGCAAAGGTTCACTCCCTTCTTCTGTACTCCCATTGAAGGCTTTTTTCCACCACCTGTAACGATGTCCCAGAGGCAAAAATCTGCGATGTCCTAGGAAGACAAATTTCCCACCATGTTCCAACCGTATGGTATGTGTGCCTTCTTCGCATATAGGACATCCAAACACTCCTTTGATACTGTAACCTGATAAATTACCATATGCCGAAAAATCATTAATTGTACCAAACAGCATAGCTCTCAACTTAAATGTTTCTTCCCTATATTTGTCATACATCTCCACACCCTTCTCCCACAATAGTTTCAAATCTTCAATTAATGGAGCCAAATATACGTCTATATCATTTCCAGGTTGTTTGGGTCCGGAAATTAAGATAGACAACATCATAAACTTCCGCTTCATGCATGGCCATGGTGGGAGGTTATAAATCAACAAAATAACGGGCCATGTACTGTGGGTACTACTTTGCATGCCATGCGGATTCATTCCATCAGTAGATAAAGCAAGGCGCAAGTTTCTATCTTCTTCCCCGAAATCTTCATATTCACGATCAATTCTTTTCCATTGTGGAGAATCTGCAGGATGTCGAAGTTTTCCATCTTGAATTCTTTCATCTGCATGCCATGTCAAGAGCTTTGCAATTTCTGCGCTACTGTACATGCGTCTAAATCTAGGTATGATGGGAAAATACCATACCACCTTCGTTGGACTCGATTCTTTTTTTTTGTATCGTGGGGCATTGCATTTAGGACACTTGTTTAATGATGCATATTCTTTTCGGAATAAAACACAGTCATTAGGACAAGCATGTATCCTCTCATAGCTCATTCCAATAGAACATAACATTCGTTTAGCCTCATATGTTCGGCTTGGAAGCTCATTATGTTGTGGCAGCATATCTTTCAAACATGCAAGTAATTCTGTGAAGCTTTTATCACTCCATCCATTCCCTGCTTTCAAGTTGTATAACTTTAACACAGCTGATAATATCGTGAATTTAGTACAACTAGGATATAATGGTTTTTCTGCATCGGCTTTCAACCTCTCAAACATCTCAGGACAATCCTGAAGCTCATCTTCAATCGCATTTGTCATCTCTTGAAGACGGTCATCATCAAATGTACTTGTATAAAAATCATTAGATCCAAAGCTCCTACTTGTCCCCAAATCACTATACCCATCATTTGTCTCACCATGTTTTGTCCAATGGATATAACTTCGATCGATTCCATTACACACTAAATGTTCTTCCAACTTATCTGAACTAACTAGCCTTCCAAAACAACACTTTAAGCAGGGGCATATAATTTTGTCGGGGTTATTAGCATGCTCAACTGCAAACCTAACAAACTCTTTCACTCCATCCCAATATTCCTTACTCAAACGATTTGCATGCATCCAATTCCGATCCATAATGTGTACAAATTTCGGCAGAGCCTCCCCTAGAAGTTGATGGTTCCAATAATTCTACAGCAACAACTCACAAAAAGTTAGACTCATCAATTATAAGCACTAGCATCTTCCAACCAATCCCAGATAAACTAAGCTATCTTCAAACATAAGGACTGTCTTTATTCTAGGAGATTAAAGTAATACATGATTCAACCATGGACTATTTTTGGCAACCATAAACTAATTTTTAAAGAAAATTCAGTAGCATAACAACATAGAAATGAGAGTTTCCCAAGCCTTAAGCCCTTTATTCATACAAAAAGTAGTAAATTTCAACCAATCATAGCAGCAACCATGTACCCAATCATTTCCAATCATCAAATTACTTCTAATTAATAAAGTAATTATATTTCATGCTATTAGATATTCATACATGGCATTATAATGATATAGTTCAAAAGGAAATCGGCAACATAACGACTTGGAAAAGAAAGTTTCCTGGGCTTGTTGAAATTTGATCAAACTATGACTATCAAATTTCATTCAATCATTTCCAATCAAAACTTAACCATATGACTTCCTTTGAAGATATTAACATGCAAATCAAACATCGGTCAATTAGTATAACAATCATTCAACACCACCATTTTCAACAACTTTGAAAGCAAGAATAACGTACCTTATAACCTTGTACTATACTATCCCCTTTAGTTTAGCCCCTTATTTTGCTGCCTCAAAGCTTCTAAATTAAAAAGCTAATTGAAATAGCTAATATGTAATAACCACAATGACATGTTCAACCTGCATTACATAAGAGTATAAAGTTAAGAAAAATTTCTAAACTAGTTTAATATATGAAAGTGTTAAAATTTGACTCAACAAAGATTTAGGGGGCTAAGGGAAGTTTAAATCATGACATGAATATGATGAATTCAATGAGTTAATAATGGTTCTATATGCTTGATGACGTCTTAGAAATGACATTAAGATGATGAGAATGTAAGAACACAAGTTATATAGTAAAGTAGTAAATTGAAACCTAAAATGGCCAAGGCCCACCCATGTTGATTTAAATAAGTCGAGAAGTCAATTTAAGATTTAAACCATATTATATTTGTTAAACTAGGTGTATATGCTATATGAATAAGAAGAAATATGTCCGTGATGAGAAATCTCAATGAAATGCAAGTTTGGACGCTAAAAAATTTAAAACAGGACATAAATGAACAGTAAAGTGAATGTCTTACTATAAGAGTTAAGTTAGTTTAAAATTTTTTAGAAGAAAATATTAAGAATCTATATATGATAAAAATATTATATTTAATATATATCAAATACATGCATGTCTTCCTATATTATCAATGTTTTATAGCTTATTATTATCAATTATCATTATCATTATCATTATCATTATCGTATCAATTTATAAAAATCTTACATTTATTTATAATTATAATTATAATATTTTACTAAACTAAAATATTAAGTAATTAAATAAATTATTAATTATACTAATGCTAATTAATAAATTAAAATACTTATTATTTTTCTTTTTTTAAATTTAAATTTCAGTAATTAAAATTAGGGTGGGTAAGTTTTAAAAATTTTGCACTTATTATACATTATAAATAATATAATTTAATATGTAAGAATAGTTTATTTGTTGGCCAAAAAAAAGTTGCACAATTTATTTATTTATTTAATGTTTTTGCCCACGGAGTTTTAAATCTGGAGTAGAAGAAAGGTGCTTTAGAAGCCACAAATTAAAAATAAAACGAAGAAAGAAAGAGAGAGAAATCCTAATCACATGAACAAAGTTTAAGGTTTTGAAATTAAAGAGGTTTTTCCGTTGGTGATGAAATTAAAAAGGATTTTGACAATCATTAATATGAAGAAAAATATGATAACAGCTAAGCAAAATTTTCAGGAAAAAATAAAAAGAACCGCAGCACACATATTACAAGTTAATTTAGAAGCAGAATATGTGGAAAGAAGAACCTATCTAAAGAAGCTTCAGAATGCTTACTGATAGCACTTCCAATGGCACAAACCCAGAGAACTCTCATGGACCACTTATCACTGATTATTCCTCTGGTTCCCATGGCTTGATGAAAGAGAGAACTATAAAACTAAGTATTTCAGATGATCACTTTAACAGTGGCGCAAACTAAAGGGTAGAAATTTAGATACTACTCAAGTTATTAATAGCATACTTAAAATACAGTTCATATGCTACATACAAGCATAACCAGAGATAAAGAACAGAATTTGTTGAACCCTTAATTTTACACCTCATTCATTCAACAAATGAAAAAGGTTTAGCCAAAGAAAAAAAACATGCATTAGATTTCATGCTTACTTTGGAAACTACCTAGTGATATAACAAACAGCATATTAACAGCAGAAAAAACATTTAACACTTAGCTTTAATCATCTTAGTCCCCCAGCCCTGGAATAGTTTGTGAAACTTCATGAATTTGTATTGCTAAGCAACATGTCTAACAGAGCATTTGAAACAAAATAGAAAATAAATTAGTTCTCGAAGAAAAAATGACATTCTTCATGCATCCATTTCAACAAGAAATTGGATCATCTACATACTCTCTCAATACTTTTCTCCATAGGCGATCTAGAGCATCGGTTCAATCTAAGTAAAAGAAAGATTATAACCAACATAAAAAAAAAATCAAAGAAAAAATTTGCTATTGGTGCTGCTATAACTCATTTTATGTTCATGAGACCTAGTTTTATGTTTCCTCACTTAGTGGAATAAGGTGATTGAGTCACTTGGAGAGGTGTTGGAGAAGGCTGAAAAGCTGGAAAATTCGAAGTTGAATGGCAAAAGAAAAAATGGACCAGCAAATAAACCAACAAAATCTAACACAGTCACTACTCCGAAGACTGAATAATGGTTCTAAAAGTGAGAACATTCCTGCCACTATATATTTCCAGCTTAGAATATAACCCTTTCAACAGAGAAGCTACGAATCCTAAGCAATAATAATGATTTGGATTTACGAAGAACAAAGCAGTTACAAGAAATTTGGGAACACATCTCATATAGGCATTTTAGCAAACACCTAGAAGGCATACGTTGAATCATGAGCAGGGATGACGAATGGAAGGAGAAATTGATGGGAAACAGAAAAGTGGAGGTGAGGTGCTGACCTGTAGGAATTCAAAATAGTTGGGTTCTCTGGTAACCAGAGATTGCAAGCACGAACGAACTTGGACTACCCATCGACATAGCGCACGGAAGCCACAAAACTCGAACAAGTACACGGACACAAACACGAACACGAACACGAAGATGGAGAGCACGAACACGAAGCTTGACAAGCCACCAACGCAGAATGCTGCAGGAGACAGAGCAAGCAAGCAAGCACAGAACCTCAAGATAGAGGTTGGAGACAGAGCGAATATGGACACGAACTCTTGAAGAAGCCGCAGAATGCTGATGCGAACTTGAAGAAGCCACAAAATGCTGACACGAACTTGAAGAAGCCGTAGAATGCCAAAGGGAGAGAACTTCTGTGGAGTCAGTAACGAGGCCGATGGGAATAGCTGAAACGTGATGTAATAGGGCAGAGTGCAACAAAAGTAGGCGGTTATAACAAATAACCGCATACTTTTGGTTTTATTATTTTAATTAATATTATTATAATTAAAATAAAAGTAGGCGGTTATTCAAATAACCGCCTACTATGTTATTAATTTTTTTTTTGTTATTTGATAATAAATTTGTAGGCGGTTATGTAATAAACCGCCTACAAATATTAACTTTTTGTAGGCGGCTATTTAAATAATCACCTACAAATCCCCCCAGCATATTTTTTTAAACGTTTTTTAGTATAACCGCCTACTATTAGGCGTCTATTATTTTCAACTCTGGCGTAGTGTTTCTGGTTTTGACTCTCTCTTGAACATCTCCTATCACTTGATCAACAGGATAATTCCTTTGATATCTCCAAGCTCTAGGGAGTTCTTGAGATGTTTCTTCATTATTTTCTTCACCATACTCTTTCTCCTGGATATCTTCCTCTATGTTAATAGATTCAGATATCTTTGGAGGTTCAGTTTTACCTTTATCCGAAATACCCAATTTTTCAAAGTTGAAAGCAAGATCATCCTCATTGGTAGCATGTTTGGAAACAGTTTCATTTTCAATGAAAACTACATGCACAGATTCCTCTACCAAGTTTGACTTTTTATTATAAACTCTATATGCTTTACTTCTACTAGAATAGCTCAGAAATATACCTTCATCGGATTTGGCATCAAACTTACCCAGATTTTCTTTCCCATTGTTGTGAATGAAGCATTTGTACCCAGACACATGGAGATGTGACAAATTTGGCTTTCTTCCCTTGTACAGCTCATACGGGGTCTTCCCAAGGATTGGTCTGATGTAGGCTCTATTTATGATATAGCTTGCTGTATTCACTGCATCAGCCCAAAACACTTGAGACAGTTCCTTTTCATTTAGCATGGCTCTGGCCATTTCTCCAATGGTTCTGTTCTTCCTTTCTACTACACCATTCTGTTGAGGAGTTCTTGGAGCTGAGAAGTTGTGGTCAATTCCATGCTCATTGTAGTACTCCAGGAAGTATGAGTTCTGAAACTCTCCTCCATGATCTGACCTGATAGACACAATAGAAATACCCTTCTCATTTTGCACTTTCTTAGCTAAGGTTACAAATGCATCAAAGGTATCACTTTTAGAGGGAAGAAATAGTGTCCATGTAAATCTAGAGTAATCATCCACAATTACAAGCACATACAGATTACCACCAAGACTTTTCACACTAGATGGTCCAATTAAGTCCATATGCAGTAGTTCAAGTGGTTTAGTTGTGGTGACTACGTTTTTGGGTTTAAAAGATGATTTAGTTTGTTTTCCTCTTAAGCATGCATCACATTCTTTGTCTTTTTCAAAAGATATTTTTGGCAGGCCAGTGACTAGCTCATTTTTAACCAGTTTGGAAAGTTGATTCATGTTAACATGATCTAATCTTCTATGCCATAACCAACTATCATTATCCTGACTACTCAAACATATAGAATCTAAGGGAGCAAGTTCATCAAGATCAATAGTATAGCAGTTACCATCCCTTTGAGCTTTGAGAATTACTTTGTGATCACTTTTTCTGATGACCAGGCAAAACTTTGAGTCAAACAGCACCCAATTTCCTTTATCACATGTCTGACTCACGCTTAGCAAATTGTGGTTGAGGCCAATTACAAGCAGCACCTCTTCTATGGATGTTTCTGGATTTTTGCCCACAATGCCAATGCCGACAACTTTGCCATATTGATCACCTCCAAAGGTCACCTTTCCTCCTTTCTTGTCTCTAAGAGTGATGAACTTCTCCTTGTCACCAGTCATGTGACTTGAGCAGGCACTGTCCATATACCATTTGTTGCTCTTCTTAGCTTTGAGACAGACCTGCAAAACAAGGTTCATGTTTTCCTTTTAGGTACCCAAATTTGTTTAAGTCCTTTTCTGTCAGTAGTTCTTTCCCTAGATACAAATGTACCCTTGGGAACCCATTTAGCTTTCCTGTCAAGTCCATTTTTCTTTATAGCACAAGAACTGGAAATATGTCCCTTTTTGTTACAGAAATGACAGGTAGTAAAGGGACTGCTGGATTAAGAAGCAGGAAGAAAACAATGTAGATAGTACTTTTGTTTTGCATGCCTTGGTTGATTATATGTTTCAATGTAAGGTGACGTATTATTTTCTTTCCATTATTCTCAGCATGCACAAAATGTCTCATATATGCATTCTAGTTTTTCTTCCTAATCTTTTCCTTGACAGCACATGGATCATAGCCAAGACCAGCTTTTCCTTGTGATATTCTTTGGCTCCCCATCAAAGCAAACAACATATCTTTACCTCGAGTAAGCCTAGACATGCTTTTTACTAAATATTCATTAGTTTGCTTCAGTTCAATGCATGATTCACAGCAAACAGATTCAGCAGAAGGTAAAGAAGTAATTTCAAAAATGTTACTTCGAGATTCCAGTTTATTAATCTTTTTCTTTGCTAGTTTTAGTTCTTTAGCAACTTTAATAAACTCATCATGAAGCTCATGAAATGCATCTAGTAATTCATAATAGGAAGGTTCAGATTCATATACCTCTTCTTCCTGATCACTGCTGCATGAGGGTTCAGCTTCCTCAGAAGCAAGCGCCATCAGACAAATGTTGGCAATCTCATCTTCATCCTCTTCTTCCTCATCTGAGCTGTTACCCTATATTGATGAGATATAGGCTTTCTTCTTCTTTCCTTTGTCTGCAGCTTTCTTGTCCTTTTCTTGCTTCTTGAGAAATTGAGGACAATCCCATTTGATGTGTCCTTGCTTCTTGCACTCATAGCAAGTCACAGGTTCTTTTGCCTCTCTCTTGCTCTCTCCAGCTGTTCCTTTCTTGAAGATTCTCTTGTTTCTCTTCTTGCTGTAGAATCTTCCGAATTTTCTGACCATCATAGCCAGAGTTTCTTCATCCAGCTCGTCTCCTTCGTCAAATTCTTCTTCCTTTTCTTCAGCAGTTTTAAGGGCAAGGCCTTTCTTCTTTCTGTCCTGTCCAGCTTCCTTGAGAGCTTTCATTTTTCCTTCATACTCCTCAAGGCTGCCGAAAAGAGCTATGACAGAGGCCATTGATTCTCCTCTGGCTTCCTCTATTGCTGTCACCTTGGGCTGCCATTCCAGAGGGAGAGCTCTGAGTATCTTTCTTACTTTTTCAAATTGAGTGTACTCCTTTCTCAGGCTCTTCAGTTGATTCACAATGAGAGTGAATCTCTTTTGTAACTCCTTTACAGTTTCTCCTTCAGTCATTCTGAAGCTTTCATACTCTCCAATGCATGTGTTTAGTCTATTCTCCCTGACCCCAGTTGTTCCTTCATGTGCAATCTACAGGGTGTCCCACATTCCTTTAGCAGTGGAGCATTGTGATACTCTGTAGAATTTGTCTTGGTTCAGGGCACTGACTAAACAATGCTTTATCTTGAAATTTAGCAAGACTCTCCTTCTGTCTTCTTCATTCCACTCTGCTTTTGGCTTCTCTTTGTATTTTCCATCATTTGTTAGGGCCATTGGGATGAAATCTCCTTTCTCAATGACTGACCAGATATCAAGATCAATTGAATGGAGATAGATTTGCATCCTCATCTTCCAGTACCCATAGTGTTCTCCACTGAAGCCAGGTGGTCTATTTGTGTTGTTCCCTTCTGGTAGTATACTTTCACCAAAGCCAGTCATTTTAATTCCCGAACTGTGAGATCCTTTGATTGGGAATCCGGGCTCTGATACCACTTGTTAGTTAGGCTGACTTCCCAAGAGGGGGTGAATTGGGAAGATTAAAAATTTTCTGCACAAAGTGAAATAGGTGAAGAAAACAAAGTATAATGAAAGCAGTGTATAAGCAGAGCAAACTGAAAAAGTAATGATAGGGAGAAGAACACTCAGAAATTTATCCTGGTTCGGTCTATCCACTTGACCTACCTCCAGTCCCCAAGACACCTCTTGAGATTTTTCACTATACAGCAAGAATTCAACGGGCTTCTTGCAAATGTCACAGTACACAACTTGTGCTCTGTTTCCTAGAGCTTTCTCAATCTCTCTAAGCACTTCCATAATGTGCTTCCCAATCCCCTTGTGATATCTCCTCACAAGTAAATCTATCTTCCAGATGAAGATTAGATTGTTTACAAAGATATACCTCTCTTGAATAGAGTAAATATGAAGGTTAAAGTAAAGATATTGAAGTTGAGAGGGTAAAAGCTTTTTGAGAAGAAGATTTGGCAGAATTTCAGTATATACAAGTTTGATTCATTACCCACAACTTCAAATGATGTTGTATTTATAGTTTTAGGTCACAAATGTCCGTTAGAGACAAAATCTATCCGTTGGAGAAGTTATCCAACGGTTACTCTGAAAAACTATCTGTTAACCAACCGCATTTAATGCTTCTGACATACTGAAATTCGAATTTTGGTTGGTCAACAGATGAATTTTGAAGGAACCGAAGGTTAAAGCTTCCAACGTTGAAATACTGAAGTTCGTATGTTCATGAAGTGAAATTCGAATTTTGAAACTTAGAAAATGTTTCCATGTTGTGACATACGAATTTTCAAGAAGAAAGTTTTTCTGTTAAGTGTGAACAGTGTTTTCAATTTTCTACAGTGCCCTCGAAATTCAAATTTTGGAACCCCAAAGTTCGTCTATCCGTAGTACGTTCAAAAGACACAGTAGTTCACTTTCTTTGAAATTCGAATTTTGAAAGAGTGAAGTTCGTCTGTCAGAGAGTCCTCTCTTCAGACTTGTTAGCAAGGCTAACTTTCCAAGAGGGGGGGTGAATTGGGAAGATTGAAATTTTTCTTCATAAAGTGAAGTGGGTGAAGATATCACAGTGTAATGAAAACAACGAGTAAAATAGAGTAAGCTGATAAGTAAGGATAAGGAGAGGAAGACTCAGTGATTTATCCTGGTTCGGTCTATCCACTTGACCTACGTCTAGTCCCTAAGACAACTCTTGAGATTTATCCACTATACAGCAAGAATTTCAACGGGCTTCTTGCTAATGCCACAGTAAACGAGTATGCTCTGTTCCTGAGCTCTCTCACACTCTCTAAGCACTTCTTCTATGTGCTTTCTCAATCCCCTTGTGAATTCCTCTCACAAGTAAATCTATCTTCCAGATGAAGAGTAGATTGTTTACAAAGATATAACTCTCTTGAATAGAGTAGATATGAATGTTAAAGTACAGATATTGAAGTTGAGAGGGTAAAAGCTTTTGAGAAGAAGATTCAGCAGAAATTCGGTATATACAAGTTTGATTCGTTACCCATAACTTCAAATGATGTTATATTTATAGTTTTAGGCCTCAACTATCTGTTAGAGACTAAATCTATCCGTTGGGGAAGTTATCCAACGGTTATTCTGAAAAACTCTCCGTTTACCAACCGTATTTAATGTTTCTGACATACTGAAATTCGAATTTTGGTTGGTCAACAGACGAATTTCGAAGGAACCAAAGGTTAAAGCTTCCAATGTTAAAATACGAAGTTCGTCTGTCCATAGAGTGAAATTCAAATTTTGAAACTTATAAAATATTTTCACAATGTGACATAAGAATTTTCAAAAAGAAAGTTTTTCTGTAAATCGTGAACAGTGTTTTCAATTTTCTACAGTACCCTCGAAATTCGAATTTTGGATGCCCAAAATTCGTCTGTCCATTGAACGTTCAAAGAGGCACAGTAGATCACTTTCTTCGAAATTCGAATTTTGACAGAGTGAAATTCGTCTGTCAGAGACCGGTTTTGAAACTTAATTTATTCTTGATCTCAGATGAACTTTAACATTATTTCAGATGAATTTCTTCTGTTTTCTCAAGTTGTGTTTTGTCTGAAATTCGAATTTTGA
This sequence comes from Adenanthera pavonina, assembly GCA_026686845.1. NCBI lineage: Eukaryota > Viridiplantae > Streptophyta > Magnoliopsida > Fabales > Fabaceae > Adenanthera > Adenanthera pavonina. The sequence goes on from JAIVEN010000018.1 coordinate 17,770,365, forward strand.
AAGAGTGAAATTTGTCTGTCTCAAAGAAGCTCCTTTCAGACTTATATGAAAATTTGAATGTTGCAAAGTCAAAGTTAGTCTGTCAGAGAGCATTTTTCAAACTCAATTTCTTCTTGATTTCAGATGAACTTTAACATAGTTTCAGACGAATTTCTTTGGTTTTCACAAATTGCATTTTGTCTGAAATTCGAATTTTGACTTTGTGAAGTTCGTCTGTCACTAAAAAGGCTTCCTTCAGACTTGATAAAAATTCGAATTTTGGATGACCAAAATTCGTCTGACAGAGAGACATCTCTTCAGACTTATTCAGTTTTAGCTCGAAATTCGAATTTCCAAAGGCAAAGTTCAAATTTTCAACATGACAGTTCAGTTTAAACTTTCAAACTTCGTCAGTTTGTGGGTGTTTTTCAAATAAGTCAAGATTTAACATAAAATCAAGGTTTGAAAACATCTTTTCTTCAAATCAAAATCTTTTACCCAACCATAACAAAAACTAAAGATCCTACAAAAGATCTAGCAGCAAATACTCTTCAAATTCTTCACTTGAAGCACTTTGATCTCCTTTGATATCTTCAATCCAAGCTCTTGGATGTTGGTTTGGAATCATCAAAACTCTTGATTCAATATTCTCCCCCTTTTTGATGATGACAAAATAACTCACAAACTGGATTAGTACTTGGGTTTGCTTTCACAAGCTCCCCCTCAACATATGCATAAGATATCATATCCAACAGATTAAGTGAAGATATTTAAAGCATCAAACATTGCAACCAACAAATTCATTCATTTAACCAAATTGTTGCAATACATCAATTAAAGATCAGTTCTCAAAACATAAGGAATAACCAAAATACAAAATACAAGAAAACATAACAAAGTACAATAAGAAGATTCAGCCTAAGTCTTATTCAATCACTTCTTCTTTGGCTTAGTCTTCTTGCTGTATGTCTTTCCTTTCCCGAATGACTCAGCAGATTTTCCAGCTTGCTTGGTCCTAGTTTACTTTATCTTCTCCCCCTTTTTGGCATCATCAGAAAGCCCAACAAAGTCCATTGGAGGAGGAATCTGAGAAATAGGAACAGCACGAAGAGGGATAGGAGCAAAAGGAATTTTTGGCTGAACTGATGTCGCAGGCTAAGGGCTAGGTTCTTCATCTTCATCATCATGAGAGACCTCAAGCAGCTCTTGCATTTCCTGCCTGGAAAGAGCTAGTCGAGCTCTCTGTTCCTCTGAAAGCCCATAAGCAGCAAGGGAATGAGAGGCTGGTTCAGCAGGAGGAAACATTTCTTCAAGCCTTCTCCTTTGAGCTTGCAGAAGAGCATTGTGAACAATAGCTTCAAAATCAATGACAGGCACAATGCTCCTTTCCTCATTGAGTGCAGCTTGCAGAAATGGTGAATCAAATATGGATGCTACTAGCTGCTCAACTTGCTCAGACTCTTGGGTGGAAAGGATAGAGTCCTAAGTAACTGCTTCACTAGGCTCAAGAGGGCTTGATTCCTGCAGACCCTCTTCCTCCATGCCATAGTCCAGGGGAGGACCAGGACTTGCCTCATTGCTGGAGGCCCTTGGAGTGCCAGCCGGTTCAGTTTCTTGAGTCTCAACACCAGGAATAGGAGAAGCCATGTCAAAAGAGTTTGGAGGCACAGGGGAGGGAGACAGAGTAGGCTCAGGGACACCAGGCTGAGGTGGAGCTGAAGTGGTAGGAATTGCATTTCTTATCTCTTCATAAGCATCAGCCACCACTTTCATATTCACAGCCAACTGATGGATCTGATCTTGCAGGTGAGCAAATTTGACATTTTGCTTATCCCAAATGCTGAGAATGAGTGTTGACAAACTGTTAAACAACTCAGTGATCTTGGTTGGCTTGGCCCGTGAGGAGGGTGTGTAGGCCTGGATAGAGATGGAATTTGCTGAGAAGGCTGAGGTACAGATCTGCCAGGGGCCTCAGAAGTGCCTTCTTGTTGGAGGGAAGCATCAGCAACAAAGAACAAATCTTCAGATATCCCTGCTCCCTTTCCAACCCATCTTCCTTTATCTCTTTCAATACCCATCCTTTGCAGTTCCTCTTTTTTAAATGCCTCTGTGAGTTTCCCTTTCCCCTTTTCAATGTGTTGAATCCTAGCATACTACAGGATTCTTGAAATAATTGCTGCATAGGGGAGTGTGGAATCCTTCCTTTGATCCCTTGCCTTTATCATACGCTGGAGGATGATATGACCCAAATTAATTAGTTTCCCATGAATGATAGCTGTCATTACATGAGCCTCTGCCCCTGTTATCAGATTGAAGCTTCCACCTTTGTTGAATATGATCCTGGACACAATGTAGTGCAGGATCCTCACTTGAACACTGAGGTCTGTGGGCTTCAACAGATTTATTGTTGGCCTATTCTCCCTTCTTCTAAATAAGGTGTCTAAGATGGTGCTCTCTTTGTAATTCAGAAAGGAGCCACCTTCTTCTTCAGCTGTGCTAGCCTCGTCAAAATACCCAAAGGCTGTTATGTCAATTTTCAGCCCATCTTGTCCTAGAATTTCCAGCACCTCGTTGAATATTTCATCAGCAAGCCAAATGGTCCTTGATCTCAAGTTGACCTCCCATTTCATTTTCTTGCTGTTGTATTGAAGAGAGGCATACCAAGTTTTTACTACCTCATCATCATATTTTTCAGCAATTTCCAACAGATTCTTATATCTTAACAACCATATTCCAGCATCAAAGTTATTAGATATTAAGAATAGTTCCATATTCACACAGTGAGGCTTGATTACCTTTTTGCTGGAAAACTTGGTAGAATACTCTTCTTGAATCTCAGGAGTGCTCCAAAGTGGCAGTGTAGTAAGTTCATATTCTCCAGATTGTGTAGAAGAGGAGGAAGCAACAGCAGCAGTATCAGCAGAAACAGGAACTGAAGGTTCTGCAGTTTTTGGTGAGGAGGGTCCTGCTTTCTGTGAATCTGCCTTGGATGATGATTTCTGGCGTTTGGACGGAGTTGCTTTACTGGGTTCGGCCTTTCTCTTGGATTTCTCTCCTTCCTTGGTAGCATATTGAGATTTTACTGCTCTTTTTGGCCGAGTTCCAGCTTTCCCTGCTCCAGGATTCTTGACTCTCACCATTTCTTGGTTGAAAGTTGCAGAATGTGGCTGAGAATAGGTTTATAGGGTGCGAAATGAAGTTTAAATGGTGGGAATGGACAGTTTTTGGACAGGATTTAAGAGGATTGAAAAGAGGATCAGAACAGACTCAGAGGAGTTACAAATAGGGTTGCATCTGTTTAAGAGAAAACCGTCAGTTTTAACGTATGTAACCGTCTGACAGACAAATTTTAAGGGGTCAAAATTCATATTTCGGGCAGTTACAAGTTAAACCGTTCAGCAAAGCTTACTGACAGACGAATTTTCATCCCGAAAGTTCATCTGACAGTGGCTTGAATCAAGCAACACAGGCACAACAGACGAATTTTGTTCCACCAAAGTTCGAATGTTGAAGAGAAAATAGCAGGCAACAATCAAAACATCAACCAATAGACGAATTAAGCATGCGGAATTTCATCTTTCAAGCATTCAACAAGAAGAACATGATTCAACAGACGAATTTTGAACTGAAAATTTGAATTTTTCAACTTTTGTAAAGGTTGTCCAACAGTCGTATGTTAAGAAGTGATAATTCGTATAACAGTGATGGACAAATACAACTTTGAAATTTTTGTTCTTGAAAATTCGAACTTCCATTATTCAACAGACGAATTTCGAGGCATCAGTGAGAACTGTTCCAAAGCATAACAGGTTGAACTTCGTCTGTTGGTCACTTAAAATTCGAATGTTGACCACGTTGACCATTACAAAAACACAGTTTATGAAGCATGATACTTCTAACAACATTTAAAATACGAACATCATCATTAAAAACTTACAGAATGGATCCAGAACTTAGGATTTTCATTATTTACTTCATTTTCTGGTTGTTCCATTTTGATATGCTCCAATCTTCAAGTGTATTGCCATTTAATCTTGACAGGAGCACCTGCAACTTAAATTAAACACTCTCCGATGCTGACGTTAGAATTAATTTATTGCTGTAAGATTTAAAAATAGAATTGCACACATAATAACTTACAGTTCATTAGGATTTACCATACCCAATTCTCTCCTGATTTTGCAATGCCTGTCTTCTAATAGAGGTTTTGTGAGTATATCAGCAACTTGATTCTCTGTTGAGATGTACTCCAATCTGACTTCTCCTTTCAGAATGTGATCTCTTATGAAGTGGTGCCTAACTTCAATATGTTTCGTCCTTGAATGCATGACAGGATTCTTGGCGATATTTATGGCACTTTGGTTGTCACACATGATTGGTATCTCTTTCATTTTAACCTCAAGATCTTCAAGCTGCTGCTTCATCCAGATGACTTGGGCATAACAGCTTCCAGCTGCAACATACTCAGCTTCTGCAGTGGATAGTGCCACACTATTTTGTTTTTTGCTGAACCATGAAACCAGGGATCCTCCAAGAAACTGACAAGTTCCACTTGTGCTTTTTCTGTCAATTTTGGATCCTGCAAAATCAGCATCAGTGTATCCTTTGAGATCTTCTCCATTGCCTTTTGGATACCAAAGACCCATCTGTGATGTTACAATAAGATATCTGAAAATTCTTTTCACAGCTGTTGCATGGGTCTCTTTGGGCATGATTGGAACCTTGCACACATACAGACACTGAACATAATGTCAGGTCCGCTGGCAGTTAGGTACAGCAGGGATCCAATCATTCTCCTGTACTGAGTAATGTCAAACATCTTCCTATTCTCATCCATGTCCAGTTTGGTTACAGTAGCCATAGGTGTTCCCATTGGCTTGGCATTCTCCATTCTAAACTTCTTTAGCAGCTCCTTTAGATACTTGGATTGACTGAGAAAGATACCATCACCAAGTTGCCTGATTTGCAGTCCAAGGAAGAAGTTGAGTTCTCCCATCATTGACATCTCGAATTCTCCCTGCATTAACTCAGAAAATTTCTTGCAAAGAGACTCATTAGTAGCACCGAATATGATATCATCAACATAGATTTGGACAATGAGTAAATCTTTATTTTCTTTCTTAGTAAATAAAGTTGTATCTACTTTGCCTCTATTAAACCCCTTTTCAGTTAGAAAGTTGCTTAATCTCTCATACCATGCTCTAGGGGCTTGTTTTAAACCATGAAGAGCTTTCTTTAGTTTATAAACATGGTTTGGTTTTGTAGAATCCTCAAAACCTGGAGGTTGATCTACATAAACCTCTTCCATGATATATCCATTTAGAAAGGCACTCTTCACATCCATTTGATACAATAAAATATTTTTCATGCATGCATATGCTAGCAGTATTCTTATTGCTTCTAATCTAGCTACTGGTGTAAAGGTTTCTTCAAAATCAATACCTTCTTCCTGATTATACCCTTTAGCAACCAATCTAGCTTTATTTCTGATTATTGTTCCAGATTCATCAAGTTTATTTCTGAAAACCCATTTGGTACCAATAACAGGATGATTTTTGGGCCTTGGTACTAAATCCCAAACTTGATTTCTTTCAAACTGATTTAGTTCATCTTGCATAGCCAAAATCCAGTAATCATCAGTTAAGGCTTTCTCAATACTTTTAGGTTCAATTTGTGAAATGAAAGCACAGTTTATCATTTGGTCCCTTAACTGTTTTCTGGTTTTGACTCTCTCTTGAACATCCCCTATCACTTGATTAACAGGATGATTCCTTTGATATTTCCAAGCTCTAGGGAGTTCTTGAGATATTTCTTCATTATTTTCTTCATCAAACTCTTGTTCCTGGATATCTTCCTCTGTGTTAGCAGATTCAGATATCTTTGGAGGTTCAGTTTTACTTTTATCAGAAATGCCCAGTTTTTCAAAGTTGAAAGCAAGATCATCCTCATTGGTAACATGTTTTAAAACAGTTTCATTTTCAATGAAAACCACATGTACAGATTCTTCTACCATATTTGATCTTTTGTTATACACTCTATATGCCTTACTCCTACTAGAATAGCCTAGAAATATACCTTCATCGGATTTGGCATCAAACTTACCCAGATTTTCTTTCCCATTGTTGTGGATGAAGCATTTGCATCCGAACACATGGAGATAGGACATATTTGGCTTTCTTCCCTTGTACAGCTCGTATGGAGTCTTCCCAATGATTGGTCTGATGTAGGCTCTGTTTATGATGTAGCTTGCTATGTTCACTGCATCAGCCCAAAACACTTGAGAGAGTTCCTTCTCATTCAGCATAGCTCTAGCCATTTCTCCAATAGTTCTGTTCTTCCTTTCTACCACTCCAATTTGTTCAGGAGTCCTTAGTGCTGAGAAGTTGTGGTCAATCCCTTGCTCATTGCAGTATTCCAGGAAGTATGCATTTTCAAACTCTCCTCCATGGTCTGACCTGATAGACACAATAGAAATACCTTTCTCATTTTGCACTTTCTTAGCTAAGGTTACAAATGCATCAAAGGTATCACTTTTAGAGGAAATAAATAATGTCCAAGTGAATCTAGAATAATCATCTACAATTACAAGCACATACAGATTACCACCAAGACTTTTCACCCTAGATGGTCCAATTAAGTCCATATGCAGCAATTCAAGTGGTCTTGTTGTGGTAACTACATTTTTAGATTTAAAAGATGATTTAGTTTGTTTCCCTCTTATGCATGCATCACATTCTTTGTCCTTTTCAAAAGATATTTTTGGCAAGCCAGTTACTAGCTCATTTTTAACCAGTTTGGAAAGTTGATTCATGTTAACATGATCTAATCTTCTATGCCATAACCAACTATCATTATCCTGACTAATCAAACATACAGAATCTAAGGGAGGAAGTTCATCAAGATCAATAGTATAGCAGTTACCATCCCTTTGAGCTTTGAGGATTACTTTGTGATCACTTTTTCTGATGACCAGGCAAAACTTTGAGTCAAACAGCACCCAATTTCCTTTATCACATGTCTGACTCACGCTTAGCAAATTGTGGTTGAGGCCAATTACAAGCAGCACCTCTTCTATGGATGTTTCTGGATTTTTGCCCACAATGCCAATGCCGACAACTTTGCCATATTGATCACCTCCAAAGATCACCTTTCCTCCTTTCTTGTCTCAAAGGGTGATGAACTTTTCCTTATCACCAGTCATGTGACTTGAACAGGCACTGTCCATATACCATTTGTTGCTTTTCTTAGCTTTGAGACAGACCTGCAAAACAATATTTATGTTTTCCTTTTAGGTACCTAAATTTGCTTGGGTCCTTTTTGGTCAGTAGATTTTTCCCTAGATGCAGATGCAACTTTGGGAACCCATTCAACTTTCCTGCCACGTCCATTTTTCCTCAAGACACAAGAACTGGAAATATGTCCCTTTTTATTACAGAAATGACAAGTAGTGAAGGGACTGCTAGATTGAGAAGTAGGAAGAAAATAATGCAGATAATACTTTTGTCTTGCATGCTTTCGTTGATTATATGTTTCAATGTGAGATGACATGTGATCTTTCTTTCTGTTGCTCTCAGCATGCACAAAATGTCTCATGTATGCATTCTGGTTTTCCTTCCTAGTCTTTTCCTTGACAGCACATGGATCATAGCCAAGACCAGCTTTTCCTTGTGATATTCTTTGGCTCCCCATCAAGGCAAACAACATATCTTTACCTCTAGTGAGCCTAGACATGCTTTTTACTAAGTAATCATTAGTTTGCTTTAGTTTAATGCATGAAGTACAACAAACAGATTCAGCAGCAGGTACAGCTATGGTTTCAGAAAAGTTGCTCTGAGATTCTAGTTTACTAATCTTTTTCTTTGCTAGTTTTAGTTCTTTAGCAACTTTAATGAACTCATCATGAAACTCATGAAATGCATCCAGTAATTCAGAATAGGAAGGTTCAGATTCATATACCTCTTCTTCCTGATCACTGCTGCATGAGGGTGTGGCTTCTTCAGAAGCAAGTGCCATCAGACAAATGCTGGCAATCTCATCCTCATCTTCTTCTCCCTCATCTGAGCTGTTGCCCCATATAGATAAGATGTAGGCTTTCTTCTTCTTCCCTTTGTCAGCAACTTTCTTTTCTTTTTCTTGCTTCTTGAGGAATTGGGGGTAGTCCCACTTTATGTGTCCCTGCTTCTTGCACTCATAGCAAGTCACAGGTTCTTTTGCCTCTTTCTTGCTTTCTCCAGCAGCTCCCTTCTTGAAGAATCTTTTGTTCTTCTTCTTGTTGTAGAATCTTTCAAATTTTCTGACCATCATAGCCAGAGTTTCCTCATCCAGCTCATCTTCTTCATCAGATTCTTCTTTCTTTTCATCAGCAGCTTTAAGGGCAAGGCCTTTCTTCTTTCTGTCCAGCCCAGCTTCCTTGAGAGCTTTGATTTTTCCTTCACACTCCTCAAGGCTGCCGAAGAGAGCTGTGACAGAGGCCATTGATTCTCCTATGGCTTCTTTTATTGCTGTCACCTTGGGCTGCCATTCCAGAGGGAGAGCTCTGAGTATCTTTCTTACTTTCTCAGACTGAGTGTATTCCTTTCCCAGGCTCTTCAGTTGATTCACAATGAGAGTAAATCTCTTTTGGAGCTCCTTTACAGTTTCTCCTTCAGCCATTCTGAAGCTTTCATACTCCCCAATGCACGTGTTAAGTCTATTCTCCCTGACTCCAGATGTTCCTTCATGTGCAATCTGCAGAGTATCCCACATTCCTTTTGTAGTGGTGTATTGTGAGACTTTGTAGAATTCATCCTGGTTCAGGGCACTGACTAAACAATGCTTTGCTTTGAAATTCAGTAGGACTCTCCTTCTGTCTTCATCATTCCACTCTGCATCCGACTTCTCTTTGTATCTTCCATCTTCAGTTAAAGCCATTGGGACGAAATCTCCTTTTTCAATGACTGACTAGATGTCAAGATCAATTGATTGGAGGTAGATCTGCATCCTCATCTTGCAGTACCCATAATGCTCTCCACTGAAGCCTGGTGGTCTGTTAGTGTTGTATCCTTCAGGAAGTATACTCTCTCCAAAGCCAACCATCTTTGTTCCCAGAGTGTAAAATCCTTTGAATGGGAATCCGGGCTCTGATATCACTTGTTAGCAAGGCTGACTTCCCAAGAGGGGGGTGAATTGGAAAGATTGAAATTTTTCTGCACAAAGTGAAGTGGGTGAAGATATCACAGTGTAATGAAAACAACGAGTAAAATAGAGTAAGCTGATAAGTAACGATAAGGAGAGGAAGACTCAGTGATTTATCCTGGTTCGGTCTATCTACTTGACCTACGTCCAGTCCCCAAGACAACTCTTGAGATTTATCCACTATACAGCAAGAATTTCAACGGGCTTCTTGCTAATGCCACAGTAAACGAGTATGCTCTGTTCCTGAGCTCTCTCACACTCTCTAAGCACTTCTTCTATGTGCTTTCCCAATCCCCTTGTGAATTCCTCTCACAAGTAAATCTATCTTCCAGATGAAGAGTAGATTGTTTACAAAGATATAACTCTCTTGAATAGAGTAGATATGAAGGTTAAAGTACAGATATTGAAGTTGAGAGGGTAAAAGCTTTTGAGAAGAAGATTCAGCAGAAATTCGGTATATACAAGTTTGATTCGTTACCCATAACTTCAAATGATGTTATATTTATAGTTTTAGGCCTCAACTATCCGTTAGAGACTAAATCTATCCGTTGGGGAAGTTATCCAACGGTTATTCTGAAAAACTCTCCGTTTACCAACCGTATTTAATGTTTCTGACATACTGAAATTCGAATTTTGGTTGGTCAACAGACGAATTTCGAAGGAACCAAAGGTTAAAGCTTCCAATGTTAAAATACGAAGTTCGTCTGTCCATAGAGTGAAATTCAAATTTTGAAACTTATAAAATATTTTCACAATGTGACATAAGAATTTTCAAAAAGAAAGTTTTTCTGTAAATCGTGAACAGTGTTTTCAATTTTCTACAGTACCCTCGAAATTCAAATTTTGGATGCCCAAAATTCGTCTGTCCATTGAATGTTCAAAGAGGCACAGTAGATCACTTTCTTTGAAATTCGAATTTTGACAGAATGAAATTCTTCTGTCAGAGACCGGTTTTGAAACTTAATTTATTCTTGATCTCAGATGAACTTTAACATTGTTTCAGACGAATTTCTTCTGTTTTCTCAAGTTGTGTTTTGTCTGAAATTCAAATTTTGAAAGAGTGAAATTTGTCTGTCTCAAAGTAGCTTCTTTCAGACTTATATGAAAATTTGAATGTTGCAAAGTCAAAGTTCGTCTGTCAGAGAGCATTTTTAAAACTCAATTTCTTCTTGATTTCAGATGAACTTTAACATAGTTTCAGACGAATTTCTTTGGTTTCACAAATTGCATTTTGTCTGAAATTCGAATTTTGACTTTGTGAAGTTCGTCTGTCACTAAAAAGGCTTCTTTCAGAGTTGATGAAAATTCAAATTTTGGATGACCAAAATTCGTCTGACAGAGAGACATCTCTTCAGACTTATTCAGTTTTAGCTCGAAATTCGAATTTCCAAAGGCAAAGTTCGAATTTTCAGCATGACAGTTCAGTTTAAACTTTCAAACTTCATCTGTTTGTGGGTGTTTTTCAAATAAGTCAAGATTTAACATAAAATCAAGGTTTGAAAACATCTTTTCTTCAAATCAAAATCTTTTACCCAATCATAACAAAAACTAAAGATCCTACAAAAGATCTAGCAGCAAATACTCTTCAAATTCTTCACTTGAAGCACTTTGATCTCCTTTGATATCTTCAATCCAAGCTCTTGGATGTTGGTTTGGAATCATTAAAACTCTTGATTCAACAAGACTTACTTCAACATTCGAAGTTTCAAAACTTTGTTGTTCGTATGTCAACATTTCATTTTAACAGACTCACAGCCTAAGCTTTTGAAATTTGAATTTTAATGTTCAAAGTTCGTCTGTCAGAGAGCAATTTTGAAGCTCAAGATAATCTTGATTTCAGATGAACTTTAACATTATTTCAGACGAATTTCTTTGGTTTTCACAAATTGCATTTTGTCTGAAATTCGAATTTTGAAGACTTAAAGTTCGTCTGTCTCTAAGAAGCTTCTTTCAGGCTCATATGAAAATTCAAATTTTGGTAAATCAAAATTCGTCTGTCAGAGAAGAATCTCTTCAGACTCATTCAGTTTCAACTCGAAATTCAAATTTCCAAAGGCAAAGTTCGAATTTCCAACATGACAGTTCAATATAAACTTTTCAAACTTCGTCTGTTGGTGGGTCTTTTTCAAATAGTTCATGTTTTAACATAAAATTGACGTTTTAAAACATATTTTCATCAAATCAAAGTCTTTTACCCATTCCTGAACATAACTAAAGATCAAACAACAATTCTAGCATAGATTACTCAGAATTTCTTCACTTTGAAATACTTTGAGCTTCTTTGATATCTTCAATCCAAGCTTATGGATGTTGATTTGGAATCATCAAAACTCTTGATTCAACATATGAGACATTTTGTGCATGCTAGTGGCAATAGAAAGAAAGAACATATTTCACAGCTCATTGAATCTTATGATCAACCAAGACATGCAAAACAAAAATATTATTTGCATTATTTTCTTCCTGCATCTCAATCCAATAGTCCCTTCACCACTTGTCACTTCTATAACAAGAAGGGACATATTTCCAGTTCATGTGCTTTAAAGAAAAATGGAATTAACAGGAAGGTTAAATGGGTTCCCAAGGGTACATCTATATCTAGGGAAAAGACTACCGACAGAAAAGGACCCAAGCAAATTTAGGTACCTAAAAAGAAAATATGAACTTTGTCTTGCAGGTTTGTCTTAAAGCTAGAAAGAGCAATAAATGGTATATGGACAGTGCCTGCTCAAGTCACTTGACCGGTGACAAGGAGAAGTTCATCATTCTTAGAGATAAGAAAGGAGGAAAGGTGACATTTGGAGGTGATTAATATGGCAAAATAATTGGCATTGGGATTGTGGGGAAAAATTCTGAAACATCCATTCAAGAGGTACTGTTTGTAATTAGCCTCAACCACAATCTGTTAAGTATGAGTCAGATATGTGACAAAGGAAACTGGGTCTCATAAGAAAAAGTGATCACAAAGTAATCCTCAAAGCTCAAAGGGATAGTAACTGCTATACTATTATTCTTGATGAACTTCCTCCCTTAGATTCTGTATGTTTGATTAGTCAAAATAATGATAGTTGGTTATGGCATAGAAGATTAGCACATGTTAACATAAATCAACTATCAAAACTGGTTGAAAATGAGTTAGTCACTGGCCTTCCAAAAATTTCTTTTGAAAAAGACAAAGTATGTGATGCATGCCTAAGAGGAAAACAAACTAAATCTTCTTTTAAATCTAAGAATGTAGTCATCACAACTAAACCACTAGAACTATTGCATATGGATCTGATTGGTCCATCTAGGGTAAAAAGCATTGGTGGAAATCTATATATGCTTGTAATTGTAGATGATTACTTTAAATTTACCTGGACATGGTTTCTTTCTTCTAAGAGTGATACGTTTGATGCATTTGTAACCTTAGCCAGGAAAGTGCAAAATGAGAAGGGTATTTCTATTGTGTCAATCAGGTCAGACCATGGAGGAGAGTTTGAGAATTCGTACTTTCTGGAGTATTGTGATAAGCATGGAATTGATCATAACTTCTCAACTCCAAGAACTCCTCAACAAAATGGAGTAGTGGAAAGGAAGAACAAAACAATTAGAGAGATAGCTAAAGCAATGTTGAATGAAAAGGAACTCTCTCAAGTATTCTGGGCTGATATAGTAAACACAGCAAGCTACATTATAAATAGAGCCTACATCAGACCAATCCTTGGGAAGACTCCTTATGAGCTGTATAAAGGAAGAAAGCCAAATCTCTCACATCTACATGTATTCAGCTACAAGTTCTTCATCCAGAATAATGGAAAGAAGAATCTGGGTAAGTTTGATGCCAAATCTGATGAAGGTATATTTTCGGGCTATTCTAGTATAAGTAAGACATATAGAGTTTTTAATAAGAAGTCTAAATTAGTAGAAGAATCTGTGCATGTAGTAGTTATTGAAAATGAAACTGTTTCCAAACATGTCACTAATGAGGATGATCTTATTTCAAACTTTAAAAACTTAGATCTTTCTAATGAAGATAAAATTGAACCTCCAAAAGTATCTGAATCTGTTGACATATAGGAAGATATTCAGGAGAAAGATTTTGAGAATGAAAATAATGAAGAAATGTCTCAAGAACTCCCTAGAGCTTGGAGATATCAAAGGAATCATCCTGTTGATCAAGTGATAGGGGATGTTCATGAGAAAGTTAAAACCAGAAAACAGTTAAGGGATCAAATGATAAACTGTACTTTTATTTCTCAAATTGAACCTAAATGTACTAAAGAAGCCTTAACTGATGAATACTGGATTTTAGCTATGCACGATGAGTTGAATCAGTTTGAAAGAAATCAAGTTTGGGATTTAGTGCCCAGACCTAAAAATCATCCTGTCATTGGCATTAAATGGGTTTTTAGAAATAAGCTTGATGAATCTGGATTAATAATCAGAAATAAAGCTAGACTAGTTGCCAAAAGATATAATCAAGAAGAAGGAATTGATTTTGAAGAAACCTTTGCTCCAATGGCTAGATTAGAAGCAATTAGAATTCTGTTAGCATATGCATGTGTGAAAAGTATTACGTTATATCAAATGGATGTGAAGAGTGCTTTTCTTAATAAATATATCATGGAAGAAGTTTATGTAGACCAACCACCAGGCTTTGAGGACTCTATAAAATCAAACCATGTTTATAAACTAAAGAAAGCCCTTTACGGTTTAAAGCAAACCCCTAGAGCCTGGTATGAAAGGTTAAGTAATTTTCTAATTGAAAAGGGATTCAACAGAGGAAAAGTAGATACAACTTTATTCACTAGGAAAGAAAATAAAAATTTACTTATTGTTCAAATCTATGTTGATGATATTATATTTGGTGCTACTAATGAATCTTTTTACAAGAATTTTTCTAAGCTAATACAAGGAGAATTTGAAATGTCCATGATGGGTAAACTCAACTTTTTCCTTGGATTGCAAATCAAGCAGTGTGATGATGGTATCTTTCTCAATCAATCCAAGTATCTAAAAGAATTGCTGAAAAAGTTTGGTATAGAGAATGCTAAGCCAATGAGAACACCTATGGCTATTGCAACCAAACTGGACATGGATGAAGAGGGTAAAATGTTTGACATAACCCAGTATAGAAGAATGATTGGATCTCTGCTATACCTAACTGCTAGCAGACCTGACATTATGTTCAGTGTCTGCATGTGTGCAAGATTCCAATCATGCTCCAAAGAAACCCATGCAACTGCTGTGAAACGTATTTTCAGATATCTAATTGGAACATCACAGATGGGTCTTTGGTATCCTAAGAGCAATGGAGAAGATTTGAAAGGATACATTGATGTTGACTTTGTAGGTTCCAAAACTAACAGAAAAAGCACAAGTGGAACATATCAGTTTCTTGGAGGATCCTTGGTTTCATGGTTTAGCAGGAAGCAAAACAGTGTGGCCTTATCCATGGTAGAAGTTGAATATGTTGTAGCTGGAAGCTATTGTGCCCAAATCATCTGGATAAAATAGCAGCTTGAAGATCTTGAGATTGAGATGAAAGAAGTACCTATAATGTGTGATAACCAAAGTGCTATTAACATCACAAAGAATCCAGTCATGCATTCAAGGACGAAGCATATTTAAGTTAGGCACCACTTTATAAGGGATCATGTTCTGAAAGGAGAAATCATATTAGAATACATCCCAACAGAAGATCAAGTTGCTGACATCTTGACAAAACTTCTGTCAGAAGATAGGCATTGTAAAATCAAGAGGGAATTGGGTATGGTAAATTCCAATGAACTGTAAGTAAATTTTTGTATCAATCTATTTTAGAATTTCTAACATTGATTTAATTCTAAATTTAGCATCAGAGCAAGTTTAATGTAAGTTGCAGGTGCTCCTCATGAGTTTAAATGACAATAGATCTGAAAAATGGAGCAAATCAGAATGGAACAGTCAAAAGGTGAAAGAAATCTGAGTTCTAGATCCATTCTATAAGTTTTTAGTTGAAATTCGCATTTTAGTTGTGTGTTAGATGAATTTCCTTGATAAATTGTGTTTTTGAACAAGTAGCATGCTCAACATTCAAATTTAGATGCCCATCTGACGAACTTCAGCTTGGTTTACATTGTAACAGTTCTGGGTGGTCCGTCGAAATTCATCTGTTGGTCTTTAAAAGTTTGAATTTTCAAAAATAAAAGTTTCAATGTTATCTTTGTCCAACATGATGATTATACAAATGTTTATTTCTTAACATACGCATGTTGGAAAACCTTTACAAAGTATAGAAATTCAAATTTCTGATTCAAAATTCGTCTGTTGAAACATGCTCACAATGTTGAATCTCTAAAAGATAAATTTCCATAAGCATAATTCGTCTGTTGTTTGTTGCATTAATTATTGCTTGATGTTTGTTCTTTGAAATTCGAACTTTGTTGAAACAAAGTTTGTCCCTTCATCTTGTGCTGCTTGGACTAAGCCTCTGTCAGACGAACTTTCACAAGAAAATTCATCTGTCAGTAAGCTTTGCTGAATGGTTTAACTTTTAACTGGTCGAAGTTCGAATTTCGACCCCTCAAAATTTGTTTGTCCTGCAGTTACACACATTAAAACCAACGGTTTTCCTTTGAACAGACGCAACCCTATTCATCTCTTCTCTAAGTCTGTTCAAATTCTCTCTTCAATGCTCTTCAATTCTGACTGTAAATCTTCATTTCCCACCATTTAAACTCCTTTTTGCATCCTATAAACACATTCTCAGCTTCATTCTGAAACATTTATCCATGAAAATAGTAAGAGTAAAGAATCCAGAAGTTGGAAAGGGAGAGGCATGACCAAAGAGAATGGGTAAATCCTAATATGCCTTAAATGAAGAGAAAAGACGAATCAAGCAAGGCAACTCCCTCCAAATGGCAAAGAACAACTCCAAACGCTGAATCAAAGAAAGCTGGACCTTTTTCACCGAAGAAAACAAAGCCTTCGGTTCCTATTCTTGTTGCTGCTACTGTTTCTTCCACTTCCACCTCCAGTACTGAATATGGAGAATACCAACTCACAACAATGCCATTATGGAGCACTCCTCAGATTCAGGAGGAATACATGACCAAGTTTGTGAGTAAAAAGGTAATCAAGCCTCATTGTGTGAACATGGAAGATTTCTTATTCTCTAACAATTTTGATGCTGGACTATGGATGCTGAGATATAAGAATCTGTTAGAGATACTAGAGAGGTATGATGATGAAGTGGTTAAGACATGGTATGCCTCCCTAAAGTACAACAGCAAGAAGAAGAAGTGGGAGGTCAATCTGAGATCAAGGACCATCTGGCTCACAGATGAAACTCTTAACGAGGTATTAGAAATTCCAGGGCAAGATAGCCTTAAGATTAACATCACTACTTCTGGGTATATGGATGAGGCAGAGACTGCTGATGAAGAAAATGGCCCCTTTTTGAACTACAAGGAGAGCACAGTCCTGAACACTTTGTTCATAATAAAGGAGAATAAGCCACCCATAAGCTTGCTCAAGCCCACTGACCTCAATGCTCAAGTGAGAATCCAATACTACATAGTGTCTAGGATTGTCTTCAACAAAGGAGGTAACTTCAATCTGATCACAAGGGCAGAGGCACATGTAATGGCTGTAGTCATGCGTGGAAAGCTTATCAACATGGGACATATCATTCTTCAATGCATGATCAAGGCTAGGGATCAAAGGAAAGACTCTACACTTCCTTATGCAGCAATCATCTCTAGGATCCTTCAATATGCTAGAATTCAGCATCTTGAGAAAGGGAAAGGAAAGCCTACTGAGATCTTCAAGGAAGAAGAACTGCAAAGAATGGGGATAGAGAAGAAAAATGGAAGATGGATTGGAAAAGGAGCTGGAAAATCTGAAGATTGCTTCTTTGATGATAATACCTCCCTGCAGCAAGAAGGTGCCTCTGAGGCTCCTGCAAGACCTACACCTCAACCTTCTCAGCCTGTCCCATCTCCATCTCTGCCTACTCACATTCCATCTACTCCCTCATCTCGTGTCAAGCCAACCAAGATCACTGAGTTGTATGATAGTTTGTCTACACTCATACTAAGCATCAGGGATGAGTAAAATGCCAAGTTTGCTCATCTACAAGATCAGATTCACCAATTGGCAAAGAACATGAAGGTAGTAGCTGATGCATATGAAGATATCCGGAGTGCCATTCCCTCCACTTCAGCTTCATCTCAACCAGGATTCTCTGAGCATGTTATGTCTCCAACTCCTGAGCCTCTAAGCTTATTTGAGCTAGCCTCTCCTGTTCCTGATGTTGCTGCACGTGACACTGAGAATACTGGCACACTAAGCACACCACAGCCCTCCAGCAATGAGGCAAGTCTTGGTCCTCCCTTGGACTATGGCATAGAAGAAGAAGGCCCTCAGGATTCAAGCTTTCAAGACCCCATTCCAGCAGATGCTCAAGAGCCAATCCTGTCCCGGCAAGAATCTGAGCAAGTAGAAAGATTAGTGGCAGCCATCTCCACTTCACCATTTATGCAGGCTGCTTTGAATAAAGAAAGGAGCATTGTGCCATATGTTGATTTACAAGCCATTGCACATGATGCTCTCTTGCAAGCTCAGAGAAGAAGGCTTGAAGAAATATTTCCTCCCCCTGCTCCCTCATATGTTAAATATTATGGTTTCTCGGAGGAAAGAATGGCACAATTGGCAGTTACAAGGCAAGAAATTTCTGAACTTCTTGAGATTTCTGATGATGAAGGTGAGGATACAAGTTCTGAAGTTTCTGGGTCCTTGCCAAAGCTCAATCCAGAAATGCCATTTGTCCTTGTGCCTCTTCAAGCTATTCCAGTGTCTCAGATCCCTCCTCCTACTGATTTTGTCCACCTTCCTGATGATGCCAAAAAGGGGGAGAAGAGTGCGCAAACTGGAAAGTCTGTTGCAGAGCCTTCTAGAAAAACTTACATCAAGAAGACCAAGTCTAAGAAAAAGTGATTAGAACTTATGCTTGGGTCCTCTTGAAATGATGTATTTTGTTTCTGTTGTTTGTGTATTGTGTTTCTGAATTCTATAATGTTTTGCATTGTTGTTTCATGACATTTGATGAAATGAAAGAATTTCTTGGTTGCAATGAACTGTTCTTGTTGGACTTTGAATGAGTTAATGAATCTTTTTACTTAATCTACTATACATGATATCTTTTGGATTATAATGCATATGTTGACGGGGAGTTTGTTAAAGCAAACCCAAGTACTAATCCAGTTTGTAAGTTGTTTTGTCATAATCAAAAAGGGGGAGAATGTTGAATCAAGTGTTTTGATGATTCCAAACCAACCTTCAAGAGCTTGGAATAAAGATATCAAAGGTGCACAAAAGGTTTCAAGTGAAGGAATTCTAGAAAAATCAGTGCAAGAATAGATGTAGAATGTTTAGTAATATTTTAATTTGAGTAAAAGACTTTGATTTGCTGAAAAGATGCTTTAAAACCTTGATTCTATGTTAATTCATGAAATATTTGAATAACACCCACCAACAGTTAAAGTTTGAAAGGTTTATACTGATCTGCTGTTTTGAAAATTTGAACTTTGACTTTGGAAATTCGAATTTCATTTTGAAAATGAACAAGTCTGAAAAGAGGCTTCTTTGACAGACAAATTTTGACTTGAGAAATTTGAATTTTGATACGTGTCTGAAAAGAGCTTTCTCTGACAGACGAACTTTTGCTTTTGAAAATTTGAATTTCAGATAAAATGCAACTTATGAAAATTGAAAAATTCGTCTGAGAATATGTCAAAGTTCATCTGAAACCAAGTTTAGATAGAGCTTAAAAATTGCTCACTGACAGACAAACTTTGAACATGAAAATTCAAATTTCAGAAACAAAGCTTGTGAGTCTGTTATAATGATATGTTGACATATGAATGACAGTATTCAGAAATTCGAACTTTAAAGTAAGTCTGAAAAGAGGTCTCTCTGACAGACGAACTTTGCCCTTTGAAAATTTGAATATCGAATTGATGAACTATTGTGCCTCATTGAACCAGCTTCTGACAGATAAATTTTGGGTGCCAAAATTCGAATTTTGAAGGCACTGTAGCAAAATGAAATTACTGTTCACACTTAACAGAAAGACTTTCAACATGAAAATTCGTATGTTCCAACATAGAAACATTTTCTAAAGATCAAAATTCGAACTTTGCTTCATGACAGACGAACTTCGAATACTCAATGTTGAAGTCTTTAGCCTTCGGTCTCTGTGAAATTCGTCTGTTGGCCAACCAAAATTCAAACTTTGAGTGTCAGAAGCATTAAATGTGGTTGGAGAATGGATAATTTTTCAGAGTAACCGTTGGGTAACTTCTCCAATGGATAGATTTTGTTTATAACGTATAGTTGAGACCAAAATCTATAAATACAACATCATTTGAAGTTGTGGGTAATGATTTTTATTTTGTATATACTGAAACTCTGCCAAATCATCTACTCAAAGTCTCCTACTCTCACATACTTCAACATTTATACTTTAACTTTCATATATACTCTGATTAAGAGAGTTTATTCATTGTAAACAATCTTATCTTCATCTGGAAGAAAGATTTTCTTGTGAGGGGATATCACAAGGGATTGGGGAAGCACTTAGTGAGAGTGCAAAGAGTGAAAGTGTAAGCTCTAGAAACAGAGCATCAACGCTGTACTGTGGCATTTGCAAGAAGCCCACTGAATTCTAGCAGCATAGTGGAAAATCTCAAGTGGTGACTTAGGGTATGGACCTAAGTCAAGTTGAGAGACCGAACCAGGACAAATATCTGAGTCTTCTCTTCCCTACTACTACTTTTACTGTTTATTCATTTATACTCTGTTTTACTATCACCCTTTACTTTCTTCACTTTCTTGACATTTTGTAGAAAAATTTTTAATCTTCCCAATTCACCCCCTCTCTTGGGAAGCCAACTTATCTAAAATTGATTGTTGGAATTATTTCACTAAAGCTAGACATAATTCTAAGGGGTAAGAAGTAGCAAAATGTAATGGTTGTGGAAGACAATATGTAGTAGGTGGTAAATCACATGGTACTTCACATCTCAATTGTCATATAAAAGTATGTCTAGCTCTTGCAAAATTTCATGATGCTGGTGTGTTGTTGATGGACCAAGAAGGAAATGTGAGGTCTAGGAAAATTGATCAAATGCGTATACGGGAGGCCATTTCAATGGCTATAATTGCACATGATCTTCCTTATTCCTTTGTTCAATATAAATGGATTAGAGGACTCCATGCATTGTTGAATCCTGATGTTAAGCATATTAATAGGCAAACCACTATGACAGATGTGTTGAAATTGCATTTGAGTCAAAAGGAAAAGTTGAAACAAATTTTGTCAAAGATTCTAGGTAGAATATGCTTATCATCTGATTGTTGGACTGCAGTAACTTCTGAAGGATATCTTTGCCTAACTACTTATTTTGTTGATGAAACTTGGAAACTTAATAGTAAAATTCTTACTTTCTGTAAGATGGAGCCTCCACATTCGGGGGTTGAGTTATCAAAGAAGGTGTATGATTGCTTAATAGATTGAGGGATTGAGAAAAAAGTGTTTTCAATTACTTTGGACAATGCCTCGGCCAATGACAATATGCAAGATATTTTGAAGGAGAAGTTGAGTTTGCATAGTAACTTGATATGCAATGGGGAATTGTTTCATGTTTGGTGTTGTGCTCACATTTTGAACTTTACAGTTCAAGATGGCTTGAAGATAACTAGTGATGCTTTGCAGAAAATTCGAGACAGCATTAAATATGTAAAATCATTAGAGGCAATAATGATTAGTTTCAAAGAATGTGTTGATGAAGTGGGCGGCATTGATACCTCAATGGGCTTACGATTAGATGTACCAACTAGATGGAATTCCACCTATGCAATGCTTGAAAGTAGAATTAGATATCGTCATGCATTTTCTACTTTGTCTTTAAATGATAGACATTACAAGTTTTACCCATCACATGTAGAGTGGAGGAAAGCAGAGCTAATGTGCAATTTCTTAGAGCCATTTGATGTTATTACAAACTTGATTTCTAGTTCATCTTATCGTACTTCTAATATGTATTTCAGTCAAATTTCCAAAATTGAGTTATTATTGAAAGAAACCATGGATAATGATGATAATGATATTAAAAAAATGGCTCAGAGAATGAAAGGAAAATTTAACAAGTATTGGAGTGACTACAACATGATACTTGCACTTGCAAGTGTTCTTGATCCTCGAACGAAGTTTACAATGATAGAATATTCTTATTCATTGCTTGACCCTAACTCTAAGACTTGACAAGATAAAGTTAAAGCAATTAAGAGCAAGTTATATTATATTTATGGTCAATATAAAGATGTCAGTACTTCATCTTCATCTAATGGTATTGGTGTTGGACGAGGAACAAGTTCAAGTTTTCCAAAAGTACCAATTCATCCCACCTATGGTGCAAGGAATGATATTATGGTTAAAAATATGGCTCCAAAACTTTCACTAAAGCTCTTGGTGTAAGTTTCAAATTATTTAAGACTTGACATTTTTATTGATCTTCTTTTTATCTTCTAATTGGTACTTTATAATTATAATTATTTTTTATGATGTAGGGTATATTAATTTTAGAAGCAGAGGTACTTCCATTGCAAAGTCTAAATTGGATTATTATTTGGAAGAAGCACCACTTGAGCCTTAATTATTTCCAGAATTAGATGTCTTGAATTTTTGGAAGACTAATAAAGATCGATTTCATTCTTTCAAGGATGGCATGTGATATTCTTAGTATTCCAATTGCCACTATGGCTAGTGAATCGGCCTTTAGCATTGGCTCACGTGGTCTCACAAATATCGATCTTCACTTCTTCCAGATAATGTTCAAGCTCTTTTTGTACTTGTAGTTGGTTGCTTGGATTTAAAACTAATGGTAATATATTTATATTGTCATCTTATTTATATATATATTTATCAAAAGCATAAGCATTCAAGAATACCAAATAATATTTAATAATATGTATCTTTACTTTTTGTTTGCTTCACATGTGATCTTTGATGAATGAATTGGATGGTCATTTGTGTTATTATGTATTAAGACTTGATGTTGCTTTGGATTTGGTCATTTGATTTTAGTTATTATGTATTAATATATTATGGTTAAGACTTTAAGTATCAAGAGGCAAAAAAATTTCATAGATGTTGTCAATTAGTTTATGATAGTAAATAGGAAGTTAATGGTTTAACCAAATAGGGAAAAGGAAAAAAAAAGGGCTGGCCCATTTAGCCCGCCAGCCCGTGTATGGCGGGGTGGGCTAGAGATTTCACGGGCCGCCCTTATGGGTCCTCTAGCCCGCCTCACCCTGCCAAAAAATGGGCCAATAGTGGGCCAGCCTGTTTAAGGCGGACTGGCCCGCTTTAGCAGCTCTACTCACTGTGTGAATTTTAATACCTCAAAATATGTATTTTAAAGACTCTTTACAAAACTCCAAAATTTGAATTTTTGAATCTCAAAATTCATCTGTTAAAGCATGCTTTCATATCAAGTCTCTATAAGATAAACTTTCAAAAATGAAATTCGTCTGTTGTTTTTCTCATTCTTTGTTTGCTTAATATTTGATTCTTTGAAATTTGAACTTTGGATAATTCAAAGTTCATCTGTTGATGTTTGTAACCTAAACTTAGCTTCTGTCAGATGAACGTCATGAAGAAAATTTGTTTGTCAGAAAGCCTCTCTTTGTTGGTTAACTCATAACTGCTCGAAATTCAATTTTTGGTCCCTCAAAATTTGTCTATTGAATGGTTACACAAGCTAAAACTAAGGGTCTCATTCTAAATAGACGAAACCCTATTTATCTCTCTCCTAAGTCTATTCACCTCTTCTCTTAATTTCTCATCAATTCAGTTCGTGAATCTCCATTTCCCACTGTTTAAATTCCTTGCATCTTTCTGTAATAATCATTCATGAGAATGGCGAGGGTTAAAAATCCTGTCATTGGTAAAGAAGAGTCCAGACCAAAGAAAGTGGTTAAGTCTTAATATGCCTTCAAGGGAGGTGAAATTCAAAAAAGAAAAGGTGAATCTAGCAAGGAAACTCCATCTAAAAAGCAAAAAACAACTCCCAAGGTTGATTTGAAGAAACCTATCCCTACTGCTGCTGCCTCAACTACTTCTACTTATCCCAGTACTAAGTCAGAGGAATTCCAATTAACCACGAAGCCATTACGGAGCAACGCTCATATCCTGGAAGAGTATACCACCAAATTTATCAGCAAGAAGGTAATCAAACCTCACTATACAAATATGGAAGAATTTCTTATGTCTAACAATTTTTATGCTGGGCTATGGTTGATAAAATATAAGAACTTGTTGGAAATTAAGGAGAGATATGATGATGAGGTTATCAAAATGTGGTATGCTACTCTGTTGTACAATAGCGAAAAGGGGAAATGGCAAGTAAATATGAGGTCCAGAACTTTTTACTGTCTGATGAGACCTTTAATGAAGTACTGGAAATCCCTAGGTAAGATGGCCTGAAGATTGACATCACCACCTCAAGATACATGGATGAGGATGAAAATGCAGATGAGGAAGGTGGTCCTTTTCTTAAATTACAAGGAAAGTATAGTACTGAATACCCTGTTCAGGAAACGTGAGAATAGGACTATTCTGAGTTTGCTAAAGCCCTCTGATCTAAGTGCTCAAGTTAGGATCTTGTACTATATTATGTCTAGGATCATATTCAACAAAAAGGGAAGTTTTAATCTGATCACAAGGGTTGAAGCTCATGTGATGACTGCACTTATACATGACAAACTGTTAAATATGGGCTACATCATCCTTCAGTGCATGATCAAAGCCAGAGATCAGAGGAGAGATTCCACTTTGCCCTTTGCCTCCATCATCTCCAAAATACTTCAGTATGCTAGGATATAACACTTGGAGAAATGGAAAGGCAAACTCACTAAAGTCTTCAAGGAGGAAAAGTTGCAAAGGATGAGAATTGAGAGAAAAGATAGAAGGTGGATTAGAAAAGGAGTTAGGAAGTCAGAAGACCTATTCTTTGAGGAAGGTCATTCACAACAGCAAGCAGGAACTTCTGAGGCTGCTTCACCCACACAGCCTTCACCACAATCTTCCTAGCCTATTTCTCCTCAACCATAGCCCACTTAGACACCTCAGCTATTCACTCTCTCAACCTGGGCAAAGCTAACCAAAATTACAAAACTGTATGACAGCCTGTCTGTACTCATGCTGAGTATCAGAGATGAGCAAAATGCCAAGTTTGCTCACCTACAGGATCAAATCTTTCAGTTGGCTAAAAATATGAAAGTTGTTACTGATGCATACGAGGACAGCAGAAGTGTTGTCCTCTCTACCTCAGCTCCACCTCAGCTAGGACCCTTTGAGCATACCAAATCTCCTACTTCTGAACCTCCAAGCCTCTTCGAGCTAAACTCTCTTGAGCCTGATGTTGAAAATACTACTGTTGAGCCTGCTGGCACTACGGTCACCCCATAAGCCTCCGGTAATGAGACAAGCCTTGGTCCACCCTTGGACTATGGCATGGAGGAAGTGGCCCCTCAGGAAGCAAGCTCCCACAAGCCTATGGTAGAAGATGCTCAGGAGTCAATTTTATCTCTCTAAGAATCTGAGCAAATGGATAAACTTGTAGCAGCCATCACCTCTGCACTTATCATTCAAACTACACGAAATAAGGAAAGAAGCCTTATACCTTACATGGATATTGCAGCTATTGCACATGATGCTATTATGCAAGCTCAAACACAAAGACTTGATGAAATATTTCCTTCTCCTACTCCTCAACCTTCATCTCCTCAATATGGCATGACCATAGCACAAAAGGCTAGGTTTGCCAACCTTAAGAAGGCAGTTTAGGAAATAGTTGAAGATGATGAGGATGACTTGCCTGAGTCACCACGATCCGTACCTTTTCCTTAGATGCCTTCTACTGTGCCATTTGTTCCTATTCCTCCTCATGCAATTCTAATGTCATAGGTTCCTCCTCTTGCTATGCACGTTCAAGCCCTTAATGATGCCAAAAAGGAGGACAAGAAATCTGAGCAAACTGGGAAGACTAGAGCAGGACATTTTGGCAAGACCTACAGCAAGAAATCCAAGCCCAAGAAGAAATGATTAGATCTTAGGGTTGCTTGGTTTTACTTGTACTGTTTGTTTCCCTCTTGCTTTTGTTTGTTTTTTGTTTGCAGTATCCCTTGTACTGAAATGACTATCTTGTCTTGAAATTCTGTGTTTGCAATGTCATACATTAATACAATGAGATTCCATATTTTCCTTCTAATTTGCTGTATATGCAGCACTTATCTTTGAACTTTAATGCATATATTGGGGGGGAGCTCTTAGAAACTAATCCAATTTGCAAGATATTTTGTCATCATCAAAAAGAGGGAGAATGTTGAATCATGTGTTTTGATGATTCCAAACAATTGGAGCTTAGAAGGAAATATCAAAAGAGTAAAAGAGAACTCAAGTGAAGAAATCCAGGAAGAAATGAGTATAGAATTAGTTTGTAGGATTTCTCATATTTTTCACAGAGTAAAAGACTTTGATCTTACACCTACTGATTTCAAATAAGTGTTTTTCAACTATTCTATGCTAACTTATGTTAAATTTGAAAAATACTGACTAACAAATGAATTTTGAAATGTTAAACTCCATATGTGTAGCTGAAAATTCAAACTTTGGTAACTAAAATTTGAAGTTACAGAGATGTTACCTCTGACAAACAAATTTCAGGTTATTGAAATTCAAATTTCAAGACAAGTATAATTTATGAAAATTGGAAAATTCGTCTGAAGCTCTGTCAAAGTATGTCTAATGTTAGAATGTAAAAATAGTTCAAAGTTAGTTTCATTGACAGATGAACTTTGGTTTTGAAAATTCGAACTTTGGAATGGAAATGTATAAGTCTGATTAGAGGTCTCTCTGACAGATGAACCTTTACTTTGAAAATTTGAACTTTCGAATGAAAATGTATAACTCTGATAAGAGGTTGCCTTGATAGACGAATTTTAAAAGCTCAAAATTTAAATTTTGAAAGGTAGAACTTTTGTACCATATTAAGTTGCCCACTAATAGACAAATTTTGGATCCCCAAAATTTGAACTTCAAGTGTACTATAACAATATGAGACAACTGTTCACACTTAACAGATACACCTTAAACTCAAAAATTTGTATATTCTAATATGGGAAATATTTGTCAAAACCAAAATTTGAATTGGAAGTTTAATGTTAAAGTCTTTAACTTATGGTTTTTGTGAAATTCGTCTGTTGACACCCTAAAATTCAAATATGAAGTGTCAGATACATCAAATGCAGTTGGTGAACGGCTAGTTTTGTAGAGTAACTGTTGGGTATCATCTCTAATGGCTAAATCTTGTGTTTAACATATAGTTAAGATATAAATCTATAAATAGAACTATATTTGAAGTTGTGGATAATATTTTTACACTATATATACTGAAACTCAATCAAAATCATTAGACAAAACCTTCTACTCACTTTTACTTCATTTATTGCACCTTAACTGTCATATATACTCTATATTAGAGAGTTTCTCTTGTTGTAAACAATCTTCTCTTCATCTGGAAGAAAGATTTTCTTGTGAGGGGATTTCACATGGGATTTGGGAAACACTTTGCTAGAGTGCAAAGTGAGAATTTGTAAACTCTTAAAACAAAGTACAAGGTTATACTGTGTCATTGCAAGGAGCCCATTGAATTCTTGCAAGATAGTGGAAAGTCTTAAGTGGTGACTTGAGGACTAGACCTAGGTCAAGAGGAAGAGACTGAACCAGGATAAATCTTTGTATCTTCCTTTCCTCTACCTTGCAAACTACTCTTTTATATTTTGCACTTTGTTTTTCTGTAACTTTTGCTTTCACTGCTCTTTTATAATTTTATAGAAAATTTCAAACTTTCCAATTCACCCCCTCTTAGGAAGCCAACAGACCTAACAATAACTAATTCTAGAAAAATCACATGAATGTGATTCAAATGTCTAAAAATAGTTAAAAAATATTCTCTATATGGAAAAAAATATGCAATTGAACTTTCAACGTTCTAATTGATATAGTATTTAGCCCAAAATTTAGTGTTCAAATAGTCAAAATATATGTAATACTCTAAGTGATCCAAGCTTTCGGACCCAACTTCAAAAATTCATATCTCTTAGCATACTTATCCAAATTAAGTTATCCTAAACTTGGGAAACTCTACTTGTCTACTTTTTATACATATATAACACTCATATGTAATGCTTTATTTCAAATAGAGTACCCTTGTTTCATTCATGACTAGTCATCTTAGACAGATTTGCATATCATAAGTTAAAACTAATTATATAACATGCTTAAAGGAACATAATTGCAGTAAAGCATAATCTCACAAATGCACATATGATTTTATATAAAATAACAAGGAAACATGGTACAATGGCTACTATAATTCTAATCATCAAGAGTCTTCTCCTTGCTGTTTGCCTTCCATATAGTCTTGTCATCACTTGAACCTAAAAGTTGATATTTGGGGTGATGAGATTGTGAAAATCCTGGTAGCAAGTTTATTTCATACAAATACTGTAATATCCATATCTTTACGGGATGTTATAAAATGCATAAAAAATGGGAAAGGAAGTGAGACAATGAAGTTGTATGCTTGGTCTTCAAGTGGAATTAATTTTCTATATGGTCTTTAGAAGGAATAATGTTTAGTCTTTAATTGAAATTAATTTTTCATAAGATTCTTAACAAAAATTAATTTTAGAATTCAGTTGAAAAAGATGTGCAATATTCTAGTTGAATGCAAGCCAATCTCAAACTAAGAGCAATGGTATAAGTATTACGTAACCGAGTATTAGGGTTGAAAGATAGACTAATTTGAAGTTTAATAAAAAGAATTATTAAATTATGAGAAAGTACCCAGAAGAATAAATAATTACATTTTTGACTTAACTCAAGGGTAAAATAGTACTTTAATGACTTTAGCTCTTAGTTGGAATAAAGCCAAGAAGTGTCTAATAAGAATTAATTTCAGAAATTAAAATAATGGGTCATATCTCAAAATGTAGAAAGATTTAGAAGAATCTGGCATACATCAATATTGATAGAAAAGAGGAGAAATGACATTTTTCCAGGCTAAGAAGAAAAATAAGAAAATTGTGTTCTGACCCTAAGAATTAAAATTCTTTGTATTTTAGTTCCTTGTGGAGGTGAAAAGTGAAAAGACATTTGAGAAAATTACACCTAATATCCCAAAAAGTTTTTAGAATTATAAATTTACTCTGGATCAAGGTCTTTTGGAAATATGAAAAATTATAATTAAAATAAAGCTTTTGATGAGCTTATCCTAATGGAATATAGTATAGAATTTATTAAGATTAAAATAATATTTATTGAAAAATTAAGGTTTAATATTAATATTTTACCCAATAAAAGGTAGTTTAAATTGTAGAAAAGATAGTATCAATTCAAGGTCACTGAAAAGGACCTTGATAAAATATATTTTGAGACAAAATAATAATTTTAGTCCAAAATTTATTTTTGGATGATTTTGTATCAATATAATGACAATTTTAGCAAAAATATTTAATCGGTATAGGTAAATTTAATTGATAAAGGGTATTTTGGTATAGTAAAATTATTGAAGCAATTTTTGACCAAAAATAAGGATAATCACGTCCAATTTCAGATTAGGATACATGTGACATTTTATAAAAAGCTTTTGAAAAGAAAAACCAATTAAAGTTAAAGGAAAAGTTAATTAGTTAACTTTATTGAATAAATATCATATTAAGA
Source organism: Adenanthera pavonina (assembly GCA_026686845.1). Taxonomy (NCBI): domain Eukaryota; kingdom Viridiplantae; phylum Streptophyta; class Magnoliopsida; order Fabales; family Fabaceae; genus Adenanthera; species Adenanthera pavonina. Next base: position 17,799,331 of record JAIVEN010000018.1, read on the forward strand.
TATTTAACATTATCTTCTCCATTTCAAACACACACAAACAGTGAAGGAAGAAGAGGAAGAAGTCGTGGGAAAACCTAGGGAAATTTGATAAAACAAAAGGCAAAGTTTTGGCTTCAAATTTCCAAGATAACATCTTGTGCCTGTTCTATTATATATCCTAGTGTTTGTAAAGAGTTTTGGGCTATTTTATCTCATTTTCACCACTGAAATTTTGCCTAGAGAGAGAAAGAAGAGAGAAAAATAAAGCCATGGACAAATTAAACCATAAAAAGTGAAGTATAAGACACAAGATATAAGAATATGACATTGGCTTGCAAGTTAGATGAGTTATTATTTTTCTATAATTTTTTCTAATTTTCTACCTATTTAGGTTTTTGTAATAAGAATAAAATTCCATGATTTTGACCCCAAAACTGAATTCTTTTGGTCCAAAACATGTTAGAATAAGTGTGCTATACAAGAAATTCCCAAAGAACAACTAAATAGAATTTTAAGGTCTAAATGCCACTTTGTGAAGCAAGAGTTGGAACCAATGGATTGACACTTGATTTTATGATGCTATAGGGTTCCAAGAGGCAATTGAAGATCAAGGAAAGAGTATGCAAAGTTTGGAAAGATTTGGAAAGCTCCAAGGTAGTTATTTTTCCATTTATGCCTAATATTGCTAAGTTTGATCTCCATGATTCTTTGAATATGCCATGCCTTTGATTGGATGATTTGTGATATAAATGTGTTGTTGACTGGTTATAGGAAGATATGATATCCAATTTTCAAAGTGTTACCATGCCACATTTTTATGAAAATGTATGACATAATATGATTGTATGATTTTCATTGATGATTTTACGAAAGACCATGATCATATGTATGTATAGATGGATGTAATTACTAAAATTCTTTGAATCTCATTCCTTTCCAAATGACTAACCTTGATAGAGTCAAGATATGACAAAGGTCAAGGTAAAACTATATGGATAAAAGAGGAGCACAATTATGGAATAAATGGAGCCAATTGGGATGTATTATTTTGGCAAATTGTATAAAATCATGTATTATGCCATGAACCTGTAACTTTGAATGGTTTTGCTTTTATGATCCTTGCATGAGGTTATGTATAGATTTGGAGCAATGAATGATGAAGTCTTAGGTTTATGAAGTTTATTTTGATAAGTTATGATATGATTTTGTCCAAGATGACCAACGAAAATTAGAACAGAGGTACTCCATTGAAAGCAGGGTATTTTAGGTATGTATTATCCGTTCTTAACGTAGACAAGCAGATCTTTAAAATGGTTCAAAGACCACTTTATTTAGATGTGTTTGCAAATTATTATGAATTTTTGAAGTTAGGGTTTATAATAGGGAAATATGAAAAAAAAAAACATAAAGCTTCCACTATAGGTAATGGTTGTTTCAAAAGATAACATAAAATCGTGTAGAACTCTATAAATTCCATGGATTGCATGTATAAAAAGCTCTATGTCTTAGGTTTAAGATGTCACTAATTTGGTAGTAATTTGAACTATATAATGAGAGATGTTTAAGTTTTATTAAATTATTCCAGTTAAAGTTGAGCTTTGACCCCCTATTGATTTAAGTTAATGCCCTACTCTATTCTACTAGAATAAATGTATAAAAAAATATTTCTAAACAATAGATACATAGGGCTTTGAAATGACACAAAGAATTCATGATTTGGCTCAAGATATCTTGAGTTATGAATTTTAAAATATAAGGCCAAAATCTGGTAAGTTTCAAAATAACCAAATGTATAGTAAATTTTTGAGAAATAAACTATATGAATTAAGCCATAAAATACTCTATTTCTTATTTTTTTCATGTAAAGAATCCTTTTAACTTTTTTAAGAGACTGAATCACTTCGATACAATTTTTATAGAATTAGTTATGAATTTTCAAAATTTGACGGGTAAAATCGAATTAACCAAATGAATAGTACCTATTTATTGAAAAATTCTATTTTACTATTTTTATGCAATCAAGTCTCTAATCATACAATTATAGACATAATTAAAGTTTAATACATGGAAAATGAGCCTAAGTATAAGTTGTTACAATTATACCATTTTCATGCATAAAATCTCATACAATCACATAAAAATATTAAAATACCATATTGTTAAATAAAAATTTTGGCAAAATTTTTCCTTAAAAAATTGACATCCTGGGATGAAATCCTTGCATAAAAAACCCATATCTAGTCACAAAACATTACAATAATAATATGGTAATTAAATATCATCATAAAAACATATGACAATAAGATAAAGTAACAAATGAAACTTAGTTACCTTAGTGATTCCTTTTGTAATACCACTTACTTACAAAGCTTCCACTAGCTTTCTTAAACTTGTCCAAGTCCTAAAACAACATTAAACACTAACTAAATCAACTAAATCCAATGGTTACTTCATAAAGTCTCAATTGAATCCTAAAATAGTATTTAGTTTATTTTAAGCTTTTTCTTGATTCCAACATTTATCCTAAGGTAAAACCACCATGAGTAATCCATCTTTGACATTAGATTTATAAAATTATCACTCCTTCCTCACTATCTAAGTTGACCAAATATAAGGTTTAAAGAGGACAAAAAAGTGATTTTCATATAACATGTTCCAAACTCACCCAGACACATCTTTCTTCAAATTTCTCATGCTTTCTCTTAAGTCTCATACAAAGAAACACTTTCCCTCCCACACCCTTGTCTTGGTCGAAAATCATGCATAAAACAGGATAAAGAGGCAATTATCTCGATCGGGAAGAAAAGAAGAAAATGACCAATTTGCCCCCTGGAAAAAAAGATAAGAAAAAAGAAAAAGAAAAAGAAGAAAAAGGAAGGCAGTGACAATGGAGTGAAGAAAATTTATGAAATTTGGGACAAATTATATCTAAGGACTTGAAAGTTCTAAAAATTATAAATTTATCCCGAGTTAAGGGTATTTTTGTAAATATGAAAAATTATAGTCAAAGTGAAGCTCTCAATGAGTTAATACCAATGGAATATGGTATAAAATTTATTAAGATCAAAATAATATTTATTGAGTAATTAGAATTTAATATTAATATCTTACCCGATACAAGTCAATTTGGACTACAGAAAGAGGTAGTATTAATTCAAGAAAAATATGTGGGCCTCATATTTGGACCAATTGGGATAAGGATATCATGGTAATTTCATATCCCAATATAGTTTAACCGGTGTTCCAATAATAGTAAAATATACTGCTACATTAGCTTTATTTGTTGAGACTAGTTCAAGAGATATCTGGATAAATAAATATATAATATTTTTGGACTAAAATGGCCTCAATTTAGTGCATAACAAGCAGCGTGTGATTAAATAACATTATTTAATAATTTCTCACATTTACTTGAATTTTCAAGAAGAATCAAGAACATTAAATGGCAAAATATGATTGGATGGCAATTTTATAAGTACTCCCTCCTCTTGGACGTGTGAGGCAGCAAAGAAAGGAAGGGAGAGCAGCTGAAAATAGTGAGAAAAGAAGGAGAAATAGTGGAGAATAAGAGGAAGAAGAAGGGAGAAGAAAATCAAGGAAAATTGGTAAGAAAATCCTCTTATACTCTCTTGTGGTTTCCTTTGAGTTCTTAAGTAGTTTGAGGTTGTTTCATTGGGTTCTCTTCCTCTTCTCTTGCTGTAATTTTGTCCAAGGTAAAGGAGTTAGGAAATAAAGTGGTTTTGTGCCATAAATTAAAGAGAAAGCATGAGATAATGCAATAGAAACAAGTTTTGGAAGGATTGAAAGCAAGTTTTGAAAATCCCATTTTTTCCTCTTTATGCCTTAATTTTTGGCCAAGACTAAGTGTAGGAAAGAGTTGGATTTTCATTGTTTTGATATTAAAAATGGATTCCTTGGGTCTAAATTAGCCAAAAGTAAGTATTGGATTCAAGGAAAATCAAAACATAAAAAAATTTGGATTTTTGGGGTTTTAGTAAGACTTTGCAAGATAACCCTTTTTTCTAGTTGATTTAGTGAATATTGAATAATGTTTTAGGACTTGTAGGAGTTCAAGAAAGATTGTGGAAGCTTTGATTCAAAGAAGAAAAGCAAAGAAAATACATAAGAGGTAGCTTGGTTTATTTTGTTGAATCAAATATTTTAATGATTCCAAACCAACTAGAGTTTGGAATGAAGATATCAAAGGTGTACAAAAGATCTTAAGTGAAGGAATCCAAGAAAAATAAGTATAAGATTAGGTATAGAATTTCTTATTGTATTCAAAATGAGTAAAAGACTTTGATCTTGCAAAAGAATATTTTAAAAATGTGGTTTTACGATAATTCATGAAGTATTTGAAAAATACTCACTAACAGACAAACTTTGAAGTGTTAAACTTGATTTGTTACTTTGAAAATTTGAACTTTGGTATCTGAAATTTGAAACTTCAGAGTGAAAATATGTTAGTCAGAAAAGAGGTCCCTTTGACAGACGAATTTCATTCTTGAAAATTTGAATTTTAGATAAAGCATAAATTATGAAAAATGAAAAATTCATCTGAAGATATGACACAGTTCATCTGAAAGTAAAATTTAGAAAAAGTTCTAAGTTAGTTCTATGACAGATAAACTTTGGCTTTGAAAATTTGAACTTTGAGAAGATAGTTTGCAAGACTATTATGATAGTCTTCTGACATACTAATTTTAGTATTCAGAAATTGAAACTTTGAATTAGGTCTGATAAGAGATCTCTTTGACAGATGAACTTTGGTATTCAAAAATTCGAATTTCGAAAAGAAAAACTATTGTACCATATTGAGATGCCCACTAACAGATGAATTTTGGATACTAAAATTCAAACTTCGAAGGCACTGTAGCAATATGGAACAACTGTTCACACTTACTAGAAGAACTTTACTTGAAAATTTATATGTTCTAACATAGAAATATTTGCCAAAGATGAAAGTTTGAACTTTGCTTTAGAACAGACAAACTTTGAGTTATAACGTTAAAGTCTTTAGCTTACAGTCTCTGCGAAATTCGTCTGTTGACACACCAAAATTCAAATTTTGAATGTTAGACGCATTAAATGCTGTTGGTGAATGGATAGTTTTTCAGAGTAACCATTGAGTAACATCTCTAATGGCTAGATCTTATCTCTAACGTATAGTTAAGACAAAAATCTATAAATAGAATTTCATTTGAAGATGTGAGAAATGATTTTTACAATATATATAAAGAAACTCTGCTAAATTCTCGAGTCAAAGTCTTCTGCTCTCACATACCTTATATCTTGTACTTAACTTTTATATACACTCTAAATTAGAGAGTTCAATTACTGTAATCAATCTTATCTTCATCTGGAAGAAAGATTTTCTTATGAGAAAATTTCATAAGGGATTTGAGAAGCACTTAGCTAGAGTGCAAAGGGTGAGATTGTAAGCTATTGGAACAGAGCATCAAGTTATACTGAGGCATTGCATAAAGCCCAACGAATTCTAGCAAGATAGTGAAAAATCTTAAGTGGTAGCTTGAGGACTGGATATAGGTCAAGAGAAAGAAACCGAACCAGGATAAACATTTGTATCCTCTCTTCCCTTATCTTGTTTTTCACTTGGTTATATTTTGTACTCTATTTTTACTGTTACTTTTGTTTTCACCACTCTGTTGTACTTTTGCAGAAAATTTTAATCTTCTTAATTCACTCCCCCTCTTGGGAAACCAACATATCTAACATATTTTATTGCAATATGTTATTCTTTATTATTTCCATGATTATATCTTGTTGCCATATTATCCTTGTGTTATTATGTGACTGGTTTTGACTGTAAAATGAGGGGTTTTGTTCCCTAAAATGTCCATTTTCTAAGGGGAAACTTTGCTGAAATTTCTACTTGATAATATGATATTTTAATGATTTATGTGATTATATGTGAAATGTTTGTGAAACTTGAATGATATATTTATATGAAATAAACTAGCTACTGAGATTTTCCCAAATCTCGCTTCCCAAGCCCTAACCTTATAGGTTCAAGTGATGGCAAGACTACCAAAAAGATAAGAGGCAAGGAGAAGGTTGATAATGATTAGATATATAGCCACCTTGATTATTTATTTTCTTGTAATTATGCATGAAATCATATATACTTTCATGAAGCTATGCCTTCCTACCATAATATTCCTTTAGAGTTCTTGTGATGTAAAGAACATATTTTGGAAGAGTTTGAATAATGTGAGAAAGTAAGGTATGACAAATCACAGCCCAAAAGGAGAGGAGAAAAGCTGATCCTAACTATTAAAAACTACCTAAAACTTAAAGCAAAGATCACTATAAGTTGAAGGGAAAAATTTTACCATTTTCTTGAATTTTCTTCCCTCTTTTCCCTTCCTCTTTCTCACACCCTTCTTCTCTTCCTTTGCAGCATTTTTAGCAACTCACACTCTCTGTTTCCCTTGCTAAAGTCGGCCAAAGGAGGGAGTATTTATAAATTGCATTAATCACCCAAAACTTGCTATGTGTAATTCTTGAAAGTTCAAGAGAAATTAAGGAAGATATTAAATTATTTAATTAGCTCACATGATAAATATATGGCACAATATAGAGAGAGGAAATATCTAAAATACTATATATTTTTGTTAGTCTACATATGTCCTATACTAGGGTACTTTATGCATGGATAGATAAAGTTATTTTGGCAGTATTTTCTTACTTTATGGATACAGGACATAACAAGGTTGGGATCTATATTAAATTAATAATCATATCTCAAAATGTATTAATGTGGCACCTACATACTTTTCTTTTTTATTTTCTTTGCTTTTGGCAAGACCCACAATTTTTTGTCTTTTTCTATAAAATGCACTATGTTCTATTGATTATTTCTTTCTAAATTAATTCTTTTGGACTCAATATACTATTTTATTGGGTCTAGCATGTCAAAAGATCTATTTTGACATAAAATTCTCAAAATTACAAAATTGCCCCATAAGGGGACTAAATTGCAAATAACTATTCTTTTGTGTACTTATTTGTAATACTCACAAGGAGCAACTTGCAAAAAAATTTTCTAGTAGAGACCAAATTGCAAAAAGTTCTTTTTAAGGTCCTATCATATAATTGGCCATTTTACTCTTTTTTCCATCAATTTTTGTATCCCAAATTTCATCACATTTCTATACATCTTATGCTATCCAGAAAATTAGAGATATTACACTTAATATTCTCCAGTCACTTGCAAGTTATTCTCAAACCAAACAAGAAATGAGTTAACATAAAAATTATATCTCTCAAAGCGTGGTATGAACAAATTCCACATTAAAGTAGCCTTACTACAGTCTCTCAAAGCGTGAGTAATATTTTCAACTCTAATACCACATATTTGACTAATACTATTTTCATTAGTCCAGTGACTCTTTACTTCTTGAGTTAGGAGCCTTCTACATGTAGCTAGCCACAAAAAAGCTCTCACTCTTTTAGGAACTTCAAGTTTTCATACAGTTCTCCAAATTCTTTGTCCTCCATCATTATTATCTTCTATTAACATTTTGTAGGTACATACCGACAATAGTGAAGTTTTCCCATTTATTAGGAATCCATTTAACAACATTAGGTTCATTAAGCTTAGAAGGAGATTGAGCATCACTTGACTTTTCAAAAGATAACTCCTATTCACCAAGTTTTGAATTTGTTCCAAATTCCATTCTCTAGTATCTATTACCAAATCAGCCACTCTTAGATCTTCACTAATGATATCATCATGATTTAGCCTATCTATAACCCTTCCTTCATCTCTAATCCAAGCATCTTTCCAAACAAACACATCATTACCACTTTTGATGTCCCAGAATAAATTGAGCCTATATATATTCCTTTTAGAAAAGGGTATCAACCCTATTCTAAAATTTAGATTTTCACCATACTTCCCTTTTAGCACTTTCTCCCATAGATGATTACTTTTAGTCACTATACTACTATACCCCAAGCTAGTTTATACATGAAAGCTTCATTTATGATTCTAAGAGACTTAATGCCTACCCCTCCTTGTTGTCTACTCTTGAACATTTTCCCTAACCCTATAACATGCCAGTTTCTTTTCCCATCTTCCTATCCCCACACAAAACTTCTTTTAGACAAGCTCTCATGTTGGACTTCATGCAAAGCCATATTACTTGTGATTGACTTAACTAAGGTGATTCATCTAGCTACATATTTAAATAATTTTTGGTTCTCAGTGAATTTTCAGGAGTTGTATAAATGTTGTGGTCCAGTCTATATGCAACTTTTGTAGCAATTTCCCAACCTACAATAGGATATTTTAGAGTTCTAACAAAAATTAGAGGTTTGCACTCTTGTTTAATTAATCGTTTCATAACAAAATTATGTTTATTAATTTAGAGAGGAAAGTCTTGTTCCCTGAAATTTTATAATATTATTTTTTCTGACAGTAGTTATTTTTTCTTGTGTTTAGTTTCGTATCGGAATTGAAAATTTTGCTAAAAACAAAAAAAATGGTATTGTATTCTAACCATCATCACTTTTAATTTTAAAGAAAAACAATTATGCCCTTTCTAACTTTTATTTTCAACTACTATGTAGGTACAAAAATTGCCCAAAGAAAGTAAAAATACCTATAACTATTTGATTCACCATTTGAAAGCACTGAACTTGTGTTAAGGGCGTTAAGGAGGAACAAGAAAGATGATGTTGAGGTACAAAATCATTTCATTTCTTTTTTTTTTTCAAATTTTTGCAACATAGTGCATAAGTATACTAATATTTTTTGTTTATTTTATTTCACAGAAATTATTTGATTTCTATAATTTACCAAGGTGTGTACCAAAATTAATGTAATTTGAATTGAAGTCATTACGGGTAAGTATAATGATTTCTTATAAAATAATGCTAATTAAAAAGTTAATATACGTACATAAATTAATATTAATCAAATTATAAGTTTAAGATAAAGACATTGTATACAGTGACATGGTAACTATTTTTATCAGGATACTGATTGATCATGAGCTAACATCTATGAAGATGTTTTTAGATAACTTTTTTTTTCTATAGAAAAGAGTTGAGAATATTCATCAACCTAGAAAAAATATGATGACATATTATTAAAATATAATTATCGGTAAGTGTTTTAGTTTTTTGTTATACTAATTTTTTGTATTTATAATATAAAATTAATTTTGAGTAATTGATCTTTTTTACGGCAATAAGGTTTGGTTGGCTAGCAATACCTGGAAAGCTTTAAAAAATTAGATTAAGGTAAAGTTTAAATACAAATTAGTTTGAAAATACCTAAAGTTTTTTTTATGATAGTTATTTATATTTTAATTGAAAATAGGGGCACTGATTCCCCAAAAATGGGAATAGCATATTCACAAAAGGTAAAGTAAGAGCTGCAAAAAATAGTCATAGGCAAGAATCTAACAATACATGTATATGATGTAAATCCCCATGGGGAAATTGGTATGTGATCTATTTGATGGTCAAAGTTCTATACATGTATTAACTTTTTCTAATATAACTTTCATGAGCTTAAACTTTCTTTATACTATTCAAGTTTTCTTATATTTTTTATTTTATTAATTAGGAAGTTATGTTGAAGAAAGGATATGCAAGACATTACAAACAATATGATAATAGAGAGTCTTGTAGCTATAAGGAACTTTTCTATTTATATTTATAAATTTCTTAAATTTTTTAGAATATTTATATGATGTGTATTTTTACTAAATAAAATTGCTTATTATTATAGTGGGAAGAGGAAGCTAAAGAAAATGGTATTAGATTGTGGCTAACCCCAATCCAATACCACGTTGGAAATTGAGTAAAGAATAAAAGATCAAAAACATTTTGAAAAAGTAATATTTTTGGTTTTTTTAGTGGATAAGTGGAAATATGGAGGGGGTTCTTACTAATTTATATTTTAAATAAAAATTTCACTTTGATGCAGGTTAAACACTATTTTATATTTTAAATAAAAATTCTACTATGATGTAGGTTAAAGTTTGAAAAAGTTAGAACCCAAGATAACTGTGTTAGTCAGGATGCAGTAAATGATAATTATGTTAAACAGAATGTAGTAAATGAGGATTGAACAATATTATATGTTTTTTTTTTCATAATATATAATTTTTCTTACTTGACTTGTTGGATTCTTTTCAGATTAGAATAGAAAAATGTAAAGAATTAAAATGAGAATTTTCACATAAATATGCAACAAGTTAATTTAGAGTACCCTAGAACCTTCATCATGGTTACATGAGTTTACTTTTCTAGTGTCTAATTACTCTCTCTTTGTTTTCAAGTTGAGTACTAGGAAATAACCTAACGTATTCAACAACTAGAAGAAAAGTTTTCTTCTCTCAAGTTAGCAAACAGCAAACTAAAGGTGATTTTTGAAATCTTGATATGATTTTATTTTGATTTTGGTTTTCCTTATTTGCACCAAGTTATACCCACACTTTCTTTCACCTTCTATCTCATATGCAAAGAGAATCCTGCAACTCTTCAATTATATTAGGAATTGCTAGCGTTGGGTGCAGTTGTTGGAACTGAGAGTAGGGCTCTTCTAACTAATGCTATTGCCTCTTTGCCTTCAATCAACTACAAGATGGCAAGTGATCATCTTGGAAGTAATGACTCGTATGTTCCTACGAACTCTCCTGCCTCTAACCTTAGCTATTATTGATGCTATGTCATTGTACCTGATTCTTATGGTACTTTTTTAGGTGTGTCATATGCAAGGCATGTTACAAAAGATAGTGAATCCTTGATTGTTCTTTTATGCAAACATTTGTTCCATCCTAAGTACTTTTATAATTGGTGGAAAATAAACAAGATATGGTTATATCATTCACCTACATGATGCATTTTTGGTGTTGCACATCAGTGTTGGTTGTATATATGATGTCATATATTTTTGTATTACTTTGATAATAGCTTACTTTTGTGCTATAATAAATCTAGTTTCAGTAGTTTCTAATTTCCACATGCATATTCTAATTTATAGATGTTAGATCTACATTAATGTCACTCTTCCAAGCAAGTCAAGGGGTATAAATAGTCCTATGACTATTAGTCTTGGTCTCCGCAAAAGACTCCTAAAATAACTTAAGACATGTACTGTAACACCCCTCATGACTTTGTTTTGGCATTGTGCATAGAACCAGAAGAGACAGGATAGAAAAAGGATGAAGTAGAGGAAAAATTGAGCTCCACGCCACAATGAGAAGTAGGGCCGCTATGGCGAGAGCTAATTCCAGTGGCATGCTTATGGCTGAATGAGGTGGTGCACCGGTGAGCTGCCCTGGAGCCACGACGAGAGTCAGGTTTCTAATTTAAATTAGAAACATTTCGGTCAGTCGGACGTGAAGAAAAAAAAGAAAATGGAGGGAGCAATGAGGAGCTCTACTAGGGCTTGCCATTTTTGGCCATTGGGAGTAGTTTTCCACCTCTGGAAGCTTGAATTCAAGTTGGTAAGTGATTTCTACTCCTCCCTCTCCATTTCTTCGTGTGAAACTTGGGGTTTTTCGGTTATAAGTTTGGATCTTCAGTTTTGACCAAAATCCACAGATTGAAATGGATGATATAGAGCTAAGGAAGTGTGTTTTGGTGTTCTTGTTGTTTGAATGTGAATTTTGAAAGGTTTATGCATGATTTGAGCTTAACCCTAAGTTGTTTTGGGTTAGAGCTCTTGGGAATCCAAAATGTATGTGGTTAAGTAGTGTTTGAATGGTTCTCAAGAACTTATTAATGCATAAAAGGGGTGTTAAAACCTTGGGTTAGACTAAATTGGTTGAATTGTGATGTTTCATTATTAGTATATGTGGTTAATTGAGGAATTATGGTATTATGAAGGTTGTTTGGTAGCCTGAGAGGGGTTTAGGCTTGTTGGACAACTCAAGAAGTTTGTGGAATCCGCGTGTGTGATATTGACACTTGAGGTAACCAGGTGTTTGTATTATGTGATTATATATTGATATATATATATACATATATATGCATGTTCCTTTTCATACCATGATATTGATTGTGTATGTGTATGGTTTTCCTATATATTATGGTATACACAGCTAATTGACATGTACGGATTGTATATGTTGTGTAGGTATGATGTATAGCATCCCCATTCCATTGCATGCTAGCATATCCATATGATGCTTGTGATGATAATAATATATATATGTAGAGGCATGTTAGTATGACATTGGCATCATTACCATACAATTACATAGTGAGAGATTGATGATGAGGTGATGATGATATGATAAAGATCCATGTCGCTAAATCTTCTCCATGGGTAAACCAGGCGATAGAGGATAATATGATATGATGAAATATCCCTATCACTAAATCCTCTCCTTGGGAGAACCAGAAGGCAGTGGATTTGGGGATGCACCTTCCCTAAATCACCATTAATTCGTGATGGTCCAGGGGAAGGAAAGCCACAGTCCGAGCTCTAGTGTAACCATTGGCCGGGTTGCATTAGGGTAAGGTGATCTTGGTGATGTCCCGGAATCAGTCTTCATCGACTGTTGGAAGGGAATCATCTACTGAAATATCTTGTGAGGACGACAGCTCGTGATTCTAGCCATGTATGAGGGAGAACATGCATACCATTCATTAGCATTGCATTGCACGACTATGTGGGTCAGTATATATATATATTGTATGTGGTTGTTCCCGGTTATTGAGACATTATCTCACACCCCTCTCCCATGAACTAACCTTTCAGGTGACGGTTCTGGCACTAGTCTAGAGAAGATGCGTGAGTAGCATCAGACATGAGAATACTAGGTCTATGTAGTATATATATGTTTTCGATATGTATCTTGTGCTAAGTAGGATAAAATATTTTGTAATAAATGTATCACATGGATATGGATTGTATGGATGGATGTTGTATGTATGGTTATGTATATGGAATTGTGTATGTTGTATTATGATGTTTACATGGTTTTGGATATTGAGAAGGCAATATAGTGGTGTTTGTGAGCCCATAGTAGATTTGGGCCTAGTTGGTGTGTATTAGGGCCTGTAGCCCATTTTGTCAAGTTGGGGTTCAAGGGGGGTCAAATCTCAGAGGAGTGATTCCTTTGAGGTGAAATTAACCTCTTTAGACAAGTTGGTTTGGGGGTTTTGGACATATATGAGTAGTCTTTGATTGACCATTTGCCTTTGGTGGCAATTGGAGGTTGTGAGTGATGAGTTTTGGTCAATAAGTGGCCAAAATAGTGTCAAGGGTTCAGGCCGCGGCGCCAGTGGAGGTAGAAGCGTATACAAAACAGGGGAGCTTGGCGCCACGGTAGTACTGTAGCAACCGTGGCCCCAGCCCGGATTTTGGTGTTGTTTGGTTCATTTCCGCTGTTATGAAGTTTTGGAAAGTTGTTTTGAGATGTTTGGGTTATGTTTAGTTGGATTTTGAAGTTTGTGGTCGAGTTTGGAGGCGTTTGGTGGTAGGGTGTTACATGTACTTGGATGGTATAATATACATACTAAAACCAAGTCTAAATTTTTTTTGGTAAAGATGCACGTTGCTCAATCAGTTAAGATTTTGGATTGATTAAACCAAATCTTTGAGGTTGTGTGTATTTTATGTTGTTAACTAGTGTATATGATTGAAGTGGAATGCTTGTAGTTTTATATTTTGTTATAATTTTGGGATATATTTTAAAAGTAGAATAATTAAGGCTCCTCCATTCTTTTGAAAGGGTTTATTTTTAAAGTTGCTTATTATAATTAAGGCTCCTTCCTCCTTCATTCTTTTTGCTCTTTTTCTATCTACTATTTTAAAAATAGAATAATTAAGGCAAATTAGATCCAAAAATAATTTTCACAGAACAAAAATTAAAATAAGGATTTATTATGTTGCTTGACCAGCAATTTGAAAGGGTTTATTTTGTTTGCTTGGCATGCAACAAAATTGGTTGGCTTTGTTCAATAAAATTTCTTAACCACAGTGGACCACTTGCTAGTATGCTATTGATATGCAAACAAAGCATTAGTATACTCTTATGATGTTATAAATAGTACAATAGTGGCTGACAATAGATAAGTTAATTCCTTAGAAACAATTCTCTCTCATTCCATTAATTATTTCTTCCTCTACTTAACATGATATAAGGACACATGTATTACAGACCTAGAACCTTTACCCTAGAACAAGACTACCTAGTAGGTTGATCATCCTAAACTAGCAATATGGTCAGATATTGTTGTTTGGTGGTTTTGTAGTATTTTTCCGTTTGTGGTATTTTGTTCAGTGTTAGAATTATTATTTGGAGTTAAAGGCTCAGGTGTGAGAAATTATTTTTCTCAGTTTTTCTACATCTCCTTTGCATCTTCTAACAAACAATACTTTATAGAGAAAATATAGCAGAGGTTCTAAGCTTTACATATTATAGACAATTTTGGCTTGAAAATATACATTAAAAAAATTTCTTTATATCATATTAGACATATACAACACATAAATTGTTTTTTTTGTTTTTGTAATGAAACAAATACACGAAAATCAAGCTGAGAATTAGTAACTATCAATGGATAAACAAAATGGTCACATAAACTCTTTATACTGTTTCAGCTATTCCTTAAATTTCAAGGAGTATTATGGGAAAAAAATCTCATAACAAACTGTTATAACAGATAAATTGTTAAATCTCTATATTTATTTAGTCTAAACATATAAATGGATTCCAAATACTTGAGAAGGTAAAATTCCCACATATGATGGGTCATGTTACATATTACATTTTAAAGCATTTCCCTTGAAAACTACTTGGCTTTGAACATGAAAACAGTCCTTGAAAACTTGAACTGATTAAAACTTTAAAACTGTTCTTGCTGGTTTTATAGCTTATTGTGCAACAATGTTTCAAAAATCATAATTGGATATAGAAAAATCATTTATCAGTGATCCAAATCTCTAAAAATTATGCACATCTTGAACTTTAAGGAAAATAAGAAAATGGAAAATAGACACATAAATTCATGTAGTTTATTGTATAAATTTTACTGTCCATTTTCACATCCCTATTTCTATCTGGAATCTAAACCTCAACTTTAAAAATTCGTTTCTTATAACATGTAAAGCCATTTTGAGCATACTTAGGACTATTGAAAGCTTTACATGTCTACTTTCTAACATACTTATGTTGTACATTTACCCTGCCTCTATTGGTTAGGTAATTAACATAAACTATCCTGGGTTAGATTTAACTTAAACTAGAATAGTTTTGGAAACCTTATATGTCTTTCATTATATAGCCCCTAATTACAACCAAACTAATGGTATATCGTTCTTGAGACATGGTTCTATCCATACATATATATATATCAGAATTTTTGGAGATATATTGGATTTTATACAACAGTTTGAAACAAACAGTACAAAATAGTTTTCCAACAAGGTTCTATCATCATCATTCTTCATGCTCCACATGTTTTCCCCCTACCATGACTTGGTCCTATAATTGAGGAACTATGGGGGTGAGATTGGGAAATCTCAATAGCTAATGTGCACATGTCATCATGTTATCACAAAACATTTGAAAGAATACAAAACATAGCATACTTTCATTAAAATATTAAAAACATTCATGTTGTCAAATGAAAATTTGGAAGTATATTGACTTAGTAAATGGGCATTTCAAGGCTTATTACTTAATATAAAATAGCCACCAATCATACAAAAACATTCATAACAACAATAGGGCATCATTTACAAATCATAATAACATATAAAACATTCATAAGCAATAACATTAAACAAGAATAAGAGACTATCTTAGAGTTTTACTGACTTTACTTTCAATCTTATTTTTACTTAGCTTTAGATCACTTCCTTAACTTGATTGAAGCCTATAACATTATTAAACCTTAAGTTAAATGAAAGAAGAAAGATACTATAAGAGAATAAGAAAAGAAGCTTACCTCTTGGAGCCTTCTCTAGCCTCCCTTTCCTTCCTCTTCTCTTTCTTTCTCTCTTCCTCTCCTTCTTTCTCTCCCTCTCTCTCGGCCACACTCTCTCTCTAGCATGCCTTCCTTCCACTCTCTCTCTAAAGCCTCCCAAGCTTCTTACAAAATAAGCAAAGAGGGTAGAAGGGTGGAGGGGTATTTATAGGAAAAGTGGGTGGGTATTAGTCATTGGATTGGTTCTTGATCCAATTGCATATAATTATCTTCCAATTGCTTACTCCTTTTTACCAATTTACCTA
Source organism: Adenanthera pavonina (assembly GCA_026686845.1). Taxonomy (NCBI): domain Eukaryota; kingdom Viridiplantae; phylum Streptophyta; class Magnoliopsida; order Fabales; family Fabaceae; genus Adenanthera; species Adenanthera pavonina. Next base: position 17,815,536 of record JAIVEN010000018.1, read on the forward strand.
GATATTTTAGAACATGAGAGAGAGTGGTGGAGGGTATTTTGGTTAAGTGAATTTCGATCAAGGAAGTCAAAAAGTGAGTATGTACTTTTTATCACTTTAGATCTATTTGATTTTGTTTTGAGTATTTTTTTATCTGGATTTTCTTCTATACTCTATATTCTTTACTATGTACTTTATTTGTGGGATCCATTACCTTGTTCTCTTTACTTTTTCATATGGGGTCCACATTTCTTGCTTACTTTTTACTGTTCATTAGTTGCTATTTACTATTCATGCAGGACTTGCTTTTACCGGACTTGTACTTATTCCACTTATTCCTCTCTGAGCCCACATATCTCGTATTATTAGTATTATAACATTATTTTCTCTCTCTTCTTCTATTGTAAAATGACCACTTTAGGTTATAGGACTATTCTAATTTTATATTTATATTTTCATAATTATCCTGTCCCAAATGGTACCTATGTATGGCTCATATCCTGACCCGATTTCTTTTTAACCATTGGTAGGGCCCACAGTTTACTTTATCGTTTTACTATTACTTTTGGACACTCGGTACTGATTATTTATTTATTCTTAAACATTAACCCTCAGTGCTATATACCATTGGACTTCTCTCATTGAGGGATTTGTTTTGACAATAATTTTACATATTTACAAAATTACCCTTGACCCGGGGTTAAATTATAATTTTTGAAATTTTTGGGCCATTAGGTGTAATTTTTCCCAAGACTTTTCTATTTCTTTCCCATGTAAATTTTAATACTTTTGGGACACGAATATCATTTTTATGTTTCTTTAGGGGTTAAAATATAATTTTTACATTTTTCCATCCAATCGTAGAAAATAATCTTTTTGCCCTATTTCACGCAAAATGGTATCTGTCATTTTTCGTGAATTTCTTCTACATTTTTCGTTATTATCAATTATGTCCTCTCTTATCACCTAATATCCAGTGAAATTTTGGGATATTACACCTTGCGGTGGCAAAGGTACTGATGAGAAACCTTCTTTGAGAGCTTATTTTTTACGCTGCAGCACTCCTCAAGATTTGAAACCTTGACCTCGAGGAATGCTGGTCAAGTTCTTTACCACTTAACCAAGCGCCCATTGGTATCATACTTAAATACTAATCGCAATATTATAAAGAGTGAGTAAAGTATCTCAAAAAATATTTGGTCTTAGTAGTTATAATTCTTACAAATATAATCATTCTAATTAAAATATTTTGAATGAAGCATCTCATTTCACCAAGTATAACAATGGATTTCCCGAAGCTATATAAGATAAACTTTTTGGCCATTATAAGTTATGGATCAAACAAATTAAATAATTTAATGAACCACATGTCACATGTAACATCCTACCTCCACTACATAACCAAAACTCACGAAATACTACCTTTCATAACCCAAACAACTCTAAACAACATCTCACAGCCTCAAACCAGCGGAAACGAACCTCAAATCTCCAAATTTTGGGCTTGGGCCGTGGCCGCTACAGCACCGCCACGGCTCCAGCTTCCTCTGAACATGCCTCGCTACTGGACGGCTGGCGCCGCGGCGCCCTCTTACTGATGTCCCACATCAGCACTTCAACACTTTGGGACGAACTTCCAACGCGCATAACTTTATGCTTCGACCTCCGATTGACATGATTCCAAGTCCTACAGGTCAATCTAGTCCCAATCTAACCACAGACACCACTTTCACCTCAATCCAACTCCATATGGAGATTCTGGACCCTTGACGCCATTTTGACCACTTATTGGCCCAAACTCACCACTAACCAACCTCAATTGTCACCAAAGACCACTGGTCACTCAGAGACCATTCATACAGGTCTTAAATCTCCAAACTAACATGTCCAAAGAGGTTTCACCTCAAAGGAACCACTTCTCTGAGTTTTGACCCCTTGAACCTCAACACGACAAGATGGGCTACATGCCCTAAAACACAACAACCAGGCCCCAAGCCACTCTGGGCTCACAAATACTACCATACTAACTTCCACATACCGAACACTCTCAAAACACCAACATAGCACATTCCATAAAACATAACCAAACATACATTCATCCATAACAATCCTATCAATCTCAGATATCCAATACACACTTTCTACCCTACTTGGCACATAATACATTAACCAAAAATACAAACACTACATAGACTTCCCACGTACACAGCTACTCTCTTTGCTTCTCCGGACTAGTGCCAGAACCTTCACCTGAAAGGGTTAGTCATGGGAGAGGGTGGGGTGAGATAATGTCTCAGTAACCGGGATCAACAACACATAAATATATATATATACACAGATATGAATCATATAACATATGAATGCAATGTAAAATGCATGGTATGCATGTTGTCCTCTCCGGGACTTCCATCCTTATCCTCCCTAACACACATATACATATAACCCATCCTTATTCTCCCTAACAATTTCATTTATCATCATATATCATACATTATCACATCATCACCACTTTATCCATCATATATATCGATGTAACAATGACATGTGGTGATGCTAATGTATTATCATCATCATCATGATCATTATAACGTCTATTCATCACATCATATCACATCTACTATACGCATACCACGATATATAAAAATAACACACACATATATCACTATCGTGGTATGGAAAAGACATGCATATATACATAACTATACATACTATCGTATAGAACCACATAAACAAACACCCGGTTACCTCAGGTTGTCAATACCATGCTCAGGCAAGTTCCACACGCTTTCTTGAACTTCAATACGCTTGAGCCCCACACAGCTAACCAAATAACCTTCATAATACATAATTCTCCCATTAACATAATATACCCATAATCATAATATCACAATCTAACCACTTTAGGTTTAACCCAAAGTTCCAACACCCCTTTCATGCATCAATAAACTCTTAGGGACCCTTCAAATACTACTCAAATACATACATACCGGATTCCCAAGAGTTCTAACCAAAAACAACCTAGGGTTAAGCTCAAATCACACATAAACCCTTCCAAACTCGAATCCAATCATCCAGAACATCGAAACACACTTTATTAACCTCATTTAAACCATTTCAATCGGTGGATTTCGTCACAAACCGAAAACCCAACCTCAAAACCAAAAACCCCAAATTTCCACTGAATAAAAACGGAGAGGGAGGTGTAGAAGTAACTTACCAACTTAAATCCAAGCTCCCTCGGTCTGAAATCACCCCTGGACGCCGGAGATTCAAACCCTAGCACAGCTCTCTCGCGATCTCCCTCGGTTTCCTTTTGTTTCTTTTCTGTCCAAGCATCCGAAATGATCCGGTTTTAAGCAAAAATCTTGACTCTCGCCGCAGCTCCATACATCTCGCCGCGGCTTCTCCATAGATTTTTGGAAAAACGCTACTGGAAGTCTCTCGCCGCGGCGACCCTGCTCCTCGCCACGGCGCGGAGCCCCTTTTCTGTTTCCTCTTGAACCATGTCCGTCCTACTTCCTCTTATCCTGAATACAAAACCAATAAAGATATCATGAGGGGCGTTACATCACATGTTAAATGAGTCAACTGATTACATGTCAACCAATTACATTGAATCTCACAAAAAATCCCTACAAGTTACTATTCAATTGGCAACCCTTAATTTTTTAATGGATTTTGAAAATTCATAACTAATTTTACAAAAATCATTTTGAGGTGATTCAAATTTCTGTTTACAGCTCTTAAAGTCCTCTATAAGGAAAAAAATTCAAGTAGAAATTCATTTGAGCAAATAGTATAGTTTATTATTCAAAATTTACCGTTCATTTAGTTAACAAATCTTCGAAAGTTTGATAATTTTTCTTAAAATTTCATAACATAAGTTATTCTTCACCAAATAGGGTCAACTTGATCTTCAGAAATTCTTCTTTATAAGAACATCAATTATTCATCACATGAGTCATTATTTTCCCTAAGTTATTTCCTTTATTGAGCTTAGGAACATAATATTTAACTTTCTTTTCTATACACTTAGTAATAGTTAAATAAATACCATAAAGCACTAAATCAACTCATAGATCATTCCAAAACATACTTTCATATATTGTTAAACATGTCATGTACATCATTTATCATGTCAATATCCATAATTCTAATTAAATAATTTCTAACATAATCCCAAAATAACATCACAATGACAACTGTGACATCCGGGCACTGATAAGGGCGGGGAGTGATCGCCGGTGCAAGAAAGAGGATGTGAGATAAAAATAGATGATGCACGGACAAGGAGTGGCTCCTGGTAGGCTTCTAAGTGGGAGGGGTATATGAATGGATTGAATGCATACCAAAACGAGAGGGATCTGGAGACTGTATAGGTATGAGACTATACAGTTAAGGATAGCTTAAAAGAATTGATAGGTACTACATATACCAACAAGGTGCACCTACCTTTTCAGTAGTCTATCCCTTAAGAACTCCTCAATTAAGTGTGCTTGACCTGGACCAATTATGGGATGGGTGACCTCCTAGGAAAGAGTTGTGTAAGTAAGGATAAAGCACACCGAAAAGGTTTGTGTTGATTTGTGGGGATAGTCATCAATCTCAAAGAAGCGCCCGGACGTTACAACAATACTAGGTCATCATTGCTCCAACACCTTTCCTTTCTTCTTTATATAGCTTGAACCTATTCATAGTTAGAGATTTTGAGCAGTGAGATTTGGGTAAATCTAGATAACATCATTACCTCATTCTAACCTAATATTATTTAAGTAATTGACATAAAAAAACAAGTTTTCACTAGGTTGCCATAACATTTTAGGATCAAAGCATATTCTCACCATATTCATACATGTTCTTCAACATTTAAACACATTCATGCATGTTCATACCATGTTCTAAGCAAAATCATGACTTTGGTTCAAACATAAATACTTTCAAACTACTAAAACATATTTTTCATAATTATGACAATATAAAACTAAGTCAAATTAACTACTTAAAAAAAATAAAATGTAAGAATAGGGAAAGATGCTACCACCTTGAAGATAACCCTAAAACCTTGTTAGCCTTCTATTCCTTCTTCTTTCTCCTTCCTCACACTCTCTCTTCCTCTCTTTCTAATGGTAGATGGCATCTTATGAAGAATGGTGGAGATGTTACGTCTTATAATTTAATATTTTCCCATGCAAATTATTTAGTTTGAAGCATTCAAAAGTCTTTTAAAAACTTGAACCAATTAAAACTCAAAACTATGAAAAATGATTTCACAGGAATTACAACTTATTCAGCAAACTTTCAAAATTCATAATTAAATATATGAAAATCATTTAATATTGATTCAAATTATGCACACCTTGAAATGCATGGGAAAAATATGAAACTAGAAAATCATCACTCATATTTGTATAGTTTATTCCTTAAACTTTATTGTTCATTCTCAGGTTCTAATTTCTGTTCAAATTCTAAGCCATAAATTTGAAAATTCATAACTCATACAATACAAAGCCAATTCTGCATTCTTAGCATTATTAGAAAGCCTACGTGTCTACTTTCTAACCATATTTATTTCATACATTTTCTATACTTCTATTGGTCAAAACATCAACATAAACTCTCAGGGGTCAAAATAATGTTAAACTTGAATAGTTTTGAGAAGACATGTATATCTACATAATATAACGTCAAATTCATTCAAACTAATGGCAATTGGTTTGTAAGACATAAATCTAACCATACATACAAACAAGTGAATTTTAAAGTATTGTATATTGAATCAAGTGTTTTGATGATTCAAAACAACCGGAGCTTGGAAGAAAGATATCAAAGAAGTACAAGAGAATTCAAGTGAAGAAATATAGGAAGAAATGAGTACAAAATTAGTTTGTAGGATTTCTCACAATGATCACAGAGTAAAAGGCTTTGATCTTGCACCCATTGGTTTTAAATAAGTGTTTTTCAACTATCCTATGCTAATTTATCATAAATTTGAAAAATACTAACTAACAGATGAATTTTGAATTGTCAAACTTCATATGTTTCTTTGAAAATTTGAACTTTGATAACTAAAATTTAAAGTTATAGAGATGTTACCTGTGACAAACAAATTTCAGCCTGTTGAAATTTGAATTTGAGTCAAGCATAATTTGTGAAAAATGAAAAATTGCTATGAAGGGCCTAAAGTATGGTGCCACTTACATGAGTTGGTAAGAAATAATAAAATTCATAATAAATCCTCCTAGGTGGTGCCAACTCATTAAAATGGAACCACATCACAAGTTTGAATCCTATTCACCTAATCAAAGGAAAACACCGAAACTTGATCACTAAGTCTTTGGCCTACATGGCCTTATTAAAATAGGAAAGTAGACTTAAAAAATAATTCCAAATTAAACAAAGGACACCTCTCAAGTGGCACATGAGAAACACATGACTTTAAAGTAGTTTTTCAAATTGGACTCCTCTTAGCCCATGAACCATCTCTTCAATTTTGCTTAACATGATTAACATGCCTTTTGAATTATTTTGGGCTTCAAATTAGGCTAAGTGTAGTGGCTCCAAATCAAGCATGCTTTGGATCACTTGATTCAAGGCTTCCTTCATAGCTTTGGCTCTTGATCTTGTCAATAGATTAATTAACCAATAAATTAAACATAAAGTATAAATCAACCGATACTCATGTCTGTAATGAAGGAATATGCTTTAAGAATATATTTGTCCTAGTAAAAGATTTAAGTGAACCAGTTATATTAGGAGCACCTTTTTACAGCAAATCATGCCATTTGAAACCACCTATACATGAATTATAACCAAAGTAGGGGCAAAGAAAGTCATATTTAAATGGATAAAACCACCCAATAATAAAAGAAATAAATATGCTAAAGGAATATTCTATTTTTAAAATTAATGTGATAAAAAGAAAACAAAATCAAATAGATTTTTTACAAAAGGAAATACATTACAAAATAATAGAAGAACAAGTGAAAAATGAAAATATACGAGTCCAAATAGAAAAAATAAAAACACAATTTGAAAAAGATATATGTTCATAACATCCAAATGCATTTTGGGATAGAAAGAAACATGTAGTAACCTTACCCTATGAAAAAGAATTTAATGAAAAAGATATACCTACTAAAGCAAGACCTATACAAATGAATCAAGAATTATTAGAGTATTGTAAAAAAGAAGTACATGAACTTTTAGATAAAAAATTAATAAGGCCAAGTAAATCACCATGGAGTTGCTCGGCATTTTATGTAAAAAACCATGCAGAAATAGAAAGAGGAGCATTCAAGATTAGTTATAAATTATAAACCTTTACATAAGGTATTAAAAAATTACCAGAAAGTGCCCGGATGATGGGTAATTACTTTTTGACTTGATTTAGGGGCAAAAAGATCATTTTCCAAACACTAAAATGTGAGCCCAAGAGAAAAAATATTGATATCATAAAATGTATAGAGAATTAGCGAAAGCAGAAACAAAGAAAGAAACAGAAAAGGGTAAAATAGTCATTTTACTATGTTAGAAAGAAAAATGAAAAAATTATATTTTTGCCCAAAAGAATGAGAATTTTATGCAGAATGATAAATTTATCCTAGGTCAAAGGTATTTTTGTAAATTTTTCTAAATATGAAAAATTATAGTCAAAATGAAACTCTCGATGAGTTAAGCTCAATGGAATAATTTTTTAAATTTAATGAGAACAATATAATATTTATTGGGTATTAAAGTCTTATTATTAATATTTTATTTGACAAAGGTTATTTTAGACTGCAAGAAAAGGTAGTACCGATTCAAGGACAGTGATTGGACCCCACTAAAATATATTTTAGGTTGAGATAATGATTTTGGACTAAAATTAATTTTTGAATAATCTTATACCAACTTAATGACAATTTTGGTAAAAATATTTAATCAATACTGGTAAGTTCAATCGGTAAAAGATACATTGATCCATAAAAGTTATTAAAACAATTTTGGGTCAAAAAATGAGGTAGAGCACGTTTGAAATACTCATTAGGACACAAAGGAAATTTTTGGAAAAGTTTTTACTAAAAGTAACCCAAGTTACTTTAATTATTAACTAAACTTATTTATAATTAGATATTTATCATTTTAAGTCATCTTGCTCTTCATCCTTAGCCATATTCACAATAGGAAAATTGGGTAAGAAAGGTTAGAAGGTATGAAACTCCAAGAGAGAAAGGAAGAAGAAGAAGACATGTTAGAATAACTCGCTTCCCAAAAGGGGGTGAATTGGAAGTTTAAAATTTTTTTGCAAAATTGTAATTTCACAGTGAAAGCAAAAGTTTGCAGAAAAATAGAATGCAGTGAAAATGAAAGCAAATGCAAGAGGAAGGAAGGACGGACTCAAAAATTTATCCTGGTTCAGTCAGATCTTCTTGACCTACGTCCAATTCCCAAGTTACCACTTGAGATTTCTACTATCTGCAAGAATTCAACTGGCTCCTCGGAATGCCTCAGTATAAACAAGTGCACTGTTTTTAGAACACTCAAATTCTACACTTAACACTCTTATAAAGTGTTTCCCAATTTCCTTTGTGATCCCCTTTACAAAGAATCTTTCTTCCAGATGAAGAGAAGATTTTATACAGAAAGAATACTCTCTTGAATAAAGTAGATATAAAAGTTGAAGTACAATAAATTCAGCATAAGGGTGAAAAAGCTTTGCCAAGCAAATTCAGCAGAGTTTCAATAATACAGACTTAAATTCATTACTCACAACTTCAAATGAAGTTTTATTTATAGATTTGTAGTAACTAGTCGTTAGACACAAGATCTAGCCATTAGAAACTTTAATCAATGGTTACTCTGCAGAAATAGTGGTTCACCAACCACATTTAATGCGTTTGACATACCAAAATTCAAATTTTGGGGTGCAACAGATGAATTTCGCAGAGAAAAAAGGTTAAGGATTTTAACATTGAACTTCAACATTCGTCTATTCAAGAGTGAAATTCCAATTTTGAATTTATTAAAGATATCCCATGTTAAAATATACGAATTTTCAAATTAGAAGTACATCTATTGAGTTTAAATAGTTGTCTCATATTTTCATAGTGCACTCAAAATTTGAATTTCAGAAGTTAAAATTCGTCTATCAAAGGCTTGTTTAACATGACACAAAAGTTCTCTTCTGTGAAATTTGAATTTTGAATTATAAAATTCATTTGTCAGAGATATGCTCTAATGAGACTTACAAGTCCTTATTTTGAAACTCGAATTCTGAAGTCCAAAGTTCGTCTGTCAGAAAGGGTGACTTTGAACTCTTTTTGAACTTTGTTAACATTCAAATTTTGATTCAAATTTTCCACACATTCATTAATAGTGCTTAACCTAAAATTTGAATTTCACAACTAAAATTCGTCTATCAAGGGCAAAATCTCTATAACTTCAAATTTCACTAAGCAAAGTTTAAATTTTACACAAAATACACATGAGTCAATAGCAAAATTTATCTGTTAGTCAGAATTTTTCAAAACTAACATATGCTAACATAGGAAAACTTGCAATTAACATATTTAGACGTTGTGGTAACTTAAAAGAAGTGATGATCAAAGCTTTTTACCTAGATTACAAAAGGAAAAATCCTAAAAACTAAGTCTTCTCATATTCTTCTTTAGATTTCTTCACTTGATTCTTTCACATGCCTTTGATATTCACCTTTCTAGTTGTTTGGAATCATCAAAACTTCTGATTCAACATTCACCCCCTTTTTGATGATGACAAAATAACTTGTAAACTAGATTAGTACTTAGGTTTGCTTCCAAGAGCTCCCCCTCAATATATACATTAAAATTCAAATATAAATATGGCACATGTTTCAGACCTGAGAATGTAAAGGGAAATATGTAAACACATTGCATTGATTCATATAAGTTTACTAAAAATAGTCAATCAAATCATAGAACAAGTACACAAAATCACAAAATCAACATATGCAAGGTGCAACAGATATAGAATCACACAGTCCTAAGATCTAAGCCCTAAGGTTCTTTAGCTTATTACTCCTTCTTGGCCTTAAGCTTGATCTTCTTCTTGCCATATGTCTTTCTTGATTACCCGATTTCAGATTGTCTAGTTGCAGCTTCTCCAGTTTACCCATCCTTCTTATCCTTCTTCTCCTTCTTTTTGGCATCATCAAATGTAAGGGCTGTTAGATAAGCTGGCTTTCCAAGAGGGGGGTGAATTGGGAAGACTAAAACTTTTTCTGTAAAACGTCAAGAAAGTGAAGAAAGTAAAGTGTGATGGTAAAACAGAGTATAAATGAATAACTGTAAAGATAGCAGTAGGGAAGAGAAAAACTCATATATTTATCCTGGTTTGGTCTCTCAACTTGACCTATGTCCAGTCCCCAAGTCACCACTTGAGATTTTTCACTATTCTGCAAGAATTCAGTGGGCTTCTAGAGCTCTGTTTCTAGAGCTCACACTATCACTCTGTGCACTCTCACTAGGTGCTTCCCCAATCTCTTGTGATATCTCCTCACAAATAAATCTTTCTTCCAGATAAAGATAAGATTGTTTACAAAGAATAAACTCTCTTAATCAGAGTGTATATGAAAGTTGAAGTACAAGTATTGAAGTATGTGAGAGTAAGAGACTTTGAAAAAATAATTTGGCAGAGTTTCAGTATTTACAAAGTAAAAATCATTACCTACAACTTCAAATGAAGTTCTATTTATAGATTTTTGCCCCAACTATACGTTAGAGACAAGATCTAACCGTTAGAGATATTACCCAACGGTTACTCTGAGAAACTATCCATTTACCAACCGCATTTAATGCTTCTGACACTCAAAGTTCGAATTTCAATTAGTCAACAGACGAATTTTGCAGAAACTGAAAGTTACAGCCTTTAACATTGAACTTCAAAAGTACGTCTGTTATGAATCAAAATTTGAATTTTCATTTTTAGAAAATGATTCTATGTTGGAACATACAAATTTCCATGTTTAAAGTTGTTCTGTCAAGTGTGAACAGTAAATTCAATTTGCTACGTGCCTTTGAAATTCAAATTTTGGAACCCCAAAATTCGTCTGTCAGAAGCTGAGTCAATGAGGCACAATAGTTCATAAGTTCGAAATTCGAATTTTCAAAGGGCAAAGTTCGTCTGTCAGAGAGACCTCTTTTCAGACCTACTTGAAAATTCAAATTTATGAATACTGTTATTCGTATATCAATATATCAACACAACAGACTCACAAGCTTTGTTTCTGAAATTTGAATTTTCATGTTCAAAGTTTGTCTATCAGTGAGCAATATTAAAGCTCTTTTAAACTTGTTTTCAGATGAACTTTGACATATTCTTAAATGAATTTTTCAATTTTTGTAAGTTGCATTTTATCTAAAATTTGAATTTTCAAAAGCCAAAGTTCGTCTGTCAGAGAAAGCTCTTTTCAGACACGTATCAAAATTTGAATTTCTCAAGTCAAAATTCATCTGTCAGAGAAGCCTCTTCTCAGACTTGTTTATTTTCACTACGAAATTCGATTTTCCAAAGCCAAAGTTTGAATTTTCAAAATAGCATATTAGTATAAACCTTTCAAACTTCGTTTGTTGGTGGGTGTTTTTCAAATATTTCATGAATGAACATAGAATTAAGGTTTTAAAACATCTTTTCACCAAATCAAAGTCTTTTACTCAAATTAAAATATTACTAAACATTCTACATCTATTCTTGCACTGATTTCTCCAAAATTCCTTTACTTGAAACCTTTTGTGCACCTTTGATATCTTTACTTCAAGCTCTTGAAGGTTGGTTTCGAATCATCAAAACACTTGATTCAACAGGGGCTTGTATAGAGGGAGGAAGTATTTGAGACATAGGAATGGCTTGAAGAGGAACTAGAATAAATGGCACAAAGGGAGGTATCTTAGAAAGATCATCTTCAGCATCTGAGGTTAATTCTTGAACCTCCCTTCATATGTTAGCTAATCTGGCCCTTTATTCCACTAAGAGGCCATATGATGGAGGTTGAGGAGCAGGTGGAGGAAACATTTCAACAATTCTTTGCTTTTGTGCTTGCACTGCAGCATTATGTGCAACAGCAGTAAGATCCATATATGCTACAATTCCCCTTTCTTCATTAAGAGTAGTTTGAATGATTAGCGAAATGGTGAGATCAGCAACAAGCTTCTCCATTTGCTCAATTTCTTGTGAGGACATAATTGATTCCTGAGCAATATCCTATATTATTGACTTATGAGAGCCTTCTTCATGAGTGGCTTCTTCCTCCATGGTAGTTCAGAGATAGACTATAACTAGTTTAATTGCGGGAGGCCTATGGAGTAGCAGCAATTCCAGCAGTAGTAGTGGCAACAACAGTGGCAGCAACCTTAGGGGAATCTATCTTAAAAGGAATTGGAACATTAAGAAAGATAGATTTGGTTAGTTTTGAGGTACCAATCTGAGGATTTGCTAATGTGGTTAGAATAGAGTTTCTGATATCTTCATAGGCATCAGCTTTTACCTTGAGATTCTTAGCCAGTTGAGTTATTTGACTTTGCAGATATACATATTGAGCATTTTGTTCATCCCTCATACTAATCATCATCTTTGATAGGGAATCAAAGAGTTCTGCTATAGTATTAGGAGTGGCCATAGAAGTGAAAGGTTTATGTTGCTGGGAAGAAGGTGGTTGGGTTGGCTATGGTTCAGGTTATATGGTCGGTGTAGCCTCAGATATAGCCTCATGTTGTTGAGACTCTCCCCCTTCATAGAATAAATCCTTTGACTTACTAGCTCCCATCCCAATCAATCTCCCTTCTTTCCTTTCAATCCCCATTCTCATAAACTCTTCATCTTTAAATATCTCAATTGGCTTCCCTTTGCCTTTTTCTAGATGCTATATTTTGCTAAACTTGAGGAGCTTAGTGATTATGGAGGCATAGGGCAGGGTTGAGTCTTTTCTTTGATCCCTAGCCTTGATCATCCTCTGAAATATGATATGACCTAGGTTGAGCTCTTTTTTGTGAATCAAGGCTATTATTACATGAGCCTCATCCCTGGTGATCAAATTGAAACTTCCTCCTTTATTGAAGATATCCATGACACTATATAGTGCAAGACTTTCACTTCTACACTGTGATCAGAGGGCTTCACAAGTTGCAGAGGAGGCATATTCTCACACCTTCTAAAGAGAGCATCCAAGATTGTGCTTTCCTTATAGTTCATAAATTCTCCACCTTTCTCATCTGCCTCATCATACTCATCCATGTATTGGAAGTGGAGATATCAATCTTTAATCTCTCGTCCAGGAATCTCTAAAATCTCATTGATGTTTTCATCTGATAGCTGTAGATTCTAAACCTAAGTGTTACTTGGTACTTCCTTTTCTTATCACTATATTTCAATGCAACATATCAAGTCTTAATTACCTTATCATCATATCTTTCCTAAATCTCCAACAAATTCCTAGGTTTGCTTATCCAAAATCCAGAATCAAAGTTGTTGGAAACTAAAAATCCCTCCAAATTTGTACAGCAAGGAGTTATTACCTTCTTTGTAGCAAACTTCATGTTGTACTCCTTTAGTATTTGATCAGAGCTATAAAGAGGCTCTGTTGTCAACTGCAACTCTTCTGACTCAATGCTGGACACAGGGGCTGCAGGGATTGGATTCTTTGATTCAGCATTTGGAGTTGTTTTTTGCTTCTTTGATAGGGTCCCTTTGCTAGATTTATCCTTCCTTTTTTGGGTTTCTCCCTCCTTTGAAGTATACTAAGATTTGATTGCACATTTGTCTTGGCTTCCTCCTTTTCGATGTTGGCATTTTTAACTCTAACCATTTTTGTGAGAAATTTGAGTTGAAAGATGCTCTGAAGAGGTTTATAAGGTTCGGGTTAAAGTTTAATTGATGAAGAATGGAGTCTAACTGAAGGAATTTAAGAATGGTTAAGAGGGGAGAGGAATAGCTTTGGTTGAAAGATGAATAGGGTTACATCTATTCAGAATGTGACCCTTTGAATTTGCTTATGTAACCGCTCGATAGATGAATTTTGACATTCAAAATTTGAATTTTGATAAGTTTCGTTGCCTATGTATTAGAGAAATTGTCTTGACAGATGAATTTTCAACCTTAAAGTTCATTTGTTAGAGACTTATCATACAGGGGATGACTTTAACAGAGGATTTTAATCCTAAAATTCGTCTAACAAAGACTTAATATTAACAAATGTTCCAATAGATGAATTTTTGGAATCCAAAGCTCATATTTTAAGACTTTATGAAGAATTGTCTAAAATGCAAATGTTGAACCATAAAAATTTGAATATTGTCCACACAGTCAAAGCAAACACATATACAAAGATTCAAAATTTGAATTTTAGTTTGGTAACAGACGAATTTTGAGAGAGAGCTAAAACATTTGTGTAGCATGTGAATCATTGAAATTTGTTTGTTTAAGCTTAAAGTTTGAATTTTAACTATGCAAAGCCATTCAATAATCTAAATAGAGTATGGAAATTTGTCTATTAGCATTCAAAATGTGACTTTTACAGGATTAAACTTACAGATAGATATTGAACATTAAAATTTTCCATATTTCTTTTGCAGATGTTGACTGAGCAAATCTGAGATACTCCATTATATTGATTTTTTTTATCACTTAAGCTCATAAGGAGTACCTATAAGAAACTTCAAAGATACTCTAAAGCTTAAGTTAGAGTAAGTCTTAACAAATTAACTTCATAAAGTAAACATATTTGATTCAAAGCTTGCCTACAATTCATTAGGATTTACCATTCCCAATTCTCTTCTGATCTTACAATATATGTCCTCTGGAAGTGGCTTAGTCAAGATGTTTGCAAGTTGATCTTCTGTAGGGACAAATTCCAACATAATGTCTCTTCTCAGGATGTGGTCCTTTATGAAATGATGTCTAACGTTAATGTGTTTTGTCCTTGAATGCATCACTGGATTCTTCGTGATGTTGATGGCACTTTGATTATCATATCTTATAGGTATTTCCTTCATCTCAATTTCAAGATCTTCAAGTTGCTGCTTCATCCAAAAAAATTGTGTACAGTAGCTATGTATTCAACTTCTGCTGTTGAAAGAGCCATATTTTTCTACTTCTTGCTAAATTGTGAGACTAGAGATCTTCCAAGAAATTGGCATGCACCACTTGTATTTTTTCTGTCAATCTTGGATCTAGCAAAGTCAGCATCAATATACCCAACAAGCTCTTCTCCATTGCTCTTTGGAAACTAGAGTCCTATATGTGATATTCCAATTAAATATCTAAATATTCTTTTCATAGTTGCTGCATCAAACTCTTTTGGGCATGATTGGAACCTAGCACACATGTAGACATTGAACATGATGTCAAGTCTACTAGCTATTAGGTACAGTAAGGAATCAATCATTCTTCTGTATTGAGTTATATCGAATGGTTTTCCTCTTTTATTCATATCAAGCTTTGTGGTAGTGGCCATTGGAGTTCCTATTGATTTAGCATTTTCCATTCCAAATTTCTTTAGCAACTCTCTTAAGTAATTTGATTGATTGAGAAAGATGTCATCATCAAATTGTTTGATTTGCAATCCAAGGAAAAAATTGAGCTCTCCCATCTTTGACATCTCATATTCACTTTGCATTAGCTTAGAAAAATTCTTACACAAAGATTCATTAGTAGCACCAAATATAATATCATCAACATAAATTTGAACAATAAGCAACTTTGTTTTCCTTTCTAATGAACAGAATTGTATCAAGTTTTCCCCTATTAAATCCATTTTCAATTAGAAAGTTACTTAGTCATTCTTACCATGCTCTAGGCTCCTGTTTTAAACCCTAGAGAGCCTTCTTCAGTTTATATACATGATTAGGTTTAACTTAGTCCTAAAAACCTAGAGGTTGGTCAATATAAACTTCTTCCATGATATAACCATTTAGAAAGGCACTATTTACATCCATTTGATATAACATTATATCTTTTACAAGTATAGGCTAGGAGAATTCTTATTGCTTCCAATCTTGCAACAGGAGCAAAAGTTTCCTCATAATCTATACCTTCTTCCTGAATATATCCTTTAATTACTAACCTAACTTTGTTTCTAATTATTATTTCAAACTCATCAAGTTTGTTTCTAAACACCCATTTAGTTTCAATAATTGGATGATTATTGGGCCTAGGCACTAAGTCCCAAACTTGATTCCTCTCAAACTAATTTAATTCTTCTTGCATAGCTAATGTCCAGTATTAATCTGTTAAAGCTTCTTCAATGCACTTAGGTTCAATATGAGAAATAAATGCATTGTTATTTATTTGATCCCCAAGTTGTCTTTTGGTTTTAACATTCTCCTGAATATCCTCAATCACTTGATCAATAGGATGACTCCTTTGATATCTCCAACCTTTAGGGAGTTCTTGAGAAATTTCTTCATTATCTTCAAATTTCATATCTTTTTTTGAATATATTCCTCTATAGTAGTAGATTCTGATATTTTTGGATGTTCTATTTTATTTTCCTTAGAGAGGTTCATGTTTTTGAAACTAGAAATCAGTTCATCCTCATCTAAGACAAGTTTAGAAATAGTTTCATCTTTAATGAAAACTATATGCATAGATTCTTCCATGATTCTAGACTTTTTATTAAATACTCTTATGCTTTACTCCTACTAGAATAACCAAGGAACATACATTCGTCTGATTTGGCATCAAACTTACCCAAATTCTCTTTTCTATTATTGTGAATGAAGCACTTGCATCTAAACACGTGCAGTTATGAAAGATTTGGCTTCCTTCCTTTGTAGAGCTCATAAGGTGTCTTCCCCAAGATTGGCCTGATGCAAGCTCTATTGATAATGTAGCTTGCTGTGTTCACAACATCAACCCAAAAGTATTGAGGAAGCTCTTTCTCATTCAACATTGCTATTGCCATTTCTCCCAAGGTTCTGTTCTTTCTCCCTATCACACTATTTTGCTGGGGTATTCTTGGAGCTAAGAAGTTGTGATCAATTCCATGTTCTTCACAGTACTCCAAGAAGCTTGAGTTTATGAATTTACCTCTATGATTAGACCTGATAGATACAATAGAAATGCTTTTCTCATTTTATACTTTCTTAGGTAAGGTCACAAATGCATCAAATGTCTCATCTTTAGAGGAAATAAATAAAGTCCAAGTGAATCTATAATAGTCATCTACAATTACTAACACATACAGATTTCCACCAATACTTTTTACTCCAGATGGACTTATCAAATCCATATGTAGCAACTATAATGGTCTAGATGTAGAGATGACATTTTTAGATTTGAGGGAGGACTTAGTTTCTTTCCCTTTAAGACAGATATCACATTCTTTGTCCATTTCAAAAGAAATCTTAGGCAAACTAGTAATTAACTCATTTTTAATTAATTTATTTAGTTGGTTCATGTTAACATGTGCTAGTCTTCTATGCCACAACCAATTTTCATTATCTTTACTGATCAAACATGTGGAATCTAGATTAGAAAGTTCATGTAAATTAATAGTATATTAGTTACTATCCCTTTGAGCTTTGAGGATAACTTTGCGATCACTTTTTTTTATAACCAAGCAGAATTCTAAGTCAAACAGTACCTAATTTCCTTTGTCACAGGTCTAACTCACACTTAGCAAGTCATGGTTGAGACCAATTACAAATAGCACTTATTCTATGGATGCCTTTGGATTTTTGCCCACAATGCCAATGCCAACCACCTTACCATATTGGTCACCTCCAAAGGTCACCTTTCCTCCTTTCTTGTCTTTGAAGGTGATGAACTTCTCCTTATCACCAGTCATATGTCTTGAGCATGCATTGTCCATGTACCATTTGTTACTTTTGCTAGCTCTAAAATATACCTGCAAAACAAAATCTAGTCTTTCTTTTTTGGCACCCAAATCTATTTAGGTCCTTTTCTGTTAGTAGCATTCTTCTTAGGTATAGATGTACTTTTGGGAACTTATTTTACCTACCTGCCAAGTCTATTTTTCCTTAAGGAATATGAACTAGAAATATGTCCCTTCTTGTTACAGAAGTAGCAGGTGATAAAGTGATTGCTGGATTGAGATGCAGGAAGAAAATAATGCAGATAATATTGTTGTTTCACATATTTAGATTGGGTATAAGTCTCAATAGTTTATGAAGAGTCACATTTCTTCTTATACCCATCTACACGTACAAAATGTCTCATATATAAATTTTGATTTTTCTTCTTACTCTTTTCCTTAACAGCACAAGGGTTATAACCAATACTAGTTTTACCTTGTACAATCCTCTGACTACCTAGCAATGCATACAACATGTCTTTACCTTTTGTAAGATTAGCTAGACTTTTGAGAAGATATTCATTATTTTTCTTAAGCTCGATGCATGAAGCATAGCAGGATGATTCAACTTTATACTGAGATGCAATGTGTAACATCCCAATGAAGTTAAAATATCTAGAGATGTATAGAAAATTTGCAAAAACAGGTAGATATAATTTTGCATAAAACATGGTAAATAAGTCATTTTTCTCAGTTGAATAGAAAAATAAGAAAATTATAATTTTTTTCCCTTAAAGAAGTTCAAAAATGTTATCCATGTCCCTAAGTTCATAAAAATTACGTGGGGAAGAAAGAGAAAAGCCCTTGAGAAAAATTACACCTAATGACCCGAAAGTTTTAAGAATTATAATTTAACCTCTGGTCAGGGGTAGTTTTGTAAATATGTAAAATTACTGTGAAAATGAAGCCCTCGACAAGAGAAGTCCAATGGTATATGGCACTGAGAGTTAATGTTCAAGAATAAAGAAATAATCCATGCCGATTGTCCAAAAGTAACAGTAAACCGATAAAGTAAACTGTAGGCCCTACCGATGGTTAAAAAGAAACCAGGTCAGGATATGGGCCATACACAAATACCATTTGGGACAGGATAATTATAGAAATATAAAAATAAAATTAAAATAGTCTTGTAGCCCAAAAATACTAAATTACTATAAAGATGATTTTATCGGTACGGTTAAAAAATACTCGGATTGAGGTACATCTGGACCAAGAAAAATTGAGCAGTATAGGGACACTCAAATATCTCTCTTAGGCGTGACATTTAGCAGCTCATGTGAGAGAAATGACAATATTTTATTATTTCCAAGACTACTTCTTCAAGAAGTAGTTACTTTTGCCAATTGAAGATTAAGTTAATCTTGTCATGATTAAGTAGTTAATTAAATGGGATAATTATTCAATTTGCTTCATATGTTGGACGTCCAAACAGCTGCTGCACATGAGGGAAAGCAATATTTTATTATTTCTTAAACTACTTCTTTAAGAAGTGAACTGCTTCTTTAAGAAGGAGTTTGACTAACCTAAATTAGGAAGAGTGAACTATGATCAAGGAGGTTTATGACATCTTTTTCCTGTTGGGATTCCTAAGTGCTGGTTAGTGAGTGAGGGGCTCTCATTTTGCAGCAAACAAGAAGCCCAACTCGTGAGAGAAAAGAGAGGAAAGGAGAAAAGAAAGAGAAGCTAAGGTTCAAGACTTGGAGAATCAAGTTGACAAGTAAGTATATATGACCTTGAGCTTGTGCTTTCAAGTAGTGTCATGGAGTCATCTTCTTCCTCCATTCTTCCATAGATTTTGGCCATGCTTAAACTTGTCCAAGGGATGAGTTTTTCCCAAATAAATAAAGGGGGAAAGCTTAGAAAAATCATATAAAGCAAGTTGTTACAACTAGCTTGAAGTATTATGAAGCAAATCCTTTTCTTGCATTTTCCCCTAATTTTCGGCCAAGTTAAGGTTTGTTTCTAGAGTTGGAATTTAATAATTTGGACTTCAAAAATGGATTTCCCATGGTTCAAATCCTCAAGAACATGTATTAGTGTAAAGAAAAACAAAGTGAAAGCTAAGATGGAATTTTAAGGTTTAGTGTGGCACTTTGTGATATGGCTCCATAAATCAAAGGCCTAAGTTAGTATTTGGTGATGTATTAGGACTTGAAGAAGCCCAAGGAAGCTAGTGGGAGCATTGGTATTAAGTGGAAGAGTAAGAGAAAACATGAAGGAAGTTATAACCTATTGTATTCAACTTGAGTTTTTATATTTCTTTGATTATGCCATGCTTTGAATTGAATGATTGGTGTTTGAAATGTGTTATTGGCTAATTGTATGAAGGGTTTATGACCTATGGATGTCCAATTTTCAAAGTGTTACCATACCAAAATTTTTATGACATAGTATGGCATCTTATGATTTCATGGTTTCCAATGCTTGTTTATGAAATGTTATTATGATATATGTGCATAAATGGTTGTAAGTACTGAGATTCTTTGAATCTCACCCCCTCTTCAATGACTAACCATACTAGGGAAAACCAATGCAAAAGAGCTAAGGAAGGAGCAAAAGGTATGAAAAAGAAAATGATGAGTTATTGATGTGCAAGTTGTCATGTTAGGATATGAATTGTTATTTGTACCTTGTTTTATATGAAGTTGTAAAATAGTGAATATTATGCTAATGTTGTAGAAAATTTTATGATAATTTCCAGTTCTGGATGTTGGAATATGAAGTTATATTCTACCAAGTTACATGCTAAAATGAGTTCATTTGCATGGGTTTTGGCAACTAATTTGCAATATAGGTTGAAACAGGACATTTTTCCAGATGGGTTTGTTAGCTCATCCTGGTTCTATATTTAATGTGAGATTAGGTTTCTAAAATCTTTAAACCAGATAGAGGACATCTCAAGCTTTAATATGACACCTAATTCACCCCATTTGGAGTTGTGTACAATAAATTGTGAATTTTCAAAGTTAGGGATCACAATAGGACAATATTGGGAAAACTGGAAACTGAAAGTTAAGTATTGGAAATTTTAAAAGATAACATAAAATCATATAGAGCTCCAAAAATTTAGTGGTTTACATGTATAAAAAGATATATGTCTTAAAATCCATATGCCATTAATTTGGAAGTGATTGGAGTTATAGAACAAGAGATATGTAAGTTTTCCCAAAACTATCCCAGTAACAATAAAATTCTGATCCTTCACAATTTAAGTTAATGATATTCCCTGTGTAAGTGAAATATATGTATAAAAAAATATGTCATAAGTATACATGTATAGCTTTTAAATGACATAGAGTATGCATAATTTGGAACAGAATAGAATGAAATATGATTTTTTCAAAGTTGAGATCAGAAAACTGGAAGATAGAAAAATGACCAAATGAACAGTAAAAGTCCACGAAGTTACTGTACAAATTGGCTTAATGACATTACTTTTTTATATTTTTCCCATGTAGATCTAAATTTAAGAAAATTTTAGAGACTTGAATCACCTCAAGATAAATTTTCTATATTTAGTTATGAATTTTTAAATTTCATCAGGTAAAAGGGAAATTGCCAAATGAACAGTACCTCGAATTTTGAAAAATTTTATTTTTATTATATTATAATTTTAGTCTCTAAACCATAATGAAAGGCATATAAAATGATATAATACATGAAAAATGGGCCCTAATATAAGATTTTACACAATGTCAAGCATTTTACATTTTGATTCTAGCTTGCTAATCTTCTTCTTAGCTAGTTTCAGTTCTTTCGCAGTTTTGATAAATTCATTATATAGATCATGAAATGCATCAAGTAATTTAGAATAAGTAGGGTCATAATCATTTACCTCATCTTTATGCTTACTATTAGATAAATTTTGAGCTCCTTTTGCAGCACGTGCCATCAAGCATATATTGGCAGTCTTTTCCTCATCTTTATCCTCTTCATCTGAGCTGTAGCCCCAGATTGAAGAGATATATATCTTTTTCTTTTTGCCTTTATTAGTACCTTTCTTTTCATTTTCTTGTCTTTTCTGGAACTATGAGCATTCCCATTTGATGTGCCCTTACTTTTTGCATTCAAAGCAAGTTATAGGTTCTTTGTTTTCCCTTTTGCTACTTGTTCCTACTCTTTTCTTAAAGAACTTCTTGCTTCTCTTTTTGCTATAGAATTTTTAAAATTTTCTGACTAGCATTGCAAGAGTCTCTTCATTCAGCTCTTCCTCATCATCAGAATTTTCTTCTTCTTCTTCAGTAGCTTTTAATGCCAAACTTTTCTTTTTCTTTTCATGGCTTGCATCTTTGAGAGCCTTCATCTTGCCATCATATTCTTCAAGGTTGCCAAAGAGAGTTGTGACAGAAGCCACTGATTCACCTTTGGCTTATTCTATAGTTGTCACTTTTGGTTGGTATTCTATGGATAAGGCTCTGAAAATTTTCCTGACTTTTTTAGGTTAAGTGTATTCCTTTCCAAGAATTTTCAAATAGTTCATAATAAGAGTGAGCCTTTTCTACAAATCCATGATACTCTTTCCTTCCTTCATTCTGAAGCTTTCATACTTGTCAATGCAAGAGTTTAACTTGTTTTCCCTTACTCCAGTGGTTCCTTCATGTGTAATTTCTAGAGTGTCACACATTCCTTTGGCCGTAGAACATTGGGAAACTTTATAGAATTCATCCTGGTTGAGTGCACTGATGAAGCAATGTTTTGCTTTAAAGTTAAGCAAAACTCTTCTCTTTTCTTCACCATTCCACTTCTCCTCAGGCTTTTCTTTATAGGTGGTGTCATCTTGTAGCTTCATTGGCATGAAGTTACCTTTCTGGATAATTGACCAGATCTCAAGGTCTATAGACTAAAGATATATTTGCATCCTCATCTTCGAATATCCACAATGCTGTCTACTAAAGCCTGGAGGTCTGTTGGTGTTGTTGGCTTCTGGTAATATGTTTTTTCCAAAGCCAGCCATTTTTTCTCCCAGATGGTTAAATCCTTTAACTGGGAGTCCTAACTCTAATACCACTTGTTAGAATAGCTGACTTCCCAATAGAGGGTGAATTGGGAAATTTAAAAATTTTCTATAAAAAAGTAATTTCATAGTAAAAGCAAAAGTTTGTAGAAAAATGGAGTACAGTGAAAATGAAAGCAAATGCAAGAGGAAGGAAGAAAGGACTCATAAATTTATCCTGGTTTGGTCTGATTCACTTGACCTACGTCCAGTCCCCAAGCCACCACTTGAGATTTCCACTATCTGCAAGAATTCAATGGGTTCCTTGTAATACTGGTAGAAACTTGTTCTCTATTTTTAGAACACTCAAATTCTACACTTAACACCTTTACAAAGTATTTCCTAATTCCCTTTGTGATCCCCCTCACAAAGAATCTTTCTTCCAGATGAAGAGAAGATTTTATACAGAAAGAATACTCTCTTGAATAGAGTAAATATAAAAGTTAAAGTATAATAACTACATTATAAAGGTGAAAAAGCTTTGCCTAACAAATTCAGTAGAGTTTCAGTAATATAGACTTAAATTCGTTACCCACAACTTCAAATGAAGTTCTATTTATAGATTTGTGGCTTAACTAGTCGTTAGACACAAGATCTAACCATTAGAAACTTTAACCAACAGTTACTCTGTAGGAATAGCGATTCACCAACCATATTTAATGCGTCTAACATACCCAAATTCAAATTTTTGGGTGCAATAGATGAATTTTGCAGAGACAGATGGATAAGGATTTTAACATTGAACTTCAACATTCATCTGTTCAACAGTGAAATTCGAATTTTGAGTTTAAACAGTTATCTCATGTTTTCATAGTGCACTCAAAATTCAAATTTTAGAAGATGAAATTCATCTGTCAGAGGCTGATTCAACATGACACAAAAGTTCTTCTATGTGAAATTCAAATTTTGAATTATAAAATTCGTCTATCAGATACATGCTCTAATGAGACTTACAAGTCCTTATTTTGAAATTTGAATTCTAAAGTCCAAAGTTTGTCAGTCAGAGAAGGTGACTTTGAACTCTTTTTGAACTTCACTAACATTTGAATTTTAACTAAGTTTCAGATGAATTTTGCACATATTCATTAATGCTTAACTTGAAATTTGAATTTCACAACTGAAATTTGTCTATCAAAGGTAAAACCTCTATAACTTCAAATTTCACAAAAAAAGTTTTGAATTTTGCACAAAATACACATGAGTTAATAGTAAAATTCATCTATTAGTCAGTATTTTTCAAAACTACTATATGCTAATATAGGATAACTTTCAATTAACACATTCAAATGTCATGGTAACTTAAAAGAAGTGAGGATCAAAGCTTTTTAGCCATATTACAAGAGGAGAAATCCTAAAAACTAAGTCTTCTCATGTTCGTCTTTGGATTTTTTTACTTGATTCTTTCACATTCCTTTTATTGTCCTTTCAAGCTCTAGTTGTTTGGTATCATCAAAACTATTAATTTAACAAGACAAAGTTTGGCCATCAAATTCTCAAGGTAAGTTTCTTTGGTTACTATCGTGCTTCTACTTGAGTATTGCAGTGTTTTATGGAGTATTTTTCTCTAAATCACCTCTAAAAATTTCTGCCTAGAGAGAGAGAGTAGAGAGAGAAAATAAGGTCATGAAGAAATCAATCTATGAAAAAGGATGTATAGGCTTCAAGGATTAAGAATATGTCATTGTATTCAAAGTTTGATGGGTTAATATTTTTCTACAATTTTGTTAATTTTCTACCTATTTAGGGTTTTAAAAAAGAAAGGGAATTTCAAGATTTTAACCCCCCAAAAATGGATTCCTTGGGTCCGAAATAGGTAGGAATAGGTGTGTTGTACAAAAATTTCCTTAAGGATCACAAAGTGAAATTTTAAGTCAAGTTTGTCACTTAGTGAAGTAATTAATGTAATTCTTGCATTGAGACTTGCTTTGATGATGTTATAGGGTTCCAAGAAGTAATAGAAGATCAAGGAAAAGGTGTGTAAAGTTTGGTGGGACTTGAAAAGCAGGAAGGTCGTTTTTTTACCAATTACATCAAAGTTGTTAAAGTTATTTGCAATGATGTTTTGAACATACCATGCTATGATGTTGGTGTTTTATGATGTATTTGATGTGTTTCTATTTGAATGAGAGTTTTATGACTCTTGGATATCCAAATTTTAAAATGTTACCATGCAAAAATTTTTATGAAATTATATGGCATAATTTGATCATATGTTTTCCAATGATGTTTCTATGAATTGTATGGCAAAATGAGTACATATTTGGTTATAACTACTGAGATTTTTTTAATCTCATTCTCTTTCCATAGGTCTCACTTTATAGGTCTCAAATATGTTGGAGATTGTGCCATAGGCCAATCATTGTATTATGAACATTGTACTTCATTATGAAAAAGAAGATGTTTTTTCTTTTATTACGTTATTATATTGTTTACATATTTTTCTTTATAATAATATCCTCGGATCC
This sequence comes from Adenanthera pavonina, assembly GCA_026686845.1. Classification (NCBI taxonomy): domain Eukaryota; kingdom Viridiplantae; phylum Streptophyta; class Magnoliopsida; order Fabales; family Fabaceae; genus Adenanthera; species Adenanthera pavonina. The sequence continues at coordinate 17,840,797 of JAIVEN010000018.1, forward strand.
CAGTCATTCATCATTGTAGGAACAATGATGAACAAATGCTAGTTGATTTTGATTAATAATTATGGGTTAATTATGTATGACGATACAAATCAAAATCATAAGCACCTGTTAGGGAACATGCACTGGAACAACCTATCATGAGATAACTGCATGAATCAAGTCATAAGCATATCTGATATATATAACTGTATCACTGAGCCCTCAAACCTGAGATCACCATAGCTTCCTACACGGGGAACACTATACTTTGGCATAGTCAAAAGTCACCTTTAATTAGGAGATCATAAAGGTTATGATTGAGCATGGTGGAATCTATGTAAAGGAAGATGAATGGTCAAGATAGAATTTTTCCCTCTAATTAATAGAGAGATATATCAGGGCCCCTTGATGAGTGAGACTGAGAAATGCATGACCGTACTCGAATGGAAGGGTTTTCATTTTTTCTATCAGTTTGCTAGGAGATCAAGAAAGTTATAGTCGAGTATAATAAGGATGACGTTTTCATACCTCATACTTGACTTACATATCATGAGACAAAAGAGATGTGATAAGGTTGTATAATACATTGCATCGGATCACTGATCTTATATGATGTTGGTAGTCACAATGTCTTGCTAGAAGCCACTTGTGACTTATGGGTACAATAATGTCATTAGCATACTACCAATGCCATGTGGGCCTACAAGGTCTCACACAAGAATAAAACAAGTCAAGCTAGAATGTCTAGATCATTGAACCGAAGATGTGTCTAAATTCAATGAATTTAACATTTACTTTAGCGTGGAGGAATTTTATAAATATATTTGATATATCTAATAAAGTTTGAAATATATGGCATAATTTGATCATATGTTTTCCAATGATGTTTCTGTGAATTGTATGGCAAAATGAGTACATATTTGGTTATAACTACTGGGATTTTTTTAATCTCATTCTCTTTCCATATGTCTCACTTTATAGGTCTCAAATATGTTAGAGATTGTACCCTAGGCCAATCATTGTCTTATGAACATTGTACTTCATTATGAAAAAGAATGTGTTTTTTCTTTTATTACATTATTATATTATTTGCATATTTTTCTTTATAATAATATCCTTGGATAAATCAATTTATCCTAAACATCTCTAGTCATTCATCATTGTAGGAACAATGATGAACAAAGGCTAGTTGATTTTGATTGATAATTATGGGTTAATTATGTATGAAGATACAATCAAAATCATAAGCACAAGTTAGGGAACAGGCACTGGAACGACCTATCATGAGATAACTGCATGAATCAAGTCATAAGCATATATGATATATATAACTGTCACTAAACCCTCAAACCTGAGATCACCATAACTTCCTATATAGGGAACACTATACTTTGACATAGTCAAAAGTCACCTTTAATTGGGAGATTATAAAGGCTATGATCGAGTATAGTGGAATATATGTAAAGGAAGATGAATGGTCAAGATAGAATTTATCGCTCTAACTAATGGAGAGAAATATCTGGGCTCCACGATGAATGAGACTAAGAAATGCATGACTGTGCTTCAATGGAAGAGTTTCCATTTTTTCTATCAGTTTGCTAGAAGATCAAGAAAGTTATAGTCGAGTATAATGAGGATGAAATTTTCATGCCTCATATTTGACTTACATATCGTAAGACAAAAGAGATGTGATAAGGTTGTATAATAGGTTGCATCAGATCACCAATCTCATATGATTTGGGTAGTCACAATGTCTTACTAGATGCTACTTGTGACTTGTGGGTACAATAGTGTCATTGGCACACTGCCAATGCTATATGGGCCTGCAAGGTCGCACACAAGAATGAACCAACTCAAGCTAAAATGTCTAGATCATTGAACCGAAGATGTGTTTAGATTCGATGAATTTAATATTTACTTTAGGATGGAGGAATTTTATAAATATATTTGATATATCTAATAAAATTTGAAATATATATATATGTTTAATATATATTGTATATATTTTGATATATTAAATATATCTTTCAAAATATATATCATTTAATCAATTTAAATAAATTAGTTTTAAATTTAATTCTATGTGATATATTTAAATTTAAACTAATAATTTGAATTTGATTCTGGATTTAGATTAGATAATTAGTTTAGATTTAATCTATTAGATAGATTTAAATTTAAATTAATCTATTTAATTAAGATTTGATTTAATTTAAATTAATCAAATACTAAACCTTATCTATATATGATAGAGACTAGGGTTATCTGAGATAGAATTAAGCGAAGAGTTTCCACCCACCCTAGAAAGAGAGAGCGGCCATAAACCTAGAGAGAGAAAGTGTACGAGCACCCATAGAGACAAAAGAAAGTCTTTCCCCCAAACGTACTGTCATTCATGAACAGTGATGCTAGTACGCCGTTTGAGTTGGATTGACTACTCGTGTCGAAACCGATAGAGTGTCTTAATCAGAAGCGTCAATTCCTAAGGTTCGACAAAAGAGGAAGAACCTGAAAAGACACGCGTCAAAGGTAAAATTCTTCTCTACATCTCGATTTAAGCAACATTGATGGATCCATGGGAGGGATTTCAGTGATGTTATTTCGTTGTGCGTATACTGAAATTCCCAACAAAATATGGCAAGACTCCCAAGAAGAAAAAGGGAAGGAAAAGCAAGTTTTTTATTAAGTTAAATTACCTTGCTTTAGTGTTTTTCTTCGAATATCTTGCAAAAATGATGTGTATGATCTTAAGGCACTACTTGAATGTAATTATGTCACTCTAAACCTAACATATCATAGCATGTAAAGTGGAGGCAAGAAATGGTCATATGTGCATATATTAATGTGTATTTTGTATAGTTGAATGATGTAAATGGCCATTTTGAGCACTGTTGAAGAATTTGAGTATGGTATGGACCTTTTGATGTCTAATATATGAGTGCTATATATAGATGTAAACTAGACATGTGTAACTTTTCATAGACACCAAGAAGATACAATTTGGAGTTGTGTATGATTTATGGTGATTTTTCAAAGTTATGGATAGAAACAGGACAAGTTGGAAAACTGGAAGCTTAAATCATCAATATTGGAAATTTCAAAAAGTTTTATTAAATCATATAGAGCTCCAAACTTTCAGTGATTTGCATTTATGGAAAGCTCTCTTAGGAATCAAATACCACTTGTTTGAAAGCATTTGGAGCTATAAAGAAAAAGTTATATAATTTTTCCTAAAACTGTTTCGATAGAAGTAATATTCTGAACCTTAATGGTTTAAGTCAATTCCATGCCCTGTATAAGTTGAATAAATATACAACAAAAATATGTCTAGAAAGTAAACATACAGGGATTTCCAATGACATAAATAATTCATGAATTGGCTCAGGGTAGAGTGAAATATTAATTTTTAAATTTAAGGCCAAAATCCTATGAAAGTTAAAATGACCAAATCTATAGTGATTATTCATGGATTAAAATGTATAAATTGGCCCAGTGAATAGCCTAATTCATATTTTTTTTCATGTAGAGAATATTTTTAGATATTTTTATAGGCTTAATCCCCTTCATACAATTTTTGTAGATTTAGTTATGAATTTTCAAAATTCGCTAGTAAAAATGAAAAGTGCCAAATGAATAGTACCACAAAAAAATGAAACTTCTATTTTTAATTTTTATGTGATTCAAGCATTTATTCAAATATAATTGGACTCTAATGAGGTCTAATACATAGGAAATAAGGTTAAAAGTAACGTGTTACAAATAAGATGGCCTAACAAGGTTTTATGGTTGCCTTTAGGTTTGGGAAAATGCAAGGAAGTGATTGAGAAAGAATTCAAGCAAAGAGAATCCAAGTTAAAGAGGAAAGGTTAAAGCTCATAGGTAGTATTCTTGCCTTGCTTTTATGTTATTGCACAATGTTTATGAATGTTTTATGATATGATAATGTTAGCATGTTGTTGCTTTAACTATTTATTGGTTTGGTTGACTGTTTATTTGATAAGGGCTTTGCTCGAGAAGTTCTATTTTTAAACCTTTATACTGCTGAAATTTTATTAGGAAACATGGTATTTTTGCATGCTTTATAAGCTTGTGCAATGTTATTAAATCTTTTCATGTTATGTAATAAGCATGTGCAAGTTTACTACTGAGATGCCCAATTTTATTTCCCCAAGTTACTAGGTAATGGAAATGCAATGAATGAAGGCTTTTGGAAAAAGGAAAAGATAAGGGAGCAAGTCAATATTTATAATTGACCATGATGTTTTGATCATAAAGTTTGTTATATGAAGTTATGATCATGAAGCATATATAATTTATAAAAGGAAATTGAAATGCATATTATGTATGAATATGTATGATGAATAAGTTGAAAGAGTTAAAGTATGAATATTTCCCTAAATAACAATTCATGATATGTTAATGATAGAAAAGTTTAACATGAAATGATAAAGGGACATAAGCCAAAGTTTGATGCCTCTAGTTAGGGGAAATGTTATGTGTTATTCCAAAACAGTTTATGTATAATTGGCAAAGAATGAAAGAGGAAATGGCTCAAAGAAGTTAATAATGTAAAAACACATTGCTACAAAATGTCTGAAACTGTTGTTGATTCTGGAATAGTGTATAAAATTAGGTAATGCTCCAAAAACCCAATGCTTGTGCGTATGAATAGAGCTATGTTTTAAGACTAATATGCCACTAGTTTGAATAAATTTTGAGCTATACAAAAGAAGTTATGAAAATTTTCCTAAAACTATTCCAGTAAAATATTATTCTGCCCCTAATAATTTAAAGTAATACTCTGCCCTATACAAGTTGGATAAATATACAAAATACATACAGAGCTTTTAGATGACATGTGGAATGCATAAAACAACTACGTATAATAGGAAATATGAATTTTTAAATTTAAGGGTCAGAATTTAGATAGAAAGAGGAAGCTGGAAATGAACAATAAATTTGGAAGAATAAAATGTATGATTGATGTGTCCAAATTCCAATTTTATACTTTTCCCATGAAATTTAGAATGCATACGATTTATAATGACTTGAACCCTCTAATAATTTTTATATATTTAGTTATGAATTTTCAAAGTTTACTGAACAATTGTCAAATTAATGCACAGAAAACTGTTTTTGTAGTTTTGAGATTTTCATTGGTCCAAGCTCTTGTAAGTCATTGTACTGCATTTAAAGGAAGTAGTATTCATGGGAAAAGTGTTCAAAGATGAGGTGTTACAAATGCAAAGTTCCTTTCACAATACAAACATTATATCTAGAGTTAGAAATCACTATTTGTTTGAACATGCCATTTTGTACAGTAAATTCGATGATTTTTACTGTTCATTTGGTCATTACTCTGTTTTTCAACTTTCTGGCACAAAATTTGAAAATTCATCATAAATCATATACTAATGCAATTTAGATGTTCTTTTATTCCTTGAAAAGCTTATTTTGTCTACTTTTCAGATATACATTATACTATGTTTCATCCAAATAGTGACAACTTTACTATCAAGGTGTCAAAATGAGAATTTACATCCATAAACTTGACAAAATAAATTTCATAGCATATTTACATCACCATGTCTTGTTCCAAATCTATACCCAACATCATGTGAAACTTAAAACGAAATAATAACCTTAAGATGCAAATCTAAAAGAACAAACAAAATTTTACATAAAAGTTCAAAATAGAAAACCATGGCTAAAAGCACTAATTTAGTCATCAATTTCTTCTTCTTTTCCTTGGTCTTTCTTATGAGCCTTGCCATGATTTGTTCTAACATGGTTAGTAATTTGAAATGGTGAGATTCATGAAATCTTAGTACCAAGTCACATTTCACACATAATATTATAAAGTAAGCCATAAAAATTCATAAAAACCATATTCAATCATATAATACCATATTGTTTATAAATATTTTGGTAGCATAACAGTTTAGAAAATGGATATTTAGAGCACAAAGCCCTCATCAATTATCAAGTAAACAATATGGCATATCATAAAACATTTTAAAACAGAGCAAGATAACATAATGAAAAATGTAAACTTTGCTATCTTAGGTGTATTTCCTTCTAATAACACTTGCTTTCAATCCTTTGAAGAGCATTCTTAGGCTTTTCCAAACCATTAAACATCACGAAATATTCACTTTATTCACTGGTTTTATGAGTTACTTCATAAAGTCTCACTTGAACCCTAAAATTCTATATAGTTTATCTTAAGCTTTTTTCTTAAACCAATACTTGTCTTTAAGCAAATCAACCAAGAGAAATCCATTTTTTGGCATTATTTTCATGAAATTTCCACTCCTTCCCTAACTTCCATATTGGCTGAACCTAGCCCTAGAAGAGGAAAAATTGGGTTTTCATGCTACTTGTTTCAAACTCTTACAAAACTTACTTTTGTGCACTTTTCTCATGGTTTAGATGCAAAAGAACTCTTTCTCCCGTAACCCTTGCTTTCACCAAAACCAATACTTGAGAAGGAGAGAATAACTTCATAAAACCATACTAAACTACTTGAAGAACTAGCTTGAAAGCATAGAGAAACTTACCTTAAACTTCCTTTATCCCATGTGCAGCAAAGTGAAAACACATAAAGGGACATTTGTCCAAAATACTGCATATTTTTCCTTGTTTAGATATTCATTTATAAAATATTCAATGTTCAATTATTCATGAAATTGACTAGAAATAGATACTTTGTACATATTGCAATAATGCTAGATTTTTTTTTAAAAAAGTAATTTTAAGATTAAATACAATAAACTAAAATCAATGAATACTTATAATAAATTTTCTCATAAAATTAAGCACAATCAATTCAAACTAATAAATCATTTCATAATTCAAGTATAGTATAATATGAATAGATGATTAAATTTTTTCTCAAATGATACATGAATGAAGTTTAATTGTAATTAGATAATAGTTATTACATCTTATATTTCAATACATTTCCCATATAAACTCCTACATTTGGAAGTATTAAAAAGCTTTTAGAGAACTTGCACCAGTTTAAACTACTTCATTTGGAAGTATTAAAAAGCGTTTGATCATTTGTACAGAAAACTCAGAATTTGCACCAGCTTAACTAAATGTACAAAAATCCTTTCTTAATGATTCAAGTCTATAAAAATTGTTCACATCTCGAATTTCATGGGAAAAATCTAATACTAGAAAGTTATCACTCAGATTCATATAGTTTAATCATTAAACTTTACTATTAAATTTCAGTGTCCAGTTTTTGTCTAGATTCTAAGACATAAATTTGAGTAAGCATATCTTATAGAATACAAAGACAATTCATGCATTCTTAGTATCATTAGAAAGATCTATGTGTTTTCTAATCATATAAACACTATACATTTATTATTCACCTACTAGACAGAATGCTAACATAATCATTTAGGAGTCTAAGATAACTCTCACAAGGATAGTTTTAGAAAAATAGTCATAACTTCTATTATATACCTCCAATTTAATCCAAACCAATGCCAAATTGTTTATTGTAACAACCCTCATTGGCATTGTGTGCAGAACTGGAGGAAATGGAACAAAGGAAGGCTCAAGTGAAGTCAAAAAGAGTTCCACACCGCGGTGAGAAGCAAGGCCGTTACGGCAAGCTGTCCTGGAACCGTGACAAAGTCAAGAAATTTGCTTAAATTAGAATCATTTTAGATGAAAAGAAAGAAAGAAACAGAGGAAAAACCAAGTGAGCTTTACTAGGGTTCATGTTTTCTGACATTTAGGAGTGATTTTTGGACCTTGGAAGCTTGGATTCACGTTGGTAAGTGATCCCTGCTCCTCCCTCTCTATTTTCTTCGGTTTAAACTCGGGTTTTCTTGATTATATATTGGGATTTCCGATTTAGGCCTAAATCCATCGATTGAAATAGATGAAATGGGATTGCTTGAGTGTGTTTATGTGTTTATAATGCTTTGGTATGAGTTTTGAAGGGTGTATGCATGATTTGAGCTTAACCCCAGTTTGTTTTTGGTTAGGGCTCTTGGGAATCCAAAGTGTATATGATTGATTGGTGTTTGAATGGTTCCTTGGAGCTTAATGATGCATGAAAGTGGCGTTGAAACCTTGGGTTAGGCCTAAAGTAGTTGAATTGTGGTTTTTGATCAAGTGGTACATTATGTTAATTAAGGTATTATAGTGTTGTTAAGGTTGTTTGGCTGCTCGAAGAAGCCAAGTCATGGGATTGGCATTCAAGAAAGCTTGTGGAACTTATGTGCATGTGGTAACGACTATTGAGGTAACCGAGTTTTGTTTTATATGATTATATGTTGATATATATGTATATATATGCATGTTCCTTTTCATACCATGCTATTGATTGTGCATGTGTATGGTGTTCCTACATATCATGGTATGCACGACTAGTTGATGCATAAGGGAGAACATGCATATCATTCATTAGCATTACATTGCACGATTGTGTAGGTCAGTATATATATATTGTGTGTGGTTGTTCCTGATTACTGAGACTTTGTCTCATACCCTTCTTCCATGAACTAACATTTTAGGTGATGCTTCTAGCACTAGTCCTGAGAAGACAAGGGAGTAGCATCAGACATGGGAATACTAGGTCTATGTAGTTTATGTTTATTTGGATATGTATGTTGTGCCAATTAGGATAGAAGGTTTTGTAATGGATGTATGACATAGATAAGGATTGTTATGGATGGATGTTGTATGTATGGTTATGTATGTAGAATTATGCAGTATGTGATGTGTATGTTGGATGGTGGTGCATGTGTGGTTTGGGGTGTTGAGCAGCTAGTGTGTTGGTATTTGTGAGCCCAAAGGTGTATTGGGCCTTGTTGGTATGTTTTAGGGCTTGTAGCCCATTTTGTTATTTGGGATTCAAGGGGGTCAAATCTCAGAGAAATGGTTCTTTTGCAGTGAAACCTCTTTAGACAAGTTGATTATGTGGTTTTAGACTTGAGTAAAAGGTCTCAAGTGGTCAAATTGCCTTTGGTAACAATTGGGAGTTGTGAGTTTTGATAAGAAAGTGGCCAAAATGGTATCAAGTGTTCATATTCTCTATACGGAGTAGGATTGAGGTGAAATTGGTGTCTATGGATAGTTTGAGACTATATTAACTTATAGGAGTTGGAATCAAGTTAATCGGAGGTTGGAGCATAAAGTTATGCACATCGAAAGCAGGCTGTAGTGCCAAGACCTCTAATAGCAAGTGAGAAGCAGGGGAAAGCCAGAGCCACAGCGGTACTGTAGTGGCTACTGTCTTAGCCCATTTTATGATGTTGTTTGGTATTTTTCCACTGCTCTGAGGTTTTAAGAAGTATATGTGAGATGTTTTGATTGTGTTTAATTGGATTTTGAAGTTTTTGGCCAAGTTCGAGAGGTGTTTGGGAGTAAGGTGTTACATTCATGGGACATAGCTATAAACGTACATACAAAGATCCAAATTTTTAGAGAAATACACAATTTTATACAGTGTTCCAAAATAGGCATTATTTACAAATAAAAGCAGTTTCCAACAAACATGTACAGCTCCGTCATTCTTCCATGCCAATATTATTTCCTTTGCTATAACTTGGTCTTATTGTCATACCTTACTTTGAGTTTCATTTCCCATATATTAGACTCTATTTAAGTCCATTTATACTTGATTCTAAACTTGAATCACTTAAGAATAAAAATCATAATTTTCAAAATTTTTAGTTACTATTCATATGGTCTTTTCTACTTTGCTGACCAAATTTTAAAAATTCATAACTAAACTAAAAAAGTTGCATTGAAATGATTCAAGTCTTTAAAAAATAGTTAAAACATTTTCTACATGTGAAAAATATGAAACAAAACAATTACTAGGCCAATTTGTACAGTTTATTCTTCAAAAGTTACTGTAGATTTGGTCAGTTTTACTTTCCTAAGATTTTGGCCTTAATTTTAAAAATTCATATATTACTCTATGTTGAGCTAATTCATGAATTATTTGTGTCATTGGAAATATTTTTATGTCTACTTTCTATAAATATTTTTTTATACATTTATTCATCTTGTACAAGGCATGGAATTAACTTAAACTATTAAGGGTCAGAACACTACTTCTACTAGAACAGTTATGGGAGAAATTACATAGCTCCTTCTTTACAACTCCAAATGTTTTCAAACGAGTGGCATTCATTTCCTAAGACTTAGAGCTTTCATAAATATAAATCATTAAATTTTTGGAGTTATAAACAATTTTATGTTGCCTTATGAAACAACCATTACCTACAATGGAAGTTCCAGTTTTTCTCATATTTCCCTGTTTTGAACCCTAAATTCACAAATTCATAACAAATTGCACACATATCTAAATGAAGTGCTCCTTGCACCATTTCAAAGCTGTGTTTGTCTATTTTCATAGTATGTATGATATTCACACTATTTTCAACATTTGATTTATATAGTAATTGGTTAACTAGCACTGGGTTAGAACTAGCTTTTCATTCATAAACCATATACTATAGGTTCCATAGCATTTGTAGATTATTATACTTCACTTCAAATACATACATAACATCATAGAAAGGCTTAATAGCACATGCTAATGAAAAGTAGCAATTTCATATATTCATAAACATTTTTTTATGTATAATTGCATCATAGATTGCTATAACACTTTGTAAAAAAGTCATGCATCCACTTCATCATCTTCATTATTCTCCCTTAGGCCTTTCTTGTATTCTTTGCATGGCTTGGCCTAAACATGTTAGAAATTTGGAAAGGTTGAGATTCATGGAATCTCAATAGTAAACACCTCAAACTGCAAATATATTATCACATAAGCAAGAAATTGTTATAGAAGCATCATTAAATCACTTTAAGACATGTATGCATAAACATTTTCTAGAAAATTTGGTAGAGTTTTCTCTTAAATTTTGGATGACCAGGCATCTTAAAACCCTTAAATAACTCAGCCATCATCATCAAAACATCACAAAACATTATAGCAATTAATAACCAATTCATCAAAAAATTGCAATTCATATGATAATATATGAGCAAGTTTAGGTTAGTTTACTACCTTATAACTTTCCAATACTTTCCAAACTTTGTAAACTCTTCCTTTGACCTTCCAACACTTCTCAGAATCCTATAGCATCACAGAATGAGGCCATTAGCCACTGATTATACAATCTTCTTCATAAGGTGCTCTCTTGAACTAAAAATTTGATTTAGTTATCCATTGGAAATCTCCTGTATAACACTCTTGTCCTAGCCTATTTAGACCCAAGGAATCCATTTTTGAGGTCAAACATGAAATTACCTTCCAATTTCAAATCCTAAATAGGCAGAAAAATTAGGAAAAATTGTAGAAAATTCTTGTATCTTGTGCTCTCTACTTCACTTTTCATGGTTTGATTTCTCCATGGCTTCATTTTTTATCTACTCTCTCACTAGGCAAAAATTCTCAATGAGAAAATAGAGAGGAATACTGCATGAAATATCTTAACAGTCAAGTATATGCAAGAAGAAAACCATAAAAATCTACCTTAAGAGTTTTAGGTCCAAATAAATCCTCTAATTTGGTCTTCTTTTACCTTCTTTTTCTATGCCTTCTCCTCTGTTTTCTTCACTGGTTTAGACGTGATGAAGGCTAAAGATGATGAATTATGTGGTTAAGTAAGGTGATTAAGGGATTTAAGTCACAAAAATCAACTTTCGTTACTTTAATTTTTAACTTGAGTTACTTTATTTTAATAAAGCTTTTGTAAAAATTTCCTTTGTATACTAATAAGCTACAGCACGCCTCTTGTCTCATTCTTGGTCAAAAATTGCTTCGATAATTTTTATGGACTAAAATTTACCTGTATCGATTAAATATTTTCACTGAAATTGTCATTAAATTGGTATAGAATTATCCATAAGTTACTTTTAGTCCAAAATTGTTATCTCAACTCAAAATATATTTTATCAAGGTCCATTCAGTGTCCTTGAATTGGTACTGTATTTTCTACAGTTTGAACTAACTTTTATCAGGTAAAACATTAATAATAAATCTTTAATGCCCAATCAATATTCTAATAATCTCATTAAATTTCATACTATATTTCAATAGGCTAAGCTCATCAAGATTTTCATTTTGACTATAATTTTTCATACTTACAAAAATACCCTTAACTAGAGGTAAATTTATAATTTTTGAAATTTTTGGTTCATTAAGTGTAATTTTTCTCGAAATTATTTTTCTTTCCTCTTCTGCGTAAATTTCTTCCCTAAGGAACTAAAATGCATAGAATTTTCATTTCTTGGGGCAAAATTACTATTTCTTATTTTTCGGTCCAATCTGGAAAAATGATCATTTTATCCTTTTCTATTTCTTTCTATCTTTCCATTTTTGCTGTTATTTGTAGATTTTATAATATTAACATTTTCCCCTTGAAATTTAAATCTAATTTTCATATTTTATTCCCTAATTTGGGAAATGACCTTTTTACCAATAAGCCAGTAAAAATGTAAATACCAATTCTACTGGCATTTTTTTAATTTTTCCCAAAGACTTTTTTTTATTATTTCTTTTTACACGATTCACATTAACTTCAAATTGGTTTCTCTCTCAAGTCAGACCTCCTGGGATGCAATACTTGTGCCGTTGCACTCTGCTCTAGACAAGTTTCCATTCATGTGGTATATCATATATTTTCTAGGGTAAATTCTGAAATTAATTCATGCTTATGGCCTTATGGAAAATTAATTCCAATTAAGAATCAAACATAACTTCTTCTAAAAAAATACAGGAAATTAATTCTTTCTAGAGACTGAACATGCAACTTCTCCATCTCACTTCCTTTCCTATCTTTTCGTGTATCTTATGGTATCCCGTAAAAATAGGGATATTACACCTATCATTGTGAAACTATGGGGGTGAGATTGGGGAATCTTAGTGGTACACTTACACATGCTATTACATCATCACATCACATTTAAAGCATTGAAAACATTTGCACAATTTATTAAAACATATAAAATATCCACATTGTCCAACGAAAATTCAATAGTATAACAGTCTAAAAATAGGACATTTCAAGCTTAGCCATCATCAATAAAAATAGTCAGCCGGTCATAAAACAATCAAAACAACAACATAGCAACATTTTCATAGCATTTAGACATGTATAACATCATTGTACAATAACATAAAGACATAGCAAGAGACTACCTTGGAGCTTTAACTATTTCACATTAAACTTTACCTTTCACTTGCTTTAGTTTGCTTCCTTAGCTTGATGTGAGCTATAAACATAAATAACCTTTGCTAAATAACTTCCTATTACAATGGGAACTTAGTATGCATAGGTGGCCCTAACTTTTGACCCTTTGCAAACTAACAGCAATACCTTAGGGGTCTCAAAAAAATCTATAAAAAATATTTAGATTCAACTAGTCCAATAGATAGCTACAATACTATAATCCAAATAAGGATCCACAATCCAAGACTCGGGTTCAATAAGCACAACTAAGACATTGGGTCTTTCCAAATTCACCATAACTAATTCGCTTAAAACACCAAAAATGATCAAATACACAAAAAGTTGAGGATTCTGTCCCCTCCAAACAATAATCTATTGATAATGATCAAGCAAAGTACCATGTCATCAAAGCTAAATAGAATATGATATATTATTATTTATTTCACTGTTTACAAACACCAAGCAATAATTGGAAGAAATAATTCATATAAAAAATAATCAAAAGTTAATAAAAAATGTGAGTTACACATTACACTCGGCAATTACTATGGTTTAAAAGCATAACAAAGGAATATAATGAGCACTCCCAAAATGTGTCAAAGAGTAAGGGAGAAATCATTTCTCAACCTCCTTCCCCTTCTCTGTGCTAGTATCTTCACCCACAAAATAGTAAAACAAGAATGTGATTCACATCTAAGTAACTGAGGAAAAAAAAATTAAAACATCCTATGTTGATCCCTTGTAATCCCTCAATGTATAATAAATATAGAACAATAAAAAAACAATTCAACAAGTGATTCAATTAAGATTTGCATAAAAATGTCAATATTTAGTATATGGTCATATACTCACTGGGTTACAACTAACTCCTCCCAAGAGTTGCACAACTCCCAAGAAATGCCGATTATAGCTCGGTCCTACACTCATTTCCTAACAAGATAGCCAACGCATACCCACAAGATACAAATGCTATCAAGTCAAAGTCTTTGTATAACCAACACACACCTAAGGTACAAAATCCAAGGTGATCCAATCACAACGACCAGTCACAATCACAAAGGTATTAGCATACATTCCTACATACTTACATATATGTCATACATGAAAGTAAAAGCAATAAAGCATAGGATTTGGGGTTACGAACCCTAGCTACCTCCCACCACAAGTAATGCTATCTATAATACCTTGCTTTCATATATTATTTCTCATGTATTATAGCATATCTAATATCTAAATAAGCCATTTAAGGATCTTGAATCATTAAAGGAACCAAATTGGAAAAAAAGAAAAACGTAGGTACTATTCATTTGGTATCCCATTTTTTTTGTTAAACTTTGAAAAATCATAACTAATTTCAAAAAAATCATATCAACGTGATTCAAGCTCTAAAAATAGATAAAAACATGATCTATATGGAAAAAATATGTAATTTGAATTTAAACGCACCAATTGATATAGTTTGTCCAAAGTTTACTGTTTAAATGGTCAAAATGCATTTTCCAGATTTTCTAGTCCATATTCAAAATTAATAAAAATTCGTATACTTGTCCAAATCTACTACTCTTTAGCTCTTGGAAAGCTATATTTGTCTACTTTCCAAGCATATATGACACATACACATTATACACTATTTTATCTAAACAGTAACTGCCTAACCATCCAGTGTTTAGAATAAGTAGATTTGCATATTAACTTCCAAGAATAATATCATAACATGTTTACATAGCTCAAACTTGTCCAAACTAGATTCTTAACATTACATAACACTTAGGAGAACATAATGGCAGCAAATCATAGCCTTACGAAGGCATATATGATTTTATACAGTATTACAAGGAAACAAGTAGCAATGGTAACTAATTCTAATCATCATTAATCTTCTCCTTACCTCTTGTTTATTGGTGGTTTTGCCATCACTTGAACCTAGAATTTGAATACTTGAGGTGATGAGATTATGACAATCTTAGTAGCAAGTCACATTTTACACATTATGTCATCAAGCAAAACATAAAAACATCATGAAAATCATTTTGAAACATATAATACCATATTATTCATAAAAATTTTAGCAGTATAATAGCTTAGAAAATGGACATTTCAGGGAACAAAACCCCTTATTTGAATAGTCAAAACCAATCAAAAATCATCAAATACACAATATGCACATTTCAAAGCATTAACATAGCAAGATAATAATAAAGTGCAAGAATGGAGACTTAGCTACCTCTTGAAGATTCTTTTGCCTTTTTCACTTGAAACCAAAGCTTCCACTAGCTTTCTTGAACTTCCTCAAGTCCTAAAATAACATCAAATGCTAGCTGAGGTCATTGATTTCATGACTTAATTCATGAAGCCTCTATTAAACCTTAAAAATCTATATAGTTTATCTTTGAGTTTTTCTTGAGTTCAACACTTACTCTTTACTAATTTGGACCTAAAAAATCTATTTTTAACACTAAAATCATGAAAATCCAACTCCTACACACCCTATTGAACTATATAAAACTCATCATAAAGGGGGAAGAAATGGTTTTTCCAAAAATTTGCTTCAAACTCACTAAAACTTGTTTTCTTTACAAAATCTCATGCTTTCTCTTAAATTTATGGAACAAAAACACTTTCCCTCCCTTAAACTATGCTTGGTAGAAATTAGAATAGCAAGAGAATAAGAGAAAATTTCATTGCAATTAACACAAACCTCTTAGAAATTAAGCTAGAAACCATGAAGAACACAAGTTAGTAGCTTACTTCTTTTCCTTCTCTTTTCCTTCTTCCTTTTTCTCCTTCTTGTTCTTCACGTAGCTCTCCTTTCCCTTGCTGTTTTCATATCACTCTCCCATCCTTTCATAAGTGTGTGGTTGGCCAAAGAGAGAGGGAGTATATTAAGTGAGCTTAACCATGGTTAGTTGCTTGGTTTGATTACTATTTCCACCTTTGGTTAAGTTAATTAACTTGAGTTGGGAAAACTTAGCCATTAAGTTTTGTAATTCCATTACAAGGGTGATGAGGTGCCACCACTTGAGGGGTATTTATGTCTAAAATACTGCATAATTTTTCTAGTCTATTTATATCATGTGTTAGTTACATTATACCTAAACCGTTAAAGTTACTTTTCCAGTAATATATTACTTTATGAGTAAAGAATTAAAGTTAACTTGGATCTGTATTTACTTTATTATTTTATCCTAAAAAGCAATTATGTGGGGTCCACACCCTTGTCTTACTATACTTTTACTTTTTGTGGGGCTCACAGTCTCTTTTTCTTTGTACTGCTACTTATACATTACTTGTCCACCAATTTTTCTTTAAATTAACTCTATTAACCCCAATACACTCTACCGTGGGGTTCAATATGTCATAAGCTTCAGTCTAAGATAAATTTTTAAAATTTATGAAATTACCTCTCGCTGAGTAAAAAAGCAAATATTTATTCTTTTGGGAAATTTTTCATAATTTTTCTTAGGGACTACAATGCAAATAATTCTTTTACTTATAGACTAAAATGTAGTTTCCATATTTTACCTCCTGACCTAACAAATGACATTTTTCCCTTTTTCATACATATTGCTATAACTCAAATTTTATCATATCCTTTTACATTTTATATTATTTAGATATTTTAGGAATATTACACTATTCAAGTTGAAAGATGAGCCACAGAAGCTACACCCACAACCCTAATACTATGAATACCATACTATAAGTCAATCTTTGAATTACCATTATATATGTTCCATCTAAATCCATTAATCCATTTGAGATGGTAGATTACTTACCAATAGTAGAATCATGATTTAAATACTCAAATGATGTCTTCAATTTGTTCCCAAGGCCAACAAATTCTAAAATGTCTAAGATAGCAGCCCATATGAAAAATAATGAGTTAAAATTTCTAGCCATAAATGATAATTAAAACTAGCTCCAAATCACATCAAACTTGACCAACACATTCTCCAACATCATATTAAGCTTCTAAAACCAATTCTTTTAACTAAATCACTTGAGATTTTAAAGACCCCAATTTTAAGTATTCTATAAAGCTTAGAAAATTTTGAGTTAAAAAATATAACTCAACTTGATATCTACACTCTTAAACATCCAAGAAAGCTTCCGATAATAATTTTATTATTATACAACCAAGTATTTTCGTTATTCCAACTGACCCACTTAGGGTTTAAACCAAAATTCAAAATCTCAACTTATAATATGTGAGAGTAGTACAATGGTAAAAGCAAGCATCCGAACAACTTTTCTTCCTTAGCTCCTAACCCATGTACCTTCTGTTTTCTTCATTTTTTTTCATTTTTTTATCATGAAGAAGGCTTTAAGCCTTCCTTATTACGAGAAAAGCGAATTTGGATCCCCTGTAATACTCATTTCCCTCAATTGCTCAAATGCAGTGTAAAAGTTAAGATATTTATATTATTTTTATATTTTTATTTTATATATAATAAATTTATTTTCTTTCACTACATTGCACTTAAGCAATTGAAATAGGTGAGAATTGCAGAGGATCCATGTCCTGAGAAAGGCACGTGCCTTTCTCTTTCCTTCTCCTTTTTTTTAATTTGTATTCTTTTTCTTTTGGGCTTGAGACTGTTTTTTCTTTTTTGACCTTTTTTAAATCTCATTTGATCTTTTTCGAGTTCATAGACTTCCAAAATTTATCAGAGGCTTTTCTTAAATAAAAATTATATACCAACTAATCTAAAAACTCAATTAATTCACTTTAGAGTTATAAATTAAGAGTATAGGTGTTATAGATCGCGAAGTCTTAAATTTTAACCAAGAATTGTAATGGCATAATTCTACATAATTGTACAATTCATAAATTATAATTGTTAGAGGTTATACATTTCAATCATAGAAAATTCCTAAGAAATTATTCTTTTGAAAGTTATAAAACTTTAATTGTGGAACTCCGAAAGACAATTCTTGAGAGTCATGAATATTTACATAATATTATATTTTTTCATAACAATTATATTGATTCTCATAGAGTATTTTTTCATAACAATGTTATTTGTTACAAATATTATATTATATATTGAATGAATACTGATTTCTTTCTAAAGTTTAGGCCCCGTTTACTGTTGGGAAGGTAATAGAATTTTTGTTTTGCGCACGTATTTATTGGTTGATTATTGTTTTTATTCCATTTCAAGAGTGATATGGATCTCATCCATTAAAAGCACAATAGAATGGGTATACATTCCTGATAAAAAGGGACAAAAAAGAAAAATACACCCTTGCTAAACCACATGGTTGCCAATGAATGTCATGTGATTATAATTTTTTATTCTATTGCTTATTTTATGATTATTTATAGTTAATATTTATTGAAATATATGTGAAAAATATAACACATATGACTTTTTAAATAAATCACAATTTTAAGATTATTCTTAAAATTTAAGGAAATTAGAATTGACCATTTTTTATTACATAGACAAAATTTAAAATATTCATTATTGTCCAACCAAATAAAAATATTCATTTCTTTTAATAACACGCGAAACATAATTATCTCATTCTTGTTAAGGATTGCTTCCATTCTAATTCACATTTCCATTCTCATAAAAAATATTCTACAAACCAAACAGGCCTTAAAGCAATGAAATCTTGTTCAAAATAAAAGGGTGAATGATTATTTTGCAAAATACCTATTATATCCTTTGTAATTATTACTCTATAATTTGTTTCTTTGAAATCATTTTTAGAAGTATGTAGATGTCATTTTTTATTTATAGTTTTTTTTCTCATTCCATTCAGTTCTATTTCATTCTATGTATCAAGCGAATCTATAAAGTTTTCTGTAATGACTAATGAAAACATTTGTGTTTAACCATTAAAGTCATAAAGACAAATTTTTATGGATGTAGCAAATTCTTAATTTTCAATGCGATAATGAACAAAATTACTAAATCTGACTTGAATTTAGAAAGAGATAGGCTGGAATGAAGTCAAGAAGTTTCAAATATTAATTCTTTTAGTCTTTTTCTCCAATTATCCTTCATGCAATATTATGCAATATTGAAAGGAATATATTTTATATATTTGGCCTTTAAATCTGTTTTACTTTTACTAACCTATGTTTTGAGCCAAGAGTATATTACTTGTTATTACTTTACCATTTTACAAAAAACTTGTTAAACAATGGGTTAAACAATTTTTATGAGCATCCTACACTACATGATGTGCAAGTAGATATCCCATACCACCTAGTTCCTATTAGAAGGCTACCTTACAAGGTGCTATTGTTGAACTTACGTGGCAACTATCCAAAGAGGAGTGTTTTTATACAGGTTAGATCGTGAATGTGGCCATGCCTCAAGGCTGTGTAACACCTTACTCCAAAACACCTCCTGACTTGATCAAAAATTTCAAAAAAACCAACTAAACACAACCCAAATATCTGAATTACACCTTTCAAAACAACCGAGCAGTGGAAAACGCCACAAAACATCTCGAGGAACATCAGAATAACGGAACAGTACACATGGCCGCGGCTGCTACAGTACCACAGTGGCTCTGACGCCTACTACTTCTCTGCTGCAGCGTCCTAGAATTCTAGCGCCACCGTGCCCTTGTGCTAATACAACATCAGCAAAATCCAACCTTCGGGGCGAACTTCTGACGCACATTACTTTATGTGTCGACCTCCAATTGACCTGATTCCAATTCCTACAAATCAATCTTGTCTCAATCTATCCATAGACATTAATTTCACCTCAATCCATCTCTGTATAGAGATTTTGGACACCCGACACTATTTTAGCCACTTTTTGGACCAAAACTCACAACCTACAACTCGTATTTGCCACCAAAGGCAAATTGACCATCTAGCAAAAATCTCTGGATACCTCCTTCGCATGGATTGTTCCATCTCCCATGTGACATCATTGGATGTCAAGCCACTCCATAGTACCTTTATTAACTTAATGGTCTTATTCCTCAGCTGCTTTTCCTTAATATCAAGAATTTGCAATGGTGTGACCTCAAAAGTCAGATCCTTTCACACTTAAATAGCCTCATCATCAATTATGTGAGATGGATCAGGATAATACTTCTTGAGTTAAGACATGTGGAAAACATGATGCAATCCAACAAGATTAGGTGATAGCACCACTCGGTACACTACTTGCCTAATTCGTTCCAAAATTTGATATGGACCCATATATCGCAGAGTGAGCTTCTTTGCCCAACTTGATCTCCCAACACCAGTAGTAGGAGTGATCTTCAAAAATACATGATTTCTAGCATCAAACTCCAATGGTCTCCTCCTTCTATCAGTATAACTCTTCTGCTGACTCTAAACAGTTAGAAGCTTCTATTGAATACTCTCTATTTGTTGAGAGGTTTGATCCACAATATCTGGGCCCAAAAGACTCCATTCACCGAGTTCAACCTAACACAATGGTGATCTACACTTCCTACCATACAACGCTTCATACGAAGCCATTTGCAAACTCTAGTGGAAACTGTTATTGTAGGCAAATTCGACCAATGAAAGATATTAATCCCAATTGCCTTTGTTCTCCAGAACACAAGCTCGCAGCATGTCTTCTAAAGTTTGTATCTTTCTTTCAGTCTGCCCATTAGATTGAGAGTAAGAAGCAGTATTAAAATTCAACTTCGATCCCATGGCCTTCTGAAGAGATTTTCAAAACCTGGATGTACATCTAGGATCTCTGTCTAACACAATATTCATTGGGATTCCATGCAACCTCACAATTTCATTCACATACAACTGGGCCAACTTCTCCATCGAAATAGTCTCCCAAATTGGAAGAAAATGGCCTAACTTCGTCAACTTATCCACAATCATCCATATCGCATTGTGTCCTAAAGAGGTCCTCGGTAATCCCATCACGAAATCCATGGAAACACTATCCCTTTTCTACTCCGGGATCTCCAAAGATTGCAATGTACCTGCTGGTAATTGGTGCTCAATCTTTACCTTATGACAGATTAGACATCTTGTCACATATCTGCAATGTCCTTTTTCATGCTTGGCCACCAATATCCTCGCTTCAAGTCTTGGTACATCTTAGTAGTACTTGGGTGAATAGTATACCTGCTCTTGTGAGCTTCCTCTAAAATAATTTCTAGCAATCCTGTGACATTTGGCACACAGATCCTACCACGGTATTGGATGATACCATCCTCCAATATATCGAAGCCCTGGGTTTCTACCATTTCAATTTGTTCCTGAATGCCCAAAAGATAGTTATCCTCCAACTGAGCATAACAAAGGTTCCTCAATACATCACTTGATACATTGATAGATCCCAATACTAGTACTCCAAGATGGACAGTAATAGATAACTTTATATCTCTCAGGCTCTCCGGTAACTATTATTCCCTTATCATCATAGTAGCTATGTAGATCGACTTTCTACTTAGCACATCTGCCACAACATTGGCTTTCCCAGGATAATACTTCAAAGCAAACTCATAGTCCACTAAGAATTCTACCCAATGCCTTTGCCTCATGTTCAACTCCCTGTGATCAAACAAATACTTTAGACTCTTGTGGTCACCGAACATCTCGAACTGAGTGCCATAAAGATAATGCCTCTGTAATTTCAAAGCAAACATTACAGCCACTAGCTCAATATTGTGAGTAGGATAGTTCTTCTTATGAGGCCTCAACTGTCTTGAAGCATACGCCACGACTCTTCCTTGCTACATCAATACACACCCTAAACCCTTCTTCGAGGGGTTCGTATAAATTATGAATAGCTCAAATGGGTTAGGGATAATGAGTACTGGGGTGGATGTCAAACAAACTTTCAGTTCTTGGAATGCTCTCTCAAACCTATCATTCCAAATGAAAGATCGATCCTTACAGGTGAGTCTAGTCAAAAGCACAACAAGCTGAGAGAATCCCTTAATGAACCTCCGATAGTAACCATCCAATCCCAGAAAACTACAAATTTCAATCACCGATTGCGGTCTCTCCTAATTCAACACTGCTTCACCTTTTGCAGAAATCACTTGACCTAGAAATTTCACCTCCCATAGCCAAAACTCATATTTACTGAGCTTGGCATGCAGTTGGTGATCCCACAACACTTGCAACATAATTCAAAGATGGAGTATGTGCTCTTCCTCACTCTTGGAGTATATTAGAATGTCATCAATGAATACCACCACAAATTTATCAAGATATAGCTGAAAGACCCTGTTTATATAATCCATAAAGATGGCCGGGGGCATTCGTCAACCCTAATGGCATCACAAGAAACTTATAATGACCATATCAAGTACAAAAAGTTTTAGGCACATCTTCAGTACGCACCCGTAGTTGATGGTATCCTAACCTCAAATCGATCTTAGAGAAAACTGAGGCACCTGCCAACTAATCAATCAAGTCTTCAATTTGTGGTAAAGGATATTTATTCTGAATTGTCATTTGGTTCAGCTGCCTATAATCAATGTGCAATTTGAGGCTAACATCTTTCTTCTTGACAAATAACACTGGAGCTCCCCAAGGTGAGACAATTGATTTGATAAAACCCCTTTTCAACAAATCCTCAATCTATTTCTTGAGTTCTTTCAATTCAAACAGTGTCATTCGATATGGAGCCTTAGAAATTGGACTTGTCCTGAGCAATAAATCAATGGAAAACTCCAACTCTCGTGGTGGTGGCAAGCTGGTAATCTCCTCTGGAAACACATCAGGATATTCACTCACAACCGGGTATCTTTCAATACCTCCCTCCTTATCCACATTAACAGAGAAGCAAACCAGAAACCCTTGACATCCTTTCCTTAGATACCTGTTGGTTTGGGCAAAGGACAAACAGACATTTTCATCCCCTTCCACACTAGGGATATTCATGAGCAATGACATAGTCTTCCGAGCACAGTCGAGAATCGCATTATTCGCCTCTAGCCAATCTATCCCAATTATCACATCAATCTCTTACAACGGCAAATAGATTAAATCCAGAGTAGTGCTTCGGTGTTCAAAGTGAACCACACAATTCAAACAAGCTTGAGTAGTCCTTAATAAAACTCCTATGGTTGTGGATACTGACAATTCAAAAGGCAACTCCATTGCCACAATATCCAATCTCCGAGCATAATCAAAAGATATGAAGGAATGTGATGCACCTAAATTAAACAATGCATAAATAGAGAAACCATTGAGTTTAAGTTTACCTTTAATCAAGTTAGGCACTGCATCCGCTTCTTGTCAGCTAATATCAAAGACTTGACTGGGCATCATAGGCCTTCTCATTACCACTTCACGACATGGCTCATGACAACTCCGTGCAATATGTCCCGAGCGCCCACAATTATAACAAATCAAGCACAAACAGTCACCATGGCTCAACCCATATTTTGCGCACAGATTCGAGGCACTACCTACTGTGATGGAGCTAAGTCCCTTCTTATATACTTACTCTAACTGGAACTCCCTTGGTCAAAGCCTCCTCGATAAAATGGTCCTCTACCATAACAACCTCTATTGGACTGATCCCTACCAAACCTTCCTCTTCCTCTACCATGGCAGCCTCTATTATAGCTACCTCTTACTCTACTAGGACCTGTACTACCACCACTACTACTGCTACCTGAACTACTTCCTTTACTGATTCCTCCAGTAAGTCGTAGGTGAGAAAAGGCCCGAATCATGGAATTCCTTCTATCCTCCTCAGTCTCCTTCATTCGCTTGGAAATGACGCATATCTTCGCATACAAGTCCTCAAAGGACACAAATTCCACCACTGACAGCTGCTCCTTAATCTCTGGATGGGCTCCCTCCAACAATCTTTGAGCCTTCCACCTATCATCAGGATAATTGTTCAGATAAGTGGAATAAATAGCCAAATCCAGGAATTGGTCAATGAAATCATCTGCCGACAAATTCCCTTGCTGGAAAGTTAGGAACTCGGCCTCCTTCTACATCATTAGGGCTAGAGAGAAGTAGTGTATAAAGAACCATTCCTTAAACTATTCCCAGGTCATCAGAGCATCCATTGCTTCAACACTAGGAAGAATACTTCTCCACCAATGCTTAGCTTTCTTTTCAAGCTTGAACACTGCCAGTTACACCTTTTACTCCGAGGTTCCATCTATCACACCACTTATATTTCCTATAATATCCCCATTTTTATGAAATGTTATAAAATGAATAAAAGATGAGAAATGAGGCGAGACGAAAATGTTATATACTTGGGTTTGAGAAGGAATTAATTTTTTATCTAATTTTCATAAGAAGTTATGTTTTGAACTTAATTGGAATTAATTTTTCATAAAGTTCTTAGCAGAAATTAATTTCAAAACTTATCCCAAAAAATATACAATATACCACTTGAATGACAGTCTGCTCCAAGCTGAGTGCAACGGTATAAGTATTACATAGTCGGGAGGTATAGATTGTGAGGTAGACTAATTTGAAAGTTAATGTGAATAGTGAAAATGAAATAATAAAAATTGATCTTTAGGTGAAATTACAAGAAAGTGTCAAAAGAATCGACAATTACGTTTTTGACCCAGATCAGGGCAAAATGGTCATTTTTCAAATTAAAAATAAAATGTGAACAATGCATTTAAGGCCCAAAAATGAAAAAGTTGACATCATAAAATTCACAAGGAAATGGAAAAAAATAGAAAGACACCGTTAAACGTGAAAAATGGCAAAAAGGTCATTTTTCTTGGTTAAATAAAAAAATGAGAACATTATATTTTCGCCCCAAGAATCAAGAATCTTTACAAGTTATTCCCTGAAGCAAGAAATTAACACGGGGAGGAAATGAAAAGAAGCTTGGGGAAAATTATAACTAATGACATGAAAGTTTCAAAAATTATAAATTCACTTGGGTTAAGGGTATTTTCATAAATATGAAAAATTATAGTTAAAATGAAGCCCTCAATGAGCTAAGTCTAATGGAATATAGTATGAAATTTGTAAAGATTAATATAATATTTATTGGGTATTAATGTTTTAATATTAATATTTTACCCGATAAAGATTATTTTAAACTGTAGAAAAAAACAGTACCAATTTAAGGATAATGATTGGACCTTGTTACCAAAAGTTATTTTTGGATAATCGTGTACCAATATAATGACAATTTTAGCGAAACTATTTAATCGGTATGGGTAAATTTAATCAGTAAAAGGTATATTGGCCCATAAAAATTATTAAAACAATTTTTGGCCAAAAATGATAATGGAACACGTCTAAAAACTAGCTTAGGACTCAAAGAGAATTTGTTAAAATGCTTTAATAAAGTAAAGGTAAAAGTGACCAAAGTTTACCAAAATTGGATTAAAGTGAACTAACCATGATTAGCCAAGTAATTAAGTGAGACAATTCTCTTCTCCTCTCTCATTTTTCACGTGGCAGCTGGAGCATAAATTTTAAAAATACTTCATTCAGAAGTATTTGGGTAAAAGTGGCAAAAATTGATTGGATCACATTTCTTCTTTGTCTCCCCTCTTGACCGACCTTGGCATGCTTAAAGGAAAAAAAAGAGGTCTAAAAACATAAAAGAAAGGGAGAGTTACGTGAGAGAAGCAAGAAGAAAAAGGCAGAGAGAAGAGAAGACAAGAAGCAAGTATACAAGTCTAAGTTATCAAGGTAAGCTTTCCATCTCTTCAAGCTAGTTCTTCAAGTAGTTTAGGTTGTTTTCATGGTGTATTTTTGTCTTTACACTCCCTTAAAGTTTCAGCCATGGCAAACCCTAGAGAGAGAAAGTTGAGTTATGGCAAAATACAACCATATAAAGACTTCAAAATGGCCTAAAGAACAAAGATGTACAAGTTGTTTGATGTTTAGAGAAGAAAATATTTTTCTACATTTTTGGTGCCATTTTCGATCAGAATAGAGTGAGTATTTAAAGAAGGAATCTCTTGACTTTGACCTCAAAAATGGATTTCTCATGATCCAAAACTTTAGGAACAAGTGTTGGATCAAAGAAAGACAAAATAGATAAGCAAGATGGAAAGTTAGGGTTTTAATGAGCATTTTGTGGTTGAGCTCATTGAACCAGTAGCTTATGACATTGAATGATGATATGTTAGGGTTCAATAAAGCTTGGAAAAGTGTTTGGAAGAGACAAAATTCAAAGGAAAACAAAAGGGAAGCATAAAGGTAGCAATTTATCTATTCTTGCCTTAAATTGTCATGTGATTTTCAATGAATTGGATGACTTGCCTATTGTTTGATATAATGATTTGTGATGCTTTATAAATGTTGGATGAGTTATTTAAGGGCTTTTGAGACCCTAGGATGTCCAGAATACAAATCCAAACGCTGCAAAAATTTTTGTAAAATATTATGGCATAAATGTTTAAAGGTATTTACTTGATGTTTTATGATGATTATATGCTCAATGTGATAATATGATTGCATGAATGGTGATTGCTACTGAGATTCTTTGAATCTCACCCTCCCTAAATAATAAACATGCTAGGCACAAACCATGGCAAGGATGACAAGGAAGCTATGGAGAAGGAAGAAGGAAATTATTACTTGAATTGATGAATGAAGCAATGATGTCATCTTTTGAAATATTATGAAAATCATGTATATGTTATTAGATCTGTACCTCAATGATGTTATGTTCCTTTGAGTATCATGAAATGATGGGTATAGATTTGGATCAAAGAATAATGTTGTAAACAAGTTATAAAGCTTATTTTGCCAAGTGATGCATGGAAAAACTCATTTTCAAATACTCTGATGATTAACGTAAGTAATGTTCATCCTAGACAAGGTAATTATTTGAATGGCTTATCTACTATTAAAGTAGAAAGAATAATATTTCCTAAGAGCTAAAGAACATCTAAATTGGATAAGTGTACAATTTATGGTGAATTTTCAAAATTATGGTTCAGAACAGGATGATGTAGAGAAAAGCTGGAACTTTGCCATGAACACTGGAATATTAAAAATGAAATAGAAAATTGTATAAAGCTCCAAAAATTCATTGTTTTAAATTTTTGGATACCTCTAAGTCTTAGGAAATGAATTTCACTGGTTTGAAAACATTTGGAGCTACAAAGAAGGAGTTATGTAATTTCTCCTAAAATTGTTCTAGTGAAAGTAGTGTTCTGACCCTCAATGATTTAAGTAAATTTCATACCCTGTACAAGGTTAATAAATGTGAAAGAAAAATATATCTAGAAAGTAGATCCACAGTACATTCCAATGACATAAGGAATGCATGAATTGGCTCATGGAAGAGGGAGATATGAATTTTTAAATTTAAGGCCAAAATCCTGGAAAGAGAAATTGACTAAATCTACAATAAATGTTTAAAAAATAAACTGTATGAATTGGTCTAGAAAATGCTATGTTTCATATTTTTCCCATGAAGAGAATCTTTTTATCTATTTTTAAAACTTGAATCACTATGAAATGATTTTTCTAGAATTATTTATGAATTTTCAAAGTTTTTCGGGTAAAATGGAAAATACACAATGAACAATACCCGAAATAAAGAAAATTCTATTTCGATATTTTTATGCAATCAAGTCTCTAATCAAGCAACAATGGACATAATTGAAGTCTAATACATGGGAAATGGATGTAAGTCTAAGGTGTTACATTTTCCAACTGCTTTATCCATTCTTTAGCTAATACAACATCCATTGTACCTTCAAAAGCCGGGGGATTACACTTCCAAAAGTCTTTCAACTGGGAGGAGATACCCATTCTTTCATCTCTTGGGGCTCTCTCCGGCTCTACCTCATTCTCATTCTCATCCTTTCCTGCATTCAAGTCCACATACATACTAACCTCTTCATTCACATCACCCTGTTCTTACTAATTCATTTGCTCTTGCAACCTGTTCAACATCTCCCCCTAAGTATTTACTTGATTACTGAGGCTAGCCAATATCTCATGCATCTGCCTCATTAGATCACTATTACTTTGCCTTCCTCTGCAAGACATTCCTCCTACACACAAGTGATAACACATTCAGTTATATGGTTCTAGACTAGTATTACTGTGGGAATATAGTCTATATATTTAAAGTTATGTCAAGTATTATCACAAGCAGAAATAATGGCCCAAAACCATTACTCTGATACCAAAATATAAAAACTTACTCCCAAACACCTCCTGACTTGATCAAAAACTTCAACAACAAAAAAACCAACCAAACACAACCCAAACATCTTAATTACACCTTTCAAAACAATCGAGTGGCGGAAAACGCCATAAAATATCTCAATGAACATCAAAACAGCGGAATAGTACACAGGGCTGCAACTGCTACAGTACTACTGCAGCTCTGATGCCTACTGCTTCTCTGGCACCGTGGCTTGGAATTTTGCCATCGCAGCGCCCCTGTGTTGATTACAATATTAGCAAAATCTAACTTCTGGGGTGAACTTCCGATGCGTATAACTTTAAGTTCCAAACTCCGATTGACCTGATTTTAACTTCTACAAGTCAATCTTGTCTCCATCTATCTATAGACACCAATTTCAGCTTAATCCATCTTTGTATGGAGATTTTGGACACCCGACACCGTTTTGGCCACTTTTTGACCAAAACTCATAACTTACAATCCCATTTGCCACCAAAGGCAATTAACCATTCAGGACCATTAACACAAGTCCAAATCCACCAAACCAACTTGTCCAAAGAGGTTTCACTTCAAAGAAATCACTCCCTAGAGATTTGAACCCCTTGAACCCCAATTAACAAAGTAGGCTATAGGCCTATAACACATCCTTGGGCTCACATACACAACCAAATTGACTCCTCAACATCTAAAACCTTACATGCACCCAATACAACAAAAAACCACATCCATATAACACACCAACAACAACCATATCATTATATTCATCAGAATCCTTATATCCATTACAATCACATTATCTTACTTGGCACAAGATATATATCCAAAATGCACATATACTACATAGACCTAGTATTCTCATGTCCAATGCTACTCCTTTGACTTCTTAGAACTAGTGCTAGAACCTTCACCTGAAATGGTTAGTTCATAGGAAAGGGTATGATAGAGTACGATTAAGGCATGAAGCATTTGATAATGAGGGCAAGCTAAGAGAAACAATAGATCATGGACAAATTCAAGGCCCACTTCAAGGCATTGGAGGACCAATGATTAGAGCTAGAACAAAAGCCATGAAGCAAGTCATGAAATGGGTGATCCAAAACATGATTAACATGGAACCATTGTATTTCAATAATTTTGAGGCCAAAAACAATGAAAGAGGCAAGCTGAAAATGTAGAGCCAAATTATAGTAAAAAAGCCCAACTTGGAGAAAGCCCAACAAGGAGGATTCACTAAAATCCATGTGCTTCTCATGTGCTCACTAAAAGTAACGTTTTTAAAGATAATTTTAGTTAATTTGTTTCCTTTTTTAATAAAGAACATACAATCATAAATATAATTTGTTTTCCTTTATGCATTAAAGAGGAGCCAACTTTTTCAAATTCAAAATTAGAATTAAATGCTCCTTTTTTCTTAGGGTTTCCTTTTTGCATTAATGAGCTTAACTTTGGTTAGGTTTGTGGGTTAATATTTTGCCTATAAATAGGCACCTCTTGTACTTTTACAAACCATAAAATGAATGAATGAATTTCTTTTTAGCAACTTTGTTATTGTTCAGTGAGTTCTCTCTTGCTTATCCTTGAGTGCCAGAAAGAATGAGGACTTATTAAGGAGTGGTGATTCTTGTGGTGTCCCGGAGTTAGGATTCAAGAGACGGGTTCTCTTGGAGTCTATTTCCTTCGACCAACATTTTGTTTTAGTCTTCTTGTTTTTCATCGTTTCTATTTTTTTCAGTTTTTGTTCATTTTTGTTCTTGTGTTCAATTCATATTTCTTTAAGTTGCATAATCCTTAACTCAAAGAAGGATCTTAGGATGGGTTCCTAACATGTCTCCTATCATTTGGTATCAGAGCTTCAGCTTGCAAATCAATGTGTGTTTCTATTGTTTCATTCCATTTTTTTTTCCTTGCTATCTAGAAAATCATCTGTACTATTCATTCACACTGTTCATCTGTACTGTTCATCATACTATTTATTATTGTTCATCTGTTGTTGCCTTGCTATTTTGTTCTATGTTCTTAATCCATTTTCCATACTTTGTGATCTTTCGTTTTGTTCTTATTGTGGCGTGCTCTATTCTAATTTTGTTGTCCATTTTCTTTCATTTTCTTTGCTAAAGGATCTTAACATATTTGATTCTTGTTTCCATTGCGATTGTGGAGTTCCTTGTTATTTGCCCAAAGAATTTAGTTGCTGCCTAGATTTCGTGTTGTGATTTTACCAAAAAAAATTGAAATTGATTTTAAAAAAAGAAGAGAAGGAAGAGAAAAAAAAAAGAGAATTGGAGCCTTGAAAAAGAAATTTGTATATAAAATTAAAAAAAAAAAGAAGGAAAGAATGAAAAAAAAAAGAGTTATGGCTGTTAAGGCAATTTCCAAAAATTAAGGAGATCTTGTTTTCTTTCCTACTTTAAGATCTTTCAATCAAGGTGGTAGTTTGAATTACAAATTTTCTTTTGTTATTGTGCATTAATGTTATTTAATTGCTCCTTTTTCTAACCTCATTAAAGGAGAATTAACTTTTGAATACACATTCACAATTTCTCATTTGAATGGTAAGTTTCCATTCTTATCTTCTATTTTCTCTTCAGAATTTTACTCTTCTAGTTAAATTCTGTCTATTTTTTTCTTCCTAATTTAATACCCTAACTTGTTCCTTCCTTATTTCAGATTTAAAAGTCATCTAAAAGTTCTTTCCTTTGGTATACATGTCACATCCTTCCTCTTGTCTTAATTTCCAACATTTCCTTTTCTCTTTTCTTAGTTGGAAAATTCGATTTATTTTGCTGAAAACAAAAAATCCATCTTTGTTTGTTGGTCACCATCATTTTAAACTCTTTTGAGAATTTGAATTTTGGATCTTTGACTTTGAGATTGCCACTTAAAACATTGCTCCTTGATTTTAAGTTCAAATTCAATTTTGTACTCTCATAGAAAGCAAGAGTGAGTGATAAAAGGCAAGAGTGTAATTATATCATTTATGGAAAAAGTCTTTAAAATGTGCAAAACACTAGTGAACATACATCATTCGTGAGTGAAACACATGAGAAAGTGTGCAACGTCCTTTCTTTGTCTATTCACTAACATTTTAGGTTCTAAGCATGGCTGGTGATGAACTTAATCTTAAAGCTTTGATGAGAGCTGTAAATGATCAAATCAACAAGTTGAATGCTAAATTGGATGGCATGCAAGTTTCTTCATGCAAAAAGGATGTTACATTGAACATCCCAAAATTCTATGGAGAGAGTGATCCTAATATGTATTTGGACTGGGAAAGAAAAATTGAACAATGGTTTGGAGACTGCTAATACTCCGAGTCTGAGAAAGTGAAATTAGCTGCTTTTCACTTAGAAGGAAAAGCCAAAATTTGGTGGGAACGATTTGAAAGAAAGCATCTTAGTAAAGAAAAATAATGTGATACTTGGAGTAGCATGAAGCGTATTTTGAAGCAAAAGTATGCGCCATGCCACTACTTCTATGAGTATCTTCCAACTCATGGAAAGGAGAAAACTCCTAAGATGCAAATTTCAATTCCAAGTTCTAGTGATTCTCATTTGGAGCAAAAAGATCAAATGAAGGAGATATCTTCCTCAACATCAACTACTCTCGAAGGTACCTCTAATTCTCGAAATCCTTGTGTTGATGATTTTTCTAATGAATTAGAGTATGATATTCTTGAGAATCCCAAGGAGGAAAATGTTAATGATATTGTTGATGGAATTGGTCATGATCATTTACCACCGTTAGTGGAGACAACTGCTCTAGATGTTACTGGTGAGGTGATAGAGAACTTTATTGATAGTGGTGTGCTTATTTCTAGTGATACTCACATTGTTATGCCATTTGAAATTAGTTCTCACGGGTGTGATGAAGTTGAACATGTTGATATGGTGTTTGGGCATCCATGGTTATTTGATGATAGTTGTTCTTTTGAAGTAAAGAAAGCTCATGAAACGCGTTGTATTCAATTCTATGAAAATCACAAGAAAATCAAAAGTGAGCTTGAAAGGAAAAATAAATGTGAGAAGAAAATGAGTGGTAAAAATAAGAGTGAAAAACAAGTGAGAAAAGAAAGAGTGCAGAAAAATGAAAAAGAGGAAAATAAATGAGTGAAAAGATACTTCAGAGAAGAATGAAAAGAGAAAGAAAAAGAGAGAAAAGAGAAAAGAAAAAGAGAGTTTGACAAAAGATGAGAATAATGAGGCAAAAGCAATTGTGAGTTGTTTGAGTCAAGGAGAGTTTAAGATAGTTTCTTTACAACTCCTTCCTTCATATCTTCCATATGTTCCTTCTTTTCATCTTCTCCATCCTTCTTACTTTATCTCTGATTCTTATAATTTATTTAGTACATCCATGTGTTATGAGTCCTCCATTCCTCTTGAATCTAATGTCAAAGAAAGTCAGTTTGACCATTTAGTGTCTTCTTTCTCTAATTTATCCATCTATGTCACTTTATTTCTTTTTCATCATAGTGATCTGCATTCTCAATTCATTTGTGAAGTAGTCTCTACTCATTTCATGTTTTATGTCTCTTGTGTGTCACATAAGTTATGTGTCTTTTTGATTCTTTATTGGTTTCTTCCATCTCATTTTCATGAATCTTGTGTGTTCCATTTTCTATCCAGTAACCCATTCTCTTCTTATTCCATCCAACTTTGTGATACTTTGTTTTCATCCATATGTATTCCTCTTGTGAGCTATATGCTCCATCCTTGTCTTGTCAATGTGCATCATCCACAGGTGTCAAGTCTTTCCAAATTTTGAACCTAGCAAATAATGTGAAAATATGCCCAGCTTTAATCCCATATGTTTACTCTACAATCTCAATTTTCTTTGAGTCTTGTTGTGCCAAATTTGCCTCTAGTTCTTTGTTGCATGTTATTAGTGTTGATGTTATGGAAAGAAAATTAAGTTTTTATGCACTAATGCAAGACAACAAGACATATGCAATTCAAACGAATGGTCATTACAAGATTTTTTATCCTGAAGATTGGTTTGGAATGCAAGAATGTAAAGATGAAACTTTAAAAGGGATGATTTTACAACCAAGAGTCATTATTACACCACAAGTTCAAGCAAGGGTTGAAAACAAGATGCATCAATTAGACTTGAAAAGTAAGTATACTTCCTATTTTTTACTTAATGCTTTTAATCGTTTCCTTTCTTTCCATATAGATTATGGAGATTCGAGCACGAATCTTTTCAAAAGGGAGGGAATTATAGAGTACGATCGAGGCATGAAGCATTTGATGATGAGGGCAAGCTAAGAGAAAAAATGGACCATGGACAAATTCAAGGCCCACTTCAAGGCATTGGAGGACCAATGACTAGAGTTAGAACAAAAGCCATGAAGCAAGCCATGAATGGGGTGATCCAAAACATGATTAACATAGAACCATTGTATTTCAATGATTTTGAGGCCCAAAATAATGAAAGAGGCAAGCTGAAAATATGGAGCCAAATTATAGTAAAAAAACCCAACTTGGAGAAAGCCCAACAAGGAGGATTCACATAAAATCCATATGCTTCTCATGTGCTCACATGACATTTTTAAAGATTATTTTAGTTAATTTGTTTCCTTTTTGAATAATGAACATATAATCATAAATCTGATTTGCTTTCCTTTATGCATTAGAAAGGAGCCAACTTTTTCAAATTCAAAATTAGAATTAAATGCTCCTTTTTTCTTAGGGTTTCTTTTTTGCATTAATGAGCTTAACTTTGGTTAGGTTTGTGGGCAAAACAAGAGTTAGTTTGTGGGTTAATATTTTGCCTATAAATAGGCACCTCTTGTACTCTTGCAAACCACAACATGAATGAATGAATTTCTTTTCAGCAACTTTGTTGTTGTTCAGTGAGTTCTTTCTTGCTTATCCTTGAGTACCAGAAGGAATGAAGACTTATCAAGGAGTGGTGATCCTTGTGGCGTCCTGGAGTTAGGATTCAAGAGACAGGTTCTCTTGGAGTTTATTTCCTTCAACCAACATTTTGTTTCAGTCTTCTTCTTTTTTCATTGTTTCTATTTTTTTTCAATTTTTGTTCATTGTTGTTCCCGTGTTCAATTCATGTTTCCTTAAGTTACATGATCCTTAACTTAAAGAAGGCTCTTAGGACAGGTTCCTAACATGTCTCCATCAAGGTATGAGACAATGTCTCAGTAACTGGGGACAGTCATACACATATATACATATAACTCATACAATCTCATGAATGCAATATGAAATG
The DNA here is from genome assembly GCA_026686845.1 of Adenanthera pavonina. Classification (NCBI taxonomy): domain Eukaryota; kingdom Viridiplantae; phylum Streptophyta; class Magnoliopsida; order Fabales; family Fabaceae; genus Adenanthera; species Adenanthera pavonina. The sequence goes on from JAIVEN010000018.1 coordinate 17,875,277, forward strand.
GAATGCATGTCTCCCTTGCACACAGATAGAACCACGAGTTGTCATCTTAATAGGACATTTCGTATAGGTAATTCCCTTCTAACAGTCCATGAAGACTAATTCCGAGATGTCACCAAGCTCACCTTACACTAATGCAACCCAACCAAATGTTACACTAGTACTCAGATCGTGGCTCTCCTTTCCCTGGACCACCTCAAATTGGTAGTGATTTAGGGAAGGTGCAATCCATGCCGCCTAGCTCCCTTGGCCATCAGGGAGGATTTAACGATAGGGATTCCATTCTTATCCTCCCTTATCATATCTCATATCATCATCACCACCTAATCCACCATATATCACAATCTCATAATATTGTATGGTGATGCTTATGTCATATAATCATATAATCATCATCATCATGTGTCACAATGTCATGCATGCATCGTGTCATTTCATATCAACAATATCATCTCTAATCATCATCATAATCATGATACCTTATGTGTCTAGCCATGTGTATACCAAGTCCATATCGTGGTATGAAAGGAAATATGCATTTATACATAGATATACTAACATATAACATATATACAATGCAAGCAATACAAATACCCGATTTCCTTAGGTTGTCAATACCAAACATAGGCCTTTCCAAAAATTTTCTTGAACACCAATCCCATGACTTGTCTTCTCCAATCAGCCAAACAACCTTAACAACATCATAATACTTCAATTAACATACAATTCAAATATCCAAATTCCACAATTCAACCTTATAGGCCTAACCCAAGGTTCCAACACTCCTTTCATGCATCATTGAACTCCTAGGGACCAATCAACAACAATCAATCCCATACATTTTGGATTCCCATAAATCACTCCTAAAGGCCAAATTATTCCCTAGCAGAGCTCCTCCATCGCTCCTTCTGTTTCTTTCTTTTCTATCTGACTGAAATGATTCAGATTTAAACTGATTTCTCGACTTCCACCGAGGCCTCATGTAAGCCCATTGCAGCGCCATTGCTTTCAGCTGGAAACATCATTCTAGAGCTCTTCTTGTCGTGGCAGCCCTGCTCCTCGCCGTGGTATGGCGCCCTTTCTGTCTCCACTTGAACCTTTCTCCATCCTGTTTCCTCCAGTACTACATACAATGCCAATTACACTTGGTTAGCTAGGAACCAAGTTAAGGACAATGACATGAGGGTTGTTACAGGGTGCATTTTAAAACTATCAAAGTTTAGTAGGCTGTGTTTTTCAGTTTTGACAAAAAATGAGGTTTTGTTCTTTTTTCTTTCAGCATCACAAAGGTTTGGTTTTGAGGTATTGGACTTGGATAGGGGGATAATCATGAGAAGGGGCATTGCGTCTCCAGTCTCCTCACCATCCTTTTCATATATATCCTTTTTTATAGTCAGCTTACTAAAGTTTTAAATTGCAGTATGACACATCTTATTCTAAGCTTTTCCCTCAGTTGAAGTTTAGGCTACTTTGGAACAATTCTAAATTGTAGTAGCCACAAATTCATACTCCTTCCGGTCCATATTATAAGACATTTTATATGATAAGTTTTTGGTCTAAAACATAAGGTATTAGATATTTTTCTTCCCATTTTACCCATAACTTTAATGCTTCATCTCTCCTCATTTATAGCCCTACAATGACAATAAAATAGAGTAAAATAGAAAATATAGATACTTTTTACATTAATTCCAGTTGAAAAAATAATTTTCTTAATATATGTATAATTGATACAAAATATTTTATAATGTAGACCAGAGGGAGTAGTAAACTATATATGTGGGCCCGTGCATTGCATAAAATTTGAAAAAGTAATATTGTTTATGACTTATGAATAGTTTGGCTTGCCATAAATTTTATTGTATATATTGATTTTAAAACCGACAGCCAACATTTTCTTATATTATATTAAAAACACATTTTCTTATTCACATACAGATGCAAAATTGCACTCTTGCTACCATAACTAACCAAATAAATGTGAGATCATGAAACCAACAAACCCATTTTACCACCCCTTCATACCAGTAGATGTTCTTCTTGCGGGCAAAATTTTTTATATTGAAAGAAGAAAAAAATGCATATAGTATACACCATATTGATGAAAATAAAGAAAAATAAATTAAGATCTCAAATTGATTAAATAAGAAAAAGGAAACCAAGTAGAAAACAAGTTTGAAGAAGCTTAGCACATACCAATCCTCATGGCAAACGACTTTACTATCTACAACATACAGCTTAATAGGTGATGCCAAATCGATATCTTTACCCAAGAATTTATGGTGTTGCTTATTGTCTGTTAATACCTGTATGCAATATCCATGAATATGGATCATTATACAATGAATAAATCATACAAGAACATCAATAAACTTAGAAAAGGGATATAAATATAGAAGATGAAAGAAATACAAAGCACATTTGGTAAGAGAAATTATACCAATCTCTTGTTTCCCAGTCAAAATCACATTTTCTTCAACACTATAATCCACAATTCTTGACTCACTAAATACCTAGGATAAATGAAAAAAGTAGTCAATCATCAAAATCATACAAAAGGTAGGACAGAAAACCAGATAACATAACTCATAATAAAATAAAGAATTCTTTTTCACTATCATGGACCAAAATTGATTGCTAATCTTTGAAAAAAAAATTCTTTGAATATATCACTCCTTTAATTAAATTGCTATTTAATTATTGATTATCCACATTGATGACATATGATCAAGATTTATCACTAACACTTCAAAATAGGTTACATAAACTTTTGTGAGCAAGAATAAATAAATAATAGTGGCACAAATGTACAAGCAGGATCTATGCTATTAAGAACCAGCTTATATCCCTCTGCTTCCAACACCAAAAACAACATCAAGGGACCATATGTCATTTAGAACAAACAAAAGCATAAATAAAATTAAGAATATACCCTAAATGATTGCCAACAAAGACATAGATCCATTACTATCAACAAAAATGATAATGTAGGTTGTATCTTGACCAAAACTTTTTCTCTATTTCAAGCGATGTAGATCACAATGGATCTAATATAATTCAAGAAAAATTGGAAATGTCTAATACTTAATAACATTTAGTAAGTATTTTCATTTCACAACCTATTGACCAAATATTCAAAGGAGCAAGATCCAATATGCATGTATGATACTTTTCTCAAAAATTTAACACATAGTAAGGAATGTAAAGTAAAAGAAACAATTATATAAGCAAGAAACTAGAGAGAAACCTTGGGAAGAGAATAGAATGCTAATTTGATCTGCTTCTATAATATCCCTATTTTTATGGGATATTATAAAATGAATAAAAGATGATAAATGAAGTGAGACAAAAAGGCTATATAGAATCGGATTTTAGAATGAATTAATTTCTCATCTAATTTTCTGAAAAAGTTATGTTTGGTCCTTAATTGGAATTAATTTTTCATAAGGTCCTTAGCAAAAATTAATTCCAGAACTTAACTCGGAAAATATGTAATGTACCACTTGAATGAAAACCCGCTCCAAGCTTAGCACAACAGTATAAGTATTGCGTTTTCGGGAGGTCCAGGTTAAGAGATAGACCAATTTGAAGTTAATGTGAATAGTAAAAAAATAATAAAAAAATTGGTCTTTAGGTGAAATTACAAGAAAGTGCCCGAAAGAATGGATAATTATTTTTTGACTCGGCTTAAGGGCAAAACGGTCATTTTTCAAATTAGAAGCAAAATGTGAATAATGCATTTAAGGCCCAAAAATGAAAAAGTTGACATCGTAAAATGCAAAAGGAATTAGGAAAAATGGTGAGACACCGTTAAGTGTAAAAAAGGTCAAAGATGTCATTTTTCCTAGTTAAATAGAAAAATGAGAAAGTTGCATTTTGGCCCCAAGAATTAAGAATGTGTGCAAGCTAGTCCCTCAAGAATGGCTTCAACGTGAGAGGGAAAAGAAAAAGAAGTTTGAAGAAAATTACAGCTAAGACTTGATAGTTTCAAAATTATAAATTTGCCCCAAGTCAAGGATATTTTTGAAAATCTGAAAAATTATAGTCAAAATAAAGCTCTTGATAAGCCTAACCCAATGGAATATAGCAAGAAATTTATTAAGATCAAAATAATATTTATTGGGTAATTAGAGCTTAATATTAATATTTTATCCGATAAAGGTTATTTTAGACTGCAGGAAAAGGCAATACGAATTCAAGGACAATAATTAGACCTTGCTAAAATATATTTTGGGTCAAGATAATTATTTTGGACTAAAAGTAATTGTTGGATAATCCTGTACTAATATAATAACAACTATGGAAAAAGTATTCAATCAGTATGGGTAAATTTAATCAGTAAATGTTATTTTGGTCCAATTAAAATAATGAAGCAATTTTTGGACAAATTACCCATAATATGGCATGTCATACTATTGCTAGGACATGGATGGAATTTGTTTAATTGTTTTAATGAAGGAAAAGTGACTCAAGTAGCTAACTAAGGTTAATTAAGGTAAAACATAATTAAGTAAGTGATTAAGTGAGATAATCCTACTTCATCCTCTCATTCCATGCGTGACCAGCTGCTTCCTTGTGAACAAATGGGATTATTTAATTGGCTTTTGGGACTACTTCTTTAAGAAGTATTTAAAAAAAAAAAAAAGAAAGAGAGAGGGGAAAATGGCAAGAGATGATTGGTTAATGGTTTTATAACTATTTTCTTTTGCTTCCTTCTCGTTTTGGCCGACTAAACACTTGAGAAAGGAAGGGAAAGTGCTTTGAAAAATAGCAAGAAGAAGGAGCTTATGTGAGGGAAAAAAAAAAGGAGGAAAAGAGGGAGAAAAATCCAAGAAAAATTGATAAGTAATCCTCTTGTAATTCTCAAGTGTTCTAGCATAGTTTTAAAGTTGTATGGGTTGGTTTCCTTGAAATTTTCTCCCCTCCTCTCTTTGTATGATTTCGGCCATGGAGGTTCTTGAAAGAGAAAGTGGAGCTTTAATGAAACAAACCTAGGGAAGAGCCTAGACAAGTTCCAAGAAGCAAGAAATCACAAGTTATTGTAGCTAGTTTGGAGGAAATATTTTTCTCCAATTTTCTTATCATTTTCAGTCAATTGATAGAGATGGAATTTGAAACTTTTGACCTCAAAAATGGATTTCTTGGGTCCAAATTATGCAAGAACAATGATGTTGTACAAAAAAAAACCAAGGGAAAATAACATGAAATTTTTAGTTCAAGTATGCCACTTTGTAAATGAGCTTAATGAATAAATGGCTCATGACATTATTTTATGATGCTATAGGGTTCCAAGAAGTGTTTTAAGATGAATGGAAGTATCCACCAAGTTTAGAGATCATTGGAAAGCAAAAAGGTAGTTATTTTTCCATTTGTTTGGATGCTTTATGATGAATTTACATTGTTGGTTGGTTGTTTGAAGGGTTTTATGACCCTAGGATGTCCATTTTCTAAGGTAGTACCATGCCAAAATTTTTATGAAATTGTATGGCATAGTATGAATTTATGATTTTATGATTACCATTGATGATTTTATGAGATGCTATGGTAATATGCTTGCATAATTGGGTGTAACTACTGAAATTCTTTGAATCTCATTCCTTTCCAAATATTAACTATGTTAGGGCAAGGACATGGAAGTATTCAAACAAATGCAAGGGAAATGAAGAGGATGATGGAGAATTACTTGATTTTGCAAGTTATAATGTTAAGTTAAGGAAATATGTATCATGTATGTATAAGATGAAACTCTATAATTATACATGATTATGTTCCTTAAAGTCCTCTTATGATGTTATGTGTGGATTTGGAATAATAAATGTTGATACATGAGGTTTATGAAGTTTATTATATGAGTTATGGCATAATTATGAACAAGATGACAAGTATTGAGTTAAGTAGGGAAACTCTATTCGAAACAGAGCATCCTATATAAGTGTCATACATTCTCTTAAAGTATACACAACAAGCTTTTCATAGAGCTAAATAGCACCTAAATTGGATAAATGTATAAATTATAATGAATTTTTGAAGTTAGGATTCAAAACTGGACAGTATTGGAAAAACTGGAACTTATATTGTGAACAATGGATTTTTCAAAAGGAGCTATAAAATCGTGTATAGCTCTAAAAACTTAGTAACTTGCATTTATGTAAATCTCCAACGAATGCCACTGGTTTGAAACCATTTGGAGCTATAAAGAAGGAGTTATGTAATTTCTCCTAAAACTGTTCCAGTAGAAGTAGTGTTTTAACCCATAATAGTTAAGTTAATGTTATGCTTTGTACAAATTAAATAAATGTACAAGAAAAATATTTCTAGAAAGTAGACTCACAGGCTTTCCAATGACATAAGGAATACATAAATTGGCTCAGGGTAGAGTGATATATGAATTTTTAAATATAAGGCCAAAATCTTGGGGAAGAGAAAATGACCAAATATACAATAAACGTTTGAGGAATAAATTGTATAAATTGGTTAATATAATGCTCTCTTTCATATTTTTTCCATGTATAAAAGATTTTTATCTATTTTTAGAGACTTGAATCACTATGAAATGATTTTTCTAAGATTAGTTATGAATTTTTAAAAGTTCAGTTAGTAAAGTGGAAACTACCATATGAACAGTCATCGAAAATTTTGGAAATTCTGATTTTCATTGTTATGTGATTTAAGCTTAGGATCAAGTATAATTAGACTTAAAAGAAGTCTAATTCATGGGAAATGAGTCTAAAAGTTCACCCTATAGGATCAATATTTTAAATTACTTAGTGAGTCATTTGGGCATTTGCAGTAGTTATTCCATGAAAAAACAAAGGCATACCCATGTGCACACATAAGTGGATCCTCAAAAGAAGCATCTGGGGCATAGATTTCAAAGTCAACAGCTGTTGCACATGAACCATACTTGGAAATACGACATAAATGTCCTGCAAAAAAGAATACAAAAAATTGCAAGTATTATATAGGGAAAATCCTAAAATTAGAAGGGAACTTGTTCAAAAAATGATGCATAATGATTGAACAATTTAAAACAAAAGAACTAATGAAAGAAGATAAAACAAAAAGGCTAACCTATTAATAATAATGTTGCAATTTAGAGTTAAAGCAAGTGTATAGCTGACAGAACTTAGGTGCTGAAGAGAAAACACTCCACACTCCAGCCCATGTAACTTCCTTTCTATATTATCTTCTCGTGAAGAGTTTAAGTACAACCTAAACTCCTAGAAATGATTATAAGTGATGAACAAAAGAATCCTCGATAATTATAAACTCCTAATCTATTCCACTCTCCTTCATTGATTAGATTTTTGTTTAAGACTTCAGTTATGTTCTATCAGTTTTTTTTTTCTAGAATTTGTTGCCCTTCAACTACTTGTACTCTATTAAGAACAAAACTATATTTTATTCAAAAACGAAAAAAGAAACTCCTGACCTAATTATAAAGGAAAAGAGAATGTTCAAAACTTATCTTTTTAATCTTTTAACACTCACATCTATTTAGGAAGACTAACTGATGCAAAAGGAATAATTAGATAATTAGGATTTTAAATAATTATTAGGTTATTTAGATTTAATTTATTTTGAATTTATTTTATCTTTTAAGATTTTATTTTTTTCTTTAGATTTTTATCTTTATCTTATATTTTAGGATATAGTTTTGTTTATTATTTATCTTTTATTTATATTTAAATTATTTTATTTTTTTAGGATCCTAGTTAAATTAGAATTTAAACTTCTATGAATAAGTCTTAAAACTACTCATTGTGATATTTCTCTTTTCTTATTAATTGAATATTAATCAAAATTGTTCAGTGAATTTCTTCTCCTTTTTTAACTTTCGACTCTTCTCATCCACTTTCTGCATTTTCTCTACCTTGTCCTACATTACTAATTTTAAAATATTTACAAGTTTTTCCATAATTAGAGTCAGAAGTACGCGGGAGATGACCAGCAACATATGCTAAAGCTGGTAGCCACTATTAAAACAAGTAGCCACTCATTAAGCTAAAAACTGAGACTCTCCTAAGTGGCTGAATATTACTTCAAATTCTGCCTAGCTCAGCCAAAACCAAGCTAATTCTGACTAATTCAGCTGACATAATGTAGTTATTTAACATTTTATGGCAACGTTTTCATCATAGAGGTACTTCACTGCAAATAAACATTGCATACTATTATTGCACCTAGCTATGCGCCAAAAAATGATTTATCAGTTAAAAGTCAAATCATGATCATTTAAGACCTGTTACTTCTTTTTTATTTCTTTTTTTTTTTTTAAAATAAGTCTAAAAGAAAGGATGATTACAAGGATGGAGGATAAAATATGCTCCAAAAAACAAAGCATTGACAAAGAAAAAAAAAAGTAAAAGCCACAATGTCTGATTTAGAACTGATAGAGAATAAATAATTTTAAAATAATTAGGATTATTTATCTTTATCATTAGAATTTTAAATAAAGCTATTTCATTAGGATATTTAGATTTAATTTAGTTTATTTTAAATTTATTATGATTTAGATTTTATTTTATTTATTTATTTATTTTATTTATTCATAAGATTTACTTATTTGAATTATGATTTATCTTTTATTTAGATTTAAGATATTTTAAAAAAAGAGATATTTTATCTTAGAATTCTAGTAGGACTGGGATTTAAGTTCTATAAATAAGAGCCTCATTATTCAATTATATTTAAGACTTTGATTATTGATTTGAATTATAATGTGAGTGAATTTTCTATTTTCTCCTTCGTTTGAGTTCTTTTCCTTCTCTCTTTTTATTTCTCCCTATCTCTCTACCCTACCTTCTTCCCTAGTTCATATCATTTTGTATCAAAGGCATATTCCCTACACGCTCTATGCGCTGAATCATGAGATAGAAGTCGTCAACCACAAAATTGATACAATGAAAGCAAATATTTAAGGAGATTTCAACTATAAGATTGACACGAGGAGATTTCAACCACAAGATTGACATGATAGAAGCAGATTTCAACCACAAGTTTGACAGGCTAGAAAAATTGTTTGGGGAAATAATAAACGAATTAAGGAAGCAACAATTGCAGGAAGTTTCTAAGCAGCATGAAGATAGAGAATTTCAACATTCTCTAGGATTTGATCCTAAAAGTGAAGTTTTTCCAAAGAAAGGCAAATGTTTGAAGAAGGAACTCTCCACCAGTGGAAGTTGTGCCTTCCAAAGTTGTTAATGTTCAACTTCAATATGCTCTTACTCCATCTCATCTATCTGCTATGCCATTAAGAGCAAAAACTATTAAAGAAGAGCATATTTTCTTCCTACATAATGATCTTCTCCACTTGAAGAGAATTTTCTTTTATCAGATCCCATTTTCTGCTATCTTGCTGAGAATGAATAATTCCAAAATAATTAGGATTATTTATTTTTACCATTAGAATTATAAATAAAGCTATTTTATTAGGATATTTAGACTTAATTTAGTTTATTTTGAATTTAGATTTTATTTCATTTATTTATTTTTTTCATAGGATTTAGTTATTTGAATTATGATTTATCTTTTATTTAGATTTAAGATATTTAAAAAAAAAGATATTTTATCTTAGAATTCTAGTAGGACTATAATTTAAACCATATAAATAAAAGTCTCATTATTCAATTGTATTCAAGACTTTGATCATGATTTGAGTTATATTTTACGTGAATTCTCTATTTTCTCCCTCCTTTGAGTCCCTTTTCCCTTTTTGTTTCTCTCTATCTCTCTATCTTACCCTCTCCCCTAGTTCATATCAAGAACTCTCAAAGAAAACGTTCAGCATCTTATCTCCCTTTTCAATAATACTTTGAATCTTATGGTCCAAAATAAGAAAGAAGAAAGCATTCAATTGAATAATACCCTGCCCTCTCATCTTGTTTGCATCAACTAACTTACAGTATTATAAAAATAAATAATCCTCCCTCATATGTGTTAGCATCACTTTCTTACGTAATTACTATATCACAATCATGCTAGTTTGCACTTATTATTGTGAAACAACATTAATACTGCTGGAGTGATATATGATACCAACATTTGCATGATAAACTCCAAAGTAAACTTCCAATTGTCGGCAAATTATATGTGCAGTCACTGAAACCTTTCACCTGGATAATCGAAGCAAAAATGTCCTTCGCAATAAAAGACTTAAGATGTCTAACTCTTTGAAGGTTTAAATGCCTTGGGACTAAGACCGAGTTTACAAAACAACATTCCACAGGAAACAAGAGAGCTGGCAAGGTATAATTAGATAATAGAACATAACTTCAAGCATGGAATTCACAAATGTAAGGACAAGATACTTTTATAGTTCATAGTCTAGCTTCTTCTTCTTTTTTTAACCATGTTTATAGTTCATTGTCTAAATATTCATGAAAAATGGTCATAACTGGATAGTAATGTTAAAATCCCGCTCGTTTGAATGTCTTAGGGGAGTTTAGAGAGATGTTACTCACAGACGCAGAATGTGAGGAATTATGTCATCAGATAAGCGCTTCTTTGCACCAAAATCGCATGCTTCTTTACAAGTAGCCTCAATCCACTACTACACAGAACCCCAATTTACATCGGTTATTTTAGCATTTTTAAATCAGTTTTAAAAGTGATGTAAAAGCAGGCAATGTAGAAAAAATTATTTTTATATTGGTTTTTTAAACGATGTAAAAAAATTGCTTTTACATCGGTTTTTAATAAAAAAACCGATATAGAAAAACTATTTTTACATCGGTTTTTAATACAAAACCGATATAGAAAAATATGCTTTTTATATCAGTTATATTAAAAAACCGATGTAACTTTGAACCTTTTTTTTTAAACCGAAATAAGTGTAATCTATATCCAGACCTATATTTACAACCAAATTTCCAAAATAGCTTAGCAAATTTTATAGCCATAATAGTTATAATGCCAAAAATGATTATTGAGTATGTATCTAAAGTGAACTTTTACTAGAGTTATATCCTAAAAGATGGTCCAATAAAATTAATGGAAATTGTAAAATTCATATAAGTCACATACTAAAATATCATATTTCCAATATCACACTAAAATATCCTTAACTATTCCCAAAATACTAAACTAAAATAAATTAGCTCTAGTAGTAAAACATATAGGTCTCTATATCTTATTTATATATGCAAAATACTGAACTAGAATAAAGCAACTACAGGTCTAGTAGTAAAATATTACGTCTTTGTCATTATCCTTGATTGAAGGGTAATCACCATGTTAGTACTCCTACTTTCACTTCCTGTATCCCCATCTGATAGGACAAAAAGTTGAGAGACTCTTCTTTAAATATCGAAGGCATTGTATATAACCATATATTCAACATAAATAATTCAAGGAATAGGACAATAAAAAATATATGGATTACAGTAACATAATTTCCATACTTACAGCATTCTCACAAACAGCAGGTGAAAAAATGTATAACTTGCAACTAGAAACAAGAAATATCAAGCTTTATACATAGGAGATACAAGTATAAATCATAAAGTACTTCAAGTAATCAAATCAAGTTTGCACACTTACTCATTTTGCTTGCCAGATACAAATCTAATTTTGGTAGAGTCATCACTAAATATTGGACCTCCCCATGGTTCTACAATAGCTAAAATTAAAACACAAAATTCAGGAAACAATTCATAATTACTTAAAGGTGATTGGCGTCCACAAGGTATCTTTAATTATAAAAAGCTATATTATAATTTCCATGTTCAAGAGAAGTCAAGCCCCAAAATTTAATTAACAGAAATAAATCATTTGCATTAGTTCCATAATTTTCATAAAATACGTTAATATTCGGAGTTATGTATAAATTTTAGCTGAATCTCCTCTAAATAATAGATCTTTCAAAAATTCTCCAACAACTAAGATTGAAATACCAATACAAAATAAGCTCCCTTGAGCACATAAGCACCCTTGAGCTAATAGATTTGGCTAAAATCCCCCAATAAAAAATAAGCTCATTTTCAGAACAAGGAAATTAAAATGATGGTTGTTGCATGAATATAGAAATTAATTAAATTAACTAAAAATTAAAAAAATAAATTCAACTAAAAATTAAGAAAAAAATAATATAAAAAAAACTCACCCAGATGATGAAAACAGAGGCCGACAGAGGGAGTAGAGGCAGAGCACAATGGTGACCCATGGAGGGAATAGAGTCTGTGACGGAGACTGATGGAGGGAGTAAAGTGGACGACGGTGGCAATCACGTAGGAGGAAGCTTTGATCTGTTCGTGGGTTTTAGTAGAGAAAGTGAGGCCGAGTGCGAAAGGGAAGGAGCGTGGATAGCGATGACGTTTAAGAGAGAGGCGACCACCGTGTGTGATAGGGAAGTAGTGTGATAGCAATAGAGATCTGGAGGAAATGGACGAGTGTGGGAGTGGCAAGCCAAGAACAGTTCTAAAAGAAGAAGACCGCGTTTAGAGGGAGCTGAAATCTGAAACTTAATTTCGAGTGCTGATAAGGGAGGGAAACAAATAAAACTAAAAGTTTTACATTGGTTTTTTATATAAAACCGATGTAAATATTTTTTGAAAAATTTATACAAAAAACGGAAAGAAACTAAAAGTTTTACATCGATTTTTTATATAAAACTGATGTAAATTTTAAAAAAAAATTATATAAAAAATGGAAAGGAACTAAAAATTTTATAAAACCGATGTAAATTTTTTTTGAAAATTTTATATAAAAAATGGAAAGAAACTAAAAGTTTTATATCGGTTTTTTATATAAAACCGATATAAATATTAAGAATATAATAAATAATAATTTCCATTGATAAAATGATAAATCATACTTGTATATAATATGTTAATATAAAAATCTAATCATAATCCTATATTTTTATATTACTTGCATATTTTTATTTAGTTTTATTAATTAAAAAATTAATATATTATAATATAAAAATCTAATATAGTCATATAGTTCTTATATGTTGGACGGAAATAATTTATGCGAGAATTCAAATTTATATCGGTTTTTTAAAAAAACTGATGTAAATATCATATATAGATATATGAAAATATATTAATTTATACTTCTTTACAAATATTATAATATAAAAATATAATTATAATCATATAGTATTACATATTTTTATTTATTTAACTTTAATATATCATTTTAATTCTTAAGAAAATTATATTTCTATACAATTGAAAATTTAAATTGATCATGTACTAAAAATATGAAGATTGAAAAAAATATAAAGACATGTTTATATTAGTTTCTCTTAAAAACCGAAATAAAAATTAAATAATAATAAAAAATATGTTAAAATATATTGTAATAGATTACGTAATGTAATTATATTTTTATTTACTCCCATTAATATAAACTTTATTAGTATAAATATATTTATATTGGTTATATTAAAAAACTGATGTAAAAAGACATAAAGTAATAAATTTATTTACAAAATTGCCACCAGTCATCATTTTATATTGGTTTTTTTTAACTAATGTAAATAATTGATATAAAAATCACTTTTTGTAGTAGTGGTCATTTGATTGAGTCCATCTGCACCTAAATTACTCAACCAAGCCGAACTGATGAAACCAATAAAAATACAATAAGAAACAGAATTCTTCATTGCAAATAGCTCTGAAAGCCAAACCAATAGCATACTTGAAATTGAAACTAGTTCAGCTTATTGTTTTCTCTTGCGATTACTTAATCTAAATATTCATGATGTTTATGCTTTTAAATTATAAATGCAGTGATTGTGAGCATATGATGCTTGATTACCGGCGGAAACTCTCTCCATTGACGAAGAAGAAAGTGTGGAGTGAGCCAAGCGGTTTAGTGTTTGGCGGTGGAAGAGAAACATAGAAATTGAATTTCTCATGAGCACAGAAAAATCAAACGGCAAGGTATGCAAATTGCATAACGAAAATGGACCTGGGTTCTTCGCCCTCTATGTGGCCATTCCTCATCCATTCCCGTACTCAAATTTTAATGGTACTAGTCAGTCATCTTAGTCTTGTTTGACTGCTCCTCGCGCGCTACTCGAGTCGAGTCGGGCCACACCAGTCGTCACTGTGAAGAGAATCGAATGAAGATATACCCTTAACATTCTCTCAATCTATGGGGAATAGGGTTCTAATATAGTTAGTCTGAAAAAAGAAAAACTCTAATATTTGATAGGAAAAATGACGATTGAGATCATGAAGGAAAGAAAAATATTTAAAAAATTATAAATATTTGAATTCTCCAAAAACTATGAGGCAGGGATATTGAAAAAAAAAATTGTAAACATGCTAATATTGGATACATGATATAATACGTTGCATGTAACGTAGTTTGGATACGCACTTATTTATATATTATTTTGTAACCATTGCAGAACTTCAAATTTTTATAGTAAACTAGAATCATTTAGCTTTTTAAAGTGAGACACAAAAAGATCTTATGAATATTTGTAATAATATCATGTTTAAACATGTTTTTAGGTTCAATATTGTTTGTGTCCTTCACCAAAAAAAATATTGCTTGTATCATGATGAAAGAAAAAAAAATTTACTTGCAAGTTGTTATAGACATTTTATTTATGCATATAGTTTATTTTAGTATTTCAACTATAATTTTTAGAATATTTAATACTATTTTTTATTTTATGAATTAATTTATTAATTATATATATATATAATAATTATAGGAATAATTATATATATACATTATATATAACATCCCTAAATGTTAAGATAGTAGAAAATGCACAAAGAATTTAAAAAAATGGAGAGACACTGTTATACGTGAAAAATGGTAAAGAGATCATTTTTTCAGTATAAATGGAAAAATGAAAAAAAATTATATTTTAACCCCAACAAATAAAATTTTTTTACATTTAAGTTCCTAAAGAATGGGAAATCACCTAATATATAAGTTTTAGGGGAAAATTACAGCTAATGACTTGAAAGAATTAAAAATTATAATTACCTCGAGTGAGGGGAAATTTTATAAATATATAAAATTACTATCAAAATGAATCTCGTAACGAGATTAACCCAATGATATATAATACTACAAAGAAATAATTAGTGTTGAAGGTTATAAAAAGTTACTTTTAGCTTTACAAAAAGTAAAAAGATAGACAAAAAAGTGGTAGGACATCACAAAGAGAGCTTTTAGGAGATAAGATAATAAAGTAATCTTAGATACAAGTTTAGTTTAATCATATGCTCATAAAGTAAGTTAATATTGCAAAAAGTAATTTTACTAGTCTAAGGATAAAGTGTTAGTTTAGCTAGCTTTCTAAGAGGGGAAAAATTGGGAAGGCTGAAATTTTTCTACAAAAATGAAGTACAGTGGTGACACAAAAAATTTACCAAAAAATAGAGTATAAGAAATAAAGAGTAATGAGAAGAAGACTCAGTGATTTATCCTGATTCAGTCTACTCCACTTGACCTATGTCCAGTCCTCAAGTGGCCACTTGAGATTTCTCCACTATTTCTTGCAAGATTTGAATGGGTTCTTGCAATGACCACAGTACAATACCAACCTGAATTTTGGACTGAAACAAGCTCTCTCACTCTTCTCACTCATGAGTAAGAATATTTCCCTTAGTGTAATCTCACACTAAGCACTCTCTACAAGTATGTAGATGTATATAGAATGAAAACTTTCTCAAAAGAGTGGATATGAAAGTTAAGATACAATAAATGAGCAAAACAGAGGGTAGATAAGTTTTGAATGAATTAGAAATTAAATCAGCAGAGTTTTGTCATATTTATTATTTTTCTCATTACCCAACAACTTAAATGAGGTCCTATTTATAGTTTTGGGGAAGAACTATCCTTTGGAAACAAAGATTGGCTATTACTCTCAGTAAAATAGCCATTCACCTACCTCATTAAATGCATCTGACAAAGGTTATGCGAATAACCTCCTCAGGTTATGCAAATAACGAGTAACTGTTCGCCTTTGTTTTCAACATAAAGTTTTTGTTATGTGGATAACCTAGCTAGGTTATGCGGATAACGTGCTACCCAGAATGACTAAGTTTTGGCTCAAAATCATTTCATGAAAACCACTTAGTTATTAGGATAACGTTAAGTTTTTCTCAAACTAAATTTTTGTCAAGCCTAGGTTATCAGGATAACCTTTCAAAGTTATGTGGATAACCTATTTACCTGAGGAAAGTTCAAGTACTTTGAAATATAGATTATGTGGATAACCTCCCTAGGTTATGCAGATAACTTGTTTACCCGAGGAAAGTTGAGTTCTTTGAAATATAGGTTATGCAAATAACCTTCATGGTTTATGCAGATAACCTTTTAACATAGAAGAGTCCAAGTACTTTGTGACACATGTAATGCGGACAACCTCCCTAGGTTATGTGAATAATGGGTTGTATAGTATCACTTGTCTTCACTGTTTACTCCCTTATGCGAATAAGGTGTCTACCTTGTCAGGATAACCACCTAGATAGACTTGAAAACTTGATCATCAAATTGTGTTATGCAAATAACCTCAATCCCTTTTCATGAAATTGAAGAATGGACTTTGGAAAATCTTTGAGATTGAGTCTTTATCCTCATCACCTTCAATGGTTATGCGCATAAGGTAAATTATTTTCATGAAAAATAGGTAAACACTTAGAAAACATCTTTGAAGTTGAGATCTTACCCCCATAAGCAGAAACATTTTCATGAAAACAAAATGAACACTTAGAATTATTTTGAAGTTGAGGCTTTATCCTCATAAGATAACTCTTTTCATGAAAACTATTTTGAAATCATGAGCTAATCATTAATCATTCAATCCAACTTTGTTCTTCATTTCACTTATGTTCTTTTGATATTGGAATCCCAAATTCATTTGTTTTAGAATCATCAAAACATCTGAATTGACATTCTCCCCTTTTTTATGATGACAAAACAACTTAAACTCATTTTAGTACTTAGGTTTGCATAAAGCTCCCTCTCAATATGTGCATAGTTTAAATAAAGTCAAATAATGTAGTGTACATTTTCAAAACAAGGAACACCAAGAATAAGCAAAGTTCATAGAAAGAATTTCATTGTATTATAAATATTCATTACAAGTATAGAAGCAAGAACAACTAAGAACAAGAAGTACAAAAGCAACTGAAAACTACATAAGCATAAAACAAAAAGTCCAGTTAGGATTCTTTTTCTGAAGGAGTGGACTTTTTCTTCTTCTTGGACTTGGATTTCTTTTTCTTCTTTTCTTTCTCCTCTTCCTTCTCTGCTTTCTCCCCCTTTTTGTCATCAGCAACTAAGAGGGGGTTGTGCAACTTGAGCATCCATCCTAGCAATGTCTTGATCAAGCTTGGTCTTCCATTCCCTAATTCTTTGAAGTCTTTCATCCAGAGAAATAGGAAATGTGGAAGATTGAGCTGGAACAGTGGACATTGGGATAGGTCGAAGTAGCACAGTAGTAGCAACAGGCGGAACAGAGGAATGTACTGTATATTAGGCATTATAGGTAGAGGAGAGACAGTATGAAAGGGTGCAGGAGAGGGATCATAATCGGAGGTAATGATGATGATTTCTTGCAGAGCAGCCTTCGTAAGATAACTGATGCCCTCAAAAGAGATAGGGTCAAGGAGAGGAGGAAAGAGAGCATTAATTCTTGTCTGCGGTGATAAAGGTAAATTTGGTAAATAAAGTCACCTTCAGGTAAGGGAATTAGAGCTTTGCTTGGATCATTAACAGCTCTTTCCTCATGACCATAGTCCAGGTTAGGAACTAGGTCCTGTGATAGAGCAAGTGATTGTGCAGAAGCAGAAGGTTCAGTGTATGTGGGAGGAGGTGGTTGGAAAGGAGAAGAGGAGGGTTGAGGTACACCAGAAGCTATTTGCTCACACAAGGATTTCATGGGTAAGACTCTCAAATTTGGTCTCAAACTTCTCTTGTATCTCAGTAATGAGATACCCAAGATTGATCATAACCTCTCTATGTTCTTTCTTGGTGGCCATGGCAATCTAGAACAGGTTTTGGTACAGTGTAGGAATGTCTGTAGGTGTAGGCAGGTCAGTGGCTAGGATTTCATCTGGTTTGCTTGGAGTAAGAGTAAGGGTATGAGGCTCAGGTTGCATGGATTAAGGTAGTTCAAAGGGTGTGGATGACTGGAATCACCAATCGTAAGACTTTTTGAGGCAGCTGTGGACTCAGAACCAGTTTCAATATCCCTCTTCTTGTCAACCTATCTTCCATTCTCCAAGCTCATTCCCATATTCTGCAGAACTTTCTCACTGAATTCTTCTAGAAGTAGTATAGGACCTCTCCTAATATGTAAAATATTGTGAAATTTCATAAACTTGGTGATAATATGCCCAAATGGTAGCTGAGAGTCCTATTTGTAGGTTCTTGCTTTCCATATTCTGTGCAAGATGATATCCACCACATTCACTGGTTTTCACTTTATCAGTAACATCATGACTTGAAATTCCCCTCTGGATAGGTAATTGAAGCCTCCATTCTTGTTGAAGAACATGTGTGAGACAATGTAGTGGAGAACCCTATTCTCAACACTCAGTAGAGTTGGGGCTATTTTTCCTTTAGAAGGCACATTTTGCCTTTACCTGAGCAGCCTTGATACTATCGTGCTCCATTTATAATTGGCTTCTCCCTGAGTATCCTCACTAACATCTCCATTTTCAGCGGGATACTTTAAGGTCTCAGTGTTCACCCTTATTCCTCTAGTAGGAAAACTCATAATTTCATACAGCAAGTCAGGGTGCAGGGCAATCTATCTGTTCCTTAATCTCACTTCAAACACCTTTGTGTCATGGTTAATTCTCAGAGAATCGTACCAAGCACATATAACTTCCTCATCATAATCCTCCTTCAGTTCAATCAATCCTCTATATTTTTCTACCAACCCAGCATAATCAAACTTATTCATCACTAGAAATTCTTCTATTCTAACAAAATGAGGCTTGACTACCTTACGCTTTTTGAAATCAGCCTCATATGATTCTTTTAATATCCTTATACCAATAAGTTCATCTGTAATCAAAGCTTCCTCTGACTCAGTAGCAGAAGAACTTACGTGTGTGTTAGCTTGAGGTTTTGATTCTAGGATTTCCTTTGGCTTTGGTGTTCTAGGCTTCTTCATTGGAATACTCGACCCAGCTTCATCTTTTCTCTTCCCTCCACTAGATGATTTTGAAGCATATTTTGACTTTACGTTACGCTGCGGTCGTTCCCCTTGATTGCCACCCTTAGTCTTTGCCATATCAGTGATTCCAGATAATTTGGGAAGGTAAAAGAGGTTTAGCATTGGCCGAAAAGAGTTTTGAGAGCAAGAAATTGGATGGGTTTTTGGCGACTTTGGAAAGCTTGAGAAGTATAATTGGAGGTTTTTAGGATAGGGTTAGGTTTTCCGTACAATGTTCTATTGAAAATCAGAGAATCCTATATATAGTCTCAAGGTTATGCGCATAACCTATTGAGGTTATGTGCATAACCTATGGAGGTTATGCGCATAACCTTTGGAGGTTATGCAAATAATGAGCTTTAGAGATAGTAAGCAAATCCACTGTTTGCTAGGTTATGAAGATAAGGTCCTTGGGTTGTCCGCATAACCAAGTTGAGATAGAGAGAAGAAGAAGGAGTTATTCAAACAAGCATACCACGTTATCATGAAAAGAGGCTTAACAATAGGCACACAGAAAGTTTGGCACAGAACAGGTTTTCCGAATAACCTTGCTACCTTATGCTGATAACATTTTTACCATGAAGGCTTCTTTTCTGGATTTAACGTTATATGGATAAGGTAGGCAGGTTATTCTGAAATTGAATTTCACAAAACACATACAATGAAGCAAACAAGACAGGTTATGCACATAAGGTGGAGACCTTATCTAAATATCAAGTTTCACAGAGGCCAGAGGTTCACAAAAGATCTCATTTTCATGAAAAACTCCACATCTTATCCGAATAACCTCAAATACAGAGTCTATGCACACCAGAAAATCAACTCATTTTTAGCATAAGGTTATGGGATTATACGGATAACTAAATTTGAAAAGCTCATAAACACTTACCGATATCCTTGTTATCCCCATAAGCCTCTTCTTTTCACCATAACTTCATTCTAATGTGCAGGTTACTTCTTTTCATCAGATTTTGATTGTTTCAAATCAAGAAGTACCTACAAAACAAACTTCTAGATACTCTGATGCTTAAGTTAGTATTATTATTGATTGAATTATGGCTTTAAGAAGGATTTCAATGAAAACTTTCAACTCATTGGGATTCACCATTCCTAATTCTTTCCTAATTTTTCCATGTCTATCTTTTGCAAGTAGCTTTATCAGGATGTTAGCAAGCTGATCTTCAGTAGGAACAAACTCTAACTTGACATCACCTTTCAAAACATGATCTCTTATGAAGTGATGTCTTACTTTAATGTGTTTTGTCCTTGAATGCATAACAGGATTCTTCGAGATGTTGATGGCACTTTGATTATCACACATTATTGGGATTTCTTCATCTCAATCTCAAGGTCTTCAAGTTGTTGCTTCATCCAAAGGACTTGTGCACAACAGCTACTTGTAGCTACATACTCAGCTTCTGCTATGGAGAGAGCTACACTTTTTTGCTTTTTATTGAACCATGACACTAGAGAGTCTCCCAAAAATTGGAAAGTTCTACTTGTCCTCTTTCTATCAGTCTTGGATCCAGCAAAATCAACATCTATATAACTTATGAGCTCTTCTCCATTTCCTTTTGGATACCAAAGTCCCATTTGAGATGTTCCCATCAAGTATCTAAAAATCCTCTTTACGACTATTGAATGAGACTCTTTGGGACATGATTGGAACCTAGCACATATATAGACACTAAACATGATGTTAAGCCTACTAGTAGTTAAATACAACAAGGAATCAATCATCCTCCTATATTGAGTTATATCAAAGAGTTTTCCTTTTTCATCCATGTCAAGCTTAATTGTAGAGGCCATAGGAGTTCCATAGGTTTAGCATGTTCCATTCCAAACTTTTTCAGCAACTCCTTGAGCTATTTTGATTGATTGAGAAAGATGTCATCATCACATTATTTGATTTACAATCCAAGGAAGAAGTTCAGCTCACCATCATTAACATTTCAATCTCACTTTGCATTAACTCAGAAAAGTTCTTGCACAAAGACTCATTAGTAGCACCAAATATAATGTCATCAACATAAATTTACACAATAAGTAAATATTTATTTTCTCTTCTAGTAAACAAGGTTGTATCATCTTTTCCTCTTTTAAAACCTTTTTCAATAAGAAAATTACTCAGTCTCTCATACCATGCTCTAGGAGCCTATTTTAACCCATATAGAGCTTTCTTTAGTTTATATACATGATTTGGCTTAGTTGAGTCCTCAAAACCTGGAGGTTGATCAAGATAAACCTCTTCAATGATATAACCATTTAGAAAAGCACTTTTCACATCCATTTCATACAACACAATGTCTTTTATGCAAGCATAGGCTAAAAGAATCCTTATTGCTTCCAATCTTGCAATTGGAGCAAAAGTTTCCTCATAATTAATGCTTTCTTCCTGATTATATCCTTTAACCACTAATCTAGCTTTATTCTTTATTATTGTTCCTGATTCATCAAGTTTGTTCTTAAACACCCATTTTGTTCCAATAATAGGATGGCTTTTAGATTGAGGCACTAAATCCCAAACTTGACTTCTTTCAAACTGATAAAATTCTTCTTGCATAGCTAAGACCCAGTATTCATCAATTAAAGCCTCTTCAATACACTTAGGTTCAATTTGAGAAATAAAAGCATAATTATTCACTTGATCCCTAAGTTGTCTTCTAGTTTTAACTTTCTCTTGAACATCCCCAATAACTTAATCAACTTGATAATTCCTTTGATATCTCTAAGTTTTAGGGAGTTCTTAAGATACTTCCTCATTTATTTTACATTCATTATCTTTCTCCCGGATATCTTCCTTTACATCAGCAGATTCAGATATTTTAGGAGGTTCAGTTTTATTTTCTTCAGACACATTCAAATTCTTGAAACTAGAAATTAAATCATCCTCATCTTTAGCATGCTTAGACAGAGTTTCATTTTCAAGAAAGACCACATGCACAGATTCTTCAATAGTTCCAGATTTTTTGTTGAACACCCTATATATTTTACTTCTATTTAACTAGCCAAGAATTATACCTTCATCTGATTTGTCATCAAACTTACCCAAATTATCTTTGTTGTTGTTGTAGACATAGCAAGTGCATCCAAAGACATGAAGATAAGAGAGATTGGGCTTCTTTCCTTTGTACAGCTCATATGGAGTCTTTCCTAGTAAGGATCTAATGTATGCTCTATTCATCAAGTAGCATGATTTGCTTACTGCATCAGCCCAGAATTATTTAGGCAATCCTTTTTCATTTAGCATTACATAAGCCATCTCCTATAACACTCTATTCTTTCTCTCCACAACTCCATTCTGTTTTGGTGTTCTTGGGGCTGAGAAGTTGTGCTCCACTCCATTTTCATCATAGTAGTTAGCAAATTTGCCATTCTCAAATTCTCCACCATGATCTGTTCTAATACATAGAATAGAGCAACCTTTCTTATTTTGGATTTTCTTGGCTAAGATTAGAAAAGCATCATATGTTTCATCTCTAGAGGAAAAAAATGAAGTCTAGGTAAACCTCGAATAATCTTCTACCACAACAAGTACATACAAGTTTCCACCAATACTTTTAGTACAATTAGGACCTATCAAATCCATGCGAAGTAATTGCAGTAGTCTTATTGTAGAGATAATGTTTTTGGAATTGAATGAGGACTTTGTTTGTTTCCCTTTAAGACAAGCATCACATTCACTATCCTTTTCAAACTTAATGTTGGGTAGATCAAGAACAAGTTCATTTTTAATGAGTTTATTTAATTGATGCATACTAATATGTGCCAATCTCCTATGTCACAGCCAACTATCATCATTTTCACTTATTAAGCATATAGAGTCTAGAGAAGGTAATTCATCTAAATCAATAGTATAATTGTTACCATCTCTTTCTGCCTTGAGAATCACTTTGTAGTCACTTTTTCTGATGACTAGGCAGTAGTTGGAATTGAACAAAACCCAATTGCCTTTATCACAAGTTTGGCTCACACTCAACAGGTTGTGATTGAGTCCTATTACGAACAGGACTTCTTTAATTGATGTTTATAGGTTTCTTCCAATAATTCCAATCTCAACTATCTTACCGGACTGGTCACCATCGAAAGTAACCTTTCCTCCTTTCTTATCTCTCAACAAAATGAATTTTTCTTTGTCTCCAGTCATGTGTCTCGAACAAGCATTATCCATGTACCATTGTTGCATTTCTTGGACTTGAGACACACCTGCAAAACAAGTTTTAGTTATTTCTTTTAGGTACTCATATTTGCTTGGGTTCTTTCTTGATAATGGAGGAATCCTTGGGAACCCATTTCATCCCATTACCATTTCCTTTCTTCCTATATATACAGGTGGAGGATATATGACCCTTCATTTTATAGAAGTGGCAAGTGGAGAAAGGATTAGAGGAAAGAGATGCATGTCTGAAATAATGACTATAATATCTATCCTTTTGACTTCTAGGGACTAGGAAAGACTTTATGCTCTGGGTTGGTTTCATGTTTTTAGCATGCACAAAGTTTCTCAGGTAGAGATTCTGTTTCTTGATTTTCAATTTTTCCTTGACTGCACATGGGTCATATCCTAGACCAGTTTTGTTCTGACTCACAATTTGGTTTCCCAACAATACTTTCAGTATGTCCTCACCTCTACTAAGTTTGGTTAGAGTCTTATGGAGATAACTATTCTTATCTCTTAACTCAATGCATGAAACACAGACAGAGATGGTGGAAGAAGAAGAAAGCTATGAAGCAGTGCAGGATGTATGAGACTTACTTTCAAGCTTGTGCATTTTTCTTTTAGCTTGACTCAGTTGTTTGGATACTTTGACAAATTCTGTCATCAGTTCATTAAATGCATCATGTAGTTCATTGTAAGAAGGTTTAGAGTCATTTACCTCAAAATCACTATCACTGTCTCGATTGCGATTCTTTTCCTCCTCAGCAATCTCTTGAGCCATCAAGCATAGGTTAGCAATTTCATCATCTTCTGCTGCTTCTTTTTCATCTGAACTATCTCCCCAGATGGAAGATATGAAGGCTTTCTTCTTTTTCCCTTTGTCAGCCCTTTTGTCCTTCCCTTGTTTCTTGCTCAACAGAGGGCATTCCCATTTGATGTGTCTAGATTTCTTGCATTTGTGGCATATAATGGAGTCTTTGTTTTCTTTCTTGCTGTTAGTGGCTCCATCTTTCTTTGCAAACCTTCTAAATTTCTTTTTTCCATACATTTTGCCAAATTTCCTCACCAGCACGGTCATCATCTCTTCATCTAGCTCAACATCCTCCTCTGAATCATCATCATCATCATCTAATTCTACTTTGAGAGCCAAACTCTTCTTCTTCTTGTCAGATAAAGTAGATTCCTTGAGAGCCTTCAGCTACCCTTCATATTCTTCAAGACTCCCAAAGAGGGCTGTGATAGATGTCATTGATTTCCCTCTAGCTTCTTCTATTGTAGTCACCTTTGGTTGCCACTTAATAGGCAAGGCTCTAAGAATTTTTTTGACTTTCTCAGATTGGATGTATTCCTTCCCAAGGCTCTTCAGCTGATTTACAATGAGGATAAATCTCTTCTGCGGATCCTTGATATTCTCACCCTTTTTTATCTTGAAGCTTTCAAATTCTCTAATGCACGTATTCAGTTTATTTTCTCTCACGCCGGTGGTCCCTTCATGAGCAATCTCCAAAGTGTCTCACATATCTTTGACTGTTGTACATTGGGATACTCTGTAGAACTCATTTTCATTGAGAGCACTGACCAGACAATGCTTAGCTTTAAAGTTGAGAAGGACCTTTCTCTTATCCTCCTCATTCCATTCCTCTTCAGTTCTCTCTCCGTATTTCCTGTCATCTTGTAATTTCATCGAAACGCAATCCCCCTTCTGGATGACGAACCAAATATTCAAATCAATGGATTAAAGATAGATCTACATCATCATCATTCAATACCCATAATGTTCTCCACTGAAGCCAGGAGTTCTGTTGGTGTTATTTCCTTCTGAAAGAACGCCTTTACCAAAGCCAACCATGTCTTCACCCGGATTGTTAGATCCTTTAACTAAGAGTCTGAGCTCTGATACCACTTATTAGTTTAACTGGCTTCCCAAGAGGGGGTGAATTGGGAAGACTGAAATTTTTCTGTAAAAATGAAGTACAATGGTAACACCAAAAATTTACCAAAGACAGAGTATAAGAAATAAATAGTAATAAGAAGAAGACTCAGTGATTTATCCAAGTTCGGTCTACTCCACTTGACCTACATTCAGTCCTCAAGTCACCACATGAGATTTCTCCACTATTTCTTGCAAGATTTGAATGGGTTCTTTCAATGACCACAGTACAATACCAGCCTGGACTTTGGACTGAAACAAGCTTTCTCACTCTTCTCGCTCAAGAATAAGAATATATCCCTTAGTATAATCTCACATTAAGCACTCTCTACAAGTATGTAGATATATACATAATGAAAACTCTCTCAAAAGAGTGGATATGAAAGTTAAGATACAATGAATAGGTAAGCTTTGAATGAATCATAAATTAAATCAGCAAAGTTTTGGCATATTTATTGTTTTTCTCATTACCCAACAACTTAAATGAGGTCCTATTTATAGTTTTGGGGCAGAATTATCCATTGGAAACAAAGATTAGCTGTTACTCTTAGTAAAAGAGCCGTTCACCTACCTTACTAAATGCATCTAACAGAGGTTATAAAGATAACATCCTCAGGTTATGCGAATAACGGGTAACTATTTGCCTTTGTTTTCAACGTAGAGTTTTTGTTATGCGGATAACCTAGATAGGTTATGCCGATAACATGCTACCCAGAATGACTAAGTTTTAGTTCAAAATCATTTTCATGAAAACCCACTCAGTTATTAGGATAACGTTAAGTTTTTCTCAAACCGAGTTTTTGTAAAGCTTAGGTTATCAGGATAACCTCCCAAGGTTATGCGGATAACCTGTTTACCCAAGGAAAGTTCAAGTGCTCTGAAATATAAGTTATGCGGATAACCTCCCTGGGTTATGCGAATAACCTGTTTGCCCGAGGAAAGTTGAGTTCTCTGAAATATAGGTTATGCGAATAACCCTTGTGGGTTATGCGGATAACCTTTTAATAAAGAAGAGTCCAAGTGCTCTATGGCGCACGTTATGCAAATAACCTCCCTAGGTTATGCGAATAACGGGCTGTACAGTACCACTTGCCTTCACTGTTCACTCCCTTATGTGAATAAGGTGTCTACTTGTCAGGATAACCACCTGGACAGACTTGAGAACTTGATCATCAAGCTATATTTTACAGATAATCTCAATCCCTTTTCATGAAATTGAAGAATGGACTTTGAAAAATCTTTGAGATTGAGTATTTATCTTCATCACCTTCAATGTTTATGTGCATAAGGTAAATTATTTTCATGAAAAATAGGTAAACACTTAGAAAACATATTTGAAGTTGAGATCTTATCCCTATAAGCTGAAACATTTTCATGAAAACAAAATGAACACCTAGAATTATTTTGAAGTTGAGGCTTTATCCTCATAAGATAGCTCTTTTCATGAAAACTATTTTAAAATCATGAGCTAATCATTAATCATTCAATTAGTTATCTCATTAAATATTGGGTTAATTGAAATTCAAGTTCAATTACCTTCTTTTACAAATAATTTCCTAATGCATGTGAAACAACTCTTCAATCTTTAGGAAATTTCAACTTTGTTCTTCATTTCACTTGTGTCTCTTTGATATTGGATCTCTAAGCTTACTTTTTTAGAATCATCAAAACATCTGAATTAAAAAAAAGTAATCATTACATGGCATAATTGGAATAGGAAAAATATGCAGTATTTTAGAGATGATTCCCCTCATTTGGACGCCACCTCAGCTGCAACATGTGGCCAAAATTAAAGTCTTAATGGCTAAGTTTGTTTAATTAACCAAAGTAATTAGTAAAAAGTAATCATGTTTTGTGGCCTATATATACTCCCTCTTGTCTTAGTTGAATGCTCACTTGGAAAGAGAGGAAGAGGGTACTGCAAAGTGGAGAGAAAAGGGAGAGCAAGTGGGAAGCAAGAAAGAAGAGAAAATGAAGAAGAAAATTAAGGAAAAAATTGGTAAGTAATTCTCTTGTGATTTCTAAGTGTTCTAGCATAATTATTAAGAAGTTTGAGATTTTTTTTTTTTTGCAATTTTCTCTTCTCCATCTACTGTCTAGATTTGGCCTAAGCATGATTTGATAAGGGAAGTTGATTTTATATCATAAAACTAAGAAAAAGCACAAGTATTTGTGAAAGGAAGTAAGTTTGGTGTGTTTTGAAGCAAGTAGTTGGAAAAACCACTCTTTCCTTGTTGGGTACAGATTTTGGCAAATGCATTAGAGTGTCTTAAGGTTGGAATTTTGTTAATTTAACCCCAAACATGAGTTCCTTATGATAAAAAACCATAAAGACAAGTATTGGCTCAAAAATAAAACTTATGATAGAGAATTTGAGTTTTCAGTCTTTGGGGTTTAATTGGCACTTATTAAGTTATGCTATGAAATCAATGGTTTGAGCAAGTGTTTAATGATGTTAGGGACTTAAGGAAGCTTTAATTTAAAGAGAAAAGTCAAGTGATATCACCAAAAGTAGTTAAGTTCCCTTATTTACATTTATATTCTTTCATTGAATTTCTATGATGAAATTATGCTGCCGAATTGTGATTGTGTTTTTCTTGACTAGTTTTGGCTATAAATTGATGGGTTTTATTCCCCAGAATGTACATTTTCTAAATTGTTATGTTATGAAATTTTTATGACCAATATGGTGATTTGATGTTTTATGTGATTAAATGCAAGTTTTGTAAAATAATTGACATAATTGCATAAAATGTAATTTGCTATTGAGATTATCCCAATTTTATCCCCTCAAGTGTCCTAAATGATAGGTTCAAAAGATGCCAAGTATCCAATGAAAACAAGATGCAAGGAGAAAGATTTCAATGATTAGATTGTTATTAATCTATGTCTCTTTCTTATTTTATGTTGTATGAGAATTCATGAGGCTTTCTATTGCTATAATTATGTGCCTCTAAATATGTTGAGTTGTTCAAAACACAGTGTGAACAAGATATGAGCATGTAAACATATTATATGAATTGTTTTGTAAAGTTATACATGAGATTGTTCAATCTGAATATTAGTTAGTAATTCAACTACTATTTGGATGAAATGGGGTAAAATGGCAAAGAGTTAAATATGCTCTAAAAGTAGATAGAATGAGATTTTCAACAAGTTAAAGAACACCTAAATTGGGCATGTAGACAATTTATAGTGTATTTTTAAAGTTGAGGGTTAAAATTGGACAGAGTGTGGAAAACTATACTTTTTATTACAAATATTATTTGAATTTAAAGGCAGCATATAATCAGCTCCAAAAATTCAATGGTTTACATTGTGAAAAGATCTATATTTTAAGTTTAATAAACCACTGATTTGAAGATAATTTGAGTTATATAATGAAAGTTATGTATATTTTCCTAAAACTATTTTAGTAAAAGTGATATTATGACCCTTAACAGTTGAAGTTGATGTCATGTCCTGTATAAGTTAAATAAATATACAAAAAAATATGACTGTAAAATAGACTTACAGAGCTTTCTAATGATATAAAGTATGCATGAATTAGCTCAGAATAGAATGCGATAAGAATTTTGAAATTTAAGGCCAAAATCCTAAAAAATTAAAAAATAACCATTTGAACAGTGATTTTCCTGCTAAATACTGTATCAATTGGCAGAATTAAAATCCTATTTCATATTTCTTTTTCCATTTAGAAAATAAACTATTTTTAGAGACTTGAATCATCTTCATATAATTTTTCTAGATTTAGTTATGAATTTTCAAAGTTTAATTTGAAAAAAAAATTGACCAAATAAACAATAACTTGAAATTTTAAATTTTTCTATTTTGATCTGTCGTATGATTCAAACTTCTAAATATGATTAAATGGATATAAGTGAAATCTAATACATGAAAATATGGTTTAATAGTAAGGTATTACAATATATCTCATACTCATATCTTAAGGATTTAAAAATTGATGTATCTCATATCCGATACTCGAACTCTTATTGGTATTACATTGTCCAAAAATGATGCAATTCTTTGGAGAAAAATAAAAAAATCTGATTGGACCAAAATGTCCTCCCTCAATCCCTCCCTCATTTAAATGTGCTTTAATTATATCTATTTGCTGAGTAAACTATTTAAGTTTACTTGGAATTAAGATTTTACATCAAGTGGAATTATCTATGTATTATAGTGTGCTTTCATTTGGAAACAAAAATTGTGTTTATCACCTTCCAAAGATTAATATAAAGCTTTCATTGATTAGTATAATTATTTAGCTCATTAGTCTACAAAGTAATATTGATATCAAACTTTTTCAAAAAAAAATTCTTAAATAATCTGAATTTTTTAAAAATTCTTATTTTATTATGAAGGAACTAGGAACTATACATGCAATCTAAGGAAGCAAGGAGATACATTCATCCTCTTCAAAGTGAAAAGAATAAATATACATTCAGCTCCAATAAACCATAATACAAATGGTAACTCCCTTTTATTTGCTTCACTCCGCCATAAAAGTGAAAAGATACATTCAGCTATTGAACATCTCGCCTGAAAAACTACCACATGTAAGAATAGGAAGCGACAACCAGCAAAAACATTAACATCTATGTGAATGACAAAGCACACACAATAAATAGGCCTACCTTATTGATTCTTCATTTACCATGATCTTCACCCTTCAAAAAATTCATCGAGCAATATTCTTTCCAAATCTTCTAGTGTGTATTTGATGAATTTCTGAGGATTGTTTACACTCTCTACAAGAGGCCTGTTACAATCAAGTTCCGCATATAAAAGAAGGACGCTAAACAACTCATGAGACAAAAAGAACACAAACATCAAACGCAAACAAGATCAACCAGAGTACCCACAGGAATAAACCAGTAACTAGATAAAACTGTTAAGGATTGTTTAGATAATAAGAGAAAAAGTTGGAGAGTTCAAAACTATATAACCAAATACATGCAATATATTAGCAGTTACTATATAGGTCGTTAGATAGAAGATGTCTTGTGTATGCAATCGTCGAGAATCTAAAAGCTTACCCAAAACGTTTCACAAATGATCTATATGCAGGCAATAACACTTCAGCAATAGCAAGCCGAAGAGACTCTCGCAACTCTGTCTCAGGAACTATCCACTGAGATTGTTTCTGATGAATTTCCTCAAACATAATATTGAAAGTCTTGAATCTGAGATAGTACAAATGAATATATCAAAAGGTAGATAATGGAAGCTTTCCTGAGAAGACAGTCCCCAAAGATGCAATTGATGAAAAACCTACCTGTCTTTAACAATTGCTTTAGAAACATCTAATGAGATAAGGCCTTGGATAGAGAGGCATTGAAGTATCTGGAAGAGAAAAAATCAAAATCCAGTAGTAGTGCATTCCAAAAGACCAATAAAGAATGAAAAGGATGACATTACATCTCATTAACAAGTACAAGAAAGGAAAACATTACATCTTGATAAATAATAAAGGGAGGGAGGGGAAGAGAGAGAGAAAGGGAAAAAAAGCTTCTCATAGTAAAATAATATGTGGGGTGTGTGTATATATATATATATATAGGCATATATATATATTAGAGAATAAGGAGGAAAAAAGAAAAGAGGAACCCACATGGGATCATTAACTTACTTAGCCAAACTCATCTCAATAATCATAAAATAGGTCAAGAATGTGGACAATACAGCTAGGACAAATCCAGCCCATAACTTATCAATATACATCTTGCATGTGCACATATATTAGACCAATTAATTTCCTTCTATTTTACTAGTATGAAGACTCTAGACAAAAAGTATACCAATATTTTCTTCAAATTCAACAATAACCTTTCCTCTCCATCTCAGCTTATACTTATTCACCAACTTTCCATTCTATTACAATCTAATTACCTCTAACTATTCCTTTTGTAACAAATTCAGTTATAACTATTTCTTCACATAGTTAACACAAGACATTTGCCTTTATTAAGCCATTCCTACATAATTTTATAAATTCATCCCCCGGAAGCCAACTCTTAATATTGGCTTAAACTCAACTATTGTTATTTCTAGGACTTTCCACAAAGAAATTCTATTACTAAAAGAGGAAGCAAAACTCACAAGTTACTCTCATATAGGCATACACATAACTCCAAAGATAATATTAGATTTCTTGAAGTGAAATATAGCACATTATACATCTAAATTTATTGAGTTCCATTTCACAAGAAATTAAAATATGGGCTATTGGTTTTACACCACTCGAAGCAAGGCTAGGCCTTTAGTAATACTATTATTATTAAGACAAAAACATAGATTAAAGTAATATTGAATAAGCTCCAAGACATTATGGTAGGGTAAATCAAAGGAACAACACCTTTGCCCATGCATTTCTTTTGTAATGAACAGCGTGTTGCTGCACAATCCTCCTATGTCGTTGCACCCAATCATCCCCTAACAAATCCTTGGCTTCAGACCTAATATAGCCATGAGAAAAGCACAAGAACTAAAATCACCCAGAAAATAGAGGGAAAACTCAAAAGCAACTAAATTTGCAAGTAATGCATGTAGATAGTTTACCTCTGTACTGATCTAACAATATAATGAATATTATTCATGAGAAATAGATGAGTCAAAGCAAGATCTTTATACTGCTTTGATTTTCCATCTAAACTGGTTTGCAGAGCTTGCATTATTCGCATGGTTACAGAGGTTAAGTCAAAAGTATCATCTCTATCAGCAAATTCTTGAAAAAGCTGCTTCAATGTAGACTGGTAGCTATAAAGATAAGTAGAAGCTAGTCAGGTCAAATTTGTCAAGATCTAAGATGTAAATATATGAAAAATTAAGAACACAAGCACATGACAGAGAGTCCACAAGTCTAAGCAATATCTTTAAGCACTAAAGTCAATAGGAGAAAATATCAAGTTTCACCAGTAATGTTAAAAACATTATGGATTATAGGATCATACATACCTAAGATCTTAACATGCCCAAACAATCTAGATCACCTATTAAATTAAAGTTGAATGGATTACAGTATTGTGCCATCCTATGGCATCCAACCTTACATTATATATATATAGATGGATTTTCACATATGGACAATATAAAGACAGTGATTAGCCAGAACAATTGGCTGTCATATCCATGTTCAAGAGAATATATTTAGAAAAATTAAGAAATATGATGGCTCAAGACAGAAATTGAAGAGGTGTGAAATGTATGAAAAGATGCAAGCAACTAATATCATGCAAGTCACATTAACAAACTAATTAAATGAACAATATGATGCAAAATTGAACCCCTCATTGTTTCCTTTCTTATAACTTATTTACCATATCAAGTTCCAACATATAAGGGCATGTGAAATGCCCTCTGCAAGCAAAAAAAAAATTCAAAATTACTAGAATGATCCAATTTATTGCGTCTGGGTAAATTAAGTACTTTATGAAGCAACCAAAGATATTTAATAAAATTATTCTCATTAAGAAAAATTTTATTAATCAAACTAATAAGGTAACATGCAAATAAATAATAAGTAGCAACTTTGTCACAATGTGAACAACAAAGAATAATTGAAATAATAATATAATCCAACAATAGAATTTCATTCAGATTATAATACAGATGAACTCACTCAAACAAAATCTTCATAAAGTTAAATATGTAGGTTGTCAAAGGATGCACAGTTGTATTTGTCACATAAGTTCTTGTAGCATCTTTTTCAACTGCTTCTTCAAGATTGCCAATGATCTTTCGGATTGTTTGTGCAAGTTGTTTTCTCAAACCCAATGTAGCTTCCAAAATTTCATTGCAAGCTCTGCCCTTAAATTGTGTTTTAATCTGCAAAATTTTCTAATATTTGATAATAGACTATAACATTACCAAAATATGCCTCCTGTTAGTGTAATGACGCATATAGCACACATCTTTGTTAAGCTATAAACATCACTATTGCCATGGCTCATGTAAAAGTCTAATTGTTAGAGATTATAATGAAAACTTAAGTTTTCTATGGAGAATTAGAGATTCACATGCACTTTGTTTTTCTATCTTTCATTCAAAGAAAGAATGTTGTACATAAAAGTTTATCTTAATTATTTTTTTCTTATTTTAATTTTTTAAAATTTACCAAAGGATTATTTTCTTAGTTATTTTGAATAATGTTTCTAAGCTTTTTTGGAATAGCTTAAGTGTCTGTATGTAGAATTAATAAATATAATTTAGAGGAGCTAATTATGTTTGAGGACACTTGCAATCCATATGCACTGGTGTAATAATACCTAAACAATTCATGATGGATATCAAATCCCATACCTCTGAACGAAGTTCTTGCATTATTTCGTACATATCCAAAAGTACAAATAGCATTTCTGGTGATATCTCGCTGTTGGTAATTGCTTCTCCAAAACTAAGTAGCAAGTACACACTATTTTTCGTTACCTCAGCAAAACACTGATTGCTAAGTGAATCAAATCCTTCAAATATTTGATCACAAACTTTCCGCTCACCAGCAAACAATAATTTGACCTGTTAAATTATGACCGCATATTTGAATGAAAATTTATTTCAAGAAACAACTACTGAAAAATCCTCTAATACTTACAGCTATACGCATGAAATGAATCCAATTTCCAATTTTGGCCTCCAAAACCTCAAAATGTAGCTTTTGTACATCATCTTTACCAAGCTTCTCAACTCCTAGTTTGTGTAGGCTTTCTTCCAATATGTTAGAACGGGCATCCCTACACAACAATAATCATGATCATGATAATTTGCTAAGTAGCATTATGATCATCATGGTAAAACTAAGCATGCTAAAAGGATGATAGATGACATGTGTTTCATAATACTGCCTATGCAAGACAGCATAAATGTCATTGTATGCATAGTAAATGTCTCCCGTGCATCAAATGCATGCAGGTATATAAAATAGAGTTAATGATTCATCTATTTCTCTTTGCGTTGTGATGTTGTGTGGTGCATCTAAGGAAGCTGTGGAATGAAGACTTGGGCGGTAGTTGAGTTTTGATGATGACATGAAAGTATTGTAATAATGCATCTCAATAGTGACTATGGTTTAAATCAATCAAAGATGCTCAAGTAAGTTTTGCTAATGTGAGCAAAGCCATAACAATCCAAATATGTGTAAGTCAATGCATCTTATTATTTCTTAATAGAGTGAAATCTGCCAAAGATTATAACCTTGAAGAGCCCTTTGAGCATGAACTATAAACAAATCATAGGTTCACCATACCTTTTGCCAGAACATAATTTTAATCAACAGAATGGGAGTTGGCAAGGATCAACATCCTTGTCACTCAGTCAAAAAGTTATAATACCATCTTAGTGACCACTTTAGCTTAAAAGCTTAAGTGTCTAAGAAAAGCTTATTATGATGTCTAACAAAAAAACATTTGGACATGCTAAGAGTAAATGTCTTGCTGTCAAAAGCAAACAACTCAAATAACTTTAGCTATATACATGACAGGTACCTAAGTGAGTGAAAACCCTTCCATAAATGCTAGTTATTGAGTTAGAAATGTGGGTGAGAGCCAAAAATTATATGGTCTCATTGACCTCAAAACTATACAATATATACACAAGGATAAGAATCATTCCGGCCACAAATCAAGAACATAAAATATGTTTCCTATAATATCCCTCCAGAATCATTGACTATCTTCAAATACATAATAAAAAATATAGATTATAATATATTCAGTACTAGCAACAGTAATTCTAGGTTTAAGTATTAGGAAAACTATCCTTTAGTACTCTATAGAGCAGCTCATACCACACAATCTGGAACCAGGTATCACACACTACTTTGGTCTCTATCAATACATGCCCATAATGTTTGTATATATGTCTAATAAGATGTCACAATGCTTATATCTTCAATATCTGACTATGATTTTTTCCTAAGAACCAAAGCTTTAAGTTATTGCAACTAATATAACTATAAACAATTAAAGTGAGAAGATGTTAGGTAAACCTTGACAAAAAAGAGCCTTATCTTTCGTATATTTCTAAGTGAGGTCATGTAGCTTGAGAAAAAACCAATTTGAGACTTATATAGTCTAACTGAATAGATACGAAAGACAAGCTAATAGACCCCCCCCCCAACCTTTCTTGTTTTCTCAAGAGGAAGCATATAAACTAAATGCACCAAGCTTATTAGAAAGTATGGAACCCTTTAGACTGAAAGAATTTTAATAAAACCTAATTGAAATGGATTGCAACAAACTCAAGTACTAAAGTAAAAAAAAACTCAATCATAAAAAGCCACAAATGATATATACTAGCTAGCACCAGATTTCATCTGGTAAAGTGGCCAAGAAATCACCAGAAAAGTCACCAAATAAGGACTTCATAATTTTAGCACATATCATAATAAGGGTGTTGACAACTATGTGTGGGGCTCATACAAGTTGCACTACCCCTGCGCTCAACTAATGTTTTCATATAAATAAACATACAAGGTGTATAACAAAGCCAATTCAGTAATTCTATTCACTCTTCTATTCTCTTTTCCTTCTTTCCTCTGTTATCTGTTAGCAATTTCAGCTCTCATCAACCAAATTTGAATTTTATCAATCAAAAGTTTTACCTTCTACAATTGCAAGCATTAAACTTCCTACTAGGACACATGCCCAACTTACATTGCAAACTTGATGAGCATCACTTCAATTTCATTGAACCAAGGAAATTTTGTTTCTTTTGCTACTCCTTTTATCACAATTTTCTATAGTATAATACTATTCCTATAAATATTAAACATATTCTAAATATTCTACATGGCTCTGCTTGACTTTAATGACAGAATATACAGCATGAAGAGAGCAATAACATTGATAATTTTCTGTATGTTAAAGAGATTGAAACTCTGAAACATATGACTATAGTAAGGATGAAGAAATTATAAAAGCCACAAGACAAAGTAGTAAAGCAAAAAAATGAAGAATTTACAGCAAAGAACAAAGGACAACAATAGTATGCCTTGCCTTTTTTAACTCAATCCTTCAACTTGATAGTTCTTCACATAATTATTGCAACTATCAAATGTAGGGTTACACATTCTGTCATTCAAAGGGCTCACCTGTAAATTTTGATTAACTGTTGTTGATGACCGGCTTGAGCCATTTGCTTCACTAATTCATGGAGCAAGGGCAAAATCCTCGGTATTATAAGAGCAGGAAGTGTGTAAACAAAAGCATCAATGTTATTGCTTTGTGACTCATGATTGTTGGAAGAAGGATCATTGCCAATAGAATCCCCGTCAAGGCTAGGTAAACCTATCAAAGGCCGCATTGTGTTTGGAAGGCAATCAAAGAGGCGCTTAGGTTCCATAGGTTGGCTGTAATCACACACAAGAAAAGATGAGTGAGAGCATCAAGCTTGAATAAAATTTTTTACAACAAAGACTATAGATCAATATTAATCAACCATATTTTAAAAAGTATAATAGAATGTCAAACATTTCTTGTAAAAACAATCATGATTTGACCAAAGCAAACATCTTCCTAAGTAACTTGAAGATACTTTATATAACAAATAATCATTGGGCCAAGTCATTATGCTTGTACTGGCCAGTCCAAGAACCATGAAAGAAACAAGAAAATATATGTTATGAGCTATAAAGCATTTTAGAATAGAAAATATGTAAAAAAAACATTAAGTTCAGTTGGTTGTTACATGAACCAATATCAACACAAATTTTAGAACATATAGATCTAATTTTTAAAATGTTTTAACATTTTCATTTCTCACACAAAGGGATCCTGTTGATAATGCCTATCCCATTCATATATACATAAATAATAAGTTATTAAAGAAATTTTGTATGAAGTAGAACTTTTTTAATATGAAGGAAAAATAACATGGTACAACGTTGAAAATACAATGAGAGGAAAATATGAGTCATTAATACTCCATTAAAATAACCCGATGCAAAACGCTAGAGAGAAGCCATAAACACCACTCTATCACATCCACAAAAGGGAAAAAATTGTTTTTCAGTTGAATGTAGTCCTTTTCCCCTTGCTTTCAAAAAAACAAATCCTTTGATCAATGATATTGAATGTTCACAGCAAGAAGTTGGAGAAAGCAACCATTCCAGATTGCTACTTCTCTTTTACATTTGAGATTAACTTATCTGGTGAAATGCAATTTTTCCCTTACAAAGAACCATTGATAGTTATTGAGTTCAGGGAAGAAAATAAACTTAGAACAACATGCAGAAATAAGATCAACAAAATCAAGGGAATGAACAACAAACCTGTTAGATGATAATAACTGCTTAAACTCATCTTCTAGCTGAGAAATAGCTTTAGCTACTAATCTACTGCGTTTGTCAAGTTCACTTGGTGATTTTTGATGAACAATTTCTTTCCCCATATCTTGTATCAAATCATGCATTTTAATACAATCTTCTTCAATCTTTATGAGGCTTTTGTCTGCCAAAACACTAATACCATGCAATGGATTAAAACCATGAATATGTTCCATCATATATATGATGTGTCCCAATGGACTTTCTTTGTAGAAGCATGCAATATCAAGGAAAATTTCCTTTTCAACTTTTGTTAAGCCATCATAGCTTATTTTCAAACTTTGCAGAATTGTTTCATTGGGAAATCTTTTATACTCATCAAGCGCAGACTCCCATGCACTTATACTCATACCACACAAATGAGTGCCTATTACTTCAAGTGCTAGGGGTAGACCTTGGGAATAACATATCACACGATCCAAAACATCTTGATAATTTGATTCGATTTGA
Source organism: Adenanthera pavonina (assembly GCA_026686845.1). Taxonomy (NCBI): domain Eukaryota; kingdom Viridiplantae; phylum Streptophyta; class Magnoliopsida; order Fabales; family Fabaceae; genus Adenanthera; species Adenanthera pavonina. Next base: position 17,913,282 of record JAIVEN010000018.1, read on the forward strand.
TTATTTCTAAAGGCATTCCAAGTTAACAATTCAAGAGATTCTTTTTCATTGAATTCCTTCATATAATATTTTTCAACACCATGTCTATCCAATAGGTGTGCGTCCCTTGTTGTTATAATGATCCTACTTCCAGAACCGAACCAATCACAATGGCCAGCTAATTTTTGTAATTGCTCATATTGATCAACATTATCAAGAATTAAAAGAATTTTTTTTCGATGGAGGAACCTTTTTAATATTGTAACTCCTTCATTAACGTCTTCAATTTTTATATCCATCCCTAAAATTTTTGAAAGCATTCTCTCTTGCAATTTTTCTAGGCCAAGTTTCCTTGAATTTTCTTTAAGATCATTGAGAAAGCACAAGCCTTCAAATTTATCAGCTATTGAGTTATACATAGCACATGCTATTGTTGTTTTACCGATTCCCCCAATTCCACAAATTCCTACCATGATGATCTTGTCATGTAAACCAACTTGTAATCTAGTGTTTATTTCTGAAAGGCGAGAGTCCAATCCTACTGGATGGTCAGCAACATGTAGCGAACCACTATGGATGTTGTTAGAGATTGCTTTCACAATACTTTCAGTAAGTTGATATTCATAGTGTTGCCTGTGAAATCACAAAAATGTATTTCAAGTGTAATTACATTAATCCAATTCAAATTTCATATGCATAAAACTTATATAAATATTCTTATAATCTAACATGATGCTAGGAAAATATATATATATATATATATATATAGAATAAACAAAAATAAGATATAGAAGTTGTGAGTTACCTAGGATTCAAAGTTGATCCTGAAATATTAGCTATTTCATATAATGCGAGCTTCCAACTTTGCATCTTCTCTTCATCAGCCCTTAATTTTTGTTTATGCATATCCAATGCTTGTTTATAATTCCCATTTTGATATCGCACTTCTGAAGGCTCCACATCATAAAAAATTGGCCAAACCTGCCGACCCTTTTGCTTTATACATTGATGGATTTTGACAAGTTCATCTAGGCAAGATATTGAGGAAGCATAGTTCTTAGAAAATACAGTAATGGCCATCCTAGATTCTTCAATGGCTTTGATAAGCGTCGGCGTGATTTCATCCCCTTTTCTTATTTCTTCATCATCAAAGAAGGCACGAACTCCCTTTTGAGTTAGAAGATAATACAGATTTCCTGTAAAACCATAGCGAGTATCTTCACCTCTAAAGTTGAGAAAGACATCATAAGTCCACTGATAGTGGAAGGAAGAAGGGGTTGCTGCTTGCCCCATCATGATGGCTTGTATGGGGAGATAGAAACGAACATATGAAAGTTAATTCACGATGAAAAAGAAAAACTACGAAGAGCGATGATACCCTCAGGAAGAAGGAAATGATATCCTCAAGAGACAGCTTTGGGAAGTAATAATACAAAGAAAGAAGGGGAAAGATAAACGCGGAGATGAAAGGAATGGGCTAGTCTCAGATGATGCAGAAGGGGAGTTCATTATAATGGCCTCCGTTAGTCAAAGCAATGGGAATGGATAAACGCGAAGATTAATGCAAGGGTACACTTATCACAGCTGTGACGCGTACTCCCTTTCTTTATTAGTCTAAAACGACTAAAAATTTAATTAATACTATAAGTTAATTTAGGATTTCAAGACCGCTTTATTTCCACTCATGTCCTCATTAATCTATGTAGGTTTATGCGTAGGGTTTTTTTTTTTCCCCCAAACCTGGTTTCTTTTCTCCTTCCGCAAAAGTAGCAGATTTGGACGGTCATTTATTAAAAAAATTGATAGTCCTATTATCCTAAATAAATATACGAAAAATATTTATTATATATTTTTTAAAAATATTTTAATTTAATATATTTAAAGAGAAAAAAAATAATTAAATAAAAATAATTTTAAAAAAATATTATTATTTTTAGAGAAATTAAGATAGTTAATTAATTTTAACTCTTATCCTAAATTTGCATAATTCAATTAAAATAATATTATATTAGGAACTAAAGAGAGTATTTTTTTTTATTTAGAAGATACTCCTTCCGATTTCATATATAAGAAATAAATAACTAACTCAAACAAATTAAAAAAAAATTAGCCATCTTATATGTCTTTCAAATTAAAAATTTTTACAAGAGTATCCCCAACTTAATACTACTCCCTCTCTCCCATCATCAATATAAGATCATTTTAATTGAATTAAGGAATGAAGTTAAAGTTAGTTAACTATCTCGATTTTTCTAAAAATCACAACATTTTTCTAAAACTACCATTATTTAATCTCTCTCTCTTTGAAATACATTACATAGAGACTTTTTTTAAAATACATAATAAATATTACCTTGTATACTATAAATAGTTTCATATTTAGGATCAGAGCAAAATATTCAATATTTAGGATCAAAGGGAGTACAATGAAATTAATGATACGCAATTAAATTCATAATTAATAATGATAGTTGAAAGATAATTTGAAAAATGAATAATTAATACTCTAAACTTTAATATTAGTTCTTTATACTTGAAACCAAAACAACTACCAACAAATTTTATTATATATGAGACCAGAGGGCATATATTATGAAAAATAAAAATAATCTTCTAACTATAAATTGTGAAAAAAAAAATAATGTATAAACATTAAAAAAAATTTAAAAAGAAATATGAAATATGGACTGATCAAATTTGATCCGGATGAATCCGAATATGCTGTCAAAACAATAGCAACTCCAGCACATTTTTTCCATACATGCAAGACAAAGTCAACCCTAACATCTTGCGAGGCCAACTATTAGTCCAAAATTTTTATTTTAATATTTATCATAAATAATTCTTTTAAACATTTACCAAAAAATAATTTCATGACATAAAAAATTTATTATATAAAATTGTGTTCAATGATATAAAAATTTTCAAAAACATGGAAGTGAAATTATATATGTAATATATTAATTCTAAAAATTATAAAGAATATATAAAATATTTATATTTTTAACATATTTTTATATGTCATTGTCTATTGATATTGATAATGTACAAATTAGGATGGATGTCACCCAAAATTTTATTAATATTTTTAATGCTCACAAAAAATTTTATTAAAAATAAATCAATACATATACACTCACATATAAAATATAAACTTAAAAAAGTATATGCTTAACATAATTAAACTTATCTTAAACAATAGTATTATATATGAATTAAATAATAAAAAATAAATTTATATTCATGTAATATCTCAATTTTTATAATCATTCATAGCTTTACATAAATGTTCTTTCAAACAATTTAATTAAATAAAAAACTAACATGGATAGTATATGTAATAAGTATCACTCCTTTTTTTATTAATGAAGAGTTAATATGAATGAATATTCAATAAACTTAACCTTACATATATAAAAGATATCATACATATTTTTATAAAAGAATAAATGCAATTACATACCTAGAAGATAGATAGATAGATATATATACTCCCTCCGTACCCAATTATAAGAAATAGGGGTGATCATGGGTCGGATCAGATTTGCCCCCTGCTCGTTGCCCGACCCAATTATACTCGGACTAGTACAAGGCGGGCCTGATACAGATACTATGTTTTTTTTAAATAAAAAATAAAAAAAAATTATTTAATTACAAATTACACACTTATTTATATCTAAAAATATATTTCTTTAAAAAATAATCTTAGAAAAAAATAACATTTTTAAAAATTCATGAATATTTAACTATTATACATTATTGTTACATAATATTAAGTTAAAAAATTAATTTGAAATTTAAAAAAATTGAAATATTAAAATCTTAAAAAGTTTTCATAATATTTACATAGTAAATGTATTATATGAGATACATAAAGAACAAAAATCATACAAAATCAATTAATATATATAAAACAATTGAAAAAAAAGAAGAAACACATATAGGTCAGGCTAGGCAGGACCAGCAACACTTGACACTAACCCCAGCCTGACCCGAAAATTGGCACAGCCACATTGAGCCACCCAGACCTCAGACAATGTTGTTCAACCCTAATAAAAAAATAAATAAATATCTCTTCAATACAAGAAAAAAAATAGTTTTGGTAGTTAAACTAATTAATTGTATTACAGTTTCAAATTTGTTTTCAAAATTGCCAACATTAAAAATCTGGAGTGAGGCTAATTAGGTAACGATAATTGTCGATACAACTTTAATTGCTTAAGAACATAAAGGAAAAATGATATTAATTACTCCATAAATTTTATTCATATCTCTTATATTTTAAGATAAATGAAGAGTTCTAAAGTTCTTTTATAATTGACAACGGAGGAAGTATATATAAGATATATACAATACCAACAATCATCTCCCCCACTCCTTCATTCCCACCATCTTCTGCGTGGCTTCCTTCCTTGCCACAACGTCCCTCCGTTTTGTGTGAAAGCCTACATATAAATATGGTGTTGGTAAATGCACATTCAACCTATACATGCCTTGGTTACTTCAAGGCAGTTATTGAGTTTAATGTTTTCCCCGAAGTTCTCAATAATGAGAATTTATGATGGGAGAAGAAAAGAGGGAAGAAAAACATTTTTATAAGACGATTTTAACTACTACACATAAATCAATGTTGATAGTTAATAAGTGAAAAAAATTATTCTTTCTTAAATTATCTTCATTTAATATAGTTAAATTATGAATTAAACTTGCTAATACTAATTAAATTTTATTCTCTTTTCATGGGCATTTTGAACAAAAAGAAATTAAACACACTATATAATTCATAAAATGCTTTACATTGTAAAATATAGATTTTTCAAAAAAATGTACTATATAGCACAATGGAGAGAGTACTATAAACATGAAGACACATATGCACAATAAGAAAAAAAAAATGAAAAAAGTTGAAGACTCATTGAGGTTCAATGGGAAGAAGATGTTGATGATGCTTTCTTGAAAGACCAAAGAGTTGAGAGAGTCGAAGACTCCTTCCATAGTATACAAAAGGATGGAGACGCATTCCTTGGAGACCAAATCTTGAAAAAGTTGAGATTTGAAGGGAGGATAGAAACCACATAGACAGCCAGGAAGGTGAGGTTGTATAATTTTTTTTTCTAGAACTTGACGAAGCAATTTCATTTGTATATAAATTAAGATAAAACATAAAATTATGTAAATAGTATAATTTATTATGTAAATTTACACAATATATAAAAAATTTATCTAATTCTATTATTAAAAAAATGTGACGTTGCTGAATCGCTTCATTATTATTATCCCATATTTTTTTCTTGCTAAAAAATTTATTTTTTACTTGCTAAAAAATAGTTTATTTTAAAATCATTTTACATTTATAAAAGCATTCCTCTTAAGTCAATATATATTAATAAATTAATAACATTAATATATAATATAAAATTTATAAGAAGTCGCATTTAGTGATAATACTCAACTCAATTACTTACAAGCACCGGCCGGTAGTCTAGTTTTTCAATAAAATATTATTAATAGTAATTTGTTAAATCAGTTTGTTTTTTAAAATAACTTCTTTTAGACATATGTTATTAACAATCATTTGAAGAATAAAAAATAAGTTGCTCTTTATTTTTAGTGAATTTCTTTTTCAAAAAGAAAAAAAAGAAACTGAAATCATTTTAGATATATCTAAAATCTCTTAAATTGACGAAGATTGAAGAGAACCGAGGTCCATTGATGGATGAAGGATGAGTGAAAGTAAATCAATATATTGCCTCCAGTTCATACAAATTATGTTTTTAAAGTTCTTATATAGATTAAGAAAGTCATTAAATGATTTAGAATATTGTAAACTTCAATAGTATTTTACTAAGATATTCTTAATTTAAATGTTTTATTAAATAATATATTTGATATTAATAAAAGGTAAAATAGTAAAGTAAATAATTAATACTGCATTGAAATTCTATAGTGACAAATATTGTGAAATATCTAAAAAAAATCCTAAAAAGACAATTTTTAGGAAGCAAAGAATGAGTATAAAGCGCGTAGTCACATTGCATTAGTTTTCTGTCTCCACACTTCGATGAACTTTCAAAATGAGTTTACATGCCTTTTACTGTTCCCAATTCTGGTCCAATTTTTAAGACCATTTTGAAATTAGTTTCTTTTTTTTTTTAAATATATTTCATACCTTTTTTTGGTGAATATATACATTGCAGCTTAGATAATAGAATGAGTAGGACATATATCTCTAATATCTTTAATCTCAATCACAAATTAACGTAATATTTTCAAGAATTTAAGAAGTTAATAAATCATTTGCCTAAAATACATGAAAATTTTGATCATTTTAAAATCTCATTATAAACTAAAAAATGAAGGAGAACATAATCAATAACATTTCCCAAGTGAATCTCCAGCCAAAAGGAATGGTACAACTCAAATAAATTGAAGAATTGATACAAAAACAAATCCGTAGTTTTTTAAATCAATTGATAGAAATTCCTCAAATATTCCTCATGACATAGCAAAAAAACCAAAAAGAGAAAAAAAAAAGAAACCAGAGGAACGAGACTTTAGACTAGATAAGACTCAAAATAAAACAAGCGATCCCCAATCAAAGCAAAATAGAAATTACTTTTTGCCATTTTCTCTACGCCATGGGCCTATTTGTCGACTTGACTTGGGAAATTATGGACTCCATAAAAAGAAGATGACATGACCACACCATCCAGGAAAAATGAATCAACACTAGTCATTGAATGTCGCTAAAGTGAAAGCCAAACATACAACTTTTTCTGTTCGACAACTTTCCTTCCTTGCTTTTTCTTCCCTTCTGATTATTACTTTGTATTATTTTAATTGAAAGCAATTACTTTTTGGGTGTGGCTTCGTTATGTTTATATTAAAACAAGATGTCCAAGACTTAACTAGACAATCTTCAATAATGTTAATTTGCTTCATCCCAGCTGCGATTGTGAGCAAATAATCTAACTACCTAGGGTTGTTAGGGATCAGTCTCGAACAGTTTGTGTTTTCTTTTACATTACCTGAAAATGTAAAGGAGAAAAGGGTATATATAACAAGAAATTTTAAAAGAAATTATGTTCAAGATAATTAGTATGGAATATTAAAACTAGATGAAGTTTTTAAACATTAAGTGGTACGAGAGAGAGAGAGAGAGAGAGAAGGAAAGAGAGACAGAGTGATTAACTTTAATAGCTGATCAAAAAAGACTTATCCCGGAAAAGGTGACGACCATTGAAATACTGCTCACTGTTCTTGCTCCTTGAAGTGGGAAAAGAGTTATGAAAAATAAAAAATTGGGAATAGAGTGACCTAAGAAAGCATGCTAAAAATGTCATATATTTCAATGAAGAATTAAATTTAAGATATACAAGATTCACATCTGAAATTTAAATTATATTTGAACAATCAAAATTTTATTAATTTTTTATTTCAATATTATTATTTTAAAAATGTTAACCTTTTAGATCTACTTAAACATCTAAACTAGATACATACCCTTTACATCTGGATCCCATTTAGAGTTGATAAAACGGGCCAATCTACCTTAAACGGGTGAGCCCGCCATAGGCCTCTTTTTTTAGCGGGGCAGGCTAGGTTACCAATAAGAGTGGGTCATGAAATCTCCAGCTCGTCCCACCATACACAAGCTAGCAATTTTTTTTTCATTTCTTTATCCAGAATAATGTAAGGTAATATGAAAAACAATAATATAAAATAGAACTCTCTTCATATTTGCAGCTTGAAAAAGAATTAAATCAAATGAAAATCCATTCAAGTTCCAAAAAGATAAAATAGGGAAGAAGACTCGGCTCTCAATTCAGCAAAATCAACAAAAATTACAACTTAATTTAGTAGAGAAACAAGATTGAAGCTTAAGGAAGATGAAGCTTAGTAGCTAAGTGGGATTAGGGATTTCTTTAGCTTTAGATATAATTACATAAAAAATAGTAAAAATTAAAAAGGAAAAAAAAAAATAGTCCAGCCTGGGGGCTAGGGGGTAGCATGAGTTCTGTGTTGCTTCTTCCAGTTAAGGGTGTGAATGGACCGGACCGAGTTCGGGTTTGCCCTAACTTGTGGCCCGGCCCAGGAGGTGATTGGGTAGGATTGAGTTTAACCTTGGATTCTTAGGGATCAACCCAATATTCATAGATTGAATACAAAAGCTAGAAACTGGTTGATCTAAGAAGAAGAAGATGAAGAAAAATGCATGTAAAGCCATAAGATTGAAATAGTATAAAATAAATGGAAGGCAAAAACCCATAGATATGCAAAGATTTGGAGAACATTTGCAAAATCAAAATAGTTTCCATTGACAGATATGCAAATCTAGAGAAGCAAAATCCTATAGCCACCATCACCTGCTTTTCATTCACGCATTATGCCTGAGTTTCTATGATTGATGATGATGATGGAGGAGGGATAGTGATATGCAGGTGACGATCCGATGCGAAAGGGAGAGAGGAAGCCAGAGAGGCTAAGATTTGAGCAAGATGAGATCTAAGGATGTTCATATCTGAAAAAAGACGAGATGGAGAGGAGATTGGTGAACCCTTTCTTGTTATCAACTATGGAAGGTAATGAGATTGGGAGGAGATGCAAGATTGTTGCTATCGACTGTGGAAGGCAGCAAGATCGGGAAGAGATGTGAGATAGAAGAGAGATTATGCTTGGGTTGCCATCAACTATATGTAACTGTGTGTAGAGTTAAAAATATGAAAAAAAAAATACATAATTATACCACTGGGCCGGTTCAGGTTGTTTAGAACCAAAGCCTTGCCCCGCAACCCAGATTGGCCCAGATATTTTGATTATGGGTTGGTTTAATTCGGGTCAGGTTGGGTTGAACATGCACACCCCTAGTTCCACTCATATTTATAAAGTAATTTTAACTAATTTCATATAAATTAAGAAAGCTAATTAAAATTAGTTGACAATATTAAATTTCTCAAAGATTAACTTAACTTTCCAAATTTATTCTTTTATTAAATGATTTATTAAATTTTTAGAAGTCAACAAAGAATTTTTATGTAAAGAGTAAATTTAAAAAGAAAATTTATTAGTGCTTCATTCAACTTACAAAAACACATTATAAATAAAACTAGAGGGAATAATATGCAAATTTCCCTAATGAGATAATGAGTATGTAAAAACTTTGAACATTGTAATTTGATTAAGATAGTTTCATCATATACATATCCTGGGTTTGGATATAAGTTTCCCTAATGGGAGAATGAGCACATGAAAAACTTTTTACCATTGTAATTTGGATAAGATTGCTTCATCATGTATACATATCTAGAGTTTGGACATATATATATATATATACACTATATATGTTCAAGAGCAAACCGCTACTTTCGTTAATCATATTTTTTTTGTAGTCATCCAAAGCACTCAATTAAATACTCATTCAAAAATTTCCTAAATAACTTGAAGTATTCATAACAACTCCATAACAATTTCAATTACTTTTGACACACCATTCACCCAAATATGGGAGCTAGTGTGTGTGACTCTGTCTATATATAAAATAAAATAAATATAGAATGTAATTTGAAATGAAATAAGTTGAGAACATTTCATCTTGGATTCCAACCTTTATTTTGAATCAAATAATGTTATTGTTGAGATCAATTTCGTTAGATAAGCTGGCTTCCCAAGAGGGGGGGTTGAATTGAGAATATTAAAAATTTTCTGCAAAACGTCAAGAGAGTGAAGAAAGCAAAGTATAGATGGTAAAATAGAGTATAAATGAATAAACTGTAAAAGCTGCAGTAAAGAGAAGAAAACTCAGTTATTTATCCTGGTTCGGTCTCTCCACTTGACTTACGTCCAGTCCCCAAGTCACCACTTGAGATTTTTCACTATTCTACAAGAATTCAGTGGGCTTCTTGCAAATGCCTCAATACAAAGAAGATGCTCTGTTTCTAGAGCTCACTCTTTCACTCTATGCACTCTTATTAAGTGCTTCCCAAATTCCTTGTGATATCCCCTCACAAGAAAATCTTTCTTCCAGATGAAGATAAGATTGTTTACAATGATTAAACTCTCTTAGACAGAGTGAATATGAAAGTTGAAGTACAAATATTGAAGTGAGAGAGTAAGAGACTTTGAGTAGATGATTTGGTAGAGTTTCAGTATATACAAAGTTAAAATCGTTAACCACAACTTCAAATGATGTTATATTTATAGATTTAGGTCTCAACCATACGTTAGAGACAAAATCTATCCATTGGAGAAGTTATCCAATAGTTACTCTGAAAAACAATCCGTTAACCAACCGCATTTAATGCTTCTGACATTTTGAAATTCGAATTTCAATTGGTCAACAGACGAATTTCACAGAAACCGAGGGCTAAAGACTTCAACGTTGAATATTCGAAGTTCGTCTGTCATGAAGCAAAATTCGAATTTTGATCTTTGGAAAATGTTTCTGTGTTGTGACATACAAATTTTCATGTTTGAAAACGTTCTATTAAGTATGAACAGTATTTTGAATTTGCTACAGTGCCTTCAAAATTTGAATTTTGGAACTCCAAAATTCGTCTGTCCGTAGCTGATTTATAGGGCACAGTAGTTCATCTAATCCAAAATTCGAATTTTCAAAGGGCAAAGTTCGTCTGTCAAAGAGACCTCTATTCAGACTCACTTCAAAATTCGAATTTATAAATACTGTCATTCGTATGTCAACATATTATTGTAATAGACTTACAAGCTTAGTTTCTGAAATTCGAATTTTCATGTTCACAGTTCGTCTGTCAGTGAGCACTTTTGAAATCCAATCTAATCTTGGTTTCAGATGAACTTTGACATAATTTCATACGAATTTCTTTAGTTTTCATAAGTTATTTTTTGTCTGAAATTTGAATTTTCAAAACCCAAAGTTTATCTGTTACTGAAAGCTTATTTCAAACACTTATCAAAATTCAAATTTTCTCAAGTCAAAATTCATCTGTCAGAGAAGTTTCCCTTCAGACTTGTTCAGTTTCAATATGAAATTCGAATTTCCAAAGCCAAAGTTTGAATTTCCAATATGACAGATCAGTATAAACCTTTCAAATTTCATCTGTTGGTGGGTGCTTTTCAAATATTTTATGTTTTAATATAGAATCAAGGTTTTAAAACATCTTTTCACCAAATCAAAGTCTTTTACTCAAATTAAAACATTACTAAACATCCTTCATGAATCCTTACTCTGATTTCTCCAGAATTTCCTCACTTGAACCTTTTGTGTACCTTTGATATCTTTATTCCAAGCTCTTAAAGGTTAGTTTGGAATTATCAAAATACTTGATTCAACATTCTCCCCCTTTTTGATGATGACAAAACAACTTACAAACTGAATTAGTACTTAGGTTTGCGTTAACAAGCTCCCCCTCAACACATGCATTATGTTTCAAAAGATATCATATATAGTAAATCAAGTAAAGAGATTCAAAGATTAACAGGAACAGATCAATGCAAGCAAGGAATTCTTTCATTTCAACAATCATTGCTTTACAGAAAACAATTAATGCAATAGTTCGAAGTACATAAAACACAACAATAGAAATATAACATAACACTACAAGAGGACCCAAGCCTAAGTTCTAATCACTTCTTCTTTGACTTGGTCTTCTTGCTGTAAGTCTTTCCAGAAGGCTCAGTAGCAGACTTTCCAGTTCCAGTTTGCTCACTTTTCTCCCCCTTTTTGATATCATCAGAAAGGTGAACAAAATCTGCAGGAGGAGGGATTTGAGACATTGGAATAGCTTGAAGAGGCACAGGGATAAATGGCGTTTTTAGATTGAGCTTTGGCAAGGACCCAGAAACTTCAGAACTTGTGTCTTCATCAGAAATCTCAAGAAGTTCAGAAATTTCTCGCCTTGTGACTGCCAATTATGCCCTTCTTTCCTCCGAGAAACCATAATATGTAACAGGTGAGGGAGCAGAAGGAGGAAACATTTCTTCAAGCCTTCTTTTCTAAGCTTGTAAGAGAGCATTGTGTGCAATGGCTTCCAAGTCAACAAAAGGTATAATGCTCATTTCTTCATTTAGGGTTGCCTGCATGAATGGTGAAGTAGAGATGGCTGCCACTAATCTTTCTACTTGCTCCGATTCTTGCTGGGACAGGATTGACTCTTGAGCATTTGCTGGAATGGGATCATGAGAGCTTGAATCCTGAGGTCCTTCTTCTTCCATACCATAGTCCAAGGGAGGACCAGGACTTGGTGTGCTCAGTGTACCAGCAGCCTCAATATCATCTACAGTATCATTATGCTCAGAAGAGGCTAGCTCAAAGGGGCTTGGAGGCTCAGGAGTTGGAGACTTAGCAGGCTCAGAGAACCCTGGCTGAGGTAAAGCTGATGTGGTAGGGATTGCACTCCGAATGTCTTCATATGTATCAGCAACCACTTTCATGTTCTTGGTCAACTAGTGAATCTGATCTTGCAGATGAGCAAATTTGGCATTTTGCTCATCCCTGATGCTGAGTATGAGGGTAGACAAACTGTCATACAACTCAGTGATCTTGGTTGACTTGGCATGAGATGAGGGAGTAGATGGAATGTGAGTAGGCTTAGATGGAGATGGGACAGGTAGAGAAGGCTGAGGTGTAGGTATTGCAGGAGCCTCAGGGGTACCTTCTTGCTGTAGGGAAGCATCTTCAACCAAGAAGAGATCTTCAGATTTTCCCGCTCCCTTTCCAATCCATCTTCCTTCATTTCTCTCAATTCCCATTCTTTGCAGTTTCTCTTCCTTGAAAATTTCAGTAGACTTCCCTTTCCCTTTCTCAAGGTGCTGAATTCTAGCATATTGTAAAATTCTGGAAATGATTGCTGCATAGGGGAGTGTGGAATCTTTCCTCTGATCCCTTACCTTGATCATACACTGGAGTATGATATGTCCCATGTTGATGAGCTTTCTACGCATGATTGCTGCCATCACATGTGCCTCTGCCCTTGTGATCAGATTGAAGCTGCCTCCTTTGTTGAAGATAATCCTAGACACTATGTAGTGTAGGATCCTCACTTGAGCACTGAGGTCTGTGGGCTTTAGCAAGTTTATGGTTGGCCTATTCTCCTTTCTTCTAAACAAAGTGTTCATGATTGTGCTCTCCTTGTAGTTCAGAAAGGGGCCACCTTCTTCATCAGCAGTCTTTGCCTCATCCATATATCTAGAAGCAGTGATGTCAATCTTAAGGCCATCTTGCCCTGGGATTTCCAACACTTCATTGAAAGTATCATCTGTGAGCTAGATGGTCCGTGATCTCAGATTGACCTCCCACTTCTTCTTCTTGCTGTTGTATTTCAAGGAGGCATACCATGTCTTAACCACTTCATCATCATACCTCTCTAATATCTCTAACAGGTTCTTATATTTTAGCATCCATATCCCAGCATCAAAATTGTTAGAGACTAAGAAATCTTCCAAGTTCACACAGTGAGGCTTGATTACCTTTTTACTTGCAAACTTGGTTGAGTATTCTTCCTGAATCTGAGGAGTGCTCCATAATGGCATTGTTGTGAGTTGGTATTCTCCAGATTCAGTACTGGAGGAGGAAGTGGAAGCAACAGCATCAGTAGCAGGAACAGGAACCAAAGGCTTTGCTTTCTTCAAAGAAGAGGGTCCAGCTTTCTTTGGTTCTACCTTTGAGGTTGTCTTCTGTCATTTGGAGGGGGTTTTCTTGCTAGATTCGACTTTTCTCTTCAGTTTTTCACCCTCCTTTGAGGCATATTGGGATTTGACCATTCTCTTTGGTCGTGCCTCCCCTTTTCTAGCTTCATGATTCTTTACTCTTGCCATTTCTGTGGATTAATGTTTCAGAATGAGGCTGGGAATGGGTTTATAGGATGCAAAAGGGAGTTTAAACAGTGGAAAATGAAGATTTTCAGTTAGAATTTAAGAGCATTGAAGAAAGAATTTGAACAGACTCAGAGAAGGAATGAGTAGGGTTGCATCTATTCAGAGGAAAACCGTCAGTTTTAATGTAAGTAACTGCCTGACAGACTAATTTTGAGGGGTCAAAATTTGAACTTCGAGCAGTTAAAAGTTAAACTGTTCAGCAAAGCTTACTGACGGATGAATTTTCTTCTGAAAGTTCATCTGACAGAGGCTTGGTTCAATTAGCACAGGATGAATAGATGAACTTTGATTCAACAAAGTTCGAATTTCGAAGAGTAAGCATCAAGTAACAATCAATGCAGCAATCAATAGACGAATTATGCATATGAACATTCATCTTTCAGAGATTCAACATTATGAGCAAGTTTCAATAGACGAATTTTGAATCAAAAATTCAAATTTCTTTACTTTGTAAAGGTTCTCCAACATGCATATGTTAAGAAATAATCATTTGTATAATCATCATGTTGGACAAACATAACTTTGAAAATTTTATTTTTGAAAATTCGAACTTTCAAGGATCAACAGATGAATTTCGAGGGACCACCAAGAACTGTTCCAATGTATACCAAGCTGAAGTTCGTCTGTTGGGTATCTAAATTCGAATGTTAACCATGCTGACTTGTTCAGAAACACGGTTTTTCAAGAAAATTCGTCTAACACACAACTAAGATGTGAATTTCAACATTAAAAATTACAGAATGGATCTAGAACTCAGATTTCTTGCTGTCTCTTTCTCCTTTTGACTGTTCCATTCTGATTTGCTCCATTTTTCATATCTATTGTCATTCAAACTCATGAGGATTACCTACAACTTATATTAAACTTTCTCCGATGCTTAAGTTAGAATTTATTTAATGTTAGAAAATCTAAAAACAGAATTGCACAAGGATTTACTTACAGTTCATTGGGATTTACCATACCCAATTCTCTCCTAATTTTGCAATGTCTATCTTCTGATAGAGGCTTTGTCAAAATGTCAGCAACTTGATCCTTTGTTGGAATGCATTCTAATCTGATTTCTCCTTTCAAAACATGATCCCTTATGAAGTAGTGCCTAACCTCAATATGTTTTGTCCTTGAATGCATGAAAGGATTCTTTGTGATGTTAATGGCACTTTGGTTGTCACACATGATTGGTATTTCCTTCATCTCAACCTCAAGATCTTCAGGTTGCTATTTCATCCAGATGATTTGGGCACAACAGCCTCCAACTGCAACATATTCAGCTTTTGTCGTGGATAAGGCCAAACTGTTTTGCTTTTTGCTAAACCATGAAACCAAGGATCCTCCAAGAAACTGACAAGTTCCACTTGTGCTTTTTCTGTCAGTTTTGGATCCTGCAAAGTCAGCATCAATGTATCCTTTGAGATCTTCTCCATTGCCCTTTGGATACCAAAGACCCATCTGTGATGTTCCAATGAGATATCTGAAGATACGCTTAACAGTAATTGCATGGGTTTCCTTGGGACATGATTGGAATCTTGCACACATACAGACACTAAACATGATGTCAGGTCTGCTGGTAGTTAGGTACAGTAGGGATCCAATCATTCTTCTATACTGGGTTATGTCAAACATTTTCCCTTTTTCATCCATATCCAGTTTGGTTGTTGTAGCCATAGGTGTTCCCATTGATTTGGCATTCTCCATTCCAAATTTCTTTAGCAATTTCTTCAGATACTTGGATTGGTTAAGAAAGATACTATCATCACACTGCCTGATTTGCAATCCAAGGAAGAAGTTGAGTTCACCCATCATGGACATTTCAAATTCTCCCTGCATTAACTTAGAAAAATTCTTGCAAAGAGATTCATTAGTAGCACCAAATATAATATCATCAACATAGATTTGAACAATAAGTAAATCTTTATTTTCTTTCTTGGTGAATAAGGTTGTATCTACTTTTCCTCTGTTGAACCCCTTTTCAGTTAGAAAATTACCCAATCTTTCATACCATGCTCTAGGGGCTTGCTTTAAACCGTAAAGGGCTTTCTTCAGTTTATAAACATAGTTTGATTTTGTAGAATCCTCAAAGCCTAGAGGTTGATCTACATAAACCTCTTCCATGATATATCTATTTAGAAAGGCACTCTTCACATCCATTTGATACAACAAAATATTTTTCATGCATGCATATGCTAACAGAATTCTAATTGCTTCTAGTCTAGCTACTGAAGCAAAGGTTTCTTCAAAATCAATACCTTCTTCTTAATTATTTCCTTTTGCAACCAATCTAGCTTTATTTTTTATTATTGACCCTGATTCATCAAGTTTATTTCTAAAAATCCATTTAGTGCTAATGACAGGATGATTTTTGGTTCTGGGCACTAAGTCCCAAACTTGATTTCTTTCAAACTGGTTTAACTCTTCTTGCATTGCCAAAATCCAGTATTCATCAGTTAAGGTTTCCTCAGTGCATTTAGGTTCAATTTGTGAGATGAAAGCACAATTAATCATTTGATCCCTTAACTGTCTTCTGGTTTTAACTCTCTCTTGAACATTCCCTATCACTTAATCAACAGGATGATTCCTTTGATATCTCCAAGCTCTAGGGAGTCCTTGAGATATTTCATCATTATTTTCATCCTCAAAATCTCTTTCCTGAATATCTTCCTCTATGTTAATAAATTCAGATATTTTTAGAGGTTCAATTTTACCTTCATCAAAAATATCTAACTTTTTAAAGTTTGAGACAAGATCATCCTCATCAGTAACATGTTTGGAAGCAGTTTCATTTTCAATAAATACTACATGCACAGATTCTTCTACCAATTTAGACTTTTTATTAAAAACTCTATATGCCTTACTTCTAGTAGAATAGCCCAGAAATATACTTTTATCAGATTTGACATCAAACTTACCCAGATTCTCCTTTCCATTGTTGTGAATGAAGCACTTGCAGCCGAACACATGGAGATGTGAGAGATTTGACTTTCTTCCTTTATACAGCTCATAAGGAGTCTTCCCAAGAATTGGTCTGATGTAGGCTCTATTTATGATGTAGCTTGCTGTGTTTACTGCATCAACCCAGAATACTTGAGAAAGTTCCTTTTCATTCAGCATAGCTTTAGCCATCTCTCCAATTGTTCTGTTCTTCCTCTCTATTACTCCATTCTGTTGAGGAGTTCTTGGAGCTGAGAAGTTGTGATCAATTCCATGCTTATTATAATACTCCAGGAAATATGAGTTCTCAAACTCTCCTCCATGATCTGACCTGATGGACACAATGGAAATACCCTTCTCATTTTGCACTTTCTTAGCTAAGGTTACAAATGCACCAAAGGTATCACTTTTAGAGGAAAGAAACAAAGTCCATGTAAATCTAGAGTAATCATCCACAATTACAAACACATGCAGATTTCCACCGATGCTTTTTACCCTAGATGAACCAATTAAATCCATATACAACAGTTCTAGTGGTCTAGTTGTGATGACTACATTTTTAGATTTAAAAGAAGATTTGGTTTGTTTTTCTCTCAGGCATGCATCACATTCTTTGTCTTTTTCAAAAGTTATTTTTGGCAGGCCAATGACTAACTTATTTTTAACTAGTTTTGATAGTTGATTCATATTAACATAAGTTAACCTTCTATGTCACAACCAACTATCATTATCCTGGCTAATCAAGCAGACAGAATCTAAGGGAGGAAGTTCATCAAGATCAATAGTATAGCAATTACCATCCCTTTGAGCTTTGAGGATTACTTTGTGATCACTTTTTCTGATGACCAGGCAGAACTTTAAGTCAAACAGCACCCAGTTTTCTTTGTCACATGTCTAGCTCACACTTAGTAGATTGTGGTTGAGGCCAATCACAAACAGTACCTCTTCAATGGATGTTTTAGGATTCTTGCCCACAATGCCAATGCCAACTATTTTGCCATATTGATCACCTCCAAAGGTTATCTTTCCTCCTTTCTTATCTCTAAGAGTGATGAACTTCTCCTTGTCACCGGTCATGTGACTTGAGTAGGCACTGTCCATATACCATCTATTACTCTTTCTAGCTTTGAGACAAACCTACAAAACAAAGTTCATATTTTCTTTTTAGATACCCAAATTTGCTTGGGTCCTTTCCTATCAGTAGTCTTTTCCCTAGATACAGATGTACCTTGGGAACCCATTTAACCTTCCTGTCAAGTCCATTTTTCTTTAAAGCACATGAGCTAGAAATATGCCCCTTCTTGTTACAGAAGTGACAGGTGGTAAAGGGACTGCTGGATTGAGATGCAGGAAGAAAACAATGCAGATAATATTTTTGTTTTGCATGCCTTAGTTGATCATAAGATTCAATATGCTGAGAAATATGTTCTTTCTTTCTAGTGCCACTAGCATGCACAAAGTATCTCATGTATATATTTTGATTTTTCTTCCTAATCTTTTCTTTTACAGCATAAGGATCATAGCCAAGTCCAGCCTTTCCTTGTGATATTCTTTGGCTTTCCATTAAAGCAAACAACATAACTTTACCTTTAGTAAGCCTAGACATGCTTTTCACTAGATATTCATTGGTTTGCTTTAGTTTAATACATGATTTACAGCAAGCAGATTCAGCAATAGGCAGAGAAGCAATTTCAGAGATGTTGCATTGAAATTCTAGTTTGTTAATCTTTTTCTTAGCTTGCTCCAATTCATTAGCAACTTTAACAGACTCATTATGTAGCTCATGAAATGCATCCAGCAATTTAGAATAGGAAGATTCAGATTCATATACCTCATCTTCTTGATCACTGCTGCATGGGATTTCAGCTTCTTCAGAGGCAAGAGCCATCAGACAGATGTTAGCAATTTCATCTTCATTATCTTCTTCTTCATCTGAGCTGTTGCCCCATATTGATAAGATGTAAGCTCTTTTCTTCTTGCCTTTGTCTATAGATTTCTTTTCTTTCTCTTGCTTCTTGAGGAATTGTGGACAATCCCATTTGATATATCCCTGTTTTTTACACTCATAGTAAGTGACAAGTTCTTTTGCTTCTCTCTTGCTATCTCCAGCTGCTCCTTTCTTGAAGATTTTCTTATTTCTCTTCTTCCTGTAAAATCTTCCAAATTTTCTGACCATCATAGCCAGAGTTTCTTCATCTAGCTCATCTCCATCGTCAGATTCTTCTTCTTTCTCCTCAGCAGCTTTCAGAGTAAGACCTTTCTTCTTTCTGTCTTGTCCTGCTTCCTTGAGAGCCTTCATTTTTCCTTCATACTCCTCGAGGCTACTAAAAAGAGCAGTGACAGAGGCCATTGATTCTCCTCTGGCTTCCTCTATTGCTGTACTTTGGGTTGTCATTCCAGAGGGAGAGCTCTGAGGATCTTTCTGACCTTTTCTGTTTGAGTGTACTCCTTTCCCAGACTCTTTAGTTGATTCACAATGAGGATGAATCTCTTTTGTAGTTCTTTTACATTCTCTGCTTCAGCCATTCGAAAGCTTTCATATTCACCTATGCATGTATTCAGTTTATTTTCCCTGACTCTAGTTGTTCCTTTATGAGCAATTTGCAAGGTGTCCCACATTTCCTTGGTAGTGGAGCATTGTGAGACCCTGTAGAATTCGTCTTGATTCAAAGTACTAACCAAGCAGTGCTTTGCCTTGAAGTTCACCAAGACTCTTCTTCTATCTTCCTCATTCCATTCAGCTTCTGGCTTCTCTCTGTACTTCCAATCATCTTCCAAAGCCATTGGGACAAAATCTCCCTTCTGAATGACTAACCAGATGTCCAGATCAATTGATTGGAGATAGATTTGCATCCTCATCTTCCAGTAACCATAGTGTTCTCCACTGAAGCCAGGTGGTCTATTTGTGTTGTTTCCTTCTGGTGGTATGCTTTCTCCAAAGCCAGCCATTTTAATTCCCGGACTGTGAAATCCTTTGATTGAGAATCCGGGCTCTGATACCACTTACTAGATAAGCTGGCTTTCCAAGAGGAAGGTGAATTGGGAAGATTAAAAATTTTTTGCAAAATGTCAAGAGAGTGAAGAAATCAAAGTATAGATGGTAAAAAAGAGTATAAATGAATAAACTGTAAAAGTTGCAGTAAAGAGAAGAAAACTCAGTTATTTATCCTGGTTCGGTCTCTCCACTTGACCTACGTCTAGTCTCCAAGTCACCACTTGAGATTTTCCACTATTCTGCAAGAATTCAATGGGCTTCTTGCAAATGCCTCAGTACAAAGAAGATGCTCTATTTCTAGAGCTCACTCTTTCACTCTATGTACTCTTACTAAGTGCTTCCCGAATCCTTTGTGATATCCCCTCACAAGAAAATCTTTCTTCCAGATGAAGATAAGATTGTTTACAATGATTAAACTCTCTTAGACAGAGTGAATATGAAAGTTGAAGTACAAATATTGAAGTGAGAGAGTAAGAGACTTTGAGTAGATGATTTGGTAGAGTTTTAGTATAGACAAAGTTAAAATCGTTAACCACAACTTCAAATGATGTTATATTTATAGATTTAGGTCTCAACCATACGTTAGAGACAAAATCTATCCATTGGAGAAGTTATCCAACAGTTACTCTGAAAAATAATCCGTTAACCAACCGCATTTAATGCTTCTGACATTTTGAAATTCAAATTTCAATTGGTCAATAGACGAATTTTACAGAAACCGAGGGCTAAAGACTTCAACGTTGAATATTCGAAGTTCGTCTGTCATGAAGCAAAGTTCAAATTTTGATCTTTGGAAAATGTTTCTGTGTTGTGACATACAAATTTTCATGTTTGAAGACGTTCTGTTAAGTGTGAACAGTATTTTTAATTTGCTACAGTGCCTTCAAAATTTGAATTTTGGAACTCCAAAATTCGTCTGTCCGTAGCTGATTTATAGGGCACAGTAGTTCATCTAATCTGAAATTCAAATTTTTAAAGGGCAAAGTTCGTCTGTCAGAGAGACCTCTTTTCAGACTCACTTCAAAATTCAAATTTATAAATACTGTCATTCGTATGTCAACATATCATTGTAACAGACTTACAAGCTTAGTTTCTGAAATTCGAATTTTCATGTTCAAAGTTCGTCTGTTAGTGAGCACTTTTGAAATCCAATCTAATATTAGTTTCAGATGAACTTTGACATAATTTCAAATGAATTTCTTTAGTTTTCATAAGTTACTTTTTGTCTGAAATTTGAATTTTCATAACCCAAAGTTCGTCTGTTACTGAAAGCTCCTTTCAGACATTTATCAAAATTCGAATTTTCTCAAGTCAAAATTTGTCTGTCAGATAAGTTTCTCTTCAGACTTGTTCAGTTTCAATACGAAATTCGAATTTTCAAAGCCAAAGTTCGAATTTCCAAGATGACAGATCAGTATAAACCTTTCAAATTTCATCTGTTGGTGGGTGTTTTTTAAATATTCCATGTTTTAACATAGAATCAAGGTTTTAAAACATCTTTTTACCAAATCAAAGTCTTTTACTCAAATTAAAACATTACTAAACATCCTTCATGAATCCTTGCTCTGATTTCTCCAGAATTCCCTCACTTGAACCTTTTGTGCACCTTTGATATCTTTGTTCCAAGCTCTTCAAGGTTGATTTGAAATCATCAAAACACTTGATTCAACAAATTTGAGATAGAATTATTACAAATTAATGACAAAAATATTGCCTCTAAATTTCTTCTCAGATACATATTTCCTTGTAGTGAATCCATGGATACGCACATTCTCAAAAAGAGAAGTAAAATTTCATAACTCAAACAACTATGCGCTTATTTTATTATGAAGGAACTATATATGCAATCTAAGGAAGCATGGACATACAATCATCCTCTTCAAAGTATCAATAGGCCATAAATACACATATGGTAACTCATTTTTACTTGCTTAACTCTGCCATAAAAGAGAAAAGAAACATTTAGTCATTGAACATCACACCCGAAGAACTACTACATGTAAGAATAGGAAGCAACAACCAGCAAAAGCATTAGCCTCTATATGGATAATGAAGCACAAAATAACATCAAACTAAGCTTCTAAAATCATTTTTCCAGCTAAATGACTTGACATTAAAAAACCCCTAATTTTAAGTATTCTATAAACATTAGAAAATTTTGAGTTAAAAAATATAACTCAAATCAACTTCAATCTACACCAAACTTAAAATATGTAATATCTCTATTTTTACAGGATACCATAAAATGTATGAAAAGATAGGAAATGAAGTGAGACAGAGAAGTTGCATGCTCAACCTCTTGATCATATTAATTTTCCATATTGTTTTTGGAAGACATTATGTTTGGTCCTTAGTTAAATTAATTTTCCATAAAATTGTAAGCAGAAATTAATTCCAGAACTTACCTCGGAATGTATACGACCACTTGAATAGAAGCTCGTCTCAAGCTGAACTCAATGGTATAAATATTGTGTCCTCGAGAGGACTAAGTTGATAGATAAACCAATTTGAAAGTTAATATGGATAATAAAAAAAGAAATATTAAAAAATTAGTCTTTAGAGGAAATTATGAGAAAGTACCCAGTAGAATCAATATTTTCATTTTTAACCTGATTCGGCCATGTTGGACAATAAAATGAAAAAATTATATTTTAGCCCTAAGGTAAAAGAATTATATGCAATTGAGTCCTTAAAAAAAGAAGAATTGTTGCAATTAAGTCCCTTGGAAAAAGTTACGAAAAAGGGCCTGAAAAAATAAAAAATTATAATTTTGCCCCGAGTCAAAGGTAATTTTGTAATTTTATCAAATTACTGTCAAATGAAACCCGCAACGAACTAAGTCTGATGATATATAACATGGGGGTTAACTGATTAAAAATGAAGAAATAATCAGTGTTGAGTGTTAAAAAGTAATTTTATACCAATAAAGTAGATTACGAGCCCCACAAACAACAAAAAGGTAAATGGATCAGTATAAGGGCTCCACATAGATATTTTATGGGATAGGATAATTATGGAAATCTAAATGTAAATTTAGAATTATCCTGTATCCCTTAAATAATAAAATATCACAACAAGTTATTTATTAGTATAGGTAAAAAGTATCTGGCACAGGCTATATTTGGACTAGGAAAAATATGAAGTAATTTGGCAAAGCTCCCCTCCTCTTAGTCTTGCAAGTCAGCAGCCATGTGAGGAAATTAGATTATTTAGTTAATTGTTAGAAAACTTGGAGGAGAAGTATGCCTAAACCAAACCAAAGTTAAGATGTTAAACCATGATTAATGTCTCTATTACATCTCTCTCCTTTTGGCTGAACTAGATTTGCACCCGTGCGATGCACGGGTCATTCAATTAGAAGAAATTTTAAAAAATACAGCAATACGTAATTATATATCTAAAGAAAAATAATCATTGGAAAAAATAGAAAATATCATTAAGTATAAGAGATAATACACACATCATTAGACAAAAAGGAGAGAAAGGGATAAGAATGAAAATACTCATTTTTCCTTATTTAATTTGACAAAAAGATAGGATGGAAAATTTTTCCTCTCCTTCTCTTCCCTCTAAAATCTCTGAAACCAAACGGAGCCTTAAGCAAGCCCATCAAACTTAAATCATAAACTCACCAAATTGAAATTTAGTTTTCTAACTTCTTTTACTAAACTTAGATCAAACAATTTTTTTTGAGAAAACTAACCTAAAATAGCAACTTGAAAGTGAAGGGTTGTAAAAATTTGGTTGTGCAATCCAATGATAGATGTATGGATGAATAATTGTTTGAAAGAGATATTTTCAATAGTATTGATAATGAGTTGATTATTCAACAATTTCAACTCAAGAAATCACATAAAGAATAATTATAAGGTATTCAATTTGTTTAAATTAATTAATATTTTTAATTATTTTTTAAAATTAATTTGCACCCATTGGCTCCGGGTCCTTGCTCGGCCATTGCTTACATCAAACCTAAAATATGAAATGGCACCATGTATTTATTTTTCTCTCCGAGAAAAAAAATACAACATATAACTTCTTATATTTATTTTCTTAAAAAGATAAATATGCATACCACAAATTACCAAAAGAAAAGATGCTTGCATACCATAACGATAGAGCTCCTTTCATGGGAGGGACTATCCTGGTATGGATATAGCTTGGAGCTAACGCTTAAATTGTGTTCAAATTCTCCAGATAAGCACTATCCTGATCAATTTCCGAACAAAAATTAGATCAATAACATTTAAATTAATTGGTTCAAATGAATCAATCTATACAAAATCTCACAATATCATTGTCACTTCTTGATCAATCAAGAGAATGCTCGTCTATGGTAGTAAGAAGAAAGATTCAGGTCTTATCCATATGCTTATGCAATACGAATTCATAAGGAGAGAAATTAAAAAAAGATTGACCAAACATACAATTAGATAATGGTATTTAGTATTTACTTTCATCAAATTGTAGACACAACCAAACAATTGAGATAAATTCCATATATGAACCCGCAAGTGGTTTTTGACTTCACTATTTGTGAGGCCATCGACCGGCTAAACTCTTGGATGCGCTTGGAAGTTGTAGCTGAAAACAATCAGAGGAAAGCATGAAAACATGAATTTGCAATTTTTTGTCAACATAGTAAACAATAGAGACTTGGGTATAACCTTGTCCTTCTTTTTTGAAAACATGAATTCCTCGTGAACATTGCTGCCTCCATAAGATTTAATACTCCTTCTGTTACTTTATATAATACTATTTTAATTGAATCACACGAATTAAGGATAATAGTTAAAATTAGTTAACTACCTTAATCTTTTAAAAAATCACATTGTCTTTCCAAAATTACCCTTATTGAATTTATTTCTTTTTTTTCTCTCTTATGAATTAAATAGCGGCATTTTTTGGTTATACATAATAAATATTACCTCATATTTTTAAAATAGTCATATATTTAGGATTAGAGAGAGTATAAATTTATATAGATAAGTGTATCAATGCAAATTAATTGCCTATTAATTTGTAGGAATCACAATAATTATATAAATCATCAATCAATTTAGTAAATTTTTAAATAATGCTTTTAACGTTATTGTTGTCTTGGATTTTAGAGAGGAAAATATATCAATTACATTAATTTTTTTTTCAAAATGCTTTTAATAATTAATATAATAAATATAAATTTTAAATTAGATTAAGTATTTTTTAAAGGAATTTAAAAGTTTTTAAAAAAACAAATTAAAGTAATATGAATTATTATAGTATGACGATTTAAAGTAATATTAATTAGAATATTAGTTAATTTTAAAATGTCTTAATTAATTATATTATCCCACAATTAATTATATGGCTGGCTGTCATTATAATAGGTCAAATGGTCAAATTTGTAATGAATTCTAATTCTTTAATTGGCAAAAGTGACAAAATTAATTTAAGCCATTTCATTGGAAAATCATAACGCATTATATATATATGATTTTATTATAATAAAATGCATCAATCACTCAACTTTTAATACAACAAATTAAGAGCAATTCAAAAATAAATTATACATATCAGCTGCTGCCATGCATACATACCACATTAGATTTTCCTTTTTAGAATAAGTTGTTGAAGTGACGCAATAGGAATATCACTAAAAGGAGTGAAAACCATAAGTTACATAACATTGATGGTGATCAAGATTAAAACAAATTTGACTTTAAATTGTCAAAAGAAGATAATAATAAATGAGCAATTAATATTTGAACGGAATAATTATATTAAAAAACCAATTTGTACAATCATATAAACTATATCAAAAAGTTAGATTGGTAAGAAGAATTTGGAAAAATAATTTCAGCAATCTTCAATCCAATAATAACAAACGAAACAAACGTTGATAGATAGGAGACTTAATAGAAATATAACTTCATACCATCATTAAAAGGATAACATATATAACAAACTTATAAAAGCTAATATAATGAATATGTGTTTTCAAATTAAAAATAGTAATCATGCCCAATCTCATAAAGAATAGATGATTTATTAACCCAATATTTTTTCTTAGGACAGAAAATTAAAATGACTTTTAATAATAAAGAAGTAAAACTGAATATATAGTGTTATAAATAAGAATCAGCTAATATCAATAAAAATAAATGGATCATTAGAATTAGGTGACAAAATCCTATAAATTGTAACATTTTAACACACCTTTAAAAAAAATAACAATATAGTGATTCTAAGATAGCAAAAAATATTTTGTAACAATAAAACAAAAAACAAATAACATATAGTATTTTCGTTTTGTAATTATTAGAGTAACAAAACCACAGTTAATCAGATCGGATACCGGAATTATAGTAATTAATAATAAAAATCAGCATATAAAACGGGCAAAATAATATTACAATCAAAGAATTAATGTAAATTTAATTAATATGCAATAATCACCTAATTGATTGGACAAATAGTATTACACATCAAATGCCACATCAAGAGGCCACACCAGATTTTCTTTTTTGGGTGACAATGCTGAGGTGGTATAACAAGATTTCAGCTTTGAGCACATGTGTTAAGAACTAAAATTTAATCTTAAATACATGATTAGTTGTACAATATGCTCTAGAATTTTGCCCGACACCAAACGTTTGAATGGTGTAAACCCATCCCTCTTGCAATTTCGGCTTAAACTTTCATAGAAAAAGTTTTTTGACCTGACCATGGATACGATCTCCTTACTCATTCAAAATTAGTATCATGTCAATAAAAATTGCAAAGAACACAATTAACAATATGATGAAGAAATAGTGATATAGGATTTATAGATACTTACATAGATTATCCTGGAAAAATAACGCAATTGAATTGTAAACATTCAGTAAATGTAGATCAGGCATCAACCACAAATGAACCTCAATGAATTGATCGCCCTGACAACATTATCCTAAAAGTCCACAACTTTCTTCAACATCAGTAACAGCGTAAAGAAAACTGATTACAATGCGAGATGGTAATCGAGAAAAATTGGTGCAATGGACGACTCCTACTATACTGTATTTATTGACAGGAATTCGTTTACCAATTGATCAAATGAATTAATTATTGTATTAACACACATTCAATATCACCTTTTATCAAATTGACAATTGCATATAGTATATCACGTTGATGGTGGTGTGATTGGTAAAAGAAGGATTTTAAATCCTTTCAAAACCTAATAATAAATTTCCAATATTAAATATTAACACGAAGTATATATTATAAGAATAACCAAATTAAATGAATCATTATTGTGATTATATTTATTTGTAGAAAAATAATGTAATTTCAAAAAAATCTGACAAATTTGATGGTTGTCAGAAGTAAAACGAATATGAATTTAAAATCTAGTAATAAATGTTTTATGGTAATACAAATCACACCATCAATGATTTAAGGAGAATTAATACAAATCTCACCCTTCTGTTTTTTTTTTTTCTAGAATACAAATCTGACTTCATACTCAAAATAACATCAAGTCATAAATTACCAGAAATAACTAATTAAAAAAACAATAAAATACATTAATATTCAATCCAACACAATGTAACATCTCATATTTCAATATAATTAACTTACCTAATCACACAACATATAAACATTGTTAGTTTAGCTAGCTTCCCAAAAGGGGGGTGAATTGGGAAGTTTGAATTTTTCTGCAGAAAGGAAATACAAAGGCGATAATAAAAGATTATTGAAAAACAGAGTATAAGAAATAAAGAATAATGAGAATGGGACATAGTGATTTATCCTGGTTTGGTCCACTCTACTTGACCTGCGTCTAGTCCTCAAACCACCATTTGAGATTTCTCTACTACCTGTTACAAGATTTGAATGGGCTCTTGCAATGACCTCAGGACAACACCAATCCGAACTTTAAGCTGTACAAACACTCTCACTCTTCTCACTCGAGAGTAAACGCAAATCTCTTAGTGTATCCTCACACTATGTGTTATCTTCAAGTGTGTAAAAATATACAGAGTAAAAACTCTCTCTCAAAAGAGTGAATATGAAAGTTTAAGTACAATGAATGAGCTAAACAAAGGGTAGATAAAATTTAAGAGAATCAATAATTAATTCTACAACGTTTAGGCGTTTTTATGTTTTTCCTTATTACCCAACAACTTAAATGATGTCTTATTTATAGTTTTGGAGTAAAACTATCCATTGGAAACAAAAATTAGTAGTTATTCTGAGAAAAATAGTCATTCACCTACCGCATTAAATGCATCTGACAGAGGTTATATGGATAATCTCCTCAGGTTATGCGAACAATGGGTAACTATTTGCTTTTGTTTTCAACTTAACTCTTTCGTTATATGGATAACCTAGCTAGGTTATGCGGATAATGTACTTCTCATAATGACTAAGTTTTAGCTCAAAAACATTTTCATGAAAATCTACTCAGTTGTTAAGATAATATTAAGTTTTTCTCAAACTGAATTTTTGTAAAACTCGGGTTATCAAGATAACCTGTCAAGGTTATGTGGATAACTTATTTAACCGAGGAAAGTCCAAGTACTCTGAAACATAGGTTATGAGGATAACCTCCCTGGTTATGCGGATAACCTGTTTAAACGAGGAAAGTTCAAATACTCTAAAACATAGGTTATGGGGATAACCTCCCTGGGTTATGTGGATAACCTGTTTAACTAAGGAAAGTCCAAATACTCTGAAACATAGGTTATGCGGATAACCTCCCTACGTTATGCGGATAATCTGTTTAACCAGGGAAAGTCCAAGTACTCTGTGACACACGTTATGTGGATAATCTCCCTATGTTATGTGAATAACGTGCTGCACAGTGCAATTTGCCTTCGCTGTTCACTCCCTTATGCGAATAAGGTACCTACCTTGTCAAAATAATCATCTGGACAGACTTGAGAGTATGGTCCCCAAGCTGTGTTATGTGGATAATCTCAATCCCTTTTCATGAAATTGATGAATGGACTTTGGAAAAGCTTTGAGATTGAATCTTTATCCTCATAACCTTCAATGGTTATGCACATAAGGTAAAACATTTTCATGAAAACAAGGTGTTTGCTTTGAAACATTTTTGAAATTAGAACTTTATCCTCATAAGGTAGCTCTTTTTATGAAAAATATTTTAAAATTATAAGCTAATCATTAATCATTTATTTAGACATCTCATTTAATATTGGGTGAATTGAAATTCAAAGATTAACTACCTTCTTTTAGAAATAGTTTTCTAAAAAATGTGAAACAATTCTTCAATCTTCAGGAAACTTCAACTTTGTTCTTCATTTGCTTGAGTTCCTTTGATTTGATATTTCCAAGCTCATTTGTTTAGAATCATCAAAACCATATGAATTAACAAATATATCCATAAAATAAGATTGAATTAAATTAGTATAAATACTTTTAAAATAATTCGATAATAGCAAAAAATGTTAAAACTTTATATACATTTTGATGATTAGAAAAATTACAAATTAACAAACGATATCATTCAGAGACAAATTTATTAAAGGTGTGATAAAAAATATATTGAAATAATTTGACAATTTATTATAATTATATTAAATTTTCAAATTAACATATAATATTGTATTTTAATTTTAATTTTAATAAGTAATTAAACCTGGGTAAAACATGTCTTTTTTTTATGAAAAAAATGTCATTTTTATTCAAAAGATTAATGAGAGGAAAAACTTGTAAATATTGATAATGATCTGTCATTTAAGGGAAATCAAATTGGTATACATTCACCATGCAATTGTAAATTAAATTAATATAATTAATTGGTTTGATGATTTTAGATAACACATCAGCTAGCACATTAATTCACCACAATAGATTTTCCTATTTTATCATTCATGCTGAGGTGGCACACTATGATTTCAATTTTGAGCCCTACTTTTATATATATAATAGATAGATTACGTGCTATCTTAAAAAGTCTAAGAGCTTAAAAAATTCAGAAGCAAGAAGCTAAGTGGCATTGGGATAGAAGGAAGAAAAGAGAAGCGCCAAGTTTGAAAGTTGGAAAATTAATGCAAGGTAAGACTTTCTACCATACCCAACTAGTTTCTTGAGTGGTTTAAGCTAGTTTCTTGGAGTTTTGTTCTTTCCCTTCTCAAGTTCAGATCTGGCCTAGGTTAGGAATATGAAAAGAGAAAGGTTTTCATGCAATAAACTTGGGGGAAAACATGAACTAGTTGAGAGAAGCATGATTTTATAAACTTGAAACAAGATTTTCAAGGAATCACTTCTTCTCTCTTACTCCCCTATTTTGGCCAGATTAGTGGGTCATGTTGGAGTGGGAATTTCATGATTTTGATGCCAAAAATGGATTCCCCATGATGGAAAACCTTAGGAATGAGTATAGGTTTCATGATTAACCTTAAGATGAAGAAAATGGAATTTTAGGGTTTGGTTGAGACTTAATAAAGTAACACCATGAACTAGTAGCTTAAGTGGTTGTTCAATGATGTATCTAGGATCAAGGAAACCTAATCAAGCTCTTCGAAAGGGTGGAATTAAGTGGTGAATCAAAGGATATACCAAGGTAGTAATTTACCTATTTATGCTTATTGTTGTCAAACCTGAATTTCATGTACTCGTTGTTATGCCATATGTATATAATGATGCTTTGTGATGATTAAATGAATTGTTTGATGAGGTTTATGATCTTTGGATGTTCAAATTATAAAATAAAACTCTGCCAAAATTTTTACGAAACGTTATGGCATTAAAAGTTTCAAGTGATTAATTGATGTTTTCTTAATATTTCCATGAATTATGTGATAATATGATTGTATGAATGAGTTGTTACTACTGAGATTCTCACCCTTCCAAATCATTAATATGCCTAGGGACAAGATGGAGCAATGATACAAGGAAGATCAAAAGGAAAGAAGATGAATTGTGAAGATTAGTGATCATTGAGCTATATCTCTTTGCAATTTTATGTAATGTATCAATTTATATATGGATGTATGAGGTTGCCATTACTCTTTATCATTTATGGATTTGAAATGAAGAATGATGAAGTATCATGTTTTTAAGGCTTAATATATGAGTTATGGTATGATTATACTCAAAAGGACTAGTAGAGGTTAGAATAGAGACACTTTATTCGAAACAGGGAAGCTAGGTTTAGTGTTATATATACTCTGAAAGTACATGGAATAAGCTTTCCAAAGAGTCAAAGATCACTCAATTTGACTAAGTATATGATTTATAATGAGTTTCTAAAATTAGAGGTCAAAACTGGACAATGTAGAAAAAATTGAAATTTTCATTGCAGGAACTGATTAATACCAAGGGCAGTATAAAATTGTATATAGCTCCAAAAATTCAATGGTTTATATTCATGGAAAAATTTATGACTTATGTTTAAGATGCCACAAGTTTGGAAGTAATTGGAATTATATAATAAGAGATATGTAAGCTTTCCTAAGACTATTCTAATAAAAGTTAAGTTCTGACACTTGATAGTTCAAGTTAATGCCACGCCTGTTCCAATAGAATAAATATACAAAAAAAATATAGTCATAAATTAAACACATATGGCTTTCCAATTACATAAAGTATGTATGATTTCACCCAAGGTACTATGAGATATGAATTTTTAAATTTAATGTCAAAATTCTAGGTGTAGGAAAAATGACTAAATGTATAGTAAAACTTTAAGGAATAAACCGTATAAATTGGGCCATGAAATGCTTTGTTTCTCATTTTTTTCACAAGTACAAAATTAGTTTAGCTATTTTAAGAGACTTGAATCACTTCGATATGATTTTCATAGAATTAGTTATGAATTTTCAAAGTTTGCTGAGAAAAAAAAGAAATGCTAAACGAACAGTACCACAAATTGAAAGAAAATTTTGTTTTTAATTTTTATTGATTCAAGCATCTAAGCCATGATGAAAGGACTCTATAAGGATCTAATACATGAGAAAATTAGCCTAAGTATAAGGTATTATATTTTTTGTATCAGAACCAAAGGTCTAGGCTCTTAGAGCAAAAATTTAGGTTAATCTTTACATGAAAATACATAATTTAAAGTTAAAGTATTTCCCCTATAAATGTAAAAGTGCTATTCCTTATAGACACCTGGCTATGAATGTTTTAGCAGCATAAAAGATTAATCCTAAGGATAGCTAATGATAGTTGCTGGATTAGTTAATGATGTTTTATAGATTAATTTACCTTAGGTCTTAAATCCTTTCAGAGTTAGATTGCAGTTAGATTCTATTAGTAAAAAGATAATGTAGGATTATAGATAATCCTTGTAGGGCTAAGAGATCGCAGTAGATTTTATGGTCATAGTAAACCAGTAATGAGATTGCAATAGACCTTTATAGAGAATGAGATAATGAGCCCTACAATACTGATAATTCTCTAAAAGAGAATAACCTAGGATAATTTTAAAAAGATATGAAATCTCATTAATTAGCAGCTAAAATGAATGTTTACTTAAGGCTTCCCTCAAATGCAAAGCCAGCCAAGAAGTAACTAAGAAAGGTGATGGTAGGTGGTGATAATGAGAATGAGAAACAATATCTCATCTATAACGTAATATCAGTGGCAGAATGCTCCCAGCAATGAATGTAAGAGGCTAGTAAAGAATAAATGACAGTAATAAGGAAAAGTAGTTAAGAAAAAAGTTAATGGAGAAAGCTAATGTGTAATTTAAAGGAAGATAAGTTAGAAGAGAAAAATGGCTAATAACCCAAGAGCAGGGAACTGGCCTAAGCACAATCAGAATCCTATGAAGGACAAGAAGAATCTAGTATGATTTTTAGTAAAGATTATCACAGCAGTCACGGAATGGAAAATATTACCTAAGCCAGAAAGTGATCCAATAACAAAGGTTTCTTTAGTCGAAGCCCTACCAGAGCGAACAACTGCACCCCAAGGTGTAGAGGCACAGCAAACTATGAGCTATGATAAGTAAATCTTGGTTAGAGAAATTATT
The DNA here is from genome assembly GCA_026686845.1 of Adenanthera pavonina. Classification (NCBI taxonomy): domain Eukaryota; kingdom Viridiplantae; phylum Streptophyta; class Magnoliopsida; order Fabales; family Fabaceae; genus Adenanthera; species Adenanthera pavonina. The sequence goes on from JAIVEN010000018.1 coordinate 17,946,002, forward strand.
TAGAGAAAAGAGCAGCCTTCCCAACTAAACCAAAAACTCTAAATTCAAAGGAATAATAGAACTATTTAAAAGAATACCAAAATAGATCTAGAAGATAAACTCAACTTTTTTCCTATGACGAAGACTTCCTTTTTATGAGAAAGGCACGTGTCGTGCCTTTCTCTTTTTTTTTTATTTGTATTCTTTTTGTAGGGGGATTGAGACTTTTATTTCTTTTTTTCTTTTTTCTTTTTTTAATTTTTTTTAAATCTCATTTGATCTTCTTCCAGTTATGGAGACTTCAAAAATTTATCCGGAATTTTTCCTAAATAACAATTTTATACCAATTAATCTAAAAACTCAATTTACTCACTCTATAATTATAAATTAAGGGTATGGGTGTTGCAGTACTTCTTATTCATTTTCAATATACCAAATGCGTTGTACATAACTTCTATTTAGAGCTTTCAAAGCCTTATATTTTAATCCAAGAGTTGCATAATTCTACATAATTGTACAATTCATAAATCATAATCTTTAGATGTTATGCATATTAATCATAGAAAACTCCTAAGAAATCATTCTCTTGAAAATTATAAAACTTTAATTGTAGAAAGGCAATTTTTGGGAGTTATAAACATTTACATAATATTATATTTTTTCGTAACAATTATATTGATTCTCATAGACTATGTAAGACTCTAAAACTCATCATCTTTGCTCAAGAGTATAAATGACTCATACTATTTATAATTTATAAATAATAGTGTAATTTGTTATAAATTTATATCATATATTGAATGAATATTGATTTCTTCCTAAAGTTTAGGCCACGTTTACAGTTGGAAAAGTAATAGAACATTTGTTTTGTGCACGTATTTGGTTGGTCGTTTATTTTTTTTATTCCATTTCAAGAATGATATGGATTCCATCCATTAAAAGCACAATGTAATGGGTAATCATTCCTGATAAAAAGGGACTAAAATGAAAAATGCACCCTTGCTGAACCACATGGTTGCCAATGAATGTCATGTGATTATATTTTTTATTCTATCGCTTATTTTATGATTATTTATAATTAATATTTACTGAAATATATGTGAAAAAATATAATACATATGACTTTTTAAATAAATCACATGTTTAAGATTATTCTTAAAATTTAAGGAAATTAGAATTGACTACTTTTTATTAAATGGACGAAATTTAAAATATTTATTATTGTCCAACGAAACAAAAATATTCATTTCTTTCAATAACATGCTAAATAAAATTATCTCATTTTATTAAGTGTCATTCCCATTCTAAATCTCAATCCAATTCACATTCCCATTCCCATAAAAAAATATTCAACAAACCGAACAGGGCCCAGCAATGAAATCTTGTTCAAGAATAAAAGGCTGAAAGAATATTTTGTAAAATGTCTATTATTTCCTTTGTAATCATTACTCAATAATTTGTTTCTATGAAACAATATCTAGATTACGTAGATGTCATTTTTTTATTTGTAAAATTATTTTTTTCATTCCATTCAGTTCTATTTCATTCTATGTCTCAAGCGAATCTATAGAGTTTTGTGCAATCACTGATGAAATATTTATGTTTAACCATTAAAATCATAAAGATAATTTTTTCTCGGCGTAACTCATTCTTAATTCTCAATGCGATAATGAAAATCATTAAATCTAACTTGAATATAGAAAGAGATAGGCTGGAATGAAATCAGGAAGTTTCTAATATTAATTCTTTTAAGTCTTTTTCTCCAATTATACATTATGCAATATTATAAGGAATACTCCCTCCGATTCATAATATAGGGTGTGAGACCCATTTTTCTTTGGCCCTCAACATAAGGTATAGGAAGCCAAATGAACAAATTTACCCTTGCTATATTTAATTGTGTAAGTTGATTATTTCTCTCTCTCTTACACTTATAAAACACATAGGAAATTGTTTGATTTAATCATTTTAATATTTTCTCAATAAATAGGGAAATTTGAAAATGTTGGTATATTTAAAAATATTTTTCAACTTTGTTAATAGGCGTGAAATGGGTTTTATATCCTATATTATAGACCAGAAAGAGTATATTTTATATATTTTGCCTGAAATCTATTTTATTTTTACTAACCTATGTTTTGAGGTAACATTACTAACTATATTATCCCAAACGAATTCCCTAGAATATTTAACTTTGAAATTACCTAACTCCGCTCAATTTAGTTTCCTTCAAGTCTCCAACCTTTACCTAATACAAAAAGTGAATCAGATTACTTTCCTTTATAATTTACTATTTATAACTCATATGAACAGTGCAATTCGTATTGGACTCTCTTTATCATATCATTATACTTATTTTTCTTATCTTTTTACTATTTGAATTTGAATTTTAAAGTTTTATATAAAATTTTGTGAGAGTCAGAATATCCTTCAATTAAAAAATATTCCATCATGTTATTATTTATCATGTACATAGACAACACCTTTAGGCACATTCCATAGGAAAGAAACAAGTTTGTTGAGATCACAAAAGTCAAAATACTATGTCACTACACATTTTTCGTTGGCTCTTTCCCATACACTTCTAAGAAGAACTTGCTCCACCCCTCAATTCATTACAGTACTTGTCCAGAGCGTTGTTCACGGACCTAGAGAGTGTCTGTCTTATTAACAAGTCCACCCTCATTTACAAGAATGTATACATGGCATTCAGAAAGATTGAAAATATAGAGCATGACTATAAAAAATATGGTATAAACCATTCAGGCGTCATTTTTCAATATTATTCTCTTTCTAAATATATAAATGTAATTAAATAATCTAATTTACTACACTAGCACAACATTCTCCCCACCATGCTTTGCCTGCCGCAGACTCATGTATCCTTCTTTTCTTCTTCTTCTTTTTTTTTTAAGCTGAGTAGACTCATGTATCTCTAAGTTCATAAAACAATAATAAATAAAAACTCAAGAAATGCACAATTACCAGTATACAATATATTGTCATAAATCCTTGTAAAGTCTAGCACTCAAGCATTTACACAAGCCACAAGAAAGAATAAACACGAAAATATATATATGGCTTGTTGACCTCCCCAAGCAGTAAGCAGATATCAAACTTGACATCTAACACTCATATAGAAGACCATGTATGATAAAGCTCTCTCTCTCTCTCTCTCTCTCTATATATATATATATATATATATTTATTTATATATTCACTGAAGTCTAGAGTTGCTCACACAGTTGGATCCTTCCCAAATCTCATGAAAACATGTGTTGCCAGCATTGAACCCCTACGAGTCAGTTCTACCATTCGGCCAACCAGAGGTAACTTCACTGTTTCCTTATTCCAAAGTGGTTTTTTGTCCCACCTATTTGATGTCAAAGTCAATTTTAGTGATAAAGGACAATTAAGGGCTTTAAAAATTAAAATTGCTAAGCACTTCAACTATAGGAAATATCATCCTCTTGGGGTGAGGCTTCGAGTCATATATTTGTGGGAAACTATTATAGAGAAAAAGAAAGATAAGGAAAAAAAGTCATAATTGATATTAATGACTATTAAAGACTTCAAAAATTAAAATTGCCAAAAGGACTTCCAAAATTAAAATTAAAATTTCTCTAAAAAACTACAGAAATAAATTACCAATCATGCTCAAGCTACAATATGATCTCCCCGATATTACAAAGATGATTTAAATTTATTACTATCATTACATGAAAATACTCTTATGAGGCTTCAAATTACATTTAGTAAGAAGACTTATGTACACGAGTGGGTATAAATAAACATTTGGTTAACTTTTACTACAACCCGCATTAGAAAAGATGTCATACTTTTTGTTAAGAAAACATCAAAATCATTTTTGCATGTGTTCAAGAATCTGCTGCGTGGAGCCAATCAAACAAACTTGAGGGCCCACCCTAGAGAAATATATGTATACCTGGGTGTCGTGTCTATGAGTGGAAAACTGACTACCACTGAATCAGGTGGTTTTGTCAGGTTCCTTTGGTGAAAAGAAAAATTAAATATACCACACATTATTATCTACATTACATTGAAACAACCAACGAAGAGATCCACTTAGATTATGGTGCACGACTAATACATAATATGTTGTTTCTAAATAAAATTTGAGCAGGTATCAAGAAAGCTATATAGACATTGCGGTGATAATTTAGAGTAAACTAGGCGCTGTTTCCTTTGAAGGCATGGTATGAAAAAAGCCTACTCATGGTGACAAAAAAGTCTATCGTTCTTGCAAAACAAACAAGCTCTAAAAGACTGCATATATGACTCAAATCCCACTGCAACTTCTTATGCTTCTCATAATTGCCATAAATTTCATAATTTAAGCTGAAAACCATTATCCTTGCTTATCTGCCTGAACACTAGCAAATGGGAACACATTTCAATTTTCTGTGGCTCTATCAGGGTTTCTGAGCCAAGAATTTATTACTTGTCATTGCTTTATCATTCTACAAAAAACTTGTTAAATGGTGGGTTAAACAATTTTTATGAGCACCTATGCTACATGATATGCAACTAGGTATCCCATACTACCTAGTTCCTATCATAAGGCTACCTTACAAAATGCTATTGTTGGACTTACGTGGCAACTGTCCAAAGAGGAGTGTTTTGATACAGGTTAGATCATGAGTGTGGCCATGCCTCAAGGGCGCATTTTAAAAATATCAAAGATTAGTAGGCTGTGTTTCTCAATTTTTGAGAGAATAATGAGGTTCTGTTCTTTTTTGCTTCAGCATCACAAAGGTTTGGTTTTGAAGTAATGGACTTAGACAAGGAGATAATCATGGGAAGTGGCATTGCTTTTCCAGTCTCCTCACCGTCCTCTTCATATATATCCACCCAAGTTGATGTGCGTCTCCTTTTTGATAGTCAGCTTGCTCAAGTTTTAAATTGCAGTGTGACACATCTTATTCTGAGCTTTTGCCTTAGTTGAAGTTTAGGCTACTTTGGAACAAGTCAAAACTGTAATAGCCACAAAATTCACAATGAACTAGATATGTGAGCCCATGCATTGCACGGAATTTGAAAAAGTTGTATTTTTCATGACTTAAGAATAGTTTGGCTTGCTATAAATTTTATTGTATAAATTGATAGTGATGATTTTAAAGCCACCAGTCATCATTTTATTATATTATATTAAAAACACATTTTCTTATTCACATGCAGATGCAAGGTTGCATGCTTGCTACTATGACCAATCAAATGAGTGTGAGATCATGAAACCAACAAAACCCATTTGCCCTCCCTTCATACCAATAGATGTTCTTCTTGCGGGCAAAAATATTATCTTAAAGAAAAAAATGCAAATACTATACATCACATTGACGAAAATAAAGAAAAAGAAATTAAGATCTCAAATTGATTAAATAAGAAGGAAACCAAGCAGAAAACAAGAAGTGTGAAGAAGCTTAGCACATACCAATCCTCATGGCGAATGACTTTACCGTTTACAACATAGAGCTTAATAAGTGACGCCAAATCAATATCCTTACCCAACAATTTGTAGTGTTGCTTACTGTCTATTAATATCTGTATGCAATATCCATGAATATGGATCATTATATAATAAATAAATCATACAAGAAAATCAATAAACTTAGAAAAGCTATATACATATTGAAGATGAAAGAAATACAAAGCACATTTGGTACGAGAAATTATACCAACCTCCTGTTTCCCTGGTGAAATCACTTTTTCTTCAACACTGTAATCCACAATTCCTGACTCACTAAATACCTAGGATATATGAAAAAAGTAGTCAATCATCTAAACCATACAGGAGATAGCAGAGAAAACTAGACAACATAACTCATAATAAAATAAAGAACCCTATCTCACTATCATGAACCAAAATTGATTGCTCATCTTTGAAAAAAATTCTTTTAATACCTCACCCTGTTAATTAAACTGCTATTTAATGCTTGATTATCCACAATGTTGACATATGATCAAGATTAATCACTACCACTTCAAAATAGGCTACATAAACTTTTGTTAGCAAGAATAAATAAATAATAGTGACACAAATATACAAGCATGATCTATACTATTAAGAACCAGCTTATATCACTCTGCTTCCAACACCAAAAACAACATCAAGGGACCATATCTCATTTAGAACAAATAAAAGCATAAATAAAATTAAGAATACACTCTAAATGATTGCCAACAGAGACATAGATCCATCACTATCAACAAAAATGATAATGTAGGTTGTGTCTTGACCAAAACTTTTTTCTATTTCAAGTGATGTAGATCAGAGATGGACCTAATATGATTCAAGAAAAATTGGAAATGTCTAATATTTAACTATATTAAGTACGCATTTTCATGTCACAACCTATTGACCAAATATTCAGAGGACCAGGATCCAATATGCACGTACGATACTTTTCTCAAAGAATTTAACACAAAGTAAGGAATGTGAAGTAAAAGACAAAATGATGATAAACATGAAACAAGAGAGAAACCTTTGGAAGAGAATAGAATGCTGACTTGATTTGCTTCACCCTACAGTATCAGTATTTTAAATTACATAGTAAGTCAGTTGGGCATTTGCGGTAGCTATTCCATAAAACACAAAATACAAAAGCATACCCCTGTGCACACATAAGTGGATCCTCAAAAGAAGCATCTGGGGCATAGATTTCAAAGTCAACAGCTGTTGCACATGAACCATACCTGGAAATAAGAATACAAAAAAATTGCAAGAATTGCATAGGGGAAAATCCTAAAATTAGAAGGGAACTTGTTCAAAAAATGATGCATAATGATTGAACGATTTAAAACAAAAGAACTAATGAAAGAAGATAAAACAAAAAGGCTAACCTATTAATAATAATGTTACAATTTAGAGTTAAAGTAAACATATAGCTGACAGAACTTAGGTGCTGAAGAGAAAACACTCCACACTCCAGCCCATGTACCTTCCTTTCTATATTATCTTCTTGTGAAGAGTTTAAGTACAACCTATGCTCCTAGAAATGATTATAAGTGATGACCAAAAGAATCCTCGATAAGTATAAATTCCTAACCTATTTCACAATTTTTATTGAGCAAAAAGATTGGACCATTCTCTTCATCGATTAGATTTTTGTTTAGGACTTTAGTTATGTTCTATCAGTTTTTTTTTTTCTAGAATTTGTTGCCCTTCAACTACCTGTACTCTTCTATTAAGAATAAAACCATATTTTATTCCAGAAAAAAGAAAAAAGAAACCCCTGACTTATGGATAAAGGAAAAGAGAATGTTCAAAACTTATCTTTAATCTTTTAACACTCACATTTAAATTGGAACACTAATCTTAAAATATTTAAGATTTTTTCTAGCATTGGAGTCAGAATTACAGGAGAGATAACCAGCAACATATGCTGAAGCTGGTAGCCATACTATTAAAACAAGTAGCCACTCATTAAACTAAAAACTGAGACTCTCCTTAGTGGTTGAATATTGCTTCAAATAGATACTTAGCTCAGCCAGAACCAAGCCAATTCTGACTAATTCAACTCACATAATGTAGTTATTTAACATTTTATGGCAAAGTTATCATCATGGAGGTGCTTCACTGCAAATAAACGTTACATACTATTACTGCTCCTAGCTATGCACCAAAAAATGATTTATCAATTTAATGTCAAATCATGATCAATTAAGACCCATTACTTCCTTTTTACTTCTTTTTTTAAAAAAAGAAGTCAAAGAAAGGATGATATGGAGGAATAAGATATGCTCCAAAAAACCAAAGCATAGACAAAGAAAAGGAAAAAAGTAAAAGCCACAATGTCTGATTTAGAATTCTCAAAGAAAACGTTCAGCATCTTATCTCCCTTTTCAATGGTGTAACTTTGAATCTGATGGTCCACAATAAGAAAGATGAAAGCTTTCAGTTGAATAATAGCCAACCCCCCCCCCCTTTTCCAAAAAAAAAAAAAAAAAAGAAACACAACAAAAATCTGGTTTGCATCGACTAACTTACAGTATTATAAAAATAAATAATCCTCCATCGCATGTGTTAGCATCACTCTCTTACGCAATAACTGTATCAGAATCATGTTAGTTTATACTTATTATTGTGAAACAACATTATTATAACTGGAGTGACTGTTAACATTATTGCTATTTACATCGTTATTATTTTATTAAAATAAAATACTCCCAACATTAATTGTAGAGGCCAAGTGATATATGATACCAACATTTGCATGATAAACTCTAAAGAAAACTTTCAATTGTCGGCCAATTATATGTGCAAAAATGTCCTCCCCAATAAAATACTCAAGATGTCTAACTCTTTAAAGGTTCAAATGCCCTGAGACTGAGACCGAGTTTACAAAACAACAAAATTATATTCCACAGGAAGCAAGAGAGCTGGCAAGGTTAACTCATTTTCTCAATCCAAATTCTAAACCCACTATTATAAGGTTATTGTCAGAAATCTTGATAAGAGAACATAACTCCAAGCTTGTTACAAACTTGTCACTTCATTCAATGAATTAATCACGAAACTTCCTACCATGAAGCACGGAACTCACAACTGTAAGGACAAGATACTTTTATAGTTCATAGTCTTTTTTTTCTTTTTTAATCAGGTTTACAGTTCATAGTCTAAATATTCATGAAAAATAGTCATAACTGGATAGTAATTAGATAATAATGTTAAAATTCCGCTTGTTTGAATGTGTCCCTGGGGAGTTTAGAGAGATGGTACTAACAGACGCAGTATGTGAGGAATTATGTCATCAGATAAGCGCTTCTTTGCACCAAAATCGCATGCTTCTTTACAAGTAGCCTTAGTCATCTGATTGAGTCCATCTGCACCTGAAAGACTCATCAAAGCCGAACTGATGAAATCAATAAAAATACCATAAGAAACAGAATTTTTTTTTCATTGCAAATAGCTCTAAAAGTAAAATTAATGACATACTTGAAACCGAAACTATTTAGTTCAGCTAAGTGTTTTTTCTTGCGATTACTCTCGGTCTAAATTAAAAATACAGTGATTGTGAGCGAACACAGATACTTGCAACCACAAACACAGTGTCAATAGTAAAATTCACAGATTTGAAAACCCAGATATGATGCTTGATTACCGGCAGAAACTTTATCCATTGAGGAAGAAGAAATCTTTCGGCAAGCCAAGCGGTTTAGCGTTTGACGGTGGAAGAGAAACAGAGAAATTGAGTTTCTCATGAGTACAGAAAAATCAAACAGCAAGGGATGCAAATTGGAAAAACAAAAAGCACATGGCTTCTTCGCGCTCTACGTGGCCATTCCTCATCCATTCCCACACTTAACTTCAACGGCACTAGACAGTCCTGTTTATCCAGTTTGACCGCTCCTCGCGCGCGTCTTCCTAGCGGGGTAACTACTCGAGTCGGGTCACTTTGAACATTCTCTCAATCTAATGTACAATAGGGTATTCTCTCAATCTAATGTACAATAGGGTTATAATAAAGTTGGTCTAAAAAAAAAAAATGAGGTTCTAATATTTGATGGGAAAATTGACATTGAGATCATGAAAGAAAAAAATATTTAAAACATTATAAATATTTGGCCAGACAAAAAAAATAGTGAGTATTTGAAATCTCTAAAATCTTCAAAGAAAAAATAAAAAATTCTGATTGAACCAAAATGTCCTTCCTCTTAACTCTCCCTCCCTTCCTCTTTCAACTTCACTAATCTAAATTGAGCCACAAGACAAGTTTTATCACAAAGTTTTGATTAAATTGGTATAACTTTTATTAGTTGAATCAAACGCTTGTAGTCTAATTTATATGTATTTAATTATATCTATTAGTTGAAGAGATTATTAAATTATTTTAGTTTACTTGGAATTGACATTTTGCATCAAGTGGAATTATACAATGTTAGTGTGCTTCTTTTCTTTTGGAAACAAAATTTGTGTTTATCATTCAAAAAAAAAATTTGTTTACCACCTTACAAAGATTAATATAAAGCTTTCATTGATTAGTATAATTGTTTAGCCCTATAGTCTTTAAAGTAATATTGAAATCAAGTTTTTTTTTTTTAAGAAATTCTTGAATAACCTGAATTTTTATAAAAACTCAATTCACTTCTTGAGTTTGGTTGTCTTGTCTAACAATATCCTTTACCCATTTCAATCTATCTAGGTGTTGGCTTTGCATTAATATGAAAATTCCCCTAATGAGAGAATAAAATTGAAAAAGAAAAAAGAAAACAAAATTTACCATCATCAGTTGGTTAACATTGCTTGAGTTTGGATACCTGTATATCAGAGCCAACCACTTCTTTCATGAATTTTCTTTTTCCGTCATATTTTTCCATTCATATGTTCACCCAAAGCAAAATACTCATTCCAAAATCTCCTAATTAACTTGAAGTGTTCATAACACCATCACTATGATTTCACTTACTTTTGAGACACCATCGACCCAAATATAGGAGCCAGTTTGTGCACGTGTGTCTATATATAAAATAAAAAATAGAGATATAATTTGAAATAATTTGACGAAATTTCATCTTAGATTCCAACCTTCATTTTGAATCAAAAAGTATTATTGTTTAGGTAAAAAATAATATTATTGTTGAGACCAATTTGAAACTGAATTATTACAAATCAAAGACAAAAATTGCCTCTAAATTTCATCTCAAATACGCATTTTCCTTGCAGTGAATCCCTGGTTACATAAATATTCTCAGAAAGAGAAGTAAACTTTCATAACCCAAACAACCATACGCTTATTTTATTATGAAGAACTATACAGGCAATCGAAGGACGCAGGGACATTCATCCTCTTCAAAGTATCAATAGGCCATAGATATAAATGGTAACTCCTCCTTATTTACTTCCCTTCGCCATAAAAGTGAAAAGATACATTCAGCCATTGAACATCACCCCTGAAGAACTACTGCATGTAAGAATAGGTAGCAACAAACAGCAAAAGCATTAACCTCTATATGAATTATGAAGCACAAAATAAACAGGCCTACCTTATCAATTTATTTACCGCTGCTTCCCTTCAAAAAATTCACTGAGCAATATTCTTTCCAAATCTTCTTGTGTGTATTTGATGAATTTCTGAGGATTGTCTACAAGATTCCTGTTACAAGCCGGGTTTCGTATATACAAGAGGGAAGTAAAATAGCTCACCAAACAAAAAGACCATAATAATCAAACGCAAACAAGATCAACTAGAGTACTCACAAGAATAAGCCAGTAACTAGATAAAACCGTTAAGGATTGTTTAGACAATAAGAAAAAAAGCTGAAGAGCTGAACATTGTGTAATCAAATGCATGCAATATATCAGCATTTATTAAAAAATAGGTCATTAGATGGAAGAAGTCTTGTATATGGAGTCATCAAGAATCTGAAATCATACCCAAAACGACTCACAAATGATCTATAGGCCGGCAACAAGACTTCAGCAACAGCAAGCTGAAGAGACTCTCGCAACTCTAAGTCAGGAATTGTCCACTGAGATTGTTTCTGTTGAATTTCCTCAAACATAATATTGAAAGTCTTGAAACTAAGACAGTAAAAATGAAAATGTCAAAAGACAAATAATGGAAGCTCTCCTCAGAAGATAGTCCCCAAAGATGTAATTGATGAAAAACCTACCTCTCTCTAACTCTTACTTTCGAACCACCATATCGACCATCTAATGCAGTAAGGCCTTGGCTAGAGAGGCACTGAAGTATCTGCAAGGGAAATAATCAAAATTCAGTAACAGTTGCATTCCAAAAGACCACAACAAAATGGAAAGGAGGACATTTTGTGTGTTTAGCCAATGGTCCCATTAAGGTATCAAAGTAAAATCACACAGAACACCATAACAAGTACAAGAAAGGAAAAAAAATTACTTCTTGATAAATAAAAAAAGGGGGAGAGAGGGAGAGAAGAGAGGGAGAAAAAAAACCTTTCACAGTGAAATAATCTGTGGGGTGCACGCGCGTGTATATATATTAGAGAATAAGGAGAGAAAAGAAAAGAAAAGAAAAAAGAGGAACCCACATGGGATCACCAACTTGCTTAGCCAAACTCATGTCTATTTATGGTCATAAAATAGGTCAAGTATGTGGACAATACAACTAGGACAAATCCAGCCGACAACTCATCAACATACTTCTTGCATGCGAACATATATTTGTGTGTACATGTGTGTGATGCCCACATGTGCACGTATATAATATCACCACTCCATTAGTATTTTTATGATGATAATTACTTGACAGATTAATTTCCTTCCATTTTACTGGTATGAAGACCATAGACAAAAAGTAAAGTATGCCAGTATTTTCTTCAAATTCAACAATAACCTCTTCTCTCCATCTCAGCATATACTTACTGACCAGCTCTTCATTCTGTTACACTCTAACTACCTCTAACTATTTCCCTTGTAACAGATTCAGTTATAACTATCTCTTCACACAATTAACACAAGACATTTGCCTTTACTAAGCAATTCCTACATAATTTTAAACAATTTATACCCGATAAGCCAACTGTCAATATTAGCTTAAACTCAAGAACTATTGTTGTTTCCAAACCTTTCCACAAAGAAATTCTATTACTGAAAGAGGAAGGGAAACTCATCAATTACTCTCATACAAACACATAACTCCAAAGGCAATATCTGATTTCTTGAAGTGAAATATAACACGTTATACATCTAAATTCATTGAGTTCCATTTCAAAAGAAACCAAAATATGGACTACTGGTTTTACATCACCTCAAGCAGGGGCCAACCTTTAGTAATACTACTATTATTAAGACAAAAACATAGATCAAAGTACTATCCAATAAACTCCAAGACATCTTGGTTAGCTAAATCAAAAGAACAACACCTTTGCCCATGCATTTCTTTTGTAATGAATAGCGTGCTGCTGCACAATCCTCCTATGTCGTTGCACCCAATCATCCCCTAACAAATCCTTTGCTTCAAACCTAATACAGACAGGGGAAAAGAAAAGGAACTAAAATCACCTAGGTAATAGTGGGAAAACACAAAAGCAACTAAATCTACAACTAATGGATGTAGATGGTTTACCTCTGTACCGATTTAACAATATAATGAATATTATTCATGAGAAACAGATGAGTCAAAGCAAGATCTTTATACTGCTTTGATTTTCCACCTAAATTGGTTTGCAAAGCTTGCATTATTCGCATTGTTACAGAGGCTTGCTCTGAAGTATCATCTTTATCAGGCAATTCTTGGAAAAGTTGCTTCAATGTGGACTCATAGCTATAAAGATTATGCGGAAGCTAGTCAGATCAACATCAATATCGAAGATGTAAAGATATGAAAATTTAAGAATACAAGCACAAAAGAGAGAGCTCACAAGTTTAAGCAATATCCCTAGGCACTAAAGTCACTTAACAGGATAGAAAGTATCAAGTTCCACTAGTAATGTTAAAAGCATTATAGATTTCAGGATCATATGAACCTAAGATCATCCCGTGTGAAAACAATCTAGATCACCCATTAAATTAAAGTCACATTGATGGACCCACCCGCTTTATGGGCTGTGTTTACGAAAGGAGACCCAAAGATGCTAATATGGGTTAGAGAGGTGAGAGGGCTAAAGGTAAGAAGGCCAAGGGGGACCCACAATCTTCCAATGACCAGAATCGAGGTATGTAGCTGTTGTCTAGGGTTGTGTGCAGCTGCCTAAGGTAAGCAACTAGTGAGTTTTGGTGAGGAGAGCCCTGGACCTCTCGAACATTCATGAAGGAGTTTGCTTTATTGCTATCAGTTATTGTTTTCCTTTTTCTAGCTTCTATATCAGGAAGATTAGGCAGTTTTGGACTATCTATTCTCTTCATCTTATAGAAGGGACTTGTAACTAATACTTCCTAACATTTCGGCAATAATACCAAGTTTCATAACACATGGATCAATAGATTGTACAATCCTATGGCACCCAACCTAGCATATATTTATTCATATGGATTTTTCACAAATGGACCATATAATAACAGTGATTAGCCAAAATAAATGGATGGCACAGCCATCTTCAAGAGAATACATTTGGAAAACTCCAGAAATGCGATAGCCCAATACAGAAATTAAAGAGGTGTGAAATGTATGACAAGATGTTAGCAACTAATGTCATGCCCATCACATTAACAAAACTGATTGCATGGACAATCTGATGAAAAATTGAGCCCCTCGGTGCTTCCATGCTCATGACTTATCTACCATATCAAGTTCCAACATATAAGGGCATCTGGGCATGCGAGAAGCCCCTTTGTGGGCATAAAAAAAAAAAAATTCACATTTACTGCAATGATCTGATTTGGTTGCATTTGGGTAAATGAGGTCCATTATGAAGAAACAAAAGACATTTGAAGAGAAAAATGAATGGAAAAATTTAAACCAGAAAAAGGAAAACAAAAATGATTCTAATTAAGGAGAAAAGTTATTAATCAAATTAACTGATTACATGCAAAATAAATAATGACTAGCAGCTTCAATGCAACCAAGAAAGAATAGTTGGAACAATATCATAATCCAGCAATTTTCAATCAGAAGTCAACACAGATGAACTTACTCAAACAAAAACTTCACATAGTTAGTTACGTAGCGTGTTAAAGGATGGACAGTTCCACCTATCACAGCAAATACCGTAGCATCTTTCTCAACTGCTTCTTCAAAATCACCAAAGATGTCCTGGGCTGTTTGTGCAAGCTGTTTTGTCAAACCCAATGCAGTTGCTTGAATTTCATTGCAAGCTTTGCCCTTAAACTGTGTTTTAATCTGCAAAATTTCATAATATTTGATAATAGACTATAACATTATGAAATATGCCTCTTGGTAGTGTAAAGACACATGTAGCACACATCTTTGCTAATCTAGTGACATCACTATTGCCGTAGCTTAGGTAAAATTTTAATTGTCAGAAATTATAATGGAAGCTCAAGTTTTCTATGGAGAATCAAAGATTAACATCCACTCTGTTTTTCTGTCTTTCATTCAAAGAAAGAATGCTATACATAAAAGTTGATCTTAATTCTTTTTTGTTATTTTAATTTTTTTTAATTTAATGAAGGATTATTTTCTTAGTTATTTTGGATAATGTTTCTATGCTTTTTGGATTAGCATAAATGTCTGTCAAATGTAGAATATATATAATTTAGAGGACCTGATTATGTTAGAGGCCATTTGCAATTCATATGTACCTGTGTAATAATACCTAAACAATTCATGATGGATATCCAAGCCCATACCTCTGAACGAAGCTCTTGCATTATTGTATACATGTCCAAAAGTACGAATAACTTTTCTGGTGATTTCTTACTTTTGGCAATTGCTTCTCCAAAACCAAGTAGCATGGAGACACTATTTTTAGTCCCCTCAGCAAAACATTGATCACTCAGTAAATCAAATCCTTCAAATATTTTATCACAAACTTTCCGCTCACCAGCAAACAATAATTTGACCTGTTAAAGTATGATCACATATTTGAATGAAAATTTATTTCAAGAAACAAATACAGGAAAATCCTCTAATACTTACAGCTATACGCATGAAATAAATCCAGTTTCCAATTTTGGCCTTCAAAACCTCCCACTGTAGCTTCTGTACATCATCTTTGCTGAGCTTCTCAACTCCCAATTTGTGTAGGGTTTCTTCCAATACATTAGTACGGGTATCCCTACACAACAATAATCATGATTATGATAAATTGCTTAAGTAGGAATATTGATCATCATGGTAAAACTAAACATGCTATAAGGATGATAGATGACATGCATTTCATAATATTGCTTATGCATGACAGCATACAGGTCATTGTATGCATAGTAAATGTCTCCTGTGCAACAAATGCATGAAGGTATATACAAGGGAATTAATGATTCATTTGTTTCTCTGTTGTGTTGTGATGCTGTGTGGTGCATCTAAGGGAGCTATGGATTGAAGACTTGGGCACTAGTTGAGTTTTGATGATGACATGAAAGTATTGTAATAATGCATCTCACTAGTGACTATAATTTAAATCAATCAAAGATGCTCAAGTAAGTTTTGGATGTGAGCAAAGCCACAGCAATCCAAATATGCACAAGTGAAAGCATCTTATTGTCTCTTCATAATGAGAGTGAAATTTGTCAAAGACCACATCCATCAAAAGCCTTTTGAGCATGAAGTATGAACAAATCATAGGTCCACCATTCCTTGTTCCAAAACTTAATTTTGATCAAGAGAATGGAAGTTGGCAAGGATCAAAATCTTGATCACTTGATCAAAAAGTTATTATACTGCAGTTAAGGTGGCCCAATCTAGTACTAGAGTTGCTATATCTCAAATGAAGTATGCTTTAGACATATTGAATGAGACAAGTATGGCTGCTTGTAAACCAATTGATACCCCTATGGATCCAAAATGTCAAATTATTACTAGGACAAGGGGAGCCTCTCAAAAATCCTGAGGGATATTGAAGACTTGTTAGGAAGCTTAACTATCTCACTATCACCCAACCAGATATTTCATTTGCAGTGAGTGTAACAAGTCAATTCTTACAGTCACCATGTGATAGTTATTGGGATGCTTTCATTTGCAGTGAGTGTAATAAGTCAATTATTATAGTCACCATGTGATAGTTATTGGGATGTGGCTGTTCACATTCTCAGATACATCAAAGGAACTCCAGGTCAAGGGGTACTATATGAAGATAAGGGAAATTCTCATATAGTTGGCTATAGTGATGCAAATTAGGTTGGATCTCCTATTGATAGGCAATCTATTTTGGGATGTTGTGTGTTTGTTAGAGGAAATTTGATCTCTTGGAAAAGTAAGAAACAAAATGCGGTTGCTAGATCTACTAGAAGTTGAATATCATGCTATAGCTCTTGCAACTTGTGAACTTATCTGGCTCAAGCAACTTATCTAGGAATTGAAGTTTGGAAGTTTTGATCGAATGGAGTTAGTTTGTGACAATCAAACTGCAATGCATATTGCCTCTAATCCAGTGTTTCATGAGAGGACCAAAAACATTGAAGTTGACCATCACTTCATCACAGAAAAGATTCAATCCGGACACCTTGTCACTAGACCTATTAGTTCAAATGATTAATTAGCTGATATTTTCACTAAGGCTCTTCAAAGTCCTCGGATTAGCTACATATGTGACAAGCTTGGTGCATATAATTTATACGACCTAACTTGACGGGGAGTGTTAGATAGTACTACACTATACATAACCTATAGTATGTCAAGGTTCATTGTACTTCTTTCCTATTCTACTCTCTTGTACAACCTACTCCTCTATTCTCTTCCCTATATATAGAGGCACAGTACAAATACACATATTAGAAAAAAATCATGTTCTCTCACACCTTTGTTTCTCATATTTAGCACTATCAAAAGTAAACAACTCAAATAACTGTGATTATATACATGATGGGCACCAAAGTGAAGTGGAAAATCCTTCCACAAAAGCTAGTTACTGAGTTAGAAATAAGGGTGAAAGGCGAAAATTAGATGGTCTCATTGATCTCAAAACCATAAAATATATACACAAGGCCGAGAATCAATTTGGCACAAAATCAGGAACATAAAATATGTTTCCTATAATATCCCTACAAAATCAATGACTATCTACAAAGAAGTAATAAAATATAGATAATAATAAATTCATTACTTAGCCACATTAAATCTAGGTTTAAACACAAGGAAAACCACCCTTTTTTACTCCAAAGAGCAGCCCGTACTATGCAATATGGAATAAGGTATCCTATACTACTTTGGTATCTATCAATACATGCCTATAATGTTTGTATATATGTCTAATAGGATGACACAATGCTTATATCTTCAATATTTGACTATGATGACTTTCCCAAGAACTAAAGCTTTAAGCTAATTTGCAACTAATATAACTATAATCAATTAAAGTGAGGAGATGTTCAGGTGAGCCTTGACTAGTCGAGGCTTGTCTTTTTGTATATTTCTTATGTAAGTGAAGGACGTGTAGCTTGAGAAAAAACCAATTTGGGACTTTTGTAGTCTAACTAAATAAAGAAGGAAGACAAGTTAATAGACCCCCCTTCATGTTTTCTCAAGAGGAAGCATATAAACTAAATGCACCAAGCTTAGTAGAAAGTATGGAACCCTTTAGACCAAAAGAATTTTAATAAAACCTAATTTGAAAGGATAGCAACAAACTCAAGTATAAAAGAACTCAATCATAAAAAGCAGCAAATAATACATATTAGCCTACACTTATTCGATAATAAATTTTGCTAGCATCACGTTGACTCTCAGCACATAAGAAAGCCCTCTAAAAGATTGACCCAGAATAGAGTACAAATGTCCAAAAATGACTAGAGCACACAGAAAGGTCAAAACATGCCTGTCCAAAACACATCCAAGAATGTTACAATATAGCACTACTAAAAGCAAATAAAAAGCATTGCTACAAAAGCAAGTAGAGAGCACTACTAAAAGCAGATAGCATGCTAGTCGGATGCATGGCAAAAAGTTTATTTCAAGTAGCATGCAACCAGAGAAAATTGCTTCCGGCATGATGCATAGAGGGAGAAGTGGCTGGAGTAGCATGCAACTAGAGAAAAGAGTGGAAGTTATGATGCAAAGCAAGGAATGTGGCTGAAATTAGGTGCAATGGAGAAAAGTGGCTGGAATGATGCACAACCCTAGAAAATACATGAGGAACAACAGAAAGAAGTGGCAAAGAATTACTAGAAAAGTTGTTGGAATTCTACCAGAAAAGCAGCAGGAGTTCTGCCAGAAAAGATGCAAAAGAAGTCAGAAAACATGTGTTATACGGGAAAAGTGACCAGAAAACCACCAGAAAAGTTGCTAGACAATCTCCAGATTTCATCTGGTAAAGTAGCCAAGAAATCACCAGAAAAGTCACCAAATAAAGAGTCCATAATTATAGCACTTCTCATAATAAGGGTGTTGACAACTACTACGCTAGACTTATACTAGTTGCACTACCTTGCACTCAACTAATGTTTTCATATAAATAAACACACAAGGTGCCTCACTAAGCCAATTCAGCAACTCTATTCACTCTTCTATTCTCTCTTCCTTCTTCCCTCTGTTGTCTGTTAGCAATTTTAGCTCTCATCAATCAAATTTGAATTTTATCAGTCAAAAGTTTTAGCTTCTACAATTGCAAGCATTAAACTTCCTACCAGGACACAGTTGAGCAACACTTCCATTTCACTAAACCAAAGAAGTTTTGTTTCTTTTGCTACTCCTCTTATCATGATTTTCTATAGTATGATGCTATTCCTGTAAACATTCAAAAGATTCTACTTGGCTCTCCTTGACTTTAACATCAGAATATACAGCATAATGAGAGCAATGGCACTAGCAATTTTCTATTTGTTAAGATTGAAACTCTGAAACATATGACTACAGTAGAGATGAATACATTTTAAAAACCACAAGGGAAAATAGTCAAGCACAAAAATGAAGAATTTACAGCAAAAAACAAGGACAACAACTGCGTAACTCACCTTTTTTTGACTCAATGCCTGAACTTGATAGTTCTTCACATAATTATATTTTTAACTTTTATATTTGCAACTATCAAATGTAGGGTTACTATCATTAGGGATTTTTCGAATTATTATTATTTATTAATTTTTATAGTTTGTTGCTTGACTTGTTGGAGTTTGCGAATCTGTTTTTCATCTCTCGTTTATTTTTTGACTCCACTGATTTGATGAGATTTGATAAGATCTCTTTTATCTTTTGTAAACCTAATATGTATTATATAATACAATACACTACGAGGATGAGAGATTGAAGGACTCGTCCTATTCCTCTAATTTCATCTTTAGTTACACATAGGCAATATTACCATCATTCTATCATTCAAAAGGTTTACCTGTAAATTTTGATTAACTGATGTTGATGACCAGCTTGAGCCATTTGCTTCGCTAAATCATGGAGCAAGGGCAAAATCCTTGGTGGTATAAGAGCAGGAAGTGTGTAAACAAAAGCATCAATATTATTGCTTTGTGACTCAGAAGGATTATTGGAAGAAGGATCCTTGCCAATAGAATCTCCCTTAAGGCCAGGTGAACCTCTCAAAGGCCGCATTGTGTTTGGAAGGCAATCAAAGAGGCGCTTAGGTTCCACAAGTTGGCTGTAATCACACACAAGAAAAGATGAGTATGACCATCATGCTTGAATAAAACTTTTGACAACAAAGTTTATAGATCAATAATCAACCATATTTTACAAAGTATAACAGAATGTCAAAGATGTCTTGCAAAAATAATCATGCTTTGACCCAACCAAACGTGTTCCTAAAAAACTTTTTTTTTTTTTTTACTGAAATCTTCCTAAATAACTTGAAGATACTTTATATGACAAATAATTATTGAGCCAAGCCACTATGCTTTTACCAATCCAAGAACCATGAAAGAATCAAGAAAATATATGTTACGAGCTATAAAACATTTCAAAATAGAAAATATGTAAAAAATAAGTTAAGTCGGTTGTTACATGAAACCAATATCAACACAAATTTCAGAACATATGGATCTAATTTTTAAAACGTTTTAACATTATTATTTCTCGCACAAAGGGCTATTTATCATAACGCCTATTCCATTCACATATACATAAATAATACAACAACAACAACAACATTAATCTTATTCCACTAATGTGAGGTCATCTAATATATACAAAAACAATAAGTCATTAAAAAATTTTTGTATGAAGTAGAACTTTCTTAATATGCAAAGAGAAGGAACATGGTAAAAAGGAGGGAATACAATGAGAAGAAGATAATGCCAAAGAGAAGCCATAACCACCACTCTATCACATCAATAAAGGAAACAAAGTGTTTTTGAGTTGAATGTAGTCTTTCTCCCCTTTGTTCCCTTAAAAAAAATGAAATCCTTTGATCAATGATATTGAATGTTCACAACAAGAAGTTGGAGGAAGCAACCATTCCAAATTGTTGCTTCTCTTTTACATTTTAGATTCACTTATCTACTGAAATGTAATTTTTCCCTTACAAAGAAACATTGATGGTTATTGAATTTAGGGAAGCAAATAAACTTAGACCAACATGTAGAAATAAGATCAACATAATCAAGGGAATGAACAACAAACCTGTTAGATGATAATAGCTGCTTAAACTCATCCTCTAGCTGAGAAATAGCTTTAGCTACTAATCTACTACGTTTGTCAAGTTCATTTGGAGATTTTTGACGAACAATTTCTTTTCCCATATCTTGTATCAAATCGTGCATTTTAATACAATCTTCTTCAATCTTTATGAGACATTTGTCTGCCAAAACACTAATACCATGCAATGGATTAAAACCATGAATATGTTCCATCATATATATGATGTGTCCCAATGGACTTTCTTTGTAGCAGCATGCAATATCAAGGAAAATTTCTTTTTCAACTTGTGTTAATCCATCATAGCTTATTTTCAAGCTTTGCAGAATTGTTTCATTGGGAAATCTTTTATACTCATCAAGCGCAGACTCCCATGCATTTATATTCATACCACACAAATGAGTGCCTATTACTTCAAGTGCTAGGGGAAGCCCTTGGGAATAACGTATCACACGATCCAAAACATCCTGGTAGTTTAATTCGATCTGATTATTTCTAAAGGCATTCCAGGTCAACAATTCAAGAGATTCTTTCTCATTGAATTCCCTCATATGATATTTTTCAACCCCTTGTCTATCCAATAGGTGTGCATCCCTTGTTGTTATAATGATCCTACTTCCAAAACCAAACCAATCACAATGGCCAGCTAATTTTTGTAATTGCTCATATTGATCAACATTATCAAGAACTAAAAGAATTTTTTTTTTATGGAGCAACCTTTTTATTATTGTAACTCCTTCATTAACGTCTTCAATTTTTATATCCACCCCTAAAATCTTCGAAAGCATTCTCTCTTGCAATTTTTCAAGGCCAAGTTTCCTCGAATTTTCTTTAAGATCATTGAGAAAGCACAAACCTTCAAATTTATCAGCTATTGAGTTATACATAGCACATGCTATTGTTGTTTTACCTATTCCCCCAATTCCACAAATTCCTACCATGATGATCTTGTCATGTAAACCAACTTGCAATTTAGCGTTTATTTCTGAAAGCCGAGAGTCTAATCCAACTGGATGGTCAGCAACATGTAGAGAACCACTATGGATGTTGTTAGAGATCGCTTTCACAATGCTTTCAATAAGCTGATATTCATAGTGTTGCCTGTGAAATCATAAAAATGTATTTCAAGTGTAATTACATTAATCCAATTCAAATTTCATGTGCACAAAACTTATATAAATATTCTTATAATCTAACATGAAGCTAGGCAAAATATATATATATATATATAAAATAAACAGAAATAAGATATAGTAGTTGTGAGTTACCTAGGATTGAAAGTTGAGCCCGAAATATTAGCTATTTCATATAATGCCAGTTTCCAACTTCGCATCTTCTCTTCATCAGCCCTTAACTTTTGTTTATGCATATCCAATGATTGTTTATAATTCCCTTTTTGATATCGCACTTCTGAAGGCTCCACGTCATAAAAAATTGGCCAAACCTGCCGACCCTTTTGCTTTATACACTGATGGATTTTGACAAGTTCATCAAGGCAAGAAATTGAGGAAGCATAGTTCTTAGAAAATACAGTAATGGCCATCCTAGATTCTTCAATAGCTTTTATAAGTGTTGGTGTGATTTCATCCCCTTTTCTTATTTTTTCATCATCAAAGAAGGTGCGAACTCCCTTTTGAGTTAGAAGATAATACAGATTTCCTGCAAAACCATAGCGAGTATCTTCACCTCTAAAGTTGAGGAAGACATCGTAAGTCCACTGATAGTGGAAGGAAGAAGAGGTTACTGCTCGCCCCATCATGATGGCTTGTACTGGAAGATAGAAACGAACATAGGAAAGTTTATTTACAATGAAAAACTGTGAAGAGTAATGACACCCTCCTCGGGAAGAAGGAAATGATACCCTCAAGAGCCAACTTTGGGAAGCAATATAAAGTAAGAAGGGAAAAAATAAACGCGGAGATTAAAGCAATGGGTTTGATTGAAAGTATGGGAACTCGAGTGTTCTATGCGAGTAGAGATACTCACAGTCGCTGATTGCCTTGCCAAGAATTTTCACAGAACTAGCTGGGAGTTCTGTTTCTTCCAAGACCCTGCTTTTGAATGTCGGGCTCTCCTTGATCAAGATTGTCCGTCCCTAGTGTTCGCAGTGGTTTTTTGCGCCGAATGTAATAATAAGGACAAAAAGAAAATTTATCGGGATATAACAATATTTATCAAGATACAGCACACGTTGAATGGTAATCATTGGACTTTTTCAATTGCTAGAAACGAAAGTCAATTTATTTTTTTAAATAACATGGCAGGACAAAGACTAGTCCTAAAAACAAAAACACAACCTATATGGTCATTGTCTCCAGTTGGAGTCTATCAAGGTTAACCTGCTGATAACCCGAGGGGACTTTTTCAATTTCGAAAAACAAGAGTCAAATTTGAGCAGCTGGACATCTGACATTGTTTTTTGTTTCTAATTTTTTAGAAAAGTTGGTGGGAGCCATAGCCTCCCACCCTGATCCCTCACTCCCCACAAAATTTGTTCCCTCTCCGCGTATTATTTATATATAACAAATTTATATATTATTAATATATAGATATACTACATATTATTATTAAAAAGCAACCAAGAAGTTGGTTGCTGCTCCAGTGAGTCATCTGACCATTCTTTCAAATTGACATTACTTGGAATCCATAGCCAATAAGCAGAAATCCCAATTAGTAGTAGAGATCACTTATATTTTGTTGTCACTTTGATTGAAAAACAGTGATGAATTTATCACGTGAAAATATCTATCTTAGAACAAACTTTAAAGAAATCCAAACAGTTGGAAAATGGGCACTTGAGAAAGAAATCCAAAGAGTAGTGTTGAAAAATGGGCACTTGAGAACAACAGCTAAAATTTTAGCAGGAAAAAAAAAACCCTCAAAAGACTCTTTTTTTTTTTTCGGTGTCACTAAAAATTGAAGAATAATAGTTTAAAGTAACCTAATAGAATAAAACTCTTGATATGAGTATTTGCCACCCAAATCAAGTGGCAAATGGATATCTTTTTCTTTGTTTTTTTCTTGGGTTCACTTTAACCCGAAACACTGGGTTGTGCCTATTGTAAGAACACTAAGCACAATGATATAAAAACAAAAATATAGTAGCCAGAAACGAAAGTTAATGCGTAGATAGCGTAGGATGACTGAAGGAGGACATCCCAAACAGTCTGCTGACTCGTGCAACTTAACATACTAATGCGCAGTTAAACAGTAAAAAAATGGGTCCCTTGATGCATCTGAAGAAGTCATCTGAAATTATCAAATCGGGTTTTAAAAAAAATGAAGAGCTTGAGAAGAAGAGCTCTGGGCAATCCCAACAATGAAAAGAAAGGTATAACGAAATCTGCCAAAGTACATCCATTCCATAAGGAGTGATCGATTCAAGGATAAGCTCCATCAGCATCATCGATCCACCAATATCATCAACTGTACAGTCAACCTATGGTGAAGCCTTTAAATGTGTCCAAAATCATAATAATATATCAATTATATATTCAAAAAAAGAGCCAAAGAAATATGAAGACTTAATTACTAAATATAAGTCACATGAGCTTTTAGAATATTAATTACTTTATTTCTAAAATGTTATTATTTAATTATGAGAGAGAATATGAATTGTTTGAATTTGTAGTATTTATTGAAGTGTAAAGATGAAAAACACATTAATTTAAAAATAACTTTAATAATGTATAAACTTTTCTTGGTTTTGATGAAATAGTTAGATGTGACTTACATTAAGGACCGGAGAGGGTATATTGATATAATAAAATATAATTATGATCGTTAATTATAATTAAATATTATTTGGTTTGGATTTAAAATTTTGAGGAGAAAAATTAACACTGTATAATTTAGGGGAAAATGTATATTGAATTTAAATAGACAGATATTTATTTACTAAAATTAAAATTTAAAATATAATGTTTGGAAAATCCAATTTAAAATTTATTTGGATTTGAAATTTCTGGAAAAGAAATTAACAAATTATAATTTGAAATTTATGAAAAAAATAAGTACTTCATTTAAGTAAAAGGAGATAAACAAACTAAAATTCAAATTTAAAATATAATAATAATAATAATAATAATAATAATAATTATTATTATTATTATTATTATTATTATTATTATTATTATTATTATTATTATTATGTTCCAAACAACCCAAAAACTCAATTTGAATTGAAGGAGATTTACATTTTTTTAATTAAAAAAATTAAGATAATGAAATGCAGTTAAGACCATCACCTGTTAAAGTTTTTATAAATTTACTATTTAGAATTAGCCTGAACTTCCATTTTTTAATTTTTTTCTTTTATCATTAACTCCCCTACAGCTAAATTTTTGACTCATTATCTTTACCTACTATTTTAAAAAATACTATTACATTTTTTAACAAATATTAAACATCAAAATATTGAAATGAAAACAATTTTTTAACGAAATAGTTAAACAATAAAAATTTAAAGGGAGAATTGTAAAAAAATACTAAAAAATAAAAATATTTGAAAATTGAGATAAAGTTCGCCTCATTTTCAAGACAAATTAAAATTTTTCTAAGTGAACTTAGAAAATTTCTAAGTTAGTATAGAATTTTTTAGTATCAAGTGAGAATAGTAAAATTTTCTATCATGATTTAGAAATTTTCTAAATTCATTTGGATAAATTCTAACTTGCTTGAGAAATGAAGTAAACTTTGATCTTATTTCTCAAATATTTCTTTATTTCGGTGTTTGCTCTCAATTCTCCTTAATTTAAATTTAAAATTTAACCATTTTTAATTATTAATTAATTGGAAATTTTTTTTGGAAATTGGAGATTCAGTTAATGATTTTTAATTTTTTTTTATGACAATGATTTTTAATTTTTAGTTGAAATAGTTTTTAAAAAAAATGGGATTGCATTGTTCATAAGAGGAGTTGTGAATAATGAGTTTCTAAATATAAGATATAAACTATGAGTTTTTTATTTCTAAATATAAGATACATAGAAAGAATATATGATGTATTTATTATCTTTTTTTTCTTTTAATTTTACCCTTACATTAAATATCGGTTTAAACATAAATGAATTTCATGAGGTTACATTCAATGAGGGCATTTTAAAAAATTATTTTAAATTTTAGACAAATTTAATGCATTTCTTGATTTGAGTGTTTCTTTTTTTTTGTTTATATTTTATATTTAAAAATAGAGGGAGTATTTAATTTCAAAGAAAAAAAAATCTACCATGGCAACACAGTGGCATATTGGGGTCTCGTAAGAGAGACCCTTGATGGATGCATACTCCCTTTCTTTATATTATAGCAGTCGAAGATGACTAAAGATTTTGTTATTAATCCATTATATCTATAAAAATAGGTAACATATATGGATATTTTGGGAGTAATTCTAATGCTTTGATTGGGGTTTACTATGATTATGTGTTTCACTATCTTCACTTTATAGTTAGGTTTGAAACTTAGACTTATTATTTCATTTTACATTTTGAAATTTAAAATATCAAATTTAATAAGATTTTTTTAATCATAACCAATATTTATTTTTTTAAACTTATTGATTTTAATTTTCTCATAACTAATTATATCTATTTTATTGAAATTATATATGTAATCTTTTATATAATTTAAATGAAATATAAAATCATATAGAGAAATATGAAGTAAATCTAAAATTATATAGCAAATTGTTTAGTTATAATCAATATCTAAAATTGTTTTAATTTGAAAATTTTGAAATTAAATTATCTACTTTTATTGTTATTGAATTGACATTTTTTCTACCAAAATTAGAAAATTGTTGAATTCCATATTTTTAATTTAAAATTTAAAAATCATGAAATTTAAGAGGGATTAATGAAAAACAATCGCTGGCAAAAAGATAATAAAAACAATAACACCATAAAATAACAGTTTTTAAGTTTGAGTTTATATATATAGATTATTCACTCTGATTGATTAAATTGCTTAAACAAATATTAAAAATTTAAGTCAATTAACGAAGTACTTATGTTTTTGGTATCCTGGAAATTAAAAAAAAAAACCTATAACGAAATCCCTACCTTAGTCTTTATGTTTCTTGCAAATTTGAATGTGATGATCTGGGCAATATTTCTGAATGAAGGAGGAAATACCCAAAAATGGCGGGTTCATGTATAAATCCAATATCCAAATTTCTCTATTTTATAAGTGTAGAAATATTATTTTTATTATATAAACGTTTTGATTTGATTTTGACATTTTGTTCTTTTCAAAATAAAATAATACTCAAAACAACAAGTATAATAAAATTTCATAAAGAAAATCTAAACCTTTAATTCAAAACAATTTAAATAAAGAGTCTTCTACTTCATACTAATCCTTGATTTTCGAATAACTGAAATAGTTTATTATAACATTAAATTATAATTCAAGAAACTTAATAAATCTGGATAATTAATATATTTATTTATATCTTTTTTGGGAAAATTAATATATTTATATCTAAATACTTAAACAAAGTGATTTGAAAAATTTCATGGCTGTCCTAATTTCATTTATGTAAAACAACTCTATTGGAAAATTTTTATTTTACTTTTGTTTTGTTCGAAAATTTTTAGCAAATTTGTCCAATATGTAACAATGGATGAAGAATCTCTTTTTTCCATTCTTCTAAAAGAAATGTTTTCATCATAATTTTATAATTTTATTATAATATTAGATGAGTATTGCAAAAAATGTATGTGTGTGTGTGTGTATATATATATCATTTTACTACTAATGTCACTAACTCACAGGAAAACTCTATCAATGAACTACTTAAAAAGATTTAACTAAAGTAGGAAAGTGAGGAAAAATTATAAAAAAAAAGTAAAAAAAATTTAATCATTTATCTTTTTTATAATTTTATCCGTAAAAATGTATTCATAGGTATTTATAAGCAAAGTTTTAAAATAGCTTCTATTTCTATGAATGACAATTGATTTCTCACTGGCAAGTAAGAATTGAATGGAAGGAAAATTAATTTATGTGTGCAACCTGAGTTTATTCTATATATTTTTATAATTATTTAATTTTTAATTTCATATAGTTATATTTGTATCTAATGTTGAGAATGAAATAAAAATTTTATACATTATTATTTTTTGTATTTTTTTGCAACTTTCAATCCGTTTTTGATACTTTTAGTCCTATATTGTTTTTATTTTTTAGGATATGTGACTTAATAAATTATCATTTGAAATTCAAATTTGATATAATCTTGCTTTTTTTTCTTTTTTTGGTTGAAATCTCTTGCCATTAAATTGACATGGTCACCTGCTACTAATTATGATTCCTAGAATTTGAAAAATGAAATAAAATATGTTTTCTTCCATTGTTTTCAAATTAAATTTCCATAATCTTATCCTAATTTGAATTTTTTACTTAATTAATTGAAATTTGTTACTATCAAATTGACATGTGACATGCTTTCTAATAAAATTTATTATCATTTCAAAATTTACACAAAATTGAATGTATCTATTAATTGATATGATTTTGCACCCATACTATGAGGTAACTAAAAGTATAACCTATTACGAATAATTTTTTTTGTCAGATATTACTATTCAAATTTACTATGATTCCTAAAATATTAACTCATGAATTATTAATTAAAATCTTATTAATTTTTTTATTCCAAATTATCTCTTAAACTCTCATTTATTTTATTTATATTACATCCTACTACATTACATTCCTTCACTCCTTGCAATTCAACCGGACAAGTTGTAATAACTACCTAGGATTGTTGGAGAGAGAAATGGAAAATGCATCGTTGAGTGTAGGTAGTGGGTCCAAAGGTAGAAACAAGAAGATTCATGGAAGGGATCAATCTCGAATTGTTTATGTTTTCATTTACATTTGCTGAAAAATGGGTTTGGTGGTTATAATGTAACATCCCCATTTTTCCTAGATGTATATTATAATCAGATGATGTTGTGGATTATATCAAATTGTTCTGAATTAATTTATGATTATTAGAGAAACCTAGATATTTAATTAATTAGGTTTAAAGCCCAAAATATCATAAAATACCAAAAAGGAACTTAAAAGGGTAAAACGATCATTTTATAAAAAAAAATAAGGGCAAAATGATCTTTTTACAAGAGAATAGAGAGGAAATAATATTATAATACTTCGGTGCAGTACAAGTAATACTAGGCATGTGAGCTCGGAGAAGAAAAAGTACAAGTTCAATAAAAGCGGATCCTATGTGAATAGTAAATGTTGACCAAGTAAGATAAATAGTAAAAAGTAAGCAAAATAGGTGAACTCAACATAAAAAAGTAAAGAGAAAAAAGTAATGGATCACATAGATAAAATAAATAGAAAAGATACAAAGTATAAAAGAAAACTCATATAAAAAAAATGCTCAACCTAGAGCCAAACCTATCTGTAAAGGTAAAAGGTACATTTTCCCTCCCAAGGCTTTGAAATCTGAAATTTAGGAGAGAAAAGTTAGATATTTCTACCCTTGACACTCCTCTCACATCTCAAAAAGTAACTATGGGCATAATGGGAAAATTGTTAGGAAGGCTTCTTAAGAAGGGGTAAAGAAGGGGTAAATTAGAAAGTATAAAATTTTTCTACAAGAACACAATATAATAGTGAAAGTAAAAATTTGCAGAAAAATAGAGTATAATGAAAATTGAATTTAAGAGATAAAGGAAGAGAAAAAGTCAGTGATTTATCCTGATCCGTTCTAATCTACATGACCTATATCCAATTCTTAAGCCTCCACTTGGGATTTCTCACTATCAATAAGAATTCAGTGGGCTCCTTACAATACCACATTATAATAATTGTGCTCTACTCTAAGAATATAGAAAGTCTCACAATTACTTTCACTAGTGATTTCCTTTGCCCCTTTTGTTGAATCAAGTGTTTTTGATTATTTCAAACAACTGGAGCTTGGAAGGAAAATATCAAAGGTGTATAAAAGATCTCAAGTAAAAAAATCCAAGAAAAATGAGTATAATATTAGTTTGTAGGATTTCTCACTGTACTCACATAAGTAAAAGGTTTTGATATTTCACCCAAATATTTTTAAAATGTGTTTTTCAACAATCCTATGTTAATTTATGATATATTTGAAAAATACTCACTAACAGACGAATTTTGAACTGTTAAACTTTAAGATGAAAATTCGTCTGTCAGTAAGCCTTTACATGTGGGATAACTCGTAACTGCTCAAAATTCGAATTTTGACCCCTCAAAATTCGTCTGTTGAACAGTTACAGACATTAAAACCAAAGGTCTCACTCTGAACAGACGCAACCTTATTTGTCTCTCTCTCTCTCTCAAGTCTGTTCACATCCATTCTTTAATTCCCATTAATTCTATTCATGAATCCTCATTTCCCACCAATTAAACTTCTTTTCACACCTTATAAACACATTCTCTGCATCTTTCTGTTACATTCATCAACGAGAATGGTAAGGGTTAAGAATCCAGAAGTTGGGAAATGGGAGTCAAGACCAAAAAGAGTTGTCAAGTCTCAATACGCCACCAAAGAAATTGAGACTCAGAAGAGAAAAGGCCAATCTAGTAAGGGAACTTCTTTCAAGAAACAGAAAACTACTCCCAAGGCAGATTCAAAGAAACCTGCTCCAAGTCCCTCGAAGAAACTTGTACCTGCTATTCCTGTTCCTCCTGCTTCTTCTTCTTCTTCCAGCACTGAGTCAGGGGAATATCAGTTAACCACACAACCATTATGGAGCAATGCTCACATTCTAAGAGAATACACCAACAAGTTTATCAGCAAAAGGGTAATTAAGCCTCACTGTACCAATATGGAAGAGTTTCTAATTTCCAACAATTTTGATGCCGAGCTATGGATGATTAGATACAAAAACTTGTTGAAAATTATGGAAATATATGATGATGAGGTTGTTAAAACTTGGTATGCTGCCTTGAGGTACAACAACAAGTAATAAAAATGGGAGGTAAATCTAAGGTCTAGAATCATCTGGCTGATTGATGAGACTTTCAATGAGGTGTTGGAAATCCCGGGCAAGATGGGTTGAAAATTGACATCACCACCTCAAAGTACATGGATCAAAGATAAAGTTGCAGAGGAGGAAGGTGGTGCTTTCTTGAATTATAAAGAAAGTATAGTGCTTAATACCCTGTTCAGAAGGCGTGAAAATATGCCTACTCTGAGTTTGCTGAAGCCCATTGATATTAGTACTCAAGTCAAAATCCTACACTATATTGGGTCTAGGATTATATTCAATAAAAGAGGAAGTTTCAATCTGATCACAAGGGTTGAAGCATATGTAATGACTGCTATCATGCGTGGCAAGTTGATTAATATGGGACACATCATTCTTCAATGCATGATCAAAGCAAGAGATCAAAGAAAAGACTCTACTTTGCTTTATGCCTCAATCATCTCCAAAATTCTTCAGTATGCTAGGATTTAACACTTGGAGAAAGGAAAAGGCAAGTCTACTGAAGTGTTTAAAGAAGAAGAATTGCAAAGGATGGGCATTGAAAGGAAAGATAGCAGATGGATTGGAAAAGGAGCTGGGAAGTTAGAAGATCTGTTCTTTGAGGAAGGTGGCTCACACTAGCAAGCAGGAACTTCTGAGGCTGCTCCATCCTTACAGTCTACACCTTAGCCTTCTTAGCCTGTTTCTCCTCCATCTCAGCCTATTCAGACACCTATGTCATCCACTCCTTCCACCTGGGCTAAGCCAACTAAGATCACGAGTTGTATGATAGCCTGTTTGTACTCATGTTGAGCATCAAAGATGAGCAAAATGCTAAGTTTGCTTATCTGTAAGATCAAATTTTCTAGTTGGCAAAGAACATGAAAGTGGTTGCTAATACGTATGAGGACATCAGAAGTGCTTTTCCATCTACATCAGCTCCACCTCAACCAGGACCCTCTGAGCTTGTCAGGTCTCCTGCTCCTGAACCTTCACCCCTTTCTGCCTTTAGTCTCATAGAGGAAAGAGGAGCTCAACTGGCTTTATCTAGACAAGAGATACAAGAGCTTCTTGATGTCTCTGATGATGAGGAAGCAAGCCCTAAAGCTCCTGTACTTCTTCATTAGATTAATCCTGACCTGCCTTTTGTCCCTGTACCTCTTCGTGCCATTCCAGTGACCCAGATACCTCCTCCTGCTATACATGTTCAAGTCCCTAATGATGCCAAAAAAAGAGGGAAGACATCTGAGCAAATTGGGAAGACTACTAGCAAGACTGTTGGAGAACCATCTGGCAAGACCTACAGCAAGAAATCCAAGCCCAAGAAGAATTGATTAGATCTTAGGGTTGCTTGGTTTTACTTGTACTGGCTGTTCATGTTTTCTATATTTCTTGTCATGATGAACTATCTTGTTTTAAAAATCTGTGTTTGCAATGTCATATACTTGTACTGAAACCTTAAATGAATTAATTCAATGAGATTCTCTATTTTTCTTCTGATTTGTTGTACATGCTATAAGTATCTTCGAGTTTTAATGCATATGTTGAGGGGGAGCTCTTAGAAGCAAACCCAAATACTAATCTAATTTGCAAATTGTTTTGTCATCATCAAAAAGGGGAAGAATGTTGAATCAAGTGTTTTTTATGATTCCAAACAACTAGAGCTTGGAAGGAAGATATCAAAGGTATACAAAAGATCTCAAGTGAAGAAATCCAAGAAAAATGAGTATAAGACTAGTTTGTAGGATTTCTTATTGTATTCACATGAGTAAAAGGCTTTGATCTTTCACCCAAATGTTTTTAAAATATGTTTTTCAACAATCATATGTTAACTTATGATATATTTGAAAAATACTCACTAATAAACTAATTTTGAACTGTTAAACTTCATATATTAACTTGAAAATTCGAACTTTGAAGCTAAAATTCAAACTCACAAAGATGTTGCCTTTGACAGACGAATTTCAAACTATTAAAATTTGAATTTTGGGTAAAGTACAACTTGTGAAAAATGAAAAATTCATCTAAAGATATATTAAAGTTCATCTGAAGGTGAAGTTTAAAAAGAGTTCTAAGTCAGTCCTCTGATAAATGAACTTTGGTTTTGAAAATTTGAACTTTTAAGAAACAATGCGCAAGTCTGTTCAAATGTCCCTTTAACAGACGAACTTTATTCTTCAAAAATTCAAACTTTGGGATGAAAGCAAAAAGTTTGAAAAAAGGATTCTTGACAGATGAATTTTGAAAGCTTAAAATTTAAATTTCGAAAAGAACTTTTGTATCATATTGAGTTGCTCATTGACAAATAAATTTTGGGCACCAAAATTCAAATTTCAAATGCATTTAGTAATATGGAACAACTGTTCACATTTATTGGAAGAACTTTAAACTTGAAAATTCGTATATTCCAATATGGGAAATATTTGTCAAGATGAAAATTCGAATTTTGCTTTTAAATAGACGAACTTCAAAGTTCAATGTTAAAGTCTTTAACTTATGATCTTTACGAAATTTGTCTGTTGACACCCC
Organism: Adenanthera pavonina; assembly: GCA_026686845.1. Taxonomy (NCBI): domain Eukaryota; kingdom Viridiplantae; phylum Streptophyta; class Magnoliopsida; order Fabales; family Fabaceae; genus Adenanthera; species Adenanthera pavonina. Next base: position 17,979,597 of record JAIVEN010000018.1, read on the forward strand.
AAAATTCGAACTTTGGATGTCAGACACATTAAATGCGGTTGGTGAACGGATAGTTTTACAAAGTAATCATTGGATAACATCTCTAATTACTAGATCTTGTATCTAACATATAGTTAAAACATAAATCTATAAATAGAACTTCATTTAAAGGTATGGGTAACAAATATATGTTGTGTATATTAAAACTCTGCCAAATTCTTTAGTCAAAGTCTTTTACTCTCACACACCTCATATATTGTACTTCAACTATCATACATACTCTAAATTAGAGAGTTTATCATTTTGTAAAAAATCTTATCTTCATCTGAAAGAAAGATTTTCTTATGAGGAGACTTCACAAGGGATTTGGGAAGCACTTAGCTAGAGTGTAGAGAGTAAAACTATGAGCTCTTGGAATAGGGCATAAAGTTGTACTGTGGCATTCCAATAAGCCCACCGAATTCTTGCAAGATAGTGGAAAATCTCAAGTGGTAGCTTGAGGACTGGACGTAGGTTAAGAGGAAGAGACCGAATCAGGATAAATTCTTGTGTCCTTCTTCTTATACTTTGCTTATTACCTTATTACATTTTGCATTCTGTTTTTCTGCATATTTTGCCTTCACTGCTTTCTTATAATTTTGTAGAAAATTTTCAAACTTGCCAATTCACTCCCTTCTTGGGAAGCTAGCAGAACTAACACCTTTAATATTCTCCTTCCAAGCTCTAGTTCTTTGAAATCATTAAAACTTCTGATTTAACAAAAATGGCATAAACAATGTGAGAATATTTGTGGGCCTTTGGTTCAAATTCTCATCTAATGGTTATAATACAATCAAACCAATTATAAATAGCCCTCATCCCACTCATTTCCCTTTGCCCAAAACCAAAAGAAGAGAATGAAGACAGAGAGGGAGTGTGTATGATATAACGACCGCTCAAGCTGAAGGGTGCTTTCTGTTATCCTACTAACTTCCACTAGCATATTAAACTCCCCAATCCTCATAGGGGCAACTCTTTCCTTGATAGCTAGCCTCAATCCTCGTTCTAGCTTCTCTGTTTTCCACCTTTCATCATCATGCTATTGCAAATAAGTGGAATACCAGGCTAAGTATATAAATATGGCTACATATTTGTCTACTAACTAATCTTCCACTTTCCTAAGCATAATAAATTTGGGTTCTTTTTCATCTCTCATTGATCATAGAAAGTATTTGTCATTGAAATAATCCAAGAATGTTTCCCACGTCAGAGGTATGTTGCGAACTTGCAAGATCAACTCAGTGTTCCGCCACCAGTGGTCTGCCTCTTTCTCAAGCATGTATGTAGCCAGTAAGGCTTTCATCTTGGAATCATAACCCATCAACCTAAATATCTTCTCTAAGCTTAAAATCTAGTCCTCGACAACTTGTACATCAAATTTTCCTTCAAAAGATGGAGGACAGTGTTTATAGAATTGAGCTATCACATTCTGTTGATAAGCAAAGTCAACTGCTACACCTATTGCTTGATTCATTAGTGCAGCTTGGGGTTCTTGATGCTGAGGTTGCCTTAGGGATGGCTCTTTAACCCTAACCTCAAGAGGTTGTCTTTGAGTAGCTATGGTTCTTTGTAAGTCCTCAATAACCCTCTACTGTTGATCCAATCTATTAATAATAACTTGTAATGGATCAACCTGTGAAGCTTCTCCCTGCTCAGGAGTTACTGCTCTTGTCAATATTCTAGTATAAGCAATTTATATCTAAACAATAATTGAAATCATGAACATATAGCAATAGTACTCGAAGCACATATACAAACATAGCATTTCATTCATATAGTACATACTTTCTACAAACATTATATATCAGTTCCTTTGTTCTACATCTTATATTACCTATGTTTGCATATATGTCACATATCAAAATTGGCAGTCCGTTAGTGTTCTTTACATGCACATACATTTCATACATATTTACATCCCTAGATATCATCTATGAGGAGTCGGGACTGTCTCTAAGGTACGATGCCACTGGATCCTCCTCATGGTCCTCCTTGATCAGGTACTCCTATGGCTGGAGTGGTATATGATCAGTCTTTGTTTGTTCAATATCCTCTAGTTCCATCCTTAGCTATTCTCAATGCATCAATTCCGTAATATATTCCTGGAAGCTTTCAGGCCATTCTCTTCTTAACTTATAATTTACTAGTCCCCAATATTCATCATCATCAGGTAATATAGTAAGGACTACATCTATCCATTTTAGTTCAAAGAAAGGCTAGCCTCGAGATCCCATGAACTCTTTTACATCTTTTAGCATGTCCAGGAAATTAGTCATCAGAGAGTCCCAATAATACTAGTGTCTTTCATTATACCACCTAGCCACGACTTCCTATACTTCATGAGCTTCATTGATCGGAATCTCAGGACCTACTAGTATAGGTTGCTTCGCTGAATCACCCTTCTGTATCTTTTCCTTCTTAGCCTTCTTCACTCTTCCCTCAATAGAGTAATTCCTAACACAATGGGCTAAGTTGTGGTATTCCCTTCCTTCCAACTTTGCCTTGATTGGGGTCTAAAAATCGTCATTAGTTATTTCATCAATGAGGGTGGTGATCCAGATTGGCTTGAGGTATTGTGTCCCTTGAGTTTCCAAGAACTCCTTAACCTTGGAGACCTTGTGCATAAAAGCCATCACCTGTTTTGGCCCTTCTGAGTAAGCTTCATACTCCTTAGTCTATCATCAGGGGTGTTGTTAGGATCCATCAAAAATCTTGCTATATAATCCATGTCTTCGTATACCACAATCGCCTTTCCTATGGTGGCTCATCTAAAGGAGAAATAGCCTATATCGATGATGTTATGATAGGTTCCTGCACTAGCTATGAGAGTCTTACTTCATATTGTACTTCCCTCATACTCTCCACTGGTACCTAGATGGAACCTATACTTTCTTCTCTGTCAGGTCCTACTAGCACCACCTCAAGCTCCTCATGGTAGTCCAAAATTGAGTTGTTAGTGGATGCAAACATTTGTCATATTCCACAATAACAACTAGTTAATGGACTATTATAAAGGAATATTAATAAATAATATATTCATTTTTCTAAACTTAAACTATCCTAGACTAAAATCAATACTTTAAGAGCTTAAACTTTCAAGTTTGATACTAAAAATGTAATACCTTACCTTTAGTCTTATTTACCATGTATTAGGCCTTATTAAAGTTTATTTATGCTTGATTAGAAGTTAGAGTCACAATAAAACTAAAAATAGAATTTTCAATTATTTAGGTATTGTTCATTTGGTAATTTCTATTTTACTGGCTGAACTTTGAAAATTCATAACTAATTTTACAAAAAACATATACAAGTTATTCAGTCTTTAAAAATAGCTTAAAATATTGTCTACATGTAAAAAATAAGAAACACAGCATTAATTGTTCCAATCAGTACAATAAAATCCATGAAATTTACTATTCATTTAGTCATTTTCTTTTACCTAGTTTTCTAGCACTAAATTTAGAAAATTATAATAAATTGTACATACATCCAAATTGAGTGTGATTTAGCCTATTTTAGAGATATTTCTGTCTAGTTTCTAACCATATATAACATTCATATGTTCTTCAACAAATTGCTCAAACAGTAACTAGATTACTGCAAAGAGGTCAGAATAACCATTTCCATCTTTATACATTACAAAATAAAAGTTATAACTTAATACATGGCCATAACTTATTCTCATATCATACCATATATTACATAAGACCTAAAGGGATATGATCATCTAAAGGTATGTATTAATTACCACACATGAGAATTTACATAAAAGCTTGTAATAAAATATCATGGCTAGAAAAGCCATCTTAATCATTAACTCTTTTCTCCTTTCCTTTCTCCTCTTTGGTAGTCTTGCCATAGTTGGACCCTAACATTGTTAATATTTGGGAAGGTGAGATTCAAAGAATCTTAGTAGCATTATCATTCATACATGTATATTATCACATAATGCAATAAAACATCAAACACTCTCATTAAAACATAGTATGCCATAATATTTGATAAAACTTTCGGCAGAGTTTTTCTTTGTAATTTGGACAACCTGGGTCATACCTTCAAAAAACTTAGCCAACATTCAAGAAACATCACAAAAACATCAATTATGGCATCAAACAAGTCATAGAATTCATATACTTATCATAGGATAATATAATACATAAAAGGGTAAAATGCTAACTTAGAGATTTCCTTTGCTTTCCACACCTGATATGCCACTTTTAATGACTTCCACAACTCTCTTGAACTTAGACATAACATCATTTAAGGTCACTGATTTAATGACCTCTATCATAGAAAGCTCAATAAACCCTAAAAATTCCAAATTGCTATCTTTTTGGTTTTTTTTTAAACCAACATTTATTCTTAACTAATTTGAATCAAAGGATTCTATATTTGGAATCAAAATCATGAAATTTCATCTCTATGTGAAATCCTAAACCAGCCGAAATTATGAACGAAAGAGGAAAAATTGATTTGCTTTGATATTCTCCAAACTATTTCCAAAATCATGCTTCAAGTGGTTAGTCTAAGCTTTCTCCTAGGTTTATTGTGCAAAAACTCATCTCCTTCATATACTAAGTCTTGACCAAAATTTACACACAGAGAGAGAGAGAAAGAGAGAAAATAACTTCATGAAACCACTTCAAACTGCTTGAAATAACAAGCTTGGAAGACATAAAACTCACCTTGGTTCTTGATTTCTCAACCTTGAAACCTTGCCTTTCCTTTTCTCTTCCTCTCTAGGGTTTCTTGGAGCTCTTTCTCTCTCTAATTGCAACTGAAGTGTCATGTAAAATGAGGAGGAAGAGAGTAATTATGTCACTTAATCATTAACTAACCATGGTTACTTTTATTAACCAACCTTGGTTACTTTTGGCCAAAACAAGTTTGCCTTCTTAAAGGTTTTGTGCCAAAAATCACCTTCTTCACATGCTTATTTTCATGTCAATAAGAAGGGTCAGAATGTTCAAATACTACATATTTTTTTCAATCTAGATATAACATGTACTGGTAAATTTTTTAACTGTAAAGTTGCTTTTTGGGGTATTTTAATACGTTAGGGACATAATTTCATTCTAAATTGGTAACTATGTAAAATTAATTATCCAGTCCTAAGTAGTATTTGTGTGGAGCTCATATACTACTCCCTTTACATTTCTACTGTTTGTGGAGTCCATAGACTCCGTTTACAATATAAAGTTATTTTTTGGATGCACTGATTACTTCTTTATTTTTAATCAGTTAACCTCCATGCTATATCGTATTGGGCTTAGCTCATCACGATCTTCATTTTGATAATAATTTTTTATAATGATAAAATTGCCCTTAATCCAGGATTGAATTATAATTTTTAATTCTTTCGGGTCTTTTCTTGTAATTTCTCCCAAGGATAAAATTCTTCCTTTTAACTTTAAGGGATTAGAATGCATAAAATTTTTCTATCTAGAGATAAAAATATAATTTTCTCATTCATTTCTGACCTAAAAAATTGACATTTTTGCCCTTTTTCACATTTAGCTGTGTTTTTTAATTTTCTTTAATTCTTTAAATATTTTATGATATCCAGTAAAATAATAATATTACAAAAGTGATTTTCTTCCTCCCTCTAATACCCCCCTATGTTTTGGTCAAGGCATGATTTTGGGGGGGGGGGGAGTTTGTGATTCATCTAGCAAATGGTTGGGTTGAGTTTATAATGATAAATAAAGCATAGATTTCATGAATGATTGGCCAAACAAAGGAGTTTTCTCAAATGGGTTTTTGAAGGCCATTTTTGGCCAAGAAGAAAAGTGAAGGAGGGAGTGAGTTTTTGATGAAAGTAAATGCTTCCAATAGACTCCTAGTATACCAAATAGCTAAGAAAGGCTAAGAGATACATTAAGAAACTTGGTTCCTTTAAAGTCTAGGGTAACCAAAGCATGTATGTATATATAATGTTATCAACATGTTAAGTAAGGTCTAATGATATTCTTAGGCTTCAAACAAGATCAAGAAGAAGGCCTAAACTAGTTCAAAGCAAGATTTAAAGCAAAGAAAGTAAAATCTTGATGTAGTAACTCTTGCTTTAAACTTTTACATTGATACATTATGCTTTATGTCTAAACTTGTGTTACTATGATATTTGGCTATATTTTATGACTAGTTTGGCTATTTTTATGTCAAGGGCTAAGTTCTGGAATATCCATTTACTAAGCTGTTATGTTGCTAAGATTTTTACTGCAACATAGTATTTTAATTGTTTTCTAAAAGTATGTTATGAAAGCATGATAATTGTAAAATGTTTTTACAATGTTTAAACTAATGTGATGATGTGATATACTTGAACTATGTTACTATTGAGATGTCCCCCATCTCACCCAAATTTTCCCCAATTATAGGGCCAAGTAATGCAAAAGGGAAGAATGTAGCCAAGAGGATTGATGCATGAGAAACTATTTTGTCCTGTTTCATACTATCTGCTTCGAATGGTTGTATAAAATCAAATATAGCTTAAAAAATTATGATGTCTATATTTATGGATAGATCTATGTCTTCGGAATAAAATGGCACAATTAGGTTGTATTTGGATTTATACAGTGGTAGTTATGCATGTTTTGCTAAGATTGCTCCAGTACATGTTATTTCTGACCCCTAATGATATATGTTGATGTTATGACAAGAAGGAGTAGAATAAATGTATAGAAAAAAATAATTAGAAAGTAAACATGTAGAGCTTTCCAAAGATGCTAAGTATACCCCAAATGGTATTGTATTTTATGAGTAAGAAATTTTCAAAGTTAAGGATCAGATTTTGAATAGAATCAGTGTCATGAAAATGAATAGTAAAGTTTGCACAATAAACTGTATGAATCTGTGCATATATTTTCTAGTTTCATGCTTTTCTCATGAAATTCAACATGTGCACAATTTTTAGACACTTGAATAACTAATAAATGATTTTTTTTACAATTAGTTATGATTTTTTAAAAATCGCTGCACAATAAGCCATAAAACCAATAAATACAATTTTATTTAGTTTTAATTAGTTCAAGTTTTTAAAAGCTATTTTCATGTTTCAAAACTAAGTAATCTTCATTGAAAATGCCTTAAAATGTAAGATGTAACATACAATAAGAAATTTAAAAAAAAATTATGTTCAAGGTAATTAATATTATGGAATCTAATTAATGTTATGAAATTTAATTTATGAGTCAATTATATTAAATGAAAGTAATTTAGAAAAGGGTGAAAAAAATTTTAGTTATTAATTATCACCCTTGTGTGTATAATTAAAAATACCTTATAAATTAAAATGCATGGAGTATTTTGAGGATTAAGACTAATAATAGTTGATCAGAACAGACTTTCCTTAGAAAAGGTGATGACCATTGAAATACTACTCACTTTTCTTGTACCTTGAAGTGGGAAAAGAGTCCTGAAAAATAAAAAAATTGGGAATAGAGCGAGCAAAGCAAATATATTAAAAATGTCATGCATTTCAATGAAAAATTAAATTAAAGACATACAGGATTCACAACTCACATTTAAATTATATTTGAACAATCCAAATTTTATTAATTTTTAATTTCAATATTAATATTTTAAAAATGTTAACTTTCTAAATCTACTTAAACATGCATCTAAACTAGATATACCTTTACATCTGGATTCCATTTCAATTTATCTAGGAGTTGACTTTGTATTACTCCTTTCACTCATATTTATAATCTAATTTTAACTAACTTCATATAAATTAAGAAAGCTAATTAAAATTAGTTCACACTATTAAATTTCTCAAAAATTAGCTTAACTTTTCTAATTTACCCTTGCATTAATGATTCATTAAATTTTTAAAAGACAACAGAGAATTTTTATGTAAAGGGTAAATTTAAAAAAAAATCATTAATACTTCATTAAACTTATAAAAGGCATTATATGTTGAACCAAGGGAGTCCTAATGAGAGAATGAGTGAGTAAAAAATTTGACCATTATAATTCGGTTAAGATTGTTTTATCATATCATATACATATCCAAGGTTTGGATATAAATTTCCCTAATAAGAAAATGATGGATATAAATTTCCCTAATGAGCACGTGAAAAGCTTTTACCATTGTAATTTGGATAAGATTGCTTCATCATATATGTATTTGAGTTTGGATATATATATATATGTTCAAGAGCAAACCGCTACTTTCATGAATCATTTTTTTCATTCTTTTGTAGTCACCCAAAGCACTCAAATAAATACTCATTCCAAAATCTCCTAAATAACTTGAAGCATCATAACAACTCCACAACAATTTCAATTACTTTTGAGACACCATCCACTGGAATATAGGAGCTAGTGTGTGTGTGTCTTTCTGTCTATATATAAAATAAAATAAATATAGAACGTAATTTGAAATGAAATAAGTTGAGAAAATTGCATCTTAGATTCCAACCTTCATTTTGAATCAAATAATGTTATTGCTGAGACCAATTTAAGATAGAATTATTACAAATTAAAGGCAAAAAATTGCCTCTAAATTTCATCTGAAATGCATATTTCCTTGCAGTGAATCCATGGTTACACACATATTCACAAAAAGAGAAATAAAATTTCACAACTCAAACACCTATATGCTTATTTTATTTTGAAGGAACTATATAGGCAATCTAAGGAGGCAGGGACATTCATCCTCTTCGTAGTTTCAATAGGCCATAGATACAAATGGTAACTCATTTTTACTTGCTTCCCTCCGCCATAAAAGTGAAAAGATGCATTCAGCCATTGAACATCACACCTGAAGAACTACCACATGTAAGATAGGAAGCAACGACCAACAAAAGGATTAACCTCTATATGAATTATGAAGCACAAAATAAACAGGCCTACCTTATCAATTCATTTACCGCTGCTTCCCTTCAAAAAACTCACCAAGCAATATTCTTTCCAAATCTTCTTGTGTGCATTTGATGAATTTTTTAGAATACACTCTCTCTCACAAGTGACCTGTTACAAGCCAGGTTCCGCACATACAAGAAGGAAGCAAAATAGCTCATCAGACAGAAGACCACAATGATCAAATGCAAACATGATCAACCAAAGTACTCATATGAATAGGCTAGTAACTAGATAAGACCGTTAAGAATTGTTTAGACAATAAGAAAAAATGCTGAAGAGTTGAACATTGCATAATCAAATGCGTGCAATATATTAGCATTTATTATATAGGTCATTAGATGAAAGAAGTCATGTATATAGAGTCATCAAGAATCTAAAAACATACCCAAAATGACTCACAAATGAATTATAAGCAAGCAACAAAACTTCAGCAATAGAAGTCGAAGAGACTCTCACAACTGTGTGTCAGGAATTGTCCACTGAGATTGTTTCTGATGAATTTCCTCAGACATAATATTGAAAGTCTCAAACCGGAGACAATACAAATGAACATGTCAAAAGACAGATAATGGAAGCTTTCCTTAGAAGACAGTCCTAAAAGATGCAATTGATGAAGAACCTATCTATCTTTAACAATTGCTTTTGAAAAATCAAATCCATCATCTGATGATGAGAGGCATTGGGGAATCTGTAAGAGAAAGGATCAAAATTCAATAGTTGCATTCCAAAAGACTAAAAAATAGGGAAAGGATGACATTTTGTGTGTTTAGCCAATGGTGCCATAAAGGTGTCAAAGTAAAATCACGTAGTGCCCTATAACAAGTACGAGAAAGGAAAATATTACATCTCAATAACTAATAAAGGGAGGAAGGGGGAAAGAGAGAGAGTACAAAAAAGCTTCTCACAGTAACAGAATCTGTAGGGTGTGCATATCTATATATATATATTAGAGAATAAGGAGGAAAAAAGAAGAAAAGAGGAACCCACATGGGATCATCAACTTGTTTAGCCAAACTCATCTCTAGAATCATAAGATAGGTCAAGAATATGGATAGTACAACTAGGACAAATCTAGCCCACAACTCATCAGTATTCTTCTTGCATGTGCACATATATTTGATAGATTAATTTCCTTATATTTTACTAGTATAAAGACTCTAGACAAAAAGCATACCAGTATTTTCTGCAGATTCAACAATAACCTCTTCTCTACATCTCAGCTTATACTTACTAACCAACACTCCATTCTGTTACAATATAATTAACTCTAACTATGCCTCTAACTATTCCCTTTGTAATAGATTTAGTTATAACTATCTCTTCACACAATTAACACAAGACACTTGCCTTTATTGAGCCATTCCTACATAAATTATACAATTTATCTTTGGTAAGCCAACTCTCAATATTGGCTTAAACTCAATAACTATTGTTGTTTCCAGGCCTTTCCACCAAGAAATTCTATTACAAAAAGAGAAAGTGAAACTCATAAGTTACTCTCATAGAGGAATACATATAACTCCAAAGATAATATCAGATTTCTTGAAGTGAAATATAGCACATTATACATCTAAATTCATTGAGTTCCATTTTACAAGAAACTAAAATATGGGCTATTGGTTTTACACCACCAGAAGCAGGGCCAGTCCTTTAGTAATAGTATTATTATTAAGACAAAAACATGGATTAAAGTAATATCCAATAAGCTTCAAGACATTATGATAAGCTAAATCAAAAGAACAACACATTTGCCCATGCATTTCTTTTGTAATGAATAGTGTGTTGTTACACAATCCTCCTATGTTATTGTACTCAATCATCCCCTAGCAAATCCTTGGCTTCATACCTAAAACAGACAGGACAAAAGCTCAAGAACTAAAATCAATTAGAAAATAGAGGGAAAACTCAAAAGCAACTAAGTCTACAACTAATGTAGATAGATAGTTTACCTCTGTACCGATGTAACAATATAATGAATATTATTCATGAGATATAAATGAGTCAATATTGCTTTGATTTTCCATCTAAATTGGTTTGCAAAGCCTGCATTATTCGCATGATTACAGAGGCTAGCTCCAAAGTATCATCTCTATCAGCAAATTCTTGGAAAAGTTGCTTCAATGTGGATTGGTAGCTATAAAGATTAAGTGGAATCTAGTCATATCAAGTTTGTCAAGATCTGAGATGTAAAGATATGAAAAACTAAGAACACAAGCACAGAAGAAAGAGTCAAGTCTAAGCAATATCTTTAAGCATTAAAGTCAATAGGATAGAAAATATCAAGTTCCATCAATAATGTTAGAAACATTATGGATTTTAGGATTAACAAAACTAATTGAATGGACAATATGATGCAAAATTGAACCCCTTAGTGCTTCCTTTCTTATGACTTATTTACCACATGAAGTTCCAACATATGAGGGCATGTGAAATGCCTCTGCAGGTATAAAAAAATTCATAATTACTAGAATGATCTGATTTATTGCGTTTGCTTAAATTAAGTCTATTATGAAACAAATGAAAATATTTAAAAAGAAACATTATATTAATCAAATTATTCTCATTAAGAAAAATTTATTAATCAAATTTATAGGGTTACATGCAAATGAATAATGAGTAATAGCTTTGTCACAATGTAGACAACAAAGAATAATTGAAACAATAATATAATCCAGTAATAGAATTTCATTCAGAATATAATAAATGAACTCACCCACACAAAAACTTCACAAAGTTAATTATGTAGCTTGTTAAAGGATGTACAGCTGCATCTGTCACATAAGTTCTTGTAGCATCTTTCTCTACTGCTTCTTCAAAATCACTAATGATCTCCTGGATTGTTTGTGCAAGTTGTTTTCTCAAACCCAATGCAGCTTCTAGAATTTCATTGCAAGCTGTGCCCTTAAATTGTGTTTTAATCTACAAAATTTCATAATATTTGATAATAGACTGCAACATTACCAAAATATGCCTCTTGCTAGTATAATGACACGTATAGCACACATCTCTGCTAAGCTATAGACATCACTATTGCCATGGCTTAGGTAAAATTCTAATTGTTAGAGATTATAATGAAAGCTTAAGTTTTCTATGGAGAATTAGAGATTCACACACACTGTTTTGATATCTTTCATTCAAAGAAAGAATGTTATACATAAAAGTTGATCTTAATTCTTTTGTGTTATTTTAATTTTTTAAATTTTAACAAACGATTAATTTCTTAGTTATTTTGGATAATGTTTTTATGCTTTTTGGATTAGCTTAAGTGTCTGTAAAATGTAGAATTAATAAATATAATTTACAGGACATGATTATGTTAGAGGACACTTGCAATCCATATGCATTGGTGTAATAATACCTAAACAATTCATGATGGATATCAAATCCCATAACTCTGAATGAAGCTCTTGCATTATTTCATACATGTCAAAAAGTACAAATAACATTTCCGGTGATCTCATACTTTTGGCAATTGCTTCTCCAAAATTAAGTAGCATGTAGACATTATTTTTAGTCACCTCAGCAAAACACTCTAAGTAAATCAAATCCTTCAAATATTTGATCACAAACTTTCCGCTCACCAGCAAACAATAATTTGACCTGTTAAATTATGATCACATATTTGAATGAAAATTTATTTCAAGAAACAACTACTAGAAAATCCTCAAATACTTACAACTATACGCATGAAATAAATCCAATTTCCAATTTTGGATTTCAAAACCTCAAAATGTAGCTTTTGTACATCATCTTTGTTGAGCTTCTCAACCCCCAGTTTGTGTAGGCTTTCTTCCAATATGTTAGAACGCGCATCCCTACATAACAATAATCATGATTATGATAATTTACTTAAGTAGTAATATGATCATCATGGTAAAACTAAGCATGCTACAGGGATGATAAATGACATGTGTTTCATAACATTGCTTAGGCATGATAGCATAAATGTCATTGTATGCATACTAAATGCCTCCTGTGCATCAAATGCATGCAAGTATATATAAGGGAATTAATGATTCATTTGTTTCTCTATTGCGTTGTGATGCTGTATGGTGCATCTAAGAAAGTGATGGATTGAAGACTTGGGCACTAGTTGAGTTTTGATGATGACATGAAAGTATTGTGACAATGTATCTCAGTAGTTACTATGGTTTAAGTCAATCAAATATGCTCAAGTAAGTTTTGCTAATGTGAGTGAAGCCATAACAATCCAAATATGCACAAGTCAATGCATCTTATTATTTCTTCATAATGAGAGTGAAATCTGCCAAAGGTCACAGGTATGAACAAATCCTTGAAAATCCGTTCGAGTACGAAGTATGAACAAATCATAGGTCCATCATACTTTGTGCCGGAACTTAGTTTTGATCAATAGAATGGGAGTTGGCAAGGATCAAGATCTTTATCACTTGGTCAAAAAGTTATAATACCATCTCAGTGACCACTTCAGCTTAAAAGCTTAAGTTGTTAAGAAAAGCTAATTACAAAGCTTAAGTTCTAACCAAAAAACATTTGGACATGCTAAGAGTAAATGTCTTGCTATCAAAGCAAACAAGTCAAATAACTTTGGCTATATACATGACGGGCACCTAAGTTAACTGGAAAACCCTTTCATGAATGTTAGTTATTGAGTTAGGAATGTGTGTGAGAGCCAAAATTTATATGGTCTAATTGATCTCAAAACTATACAATATATAAAAAAGGATGAGAATCAATCTGGCCACAAAACTAGGAACATAAAATATGTTTCTTATATATCCATACAGAATCATTGACTATCTACAAATACATAATAAAAAATATAGATTATAATTAATTTAGTACTAGCCACAGTAAATCTAGGTTTAAGCACAAGGAAAACCACCCTTTAGTACTCTGTAGAGTAGCCCATAATGTTTGTATGTACGTCTAATAGGATGTCACAATGCTTATATCTTCAATATTTGACTATGATAACTTTCCTAAGGACCAAAGCTTTAAGCTACTGCAACTAATATAACTATAAACAATTAAAGTGAGAAGATGTTCGGTAAGCCTTGACAAAATGACGCTTCTCTTTTGTATATTTCTAAGTGAAGGTCGTGTAGCTTGAGAAAAAACCAATCTGGGACTTGTGTAGTCCAACTAAATAAATAGATATTTTTTAAAAAAATCTATTTTTTTAAAAAATATTCTCGCTTTAATTAAAATGAAATAATTAAAGTGAGAAGATTTTTTTTAAAAAAATCTTTTCACAAGAAAATAGATTTTTTTTTAAAATCTTTTTTATTAGAAATAGGAATAATTAAAATGAAATAATTTATCAATATTTCAAAATAAAAATAGGCATTAATTACCTGGAGCCATGTCTCTCTCTATCCACAGCCTTGAAATCATCTCTTATATACAGAAGAGCCCCTGAAATCACTCCTGCACATTCCCAGTTCAGTTATGAGACAGGACTCTACACCATCTATATATATATATATAATTATTTCTGAGTGTTTGAAGTATAGAAATAGAGAAAATGACTGCCAGGAAAAAAATAAAATAAAAACAGAGAACAACACAGCCACGAAGGAACACCAAAATACAATCTTATTTGAAACCTATAAAACGATGAAATATGAAGTGTTTTTATGTAATTTAAGAAAGTATATTTATTTAATACAATTACATGAAATATGTTGAGAAGAAAAGAGACTTTATTTTTGCAGGTTGTGTGTTGGATGGAAAATGAAAAGCAGAGGAAAACAGAGTAAGAGAAACAGAGTGATATATATATACCAGTGTCATAGCCAAAGAGGAGGCCACCAATTCCATCAGAGAAAGCGAGTTGAAGAGTATAAGGGTTCCTCCATGAAAGAGACAAACATTCTCTGAAGCTGAAGATTTTCTAGCTGAAGGAGTGGTTGGTTCTTGGTTTTTCTCTCTATCCAAACGGAAAAAGCCCAGAACAGAAAGAAGAGACCAGACAGGGAGAATGAGAATGAGAATGAGAATGAGATAAGAGGGTTGTGAATTGGTGATGTATTTATAGACACAAGAAACGCCGTGATGATGATGAATGAGGACTCACAAAATGGAATCTCTCAAATTATTTGGAGTTTTATTTCTTTTAATTTAATAATTTAATATATTTCGATGTAACCTTCATTTTATCTCCTCGATTAGAATTAAATAAATATTGTGTAGATTAAATATTTTATTGAAATTAAATAATATTATAACTTGCACTGTGAATAGTAATATCACACATGCCTACTTAAATTCTTATTCACTCATATAGAAAAAGAGAGAGCGGAGTATTAATGTTATACCTCACTTTAATTCACTAAAATAAAATTCATGTTTGTTTCTAAAAAATTGGCAATCTCAGCCAAAATATCAAAGTCTTTTCATTTCAGAAAAAATAAAATGTGACCAAATTAATTTCTTATACCTTTTATCGACTCGAATCTAGTAGCTTAAATTTATTCTTATTAGTTCTGATATTTTTTTTTATTTTAAGGGATGTAAAATATAAAATAAAAAATAAATTTACTATAACTTAAAAAAAGAATTATATTATTACCCATGGGTGTTGGTCCTAATCAAAGGGATTAATAGCACTTAAACATGATATCTTAGATTGAAGAATGTGTGAGTATCAAAAAAGACCTTTGGGAGAGTTTTGTTGAATCAAGTGTTTTGATGATTCCAAACCAACCTTCAAGAGTTTGGAATAAAGATATTAAAGGTGCAGAAAATGTTTCAAGTGAAGAAATTCTAGAGAAATAGGTGCAAGAATAGATGTATGATGTTTAGTAATGTTTTGATTTGAGTAAAATACTTTGATCTGGTGAAAAGATATTTTAAAACTTTGATTCTATGTTAAATCATGGAATATTTGAAAAACACCCACCAACAGACGAAGTTTGAAAGGTTTATATTGATCTGTCACTTTGAAAATTCGAACTTTGGCCTTGAAAATTTAAATTTCGTATTGAAAATAAACAAGTCTGAAAAGAGGCTTCTCTGACAGACGAATTTTGACTTGAGAAAATTTGAATTTTGATAAGTGTCTGAAAGGAGCTTTTAGTAACAGACGAATTTTGGGTTTTAAAAATTTGAATTTCAGACAAAATGTAACTTATGAAAACTAAAGAAATTCGTCTGAAATTATGTCAAAGTTCATCTGAAGTCAAGTTTAGATTGGACTTCAAAATTGCTCACTGACATACGAACTTTGAACATGAAAATTCGAATTTCAGAAACTAAACTTGTGAGTCTGTTCCAATGATATGTGGACATACGAATGACAATATTTATAAATTTGAATTTTGAAGTAAGTCTGAAAAGAGGTCTCTCTGACAGACGAACTTTGCCTTTTGAAAATTCGAATTTCGAATTATATGAACTAATGTGCCTTATAAACCAGCTACGAACAGACGAATTTTGGGGTTCCAAAATTCGAATTTCGAAGACACTGTAGGAAATTGAAAATATTGTTCACACTTAACAGAAAAACTTTCTACTTGAAAATTCGTATGACACAACATAAAAACATTTTCCAAATATCAAAATTCGAACTTCACTTCGTGACAGACAAACTTCGGGCATTCAACGTTGAAGTCTTTAGCCTTCGGTTTCTGCGAAATTGGTTTGTTAACCAACTGAAATTCAAATTTCAGAATGTCAGAAGCATTAAATGCGGTTGGTTAACGGATAGTTTTTCAGAGTAACCATTGGATAACTTCTTCAACGAGTAGATTTTGTCTTTAACGTATAGTTGAGACCTAAATCTATAAATATATTATCATTTGAAGTTGTGGGTAACGATTTTAACTTTGTATATATTGAAACTTTGCTAAATTATCTACTCAAAGTCTCTTACTCTCACACTTCAATACTTGTACTTTAACTTTCATGTTCACTTTGTCTAAGAGAGTTTAATCATTCTAAACAATCTTATCTTCATCTGGAATAAAGATTTTCTTGTGAGGGGATATCACAAGGGATTGGGGAAGCACTTAGTAAGAGTACATAGAGTGAAAGAGTGAGCTCTAGAAATAGAGCATCATCTTTGTACTGTGGTATTTGCAAGAAGCCCACTGAATTCTTGTAGAATAGTGAAAAATCTCAAGTGGTGACTTGGGGACTGGACATAGGTCAAGTGGAGAGACCGAACCAGGATAAAGATCTGTGTTTTCTCTTCCCTACTGATACTTTTACAGCTTATTCTTTTAAACTTTGTTTTACCATCATACTTTGCTTCTTTCACCCTCTTGACAATTTGCAGAAAATTTTCAATCTTCCCAATTCATCCCTCCTCTTGGAAAGCCAGCTTATCTAACAAGTTCCTTCCAAATGGGTCCGACCATAATTCAATCAAGATTAGTTGTAATTCAAAGTAGTAACTAGATATCGTACGATTATTAAAAAATTATAATATTAAAAATAAAAAATTATAAAATCTAATTATTCAAATTTAATCTAAACAATTTAAAAATTATAAGATAAAAACAGAAAATAAAAAGAACATATTTTATATAGAGTTATGATTTATGAACTAT
Source organism: Adenanthera pavonina (assembly GCA_026686845.1). Taxonomy (NCBI): domain Eukaryota; kingdom Viridiplantae; phylum Streptophyta; class Magnoliopsida; order Fabales; family Fabaceae; genus Adenanthera; species Adenanthera pavonina. The sequence goes on from JAIVEN010000018.1 coordinate 17,997,014, forward strand.
GACTTCCAATCTCAATTTCATATAATACATGAGAGCCAACCACATCTAGTTGTAACTAAATTTCATATATTTTTTATACAATAAAATAGTTTTTAATATTGTTGATTAGTTTAAATTTAAGTATTATTAATGAAAATAGTTCTGTTAATATAAAAATTTTTATTAAGATTTGAAGCATGCCTTTATTACTTTTAAAGATATGAGCTTTCTAGTCCAATAAACATGTCATATTTTGGGACCCAGAAAATGAAAATAGATTTGGAAAAAAAAAACAACATATAATAAATGTGAAGAAGAAAAGAGACAGGTCAAGTCGACCAGAACCTTCCGATGGTTTCTTATTTGACCGACGTTGGAGGACAAACCAAAGAAGATGATGGTAGGTTGAATTGAGACTTGAGATAGTTCCTTCTTGCGTGTTGGGATAACTCCCATAATACGTATAGAAAAGGGATAAGTGATTATATAAAGAAATTATTAAATATAAATTTTTTTAATAATTATTTATATTTTAAATAAGTACTTGTAAAAGAAGATTATTTTTTCTACTTATAATAATTATTTATTTTCTCATAATTACTTATTTCAATTTTTTTTCTTATTATTTACTAAATAATTACTTAAATTTCTAATATTCAAACATATTTTTTTTTTCAAAATCACTTATGGGGTAAAAATATCTAAATAAAAATTACTTTTAATATAATCACATATTATCATAATCTATTATGAATAAACACTTATTCTCATAATCACTTATATATAAGGCCCGTTTGTTTAAGTTTATCAAAAAAGTGATTTTTAGGTTATTTAAAAAAGTGATTAATTACTTAGAGATTTTTGAAAAAGTAGAAATTATTTTGTGTTTGGTTAGAATAAAAAAAATCACTTTTTAAATTATTTAATAAATAAAAAAATATAAATTTATATTATAATATTCCCATAGGGTTGAATATTGTTATTTTTGTAATTTTTAAAATTACTTTGTTGCACCCCGCCTCTTATACCTTTTTCTCTCTCATCTACCTCAACCATTTTCTAACCATTTTTTCTCAAAAGTTACTTAGAATAGCTTCTCAAAATAAGCAAAAAATTATTTTTTTTTAGATTTTGATTATTTTTAAAAGTTTAAATAAACACCCTAAAAATTTTTAAAAGTATTTTTTTATATGAAAAAAATGAGTGAGTGAAAATATGTCTGCGTGTGCTTTCTTGGGCAGTAGAGAGTGTGCATTTGATTACTTGAAATGTCTAAAATGCATTTTCCCTTATAGCAGTGTGGTTGATTATTCTGTTATCTGCTTTTCTTTGCGCAAAACCACTTCATTTTGGAATATGGTTTCATGAAGGGCAAATAATTATATGGCTTGAAGTTTAATTTTTATGCATTTTTCCCTTAATGATTATTCAAATTACACCTTTTTTGGCATCTGTGAAAGTGAAAATATTCTGTCAAAATTGTCTCCTTGTTTATTGTTGTGTCATTGGTGAGAGTTCACGATATTTTTTTTTATATATTCTTCTCCAACACCATAGTGGACGATTTGCATTTGATCAACAATGTGAGAAATTAGAAAAATTGTCTGGTTTGCAGAATTTGCTTATCTAAAAAGTTATAAGATTTTGATGATGGATGCTTTCAAAAGGAACCATTCACTTAATTGTGATATATATGCAAGGTGGAAGCAGTTTTATTGGTTTATGTTTTGCGACATATAAACCAACAAGGATTATGCATCTTAAAAAACTGCACATGTTGATCCTCTCAAGATGGAAAAGTAATCGTTATGTTATTGTTTGACATTGTTTTAGGATGTATTCTAACCTGTTATGTTAATCTACAAATTTTGAATTACTTAGCTTGAGTGCCACTGTGGATTCTGTATTCATAGCTACAATGCTTTGCAACTAGCACACACCACTGATAACACATAATACCTTATTATTTTGGAATATTAACTGAATAACATATCAGTTTTTTCTTTTGTGAACCTATGTTGCTCTTTTGCTATACTTATGCAATGAATGATAAAGACTAGTTGTTCTGTGGTAGGTTAAGTTATGGTGTGACTGCCCTTTTTGGCCAAACGATGGTATGTGCCGCTTGCGTGATTGGAGTGTTTGTGAATGCCCTGATAGTGAATTTCCGGAATTACTCAAGAAGCCTCATCGCCTTCCGTTGGATGACCTAATTTGTCAGGAAGGAAAACCTCAAGCAGCTGTTGATCAAACTGTAGATAGAAAAGCTTTCAGAGGATGGACAGAAACTGACAATCCCTGGACAAATGATGATGAGACTGATAATGGTTTGTCACTTTATACGCTGATTGATATATGAATGCTTTTCAGGGTGCATTTTAGTTTATCCTGGTGAATCTACAAAATATGATTTATTTATACTGGAGTATTTGGACTAGTATTGTTAATTGACCATGGTCGTCGTGATATCTTGAGACCCAAGAAATTAAGGATCTGAACTGAAGTCATTTTTGCATTTACAGATGAATTGACTTATGTGAATCTTCAACTGAATCCTGAAAGATATACTGGTTACACTGGTCCATCTGCAAGAAGGATATGGGACGCTATCCTCTGAGAACTGCCCTAAATGTGAGTTGTCTATAAAAAGCCGGTCTTTTCTCCTTATCCTCCCTCTTTGCTACAAAATTTCTTTATACAGCCTAGTGAGTGCCAAACAACATAAGTCACAGCTCCTGTAGAGCTTAGGAGGCATATAATTAAATTTTGGGAATCAAGTAAATTTCTATGATGTGGGACTAAACTAACTTTTAAAGTGAATTATTTCTTTATCTTTTATCTGTCTCATTCTTTAATAGATGAAGTTAGTTGTTTGGATGTACACTTTCAAAAGTTAAAGAAAAATATTAGCCATGCTCTTGTTTTTTTACTATTGAGAAATAGGTATCTTTAGAGCAATCATATGAGTAATTGTTTCCGTTGCTGTACATTGATGTTGGGTACTGTAGATGAAGTCCCTGAACTATCTCGATGTGCATCCTTTATAATCTATTGATGTGTAAAAACATTTGCGTTCTGTAGATCCATCTGAAGAGTTATGCCAGGAGGAAAAGATCTTGTATAAATTGATATCTGGTCTTCACTCCTCCATATCAATACATATAGCTGCTGATTATCTACTCGATGAAGCAACAAGCTTGGTAAATTTTGAATTTTTTTTTTGTCAGTAGTAACTGATCCTCTTTTTGAATAAAATTTGCATTGCTTTTGCAGACAGGTACAATTTATCACATATTTCGGCACATAGACTACTAACTGGTTTTTGATTTTAGCGTCAAATTTTTTAATTTAATTTTCTTATAGCATAATGGACCTTATAGATTAATAGACAACTTAGTGTCTGGACATTATATTAAAAGAAATTTCTCTATATGTCTAATTTACTTATCTTTTCTCCTTGGTGTTTCCAGTGGGATCAGAATCTCACCTTGATGTATGATCGGGTCTTAAAATACCCAGACCGTGCCAGAAGTTTGTACTTCACTTTCCTGTTTGTCCTGCGAGCAGTAACCAAAGTGAGTATAAATTTCCCATCTACATTTACATATGATCATTAATCATCTTGATATCTATTTGCTGCTTTAATACTAGTTGATTATGTTTTCATATTATCTACATCTGAATACTCTTTAGGCTGGGGAGTATCTGGAACAGGCTGAATACGACACAGGTAACCCTATTGAGGACCTTAAGACACAATCCTTGATGAAACAGATGCTTTACAACCCCAAACTTTAAGGTGCATGTCCAATTCCGTTTGATGAAGCTAAGCTGTGGAAAGGCCAAAGTGGTCCAGAGCTGAAACAGAAAATTCAACAGCAATTCAGAAATATTAGGTATATCCTTAAATTTAGCAGGTTTAGCATTGGCATTTACTACATGTCTACAAAGTTGAGAAACCTCAAATTTTTTAAAGAAGGAATTTTGAGCAGTATATTGTCGTCTGAATTAGTGCTCTAGGTTTCTGAATTCTGATGCATATTTAAGAAGGAAGATTGATTAGCAATGGGTCCTATTTCCTCCTGTTTGATAATAAGGTTTAGAAAACATAAAGGAAACCATAGATGCTGTTCGGATTTTGACATGATTTCTGTGTTTACTATGTGCGTATGTGCTTTCCCAATCCCAAGGATAATTTATAAAATGTCTATCTTGTCATTTGAATCTGATGAATGCAACTCTAATGAAGGAAAACAACTAAAAAACTTGTGTCTGGTCTTCCACTAATATGTTACTAATGATTCACTTGACACCCTACTTCATTTGATATGCAGTGCAATAATGGATTGTGTGGGATGTGAGAAGTGTCGATTATGGGGAAAACTTCAGGTTCTTGGCTTCAAGTTAATGATTCCCTTGTTCAGACGCCATTTCAGCTTTCTTGCCTCTAATCTCAGAAGCTTTAGGGAGCCATCAATCATAGAGTCCAAAATCCTCCAACACTGTAAGTCTGGTGCCCTTCCTGAAGCGCTTAAGCTTCTGAACACCGTTAGCTCTGGTGATATCAGTGTCAAACCAATCCTATACGCCTCCTTGCTTCAGACTTGTACCAAGGTTGTTTCTTTTGGCCATGGCATCCAAATCCACGCCCATGTTATCAAGTCTAGTCTTGAAATAGACCGTTTTGTTGGCAACAGCTTGCTCGCTCTTTACTTCAAATTGGGTCCTGATTTCTCGGAGACTCGGAGAGTGTTTGATGGCCTTTTCGTGAAAGATGTGGTGTCATGGAGTTCAATGATTTCTGGGTACATTCGTGTGGGGAAGCCTAAAAATCTTTGCAATTGTTCTGGGAAATACTGGAATTTGGGGTTGAACCCAATGGGTTTTCTTTATCTGCCGTGATTAAGGCATGTTCAGAGCTTGGAGATTTAAACTTGAAAGAAAATAAAAGGAAGGGAAGACATACATACCGATCACAGAGTATACTTCCACTTAGAGATGATGAAAAGTTCCAGGCGGTAGAAACAAAACCACTCGGACTTTGTTTACTGCTTCACCGTAGACACACAGAGGAAAGAAAATTGAGAGGAAGAGCGAGAGCGGTTTTTTTAGAGAGGAAATCAAAAAGTGAGAGAGCTAGTCTCTGAGCGTTACTCCCAAAATTGAATCGAGAGAGTGTTTTGAATAACTGATCCTTCTTGTTCTTTTCCACGCACACACACGATCGCTTGAATCTCTTGGGGTGTGCGTTGTGTATGGGAACGATTTTTTTTATTTAACCGTTCCCTTTCTCTCAAACTTAAAACAATTAAATAAAATATATTTTATTTAATTTGTTTTGGGCCTGGTACCATATGTTTGGGCTCTATACCCATCAAGGGTGTAGCCCAACATCTCCCACTCACACTTGATGGGTTAACCTCTTACAATTCTTCCTTTCCATTTCATACTAGGTGTTCTACCGTGACCGCATGGGCATGACATCTTTAATTAGGTATTCTTATACTAGAAATCCTTTTCAAGGACCAGTATAGAATTACCTTATATATTTCGCATTTATTTTATTCATGTATTATGCCTTGAATGTCCTAGATTTATCCATATACACTTTATCCATGACAAATCTAATCCCTCATAAGTTTTTATATATAAACTTAGATCGCCTTACTCTTGTATACTTAGTGTCTACACTTAAGATGTTAATACCATAACTTCTTAACGGACATGTCTTAGACACTAGTATAAGTGTGTATATATTAAGATAATCTTCCTTTCGCCCATATTTCATTTCAATATGAAACAATTGCTTTCCTAGCATAAGACCTTTAGATCGAATTTATCATGACCATTGGATATATGCTAAAGTAGCTAACATTGAATCATTTTCCATGAAAAATGTTAAAGTCATAAGGACATTAATGAGAGATTTTATTTCTCTCTGGGACTCACACAGTAATGAAGCAGGGATCTATTCACTTACTTCCCAATTGCGGTTTTAAAAAAAACACATGCAGTATGAATTACATGCTACGATGTTACTCTTATTACATAAGAGCGTATGTCGATTTTGTTTTTGTTGTTAACACCGTACAGATTTAAGTTCAGACACACACAGTGTCTAACCCGAATTCCACCAATCCTTCCACTTATCATAACGTCTTTGTTGGAGAATTCTCATCTGGTTACATGTATTATGGATTGTGGGTATCCATAATTCAATCCAAAATTTATATTTATTGGATCTCATCCTGACCTATTCTCTTCTTTTGTCAGGGCGACTTATTTTGTATTGTTTAACTGTCATATCTGCTCTTTTTCAGATTTGCTAGTAAATACAAAAAAATGTCTCATCTTTGCCCACTCTTCACGAGTGTCAAAGGCAGTTGCTCGTGTGAGGAAGCCAACCTTATCAACATGTACGACATACTAGACATTGTATATTTTTCATAAGTATATTTACTCGAATGACTCAATTATAAAAAATTGCACTTAATTTTATTCATATAATTGATCATTACATAGATTTGTGTTACATCATATCCTACGAATACCAAGTGATTTTACATGATCAAAATATATATCTCTCGGTATTGGCTTGGTGAAGGGATCAGCAATCATTTGACGTGTAGGAATATGGCGAATTGTAACACTTTTCTGTGCTATGGCATCTCTTACAAAATTATACTTGGTGTCTATGTGCTTTGTCTTACTATGATACTTGGGATCTTTAGTGTAGGCAATGGCAGCCTCACTATCACAGTTTATCAAAATTGGATCCAATTTATCACCAATGATCCATAAGTGTTTTATGAATCTTTTCAACCATACTGCTTCTTGTACTGCTGCAGAACATGCAACAAACTCTGCTTCCATGGTAGACAAAGCAATACAAGTTTGTTTCTTGCTACACCAAGATATAGCTCCATTGTTTAGTAGAAAAATATATCCAGAAGTCGATTTGCGCTCATCTAGATCTCCTCCCCAATCTGCATCGGAGTATCCTACCAAGCGTAAATTGCTTCCTTGATAACATAGGGCATAATCTGCTGTCCCTTGCAAATATCTCAGGATTCTCTTCACAGCTTTCCAATGTTTCAGTCCAGGGTTTGACTGATACCTACTGACCAAACCAACTGCATAACAAATGTCTGGTTTCGTACACATCATGGCATACATTAAACTACCAACTGCACTGGAATAAGGGACTCTTTCCATCATTTTCTTATCAGACTCAGTCTGAGGACACATATCTCGGCTCAGATTTTCTCCTCTTGAAATAGGGGTATCCATAGGTTTACAGTTTTTCATGTTGAATCGCTCAAGAATTTTCTCAATATAATTTTTCTGAGAAAGGGATATTAATTTTCTTGGGCGATCCCTATGGATCTTAACTCCTAGTATATAATCAGCTTCACCCATGTCTTTCATTTCAAAATTCGAAGATAGCCATTCTTTGATAGCTATAATCGATTTTAGATTATTTCCGGCTAATAGTATATCATCCACATAAAGGGATAATATCACAAGATTATTTTCAAAATTCTTGATGTATACACAGTGGTCCTCGTCGATCATCTGGAAATCGTATGAGGTTATTGCTTGGTGAAACTTCAAATACCACTGTCTGGATGATTGTTTAAGTCCATAAATGAATCTTTTTAACTTGCAGACTTTATTCTCTTTCCCTTTCTCAATGAAACCTAATGGCTGTTGCATATAGATTTCTTCATCCAGTTCACCATTTAAAAATGCGCGGTTTTTACATCCATCTGATGTAATTCTAAATTTAAACTTGCTACTATTGCCAGAATTAGTCTTATGGAGTTAAAACGCACAACAGGTGAAAAGGTATCTTCATAATCTATACCTTCCTGTTGAGTATACCCTTTTGCTACTAATCGAGCATTGTATCGTTCAATCGATCCATCTGCATTTTTCTTAATTTTGAGAATCCATTTATTCCCAATTGCTTTACGTCCAGATGGAAGATTGACCAAATCCCAGACTTGGTTTATTTTCATTGAGTTCATTTCCTCTTCCATTGCTTTCTTCCATTCATTACTAGCAGGGCATGATAAAGCCTCATGTATTGAATTTGGCTCATCATAATCTTGTGGGGTAACTATAAGTGCAGTCCCTTCTATTGGGAAACGTCTCTTTGGTACACTTTCTCTGTTACTTCTCCGCAGTGGGTTCTCTTGTAAGTTACTCTGTTCTTGAACAGAATCTTGTACTTGTCCTTGTGAGCTCCCACTCGAATTAAGATGTTGAGGTATATAAATTTGTTCCTCAGTTTCTTCATGTATCTCATAAAGAAATACAGTACGATCTATCTCACCTCTGCTAGGAAATTCATTTTCTAGAAATGTTGCATCTCTAGACTCTATTTCAGTGACACTCCCATCCTGATTTTCTCCAATGAAAACGTAACTCTTAGATTGTTCAGAGTATCCAATAAAGATACATTTCTTCCCTCTTGGACCTATTTTTCCATATTTGTGGGAAGTATCATGGACATAAGCTGCCGACCCCCAGGGTTTTAAAATATTTAAATCCGGCTTCCGATTTGTCCATAGCTCATAGGGTGTTGATGTGACCGATTTTGAAGGCACACGGTTAAGTATGAAGGCTGCTGTTAAAATTGCATTTCTCCAATACGAAATGGGTAGATTGGCTTGTGCCATCATGGACCTAACCATGTCTAGTAATGTTCTATTTCTTCTTTCGGCTACACCATTTTGTTGTGGGGTGCCAGGAATTGTAAGTTGCCTCACTATTCCCTTTTCTTCACAGAGCTTTTTGAATTGTTCCGATAAATATTCACGTCCGCGATCGGTTCTTAATGCTTTGATTTTCTTGTCCATTTGATTTTCAACTAAATTCATGTATCGTCTAAAACATTCTAGTGCTTCAGATTTATGTGACATCAAATAGACATAACCAAATTGCGAGTAATCATCAATGAAAGTGATGAAATAAATAGCTCCATGTTTTGTCCTCACACTCATAGGACCACAAACATCTGAATGGATTAATTGCAATGGAGTTTCTGCCCTAGTTCCAGTTCTAAATGGTTTTCTAGTTGCTTTACCAGCCAGGCAATGCTCACACAAGGACATTTCCATTTTATCAATTTCACCTAGCAGTCCTTCTTTAGCTAGTTTAATCATTCTATTTTGATTAATATGTCCTAGTCTAGCATGCCAAGCATTCATATCAACATTTGAATTGGAAGAAGCTGCAAAGCAATCATGCATATAAAATACATCAACAATGTCCATAACAAAGAACTTCTTTGAAAGAAAAGCTGAACCATAAAAGGTTGTTCTTAATGAAATGTCTGCTACTTTATCATGAAAATTTACATTAAACCCATAAATTAATAAGCAGGAAATAGAAACTAAGTTCCGTCGGATGTCAGGTGCATGAAGTACATCATAGAGGATTAAGGTTTTCCCACCTCGCAAAGTTAATTTGCAGGTTCCTATGCCTTTCACCTCAATTCTCGCATTGTTACCAACATAAGGCCACTTGCTTTGATTCGGCAACCGACGGTACTCTGTAAAGGATCCTCGATCCCTGCTCACGTGGTCTGTGGAGCCTGAGTCAATTATCCAAGAAGAAGAAATAGTTTCTGTTAAAAAAACAGTACTTGAAACATAAGATATATGTGAATTAACATAATTCACTAGTACCTTTTCACGCTCATTTTGCTCAGGGCAATCCCTTGCAAAATGATCCATTTTCAGGCAGGAATAGCACTTAACCTTACTCAGGTCAGTCTTCTTCTTCTTTCCGCCTTTCTTCCCTCTTTTCTTGAAAGGTTTATTCCCCTTTTTAAATTTCGGGCCATTCTTCTTACCCTTTCTTTGATATTTCTTGCCCTTTTTGAAATTGGGCTTAGGGTTTGAAGTTCCTGCTTCTTCAGTCAGATAGGCTTGTCCAGATGCTCTGTAAGCCTCTAGACGTTCATCTTCAAGCTCCAGGTGTTTCGCCACATCACTAAAAGTGTTTATATTCTCATTATGGGTTAAGTTGACTTTCATGTGTTCCCAACTTGAAGGGAGTGACCTTATAACAGCTTGGATCTGCTGTTCATCAGACAATTCATGCCCAACTTCCTTCAGTTCTCTAATCATGCTGGTCATCTCTCGTAGATGCTGTTTCATAGGAGTATTCGGCCTTAACTTATAAGTATCAAACTTAATTATCAGCCTTCTGAGTTTGGTGGTATAGGTACCTCCAAACTTATCCTTTAATGCCGTCCACATGACTTGTGCAGTTGAATATTTTTCATACTCACACATTAGGTCATTGGCCATAGTGCCCAGCATAGTTATACGTGCTATGCTGTTCTTCCTTTTCCAGGCCATGTAGACCTCTTGGTCTCTCCTATGTTGAGCTGTATTGCCGGCTTCTGGTTGTGCCATGACTATAGTTAGTGGCTCTACAGCATCTTGTTCTTCCAATATATAGGAAACCTTTCGGTGCCAGATGTCCCAATTGTCCCCATTTAGTTTATCTTCTTTGTTTAGCTCAGCCATTATACTCTTGGTTGCCATCTTCAAATCAGTTACGAAACTATCCCACATAAAGGATTTCTATTATTGAGCTGAACTAAAGAATGTATTAATTAAATATACATGTAGCACAGTACAATATACAATGTCATATACTTGTATTATTTCTTAGTAGAACAATAATAATTTCATTAGTTCCATGATCAGGAGACCATAAGTGTATCTCCCATCACACGGATGCTAATGTTACTATTATTTTTTATTAAGATTTTAATACAAGTACTAGAATAATTAACTCAAAAAAACTTATTTTAAGAGCTCCCACTCAAATAAAGCATATATTAAAAATATTGAATACATACAAGAACATAGTCGTTGTACAAAAAAAATAAATAACAAATACATAAATCAAATAGAAAAATAGAAATTAACAATTTTTCTTTTAAAAATGCTATTCGATATTTTCATCGCTCTCTTAATAGCATCGACCCAGGTGTAATCTGAATATTTCTTGTTTTGTGTATTCAGATTTTCTCTTAACTTAATGATGACGTTCGCGAAGAACTCAACATCTTCCATATTCATCACAAAGTGTGAATACTTTGCAAGAATTGGATACAAGTCTTTTAAATATTTTTTTTTTCGCATCTCTATTTGTTATGTCTTGTGCTACAGAGTGAGTAAGGGGTTGATCTACTTCTTGATCTTCAATTTTAGGCTTTTAAAAAATAATTTCATCTTCCTTTTGCCCATTTGGATCTGTATACACTTCTTGAAGTTCCCCAGGATTTTCTTCTCCTTCTAGAAACTCCTCATCAGGATCTTCATCCAAAAATTCATCTTCTGGAATAAGTTCTTCCAAATACTCATAACTTGGAGAACCATATCCAACTATTTCAGTGCTTTCAGAATTCTCTTGCTTCATTATATATTTTTTTTCTTCAATAAAATAGTAGAAATTATTAAAATGATAAAAAAAATTTTTTTATTAAAAAAAATATAATGAAATAGCTCTAAATAGATCCAAACTTATCTCAAAACTAGTCAAATAGTATATCAAATTGAAGATCTCGAATTTAGGAATTTTTAGAAGTAAACAGTGGCAAAAAATACCCTTTCACGCGCCCCCACGCGCCCTGTCAGCAATTCCCCTCTTTTTTTTTTTTTTTTTGGAAGGGCCCAACATTCGGTCCAAAAATTTAAAATTTTTTTTTTTTTAAAGACCCAAAGTCTAGGCCCAAAAAATTTTTTTTTAATTAAATTTTTTTTTTTACAGGGCCAGCTGCTGCCGGCCCAGAAATTTTTTTAATTAATTTTTTTTTTAAACGCAGCCCCTGTTATTCAATTTTTTTTTTTTATGAGTCAAAACGACGTATCGTTTTGCCGTTTCGCCAAAATGACGCGTCGCTGAGGTCATCCCTGACCTCCCGCCGGGTCAATCCGACCCGGTACGGACCCGGTGGCGGACCCGCGAACCCGCCACCGTTTTTCGCCGTTTTCTCCTCCGTCCGGCGTCCGTTTGAGGAGTTCTTGGTGTCGTTTTTCTCGTCTCGACGTTCTCTACATGATGATGGTCTCCTTTTATAAAAAAAAATTGTGATTTCTTTAAACCCAATTTTTCCTTTTCCTACGCATACGGTGACTTTTCCTGGTATTTTCTCTCTAATACAGTGTTCATTTTAATGCGGTTTTAGTAGGCTTAATCTCATCTCTGTATTCTCTACACAATGATATATTTATTTTCTTGAAAGGGATGATCTTACAGCACCCTAAAACTGTACCGTGTAAAAAAAATTTTAAATTTTTAGATCACCTTTACTGAATCCTATTTGCTTATCTCATGAGTATAAACAGTATACTAATTATACAAAAAAAACTCAGAAGAAAAATATACACAGTATGCAAATTATGAAACTCAGAAAAAAAATTTGCAGCGGAAAACGATTTTTCATGAATCTAAACTCAGGCTCTGATACCAATGAAAGAAAATAAAAGGAAGGGAAGACATACATACCGATCACAGAGTATACTTCCACTTGGAGATGATGAAAAGTTCCAGGCGGTAGAAACAAAACCACTCGGACTTTATTTACTGCTTCACCGTAGATACACATAGGAAAGAAAATTGAGAGGAAGAGCGAGAGCGGTTTTTTTTAGAGAGGAAATCAAAAAGTGAGAGAGCTAGTCTCTGAGCGTTACTCCCAAAATTGAATCAAGAGAGTGTTTTGAATAACTGATCCTTCTTGTTCTTTTCCACGCACACACACGATCACTTGAATCTCTCGGGGTGTGCGTTGTGTATGGGAACGGTTTTTTTTATTTAACCGTTCCCTCCCTCTCAAACTTAAAACAATTAAATAAAATATATTTTATTTAATTTGTTTTGGGCCTGGTACCATATGTTTGGGCTCTATACCCATCAAGGGTGTAGCCCAACAAAACCTAGGGAGATGCTACCATGGGATGGTAATAACTCGTGGGTTTGATTCGAATCATGTTGTTTCTGGTGCTCTGATTGATATGTATGGAAGAAACAACGGTGTGCAGGACGCATGCCAGTTGTTTGATGAATTGCTTGAACCAGATGCTATATGTTGGACATCAGTTATTTCAGCATTTACAAGGAATGATTTGTTTGATGAAGCTCTGGAGTTTCTTTATGTTATGCATAGAAGTCATGGGCTATCCCCAGATGGATTTACGTTCGGGACAGTGTTGACAGCTTGTGCTAATTTGGGGAGGTTGAGGCAAGGCAAAGAAATTCATGCGAAAGTTATTACATCAGGGCTATGTGGAAATGTGGTTGTTGAGAGCAGTCTTGTGGACATGTATGGAAAATGTGGCTCTGTTAGTGAATCCAAGACTGTTTTTGATAGAATGAGAAATAAGAATTCAATTTCTTGGTCGGCTATGCTTGGTGTATACAGTCAAAATGGAGAAAGTGAAACTGTGATCAATCTTGTTAGGGAAATGAAAGAGGTGGATCTCTACAGTTTTGGGACTATTCTTCGTGCATGTTCAGCACTGGCTGCTGTAAGACTGGGGAAAGAGGTTCATTGCCACTATATGAGAAAGGGTGGCTGGAGAAATGTTATAGTAGAGTCAGCCTTAGTTGATTTATATGCAAAATGCGGCTGCATTGATTTCGCACATAGATTATTCTTACTTATGCCAGTTAGAAATCTGATAACGTAGAACTCAATGATTGGTGGGTTTGCTCAGAATGGAAGAGGGAGAGAAGCGCTTGACTTATTTGAGGAGATAATCAAAGAGGGGATTAAGCCTGACTACATCACTTTCGTTGCTATTCTTTTTGCTTGTAGTCATTCGGGTTTGGTTGATCAAGGGAGAAAGTATTTTGCTTCAATGACAAAGGACTACGGGATTAAACATGGAGTTGAGCATTACACCTGCATGAGCGATCTTTTAGGCCGTGCTGAGCTGATAGAGGAGGCTGAAAATTTGTTAGAAAATGCAGATTGTAGATATGATTCATCACTTTGGGCAGTTCTTCTTGGAGCATGTACCAAATGTTCAGATTCTATCACTGCAGAGCGTATTGCGAAAAAGATGATTGAGCTGGTACCTGATTACCATTTGAGTTATGTTCTTCTGGGTAACATTTATAGAGCGGTAGGCCGATGGAACGATGCTGTGGAGATCAGAAAGTTAATGGAAGACAGAGGGGTTAAGAAGATGCCTGGCAAAAGTTGGATTGAAACTGAGAGTCAATTGGGTTCTAGTCTAAGTGACAATTTGAGCAATTCTGGAAAAAGCAGTGTTCCTATGATGGGGATACATACTCAAGTAGCTGTTTGTTATTAAGATGAACTAAAAGATTATCAAGTGAACATTTTTGTAACCCAGCAGCAAATTATTGACTCTCTAGAGCCTTCTTTTGTATGTATAATTTTATTGAAAATTTTTATAGCAAACACCTATTTGTTTTATTTTTCCCTCTCAAGTTTTTCCCATTTGAATTGTTGATTACGAGATTTTGAGCTAGCATGTTCTCGTGGGCCATGATGAACAAGTGGACTAGTTAATGCTGGCATCAACTTCACCTTTGAATGTCCAAAGAACTTTCATGTACGAAGAGTTGAGGGTATGCGTGATAATGCTTTCACTTGTGGGAGTAACAATAGAAGCTTGAATTATTCATTAATTTTCTGTGTTTCTGGTTGAAAGTATTCCATTGTTGTTGCTTGGAAGTTGAAAGTGGTAATTGGGAAGATGGAAAAAAGGAATGAGTGCATGAATCAAACTTTTGACATCAGACTGATCAAGCAAAAATTAGTGGGCTATGAGGTCATTGGCACTGCACAACATATATGTAGTGTTGCTTAACGCTTTAGATTAAAGTTTGACAGAAAAAAACAATTACAATTGCTTCATTTTGAAGACAAGTATTAAACAAAATTTAAAACTTTAAACCAATTCAAGTGGATCGATGTTAAGCAATGTCTCATATTCTTGTTCAAGTAGTTCAAATAGCTTCTAAAAATCAGTTGGTATTAAAAAAATTATACTTTCATGAGAAATTAACATAAAAAATAATTATAATAATTTAAGGACAATTCTCCAACTTGCGCCGCATAAAAATGAGATAATAATATGACTCATATATTCTATCTTAATTTAATTAATTTTTTTTTATGTTCTTTTCCAATAAAGACTAATCTTTTCATGGAAAAAAAAGTTCTGAAAGTACAGGTATGACCGGATGAATTAGTATTTGTTACTTAACAAATAGTAATAGTAATTCTTACACGTCGATTTCATGAATACAAAATTGGAACCTTGAAATTCTTCTCTTGGCTGTGGCTCCTGACACAGGTGATCGCTTCCTTCCCGCTCTGGAAGCGAAGAATATAGTGCGCTAGTGATTCCAAATTTCCTCTAGGCAAGCAATCTTTCCCCTCGCCAACTTCTGCGTCTGGAAAACTTGGTTTCTTCATTTCGGAATCTCTCTTGAAAAGAACTTGAGTTCAACTTGTGCTTTAGTCATGTCCAGGATCAACGGAAATTTCCAGGTATTATATTGGGTTGCTGAGAAAATATGGGAGACAAATAAAGGGGTTGAAATTATGTTAACGTTGGGTATGTTTTGAATTATTTTAACGTTTAGATTGAATTTTAAGGGATCAGTTTATTGCGGAGAATCATCAGGTCAAGTATGGTTTGTGTTCTGGGGATTCTTTATGTGTATTTATGAGGCTCAATTTGGTTTGTGAAGAATAAACGCGGATTTGCATCATGTGGAAATTTGAGTGATTGAATTGAAGTACTTTACCCAGGACTGGAAACTAATTTGGCCCCTACACCATAAATTAGAAGGCTGGTTGGGGATGCGTGGCGATGCGTGGATGTGTGGTTTGTATATTACTTCCATATATGATCGAGAGTGGAGATCACTTATTCTGGGGTTGTAATTTCCTAGGAAGAAAAGAGTCAACTGTTCAAACTTTATTGTTTGTATGTTACCTAGAATGAGACAAGTTTGTTAAAGGAAAATCGTTTACCATTTATAATTATGCTTTCATTGCATGTACTTTAGCACCTTATCTGTTTCAATGTAGTTCTACCTTTTGACCATAATGATAGACGAGTGAGGTGCTAGTTACTTTCTTAAAAATGTCCAGAGTTAACCATTACAAATTTTTATCAGGGTTGATATCTTGTCGTCTTATGCTAATTTCACATAGGCCTACTTTCTGCCGCATCATTTTGAGTTTCACTTATTTCTTTTGGTTCAATGATCTCAATAAAGAATAGATTTAGTCAACACGTTCTCTTTTGGATATGAATCTTATAGGAATTTTTACCCTTATTATTTTTAAATATTTACGAAAGAGAATAGGGCACAAATTAGGGTAATGGATGTGCAGATTTAGGTTTAGTGCTGTGCATTGTGTCATGTGCTCCCACCCTGCCAAAACCCTGCTCTCAAAAAATAAATAAAAAGTTTATGTAATTTTTAAAACTATGTTTTAAAGATTACATTACAAATTATAGCTATTTCCTAGATAACTGAAGCAAAGTTTTGACTTTCAATGCAGTGTTGGTAGAATGCAAGTTCTGGTGTGGATTGATTTATTAATTTGTTGAGTTGTGACTTTGAATCTTTGGAAGTTGTGATAATGGAAGTCGAGGGAGGGAGATCCTCAACAGTTGCCACAGGAGCCCATGCTACACAGCCAATTTCAGCACATTCAAGACGAAATAGTGGTGTGTTTTTCTTGTTTCTCATGGCAGCTTTTCAGTTGTTTCTTTCTTTTAGGCCCATGATTGAGGACTTTTCTAATAGATGATTTTCATGTTCGTAATTTCTGATAACTTCTTCAGTTTTTCTATTCAATATGGTCTGTGATAGACTGGATAATTACCACGGCATCATCTACACGTTTCAGATAATAGGAGTTTCTTTACATACGTGGGATGCTGGGGAATGGTTTTCCTAAGCTATCTCTCCTTATTTCAAGTTTCAAGAGTAGATTGTAAAGTTTTTTCAACTAGGATCATAGCATGTAATTGTTATCAGCTATCATAAAGAAGGTTGGTGCATTTTTGTTTTGGAAACATATAGTTATAGAAGATGTGGTGGAGTAATTATATATTTAAATCATTTATTTATATTGTTCTTGAAATCTCAACTTCACATTGTGAAAAAAAATAAGAATAAAGGAATTTAGAGGCTAAAAGTGAAATAACATGTGGGGGGTGGTCTGAAATATTCTAAATAGGAGCCGATACGTGCCCAGTCATTGCCAAAATTAAATGTGCCAAAAAAAAAGCCAGTATGGTTCTCTAGATGGGCAAATTGGTGATTTGGCTGCCATTTGACCAATGAGAGAGTTTCTCTCTCTGCTTTGCTACTATCGAAGCTGATTGTAATGAGAGTACTTGTTTAGTTGCCATATATTGGAGGGCCTGATATTACATATTGATTTGGTGCATTTTATATGTCTTTTGTTTTTTGTTTTTGGAGGGGGGGGGGGTGTTGATTCTGACTTGGAGGATGAATCAAATTTAGTGCAAACTTGATCTGTTAGTCTGTTACATAGACTAGAAAGTCAGTCTTGTTCAGTGGTTTGCTTTTAAAATTTTTAACCTTTTTCTTTCCTAATATAACTTGCAATTAATGCCATTGTGGGGGTGGATTTGTAGCATTCTATCAGTTTACGCAGCAGAACCTTCCAGCTTGTAAACCTGTCCTTACACCAGCAACAGTAAGTTCTTTTGACATTATTTGAATATTCAATGATGCTTTATTTCATACGATGTTTATGATAAATGTCAATCATGTGCTATGCAGGTCATTGCTACATTTCTATTGATGGGTTGCATTTTCATTCCTATTGGGCTTGTTACTCTTCGTGCTTCCTATAGTGTAAAATTTGTTTCTATCTTCTTTTAATATTATGCAGTGCATTTTTCTTTTCTCTATTCAAAAGCTTAATGCTTAGTGGAATATACTTTTGACCTATGGATTTGTAGGTTGTTGAAGTTGCGGATAGGTATGATGTTGAATGTGTACCAGAAGAATATAGGAATAACAAGGTTGCATATATCAAAGATGACTCAATCTCTAAGAATTGTTCACGATTCTTAAAGGTGATAAATCATTTGTCTTTTGACTGCATTAGTCAGTGGTTATCATCTTTGCAGTCTTTGTTTCATCTTTGTGAAACCTTTTCGGGAATTTGCAGTGTCAAAATTTTGTGGACACCTAGTCCTTTATGTCATACTTTTATTGAGTGGTTTGCACTTCCTCTTTGCTGCTTTTGATGTTGGGACAAAATTCACAAATGTTGTTGAGATTGTTTCGATTGTATTTCCAACTATTTTAAGGTTGAATATAAAAATGGAGAATAATTTAGACAAATCAAACTGTGCTTTCATGGCTCTCTGGAAAGTTACATATTCTCAAGGTGGAAGATAAATTATCGAGATTTTCACTCCCCATGTTTGAATGAGTTAAAACTGAAGAAAAGTAGAACATGCAGAATAGAACTTGTCCCTTCTATTCAAATTTCAAGATGCAACTTCCCCTCAGATTCAAATAAAACATACGCATACTATACATGAGCTGGAAATAAGTAAAATACCTGCTTGCTCGAAATTTTAGATCAATTCTCAAACTCTTGGGGGACATAGAACCTGTGACTTCTTTGGACTTTATGAAATGTTTGTATGATGCCTAAGAGCAGGTGACACCACCTTGGGTATGGGGGAGTTCTGGAAAATAGTTCACTAGACATGGGTAAGGATTTGGAAACGAAATATATTAAAATTCCAGAATCAGCATATTTGTTATGACATATAAATATTGGATTTGTTGAATACTTCTTCCTCAAATATCATGCATATAGGTCTCCAAGTACTTGGGAAATCAGGATTACGTCACTATACATCACTTGAATGGGGAAAATTTTGAGTTAGTGCTTGCCTCAAATACTTAGAGTATGTTTTTAATAATTTATATTATGTTGGTGTCTCACAGCTATTTTGTATCTTAACACTTCTACTAGAATGGCAATAAAACCCTTGAATTGCTACTCAGGCTAAGGAAACCTCTGAAACTTTTCTCATTAAAGCTTAGTTCGGATATGCCTTGAAAATTAATGTTGCCAAATGCTTTACCCATTTCTAGTACTCATTTGACTATGCTTTTTGTGACCTGGTTGCTATATTGGAATAAGCCTTGCCTAAACGGGGATGAAAATGTGAAAACTACAAAAAAATTAGTAAGGAACAAAAAGTGGCCCCTTGTCATTCACTCAGAAGGGGCAGTGCTGCAACTGTTCCTTTTACAATGGTGAAGACCACACTCGATAGTAAAACTAGCTTGTCTGTTTTTGACATCCCTGAGTTTGCATCTTGGTGTTATAGCTAGTTCAAATAGAACTTTTCTACACTTGTTGATAAAGAGAAAAGATTGCTTGCTATTATGGTTTTTGGAAACTACCAAGGATCATTTCATCTTACAAGCTCTAACTGTTTTTTGATTTAGGTCCAAAAAATGATTTGGATATATATATATATTTATCTCTCTAACATGTCTGTTCACAAGAAAGGCTTTTGGCTTGAAGCATGGGCTAAACAGCAGTCCCCATATCTTGTGCTGAATTGAGTTTATTTAGGAGGGTAAAGGGAAATAAGGATCAAACTTTTGACTATTTGGTCATCATGGTTCTGATGCCATCTTGAGGACCATTTCATCCTAAAAGATTAAACTATTAGGAGAAGGCCCAAGAATAGCTTTGACATATATCTCTATTCTCTAACAAAAACCTTGTGGTGATAGATGGTAATGGTTCATGTCATTACTCAATATGTTATATGATATTCTACTAATATTTGCTTCCTTGCTTTTCTACTGTTGCTTCACTTTCAATACATATTTGGTTATTGCTTTTTCTTTTCTCTCTCATTTCAATTATAATTGAGATTTTTGGATTGGGTACTAAAGTACTAATATCTTTGCCAAAAGAGCCACGTGTAGAGTTCATGTTGCTTACAATCCCTTAATTGTGTTTACAACTTGTCTGTAGGTAACTAAACCAATGAGAGCACCAATTTATATCTATTATCAGCTTGATAATTATTACCAAAACCACCGACGGTGAGGATTCTTTATTTCCTTCTATATACCATGAAGCCATTGCACAGTATTTCGTTTTACCCATTTGTTCTGTCTCTTTCACATCCATTTCCTCTGATATATTATTTTGTTTGTTGGTCCTGATTTAAAAGTAATCTGTATTTCATAACTATCTCCTCAAGATTGGGAATTTCAATAACTTAATAAGTATTTACAATGGAGCTAAGCTGGATCTTGCCCCTGTTATGGGACAATTTGGTTATTAGTTGTCACTTTATCTACCTGCTCTATTATCTTTGTTGCTTGTTGAAGTTATCTTTTTAGACTTGTGGAAACTCCTGCAAAATGTTTTTTTTTTTGGGCATTTAAGGAAGAAGATATTATAGCCAAGTGTCATAAAATGGTCAGATACAAATTTTTAGGCCTTGAGCTCCAGCCTAACGTGATGATTTAAAAGCTATCTGTAAAAGGAAACTAAATTCAGGATTGATCTATCAATTGGGGTTAAGTTATTGTATGTCTATCCGTAAAAGCAAATTGGGGTTAAGTTATTGGATGGCTATAATCTTTCTTTATGCAATCAAGTGTTATTATGTCCTTCCTCTTAATGAAGTGCTAAAAAGTTTAAAAGAACTGGTGCTTTTTCCTTATCTTTCACAAATCTTAGACATACTAACTTATGATTCTGTAGACTCTACATGATGTCTACAAATTGCTCCCTTTGACATTTTTGGTCTTGTCTCTGAAAAATTAGTTGTGGATTTTCTTTCTCAAGTTTGTGTTTTCTTAATTTCTATTTGTTATTGTTCACCAAAATTTTTGAGTGAGCCATGAGAAAGCTCATCCCACCTCTTGCTACGCTTTCTGGACATCTGTTCTAGCCATTTGGTAGTTGTTTATGGAATTTATATTATGTACAACACCCGAAGGCATTTCAAACTCTCTTAAATTAGGTGTCTAAAATGTATTTTTTATTTTTCCTGCTTCATGCCATCCAGAAACTGGGCAATTTCAATTACATGGTTACTATGGTCATTGAAGTCCTCAAATTTTCTTCAGGTATGTCAAAAGTAGAAGTGATCAGCAGCTCTTACAAGGACTTGGGTACAATGGCACCAGTTCTTGTAAACCTGTAGAGTCATCTGATGGTCAACCGACTGTGCCTTGTGGTTTGATAGCATGGAGTCTGTTCAACGACACGTATAGATTTAGTAGGGGGCCATCAGATTTGAAGGTCAACAGGAAAAACATTGCATGGAAGAGTGATCGTGATCATAAATTCGGGAAAAATGTTTACCCATTCAATTTTCAGAACGGGACCTTGATTGGTGGTGGAAAGCTGGATCCGCTTATTCCTGTGAGTTCCAAGTCTTTCTAACAAAATATTTTTTTTTCCCTAGTGGTGCTATCTTCTTGATTATGATTTGACCCAGATTTGATTTCCAATGCTGATATCATTAATTAGTGGCTTTGGCTGCTACTTTTTCTTTATCTTCATCTATTTGATAGACTTCCATGTTGGTTATATACTGATTGACTGGGAGTTTAGAAATGATCTCAAAGCATATATCATAATAATGCATTGGGATATTGACATGCGTATAGTTGAAACTGAAGTTTAAATTTTTTTATGCCCACCATGTGCAGAAAATATTGGGTGAGGGAAGGGAAGGGGGGTGGTTGATACAGAGAAATACCTTCAAGAACCTATTAACCTCCGACCTTAAGCTGTTAAATGAAGGCTCGTAAATGGCTTTTTTTATTGTTTAAAAAAAAAAATCTCTAACAATCTGATTCATGGGGTGTTTCTTATCTTTCCACGTTAACAATCGAATTCATGTGTAATGCTCATTCCGTCATTAACAATCTGACTCTTTCGTAATACTTATGTTTCCTCATTACAACCATTTTATTTACTGATTTTAATGGGAGTTCTCATCATCTTATTCTGCTTCCCTGTGCTGCCTGCCCATTCTGATTCACACATTTCAGCTTAGTGATCAAGAAGATCTTATAGTATGGATGCGCACTGCTGCTCTACCTAGCTTCCGGAAGCTGTATGGTAAAATTGAAGAGGATCTGGATGCAGATGATGTTGTAGTGGTCCACCTATCGAATAACTATAACACTTACAGTTTTGGTGGGAAAAAGAAGATTGTTCTGTCAACATCAAGCTGGCTGGGTGGAAAGAATGACTTTCTTGGACTTGCAAATATTTTTGTTGGCTCCTTTTGTATATTGATCTCCATCATCTTCTTGTTGCTTCATGTGAAAAATCCCAGGTAATTATTATGGTTACATAAATGT
The DNA here is from genome assembly GCA_026686845.1 of Adenanthera pavonina. NCBI lineage: Eukaryota > Viridiplantae > Streptophyta > Magnoliopsida > Fabales > Fabaceae > Adenanthera > Adenanthera pavonina. The sequence goes on from JAIVEN010000018.1 coordinate 18,019,424, forward strand.
CCCGGCAGGTTTTGGCATTCTTTCCACCTAATTGTAAAATTGGCTTTTAATTATTTATATTGTACCGATTTATCATGTAGTTTCCTCGAAGATTCTGAACACCTAATTTCTTTTGTTTTTCATTCTTTTTCTCAAGGGTTTAAAAAAAAATAAAAATAGATGATTTCCATCAGAGATAATTTGCATATCTGATTTGTTTTTCTGCTTGCAGGCCTTATGGGGGACCCAGCTTACTTATCTTGGAGTAAGTAAGCATTGTAAGCTGATGCATTAAAGATGATTGGTTTTACTTTTTTCCCTGAAAAAAAGATTAAAAAACACTTTTGGGAGAGATTTAAATGATAGGCATTCTTCTTACATTAGCTTGTACTTCAGGAGTGTAGCTCTGTGAGTTTTATTTAACTGTACATAGTAATGCAAAGTATAGCTGAGTTTTTTTTTTTGGCCAGAATAGCTCTGTGAGTTTAAATTTAAAACACATTAGTAATAGAAAACTGTCTGTATTGCAGCATACTTTACTGTTCTGGATTCTCTCAGTTCTAAGAAAAAAAATTATTATTTTGAGCGAATCTTGATTATTCAATCCATCTAGAATCTCCACATCTATAAGAATAATTAATTATCTTTAATAAAAGAATTTTAAGCTACAAGGTTATTGACACATTTTTTTTGGTGGAAGTTATTGCCACATCTACATACAAATAAAATGTTAGTTTTGCCTGCCCCAAAAAAAGAGAGCTACTTTTGCTGTGGTTTTTTTTTTTTAAAAAAAAAGCTACTTATGCATTATTCCCTTAAAACAAATAATTGTTGAATCATAACAACAGTTAAAAAATATATTTTGTTGAGAGACCTATCTTCATTTAAGCTTATTAATTAATATTATTTGAATTGGGCCTGATAATACTAGATAGATATTAGATAATTATACTAAAAAAAATTCATTTGAGTGTTGCCTAAAAACAAATGTTGGTTATGCAACTTTTAGTGGTTTAATATAAGATTGGTGATTTTACGAATGAAATTAAAACATAAATTTCAAAACATGGTTCATTTAGATACCAATCTAATAAATATAATTATTTACAAAAACATAATTGACTAAACCTTACAAGCGATCCGCATCTAAGAAAAAAAAAACGAAAAATAAAAAACGGAAACCTTACAAGCGATCTGCATCTAGAAGATCAAGGAATTAATCCAATAATTTAATATATAAAAAATATATTAGCTTCTAGAGAGATAGTTCGTATCTTATCTGTCCAGGAGACACATCCTCGTTTACGTAATCTGTGACCTATGTTTTTCGTTTTTTAATCGAATTTCAAACTATTAAACTGACTCAATCTAAAACCTCATCCCAATTTTCCAATTGCTTAAAATATTTCCCAACAAATAAATCACTAGTCTTTCTTGAATGACATATGACTACACATCATCGTGTTGCTCCAAATTCTCGGATTTCTCCGAACAATCTGCTTCTCTGATCTTTCCTTCTTACTTCCTCTTGCTCATAGGGATTATAAATATTCTCATTAATTTCCTTCCACTTTTCTCTCACTAACCCCACACACAAATTTTTCTTTCTTCAACAGATCGATCAATTCTGTTATTCCTTCCCCGAGAAAATTATCTATCACAGTTTCAGAGAAGAACCTGATAAATTTCTGCAATGGAGTTTCAGCACATGAACAAGTGGGATGAAGTTGCACCTTCCCCCTTAATATCTCCCCAGAAATCTTCCAGTCATCCAAAATTGGAACCAATTGTTGAAGATGAACAAGACTTTCTTTGAATTTCGGCGTCAGGATGTTGTAGTTCCTTTTTTTATGTTCGTTCCTCTTTGTGGCTGTACATGTGTTCCTTTTTCTGTACGTAAACTGGGGCGGCTTGATTTTAATGTCTGTATGTTGTAAAGGAATATTGAAAATTACGAAATGTTGATGTATTGAAAAATATTAATTACAGCTAATAGAGTAAAGTACACTTTGTTTTTTGTGATTGTTTCTTTTAGCTTCGTTATCATCACCACCGATCTTGATATTTAGTTCTACTTTTTGTACAGATAAATTATACGAGAGCTAAATTACATAGAATTTTGTTTAATTTCTTATAATATGTACATAATATCCAATTTTTTAAATTTGTATTGATAATTCTTCTACAATCAGTTAGTTAACAGAGCATAATATACGAATGATATTGATCTAAAAAAGCACTAGATGGAACATGAATTTTAAGTAATGTGTAAGTATTAATCTCTTGACCTTAAAATTTTAATTAAAAATCTCCTCCTCAGGTTCTAAATTTTTACAACCCTTTGTCGATTGCTTGTTAGTCCATCATTTTACTAGCGAAGCATGATATGCGAGTGACAATGAATTCCCTTCTTTTTATTTCGTTTGTGTAAATAATTTCCTTAAACTTTAATTTATATGCAGATAACTTTTATAAATGTTTGGTTGTATGAAAATTACTCCTTGGATTCCCATATTTTATTAATAAAATAACATATTAATTAACCAAAGTTAGTTATCTACACAAATTTAAAAGTTCATAAGGGTTCATTGTTAAGTTTTGAACGTCGAAAATGATTATCTACACATAACCTAAAATTTGGGAATTGTATATAATTTAGACTTACGTGAATCATGCATAAAAATATATTTTGTTTATTGATTGAATAAATTCATATTTCTATACAAGAAGAAGTAGGAGGCAAAAGAGAGAAGCAAAGGAAGAACCAAGAGGATCCTTTTTGGCAAAACAACCTCAAATTTCTCAGATCCTTCTTCAATGATAGGCTCCAACTTTGGAAGATTAGGGCTACATCTCTGAGGGTTTATCAGCATTGCTGGTGCTACGTCGCCGCACATGCCTCTCAATTGCTTCACCATCTTCTCTTCACAATCAATCAGGGTTCAGAATGAAACAGCTTAATTAGGGTTTTGGGCTTTAGAGATTGATTGCTTCACAACTCAGAAAATTTGTGTTTGGAGATGAATGGAGCTAGGGATATATATACATTTGGTGACTGAACTAAAGAAAGAAAGAAGCAGTTAGGTTGGCTAAGAAATAACAAAAACAAGTCTTTGAAAGTAATTTACATATTCTAGAATATGCTTTTGGAGGCATAAAAATAGAATAAAATTTAGGTAAAAAGATTTTCATCTGGCTGTATATGGTTGGATTTTTCTATTAGTTGTGTAATATGTGGATGGAAAGTTTTTGTAACTAAACAGTATATTATAAGTCCTCTAAAAATAGATTATCTCCGCGTAGTAATATTTTTATAGAAAAGTTTAATAACAAACTTTAAAGAATATATAAAATTTGTCCTTAAAATTAACATGAAACATTCATATTTAGCCACATTCTAGAACCATACTAAATCTGAGGATTAGTTGCATATATGTGTGGCTTTGCAAATTAAGAATTACAAAGTGTTTGAAAAGGTCATGGATATATAGGCAGGGGAGGGGAGGATTGGGAATTTCCTATGGTATTCAACAAAACATGCCCAAACCTTGTTTAATTATTAGTTGATGGCATCACAATGTGTATTCGAGTTTTTTTTTTTTAAAAAATAGAATAAATTATATGGACTTTATTTGAATTTTATTGAAATTATATGAACATTCTCTTTAATTTCAAAACATGTATAGACCTCTTCTAAAAACCAATATATACACAAACATCCTTTAAATTTTGCTAAAATTAGACGGACATCTATTTTATTTTTAAAATTTGCACAAATTTCTATAAAAAATAAATTACTCAGACATTCTCTCAATTTTATCAAAATTACATGGACTCCGGGCCATTTAGAAGTTTATGTCTAATGTAAAAAAGAAAATTTAAGAAAAGCTCATATAATTTTTTATTTGTTTAAAGTATATCTGTGTAACTTTTAAAAATAAAAAAAATGCCAGGGTAATCAACACACAAATAAATGAAAACTAAATCTTACACACTATTATTTTTCTGGCATTTTGGGATGCATGCAAATTTTTTAAAATTTCTATTTTCCATGTAAATGTGATGACTTCCATATTTAGTAGTATTTGATTTGTTTTTGAGGAGTGATTTGAAAGTATCATCAATGCATTTTAGGACTTTTTTTTCCAGCACATGTATTCCCATGTCCATGGTCACGCTATATAATTTGCAAGTCAGTGGGGTTATCTACAATAGTTGAAATTTAATGTGGATATTATTGAAAATAAAGTTAATAGTGGTTCAATTGAGGCAGACAAGTTCTTCATGAATGTTGGTGCTATATTTTTGCAGGGTTAAAGCATTTGGGGTTCGGTAAACAAAAAATTTGCCGTAGGAAAAAATGGTGTCCAGCAGAGGTAGGAATCAAGTTAAAGAGTTGCATTAGCGTTGTGGCTGTGTTGTGAAGTTGCTATACATTCTGACCAGCGAAGTGCTTTTCGGTGCTGATGCAAATCCAAGAAAGAAATTAGGTACTAGCACCACGCCAATTGTCACGGATTTGAAACGCATAGCTTTAGCTATCTGCGATTCTTGGAGAGGGTTCCACATATGTCAGAGGATATTACGCCAAAAAAATGAATAGTTAGCATTTATTTTTTGTATCTTTATTAGAATTTTAGGGTTTGACAACTTCATTAGGACAAACTTATGTTTGGATATATAAAATTTGAAATCACCTTTGTTGGCATTTGTGTCTTCAAATGCCAACAAAAGGCATATTAGTTGGCATTTATGTCTTCAAACTCCGACAAAAAATTGGGTAGAAATTTTTATCCCTAACCTCAATAAATGCCAACTAAGATAAGGAACTTTAGTTGGTGTTTATTTATATAAATGTCAACTAAAGTATTTCTCTACATTTATATGTATAAATACTAACTAATCTTTATACATATAAATGCCAACAAATCCCACGCTCTCTTCCGCACCCAACTTTAATTGGCATTTTTTTCAAATAAATGTCAACTATTAGGCGTAATTAATAAAGCTTATATTTGGTGTAGTGGGAGACTCATCATTTTCATGCATCTTAGAGTATTTTTTAAACTAAAGGCTTGTTTGATTCAATTTCAAGAACCCAAATTCTCAAGTAATCCTAATTTTATTTTCACCGGTGTCATGTTTGGTTGGCTTTAAAGATTAGAATTCTCATCATCATTGACATTCTATTCACATAGATCTATGAAAGAGCACTCCCTACCCAAACCTCATCTTTTCTTACTCCTACTGCCTAGAATCCTTCTATGGCTAAATAAAATAGCCTTGACCCTCTCTCCCTCTCCTTGCAAAAGCCACTATATATTGATGAATATCATTTTATCATTTTTCATATGATACCAAAGAAACCCATGATAATCATAATTCATTTAAATCTATTTCATTCCATTCAATTCCCATCCTTTATGAGAACCAAATGGGCCTCAGGAGATTGGAGAAGCCCAGATCCATTGGAAGATTGAGGATTCAAGTTGAAATTTCACCAATTAACTTGTTCTACTCTCTTTTCTTTTTGGTTTGATAAGCTTTATTGTCATGTTTGCTTTGTATCTAGCATTGTGTATTAGATTTTAGCTTTGTTTATCCAAGATTGTGTTTCATCGCTAGGTATATTGGCCACGTATTGGGAATTTTGTGTTAGCCTTGAAAGAGAAATTGCCTTAAGTTGACCAAGAGATTGGGTAATGCGGGATTTATTATAAATATAAGTTGCGTCTAGGATATGAATGCACCTAAAAGCTCCAAATAGTCGGTGTAGAGCTATGTGTAGTAAATGCATCCTATAATGTTTGTCAAAAAAAAAAAATGCATCCTATTTAATTATGTAGGGAACTATATAAGTAAATTAACTCTAGATTAACAAGAAATCAAACATAATTAATGGAGTGAATTCAGTTGCTAAGAAACAAATAATGAATTAGTAGAAGTTGTTTTTAGGATATTTGGAACTTATTTAGTATTTTGCTCTCGAATTTTGATTATAAGTTCTTACAAATAATTGTGCGCTCGCTTGACTTGGAAAGAAATGGAAATATTTATTGCTCAACTATACATGTGACATGATTCATCATGGAAACGATACACAATTCATCATTTTGTAACACAAGCGACCTGCACACTTGCATAAATAAATCTTGTCATATCAAAGTACTATTTGTACGAGTGTATCTAGTTCTAATAAAACTTGAGATTTAAGATAACTTTATTGATATGTATATATACATATATTTATACAAGTCTACTTTTTGACCCATGCATTAATTTGAGGCAAAGGCATAGTGCTTAGGAACCAAAATGTCTTTCTTGAGATAAAGAAGAAAAAAGGAAGAATGAAAATTACATACATACTCCGAAGATATTACAAAGCACAGACTCAGCTAGATTAATGACTTGGTCGTGGCTAAGAGTAAGACCAAATGATGGAGCTAGCAAAGATTGCCAAGTCGTCGGTAATAAGAGTGTTTCATCAGATGTCTGAAAGGTTGATTTGCTGAGCTTCGTGATCATCATCATCTTCTTCGTTGTCGTCGTCGTCGTCGTCGTCTTCTTCTTCTTCAGAGATTGTTTCCATGGTTCTTTGGATGTTGTGAATCTTGGAAACGATAAAGAAGCGATGATGATGTCGGGGTGCAACAGCACAGAATGGCGTCAGCGAAGAAGAAGAAGATGAAGATGAGTGAGTGTTTAAGAATATTTGGGACACAATTATCTTGGAGATTGCAGGAGGCATATCCAGGACAATGATATCACCCATATCCATTTTCCGTGCTCAAAAGAGATGAGGTTTTAGTTATATATATAATAATACACACACACACACACACACACACACACACTCACTAAATTGATAAGGATGACATCATTAATCAATAATTGTGAGAAAGAAATTAAACAGGACGACTGCGGCTGACGGTGGAGAATTTAATTTATGTGGAAGATATGCAGGTTTGAGGTTATCCTCTATCTTAATTTTGACAAAAATATATAGTAAGCTTTGGATTGATATGAAAGAATTCAAAATCATAAATTCCTTTTCAAAACATGACCCTATTAATTATGTATGTATGCATGACTTGCTTTACATAATAAATGCAGGATTTTGGAAGCATATGAGTGGCCCTCTGTGAAATTGGATTAATCCTAGAAATCTCCCTCTCTTTATCTCTCTCTCTCTCTCACACACACACACACACACAGAGCTTGACCTAATGACCTTCCCCATATGGCACTTGTGATGTCTATGGGCAGAGGGAATTTCCTTCGGGATGGAGGGTATATGCCAAGCTTCACGTGGCCAATTTGGCTCTGAAGGATGATGTGGTAATTAATGATGTTTGATTAAGATTAATGCCTTGATGAAAGTCAATATTAATCTCATGAAGTCATTCAATATATATATATATATATATAATGAAATTTATAGGAAGCTACATTATGCCACATGATTCTTTAGTCATTACCAGTGCAGTTAACCTCAAACGATGTACAGTGTATAAGCCCACTTCTACTTATAGGTTCGTAAAAGTTTTGAATATCATTTCTAATGTTAATTTTGTCAATTGGACGAATAGAAACTAATTACCAACAAAATTAAATCCAATTGATAAGGAATTAATGATCATATACTATCTTGGATCATTTTTATAAGAAATAAATAACTACTTCAATAAGATTAAGAAAATGGTTAAAATCAATTAAATATCATTAATATATTATAAATATATTGAAATTTATTTATAAAAATGCCCATATTAAATAACCTATATTCCCTCCTCTTGCATGAGAAACATTGACTACCTCATGAAGACAATTTTCTTTATAAATGAAAGATATAAAAAAATAATTCAATAAATGCATAAGATAAAGAGACTTTATTTCTTATAAATAGGATCAAAAGAATACTTTTAAAATTTTCTTATAAAAAGAATTGGAGGGAGTATCATATAAATTCATGAGTTTAAATCTTCTTATTGATATGAGAACTTCATTACTGAATGATATATAATTATGTCTGCAAGTACTTTTGAGCTGTAAAACCCCTGTTGGAATCCTGATAAGCCTCCAAAATCCAACAAATCACCTAAGCATTTTTAGATTGGAAAAAAATGGATAACGTATATACGTGCTGTTACACGTGAATCGATTGCACCCTTATATGAATATAACATTATACTTCTTAATTTCATAATCTTAACATCTAAACAAGAATGAACAAGGCGAACCTGCGATATAGAACCTACAAATTAACGACCAAGAACAGTGAATCCAACATGGAACTTGCGATGGAAATGGTCAAAACCTTGAATTAGACAAAGAAGTTGCAATGGAGAAAATTTGCTGGTGGCGAGAAGGTTGACCATGGTGGTAGATAGTCCTAAAATGCTCCCATGATTTCACGAAGCTTAGTTGTGCGATTCAGAAGATTCGATGGAATAGGGCACAGAAATCTATCAAACGAACAAGACCAATATTTTGGGGATAAAATGTGGTTTTCTTTTTGATAGGGCAATTATTGTCTTTTGATTAAATATTCCTATCCCATTACATCTCTTTTTTTTTTTATCCAACCAAACAAATTTTCAGTAAAAAGCTCTTTCTTTACCATGGCATACCAAATATACACATATATAATCATTATTCTATTATATTATATTACATTGTTTACATTATATCTCCTAACCCTCTTTGTAGTTAAACCAATTACGAGGTGTAATAATTTTAAAGTTGATCCAGTTGACTAGAATTGATTGCATATCATGTAAATGCATGAGTTTAAATGTTTTTGTTGATGTGAGAACTTTATTATTGAGTGATATACAACTATATCTATAAGTACGCTTTGAACCATAAAACCCATTTTAATTTTGATAAGCCCTCCAAAACCCAACAAATCACCTAATCCTTTTTAGATTAAAAAAAGGGATAACATATTGTTACATGTGACTTGATTGCCCTTATATGAATATAACATTAAACTTCTCAATTTTTTAATCTTAACGTCGAAACTATCTCATTTTTTAATCTCTACTGACCAACGTTCCCCTTTCAGGCTAAAAATAAAAAATTGATTAAGTCTCCTAGTGATCACCGCGGAGAGAGTCATCGAGGAACGATGCCCTCATGGGGAAGAGGGACCAAATCTCACACAAGGGAGAGAGACAAGAGAAAAACCCTATCAGAAAAAAAAATGAATTAGATTCTTCATTAATAATTTTAACTCTTTATTCCTCTTATTAAAATTAACCACCACTAATAAGTTTTATTAAATATTTACACCTTTATTTTTGCTAAAACCCTTATATTTCCTCTATTCCAAAATTTTTGTTGTTTAAGATTTTGAGAAATTATTAATTATTGTATATATTGACAAAAATAACCCTTATTTAATTAATCTATATTAGAATAATAGTAATAAATGAGAGTATAACTAGAAAATAAAGTCTTCAAATCCTAAAATAACAAAAGTTTTGAAACGAAGGGGATAAAGAAGGATGACTTGATAAGGAATTTTCATTTTATTATAAACTTTAGATAAATTTTTTTTTGAGCAATTATCTCTTGCTGTTCACTAATTAATTAATATTGATATAGCTATAATCGCCCCACCACTTTTTGTTCTCATCACATAATATCATTGCATCCACGGCCACACGACGGCCACTTCTGTTATTTTCAAATTTTGTGTAACACGTGAAATAATGTGTTTAGAACTCTTTCTTACCCTTAATATAAGACGCATTTAATCGAATCATATGGTTTAAATTTAAAAATTAAAGTTAGTTAATTACCTTAATTTTTCTAAAATTTATATTTTTTTAAAACTACTCTTATTTAATTTCTTTTTAAATTCTTTCTTTTTATCCCTTAATTAATTGAATATAGATTTTTTAATAACATATAATAAATATTATCTCATATTTTAGAAGGGTCCTATATTTAGAATTAAAACAAAAATCATATATTTAGAGACGATGACAAGATAATGTAGTAAGTTGCGAAATAAGAGGACAATGTGTGGGGTGTCCATGTGGGTAGCAGCAGCTTGCCCATGTGAAAGTGGAGACATTGGCATCTGCCATAGGAAATAGTGATGTGCATGTGTATAGCATAGACACATATATACACTCGACCAATTAGGACATGTCGGATTGTCCATCGCAACATATTCGTATTTTCCATTTAATCTCAAGCAATAAATTTGTATCAATGTTTAGTTTCATTCATTTTCACACGAAAAGCACTTCAAAATTTGTGGACAGCTTATCTTTGGTCTTGATTAACTATAACTCTATTCTTGATTGCTTTTATCAAAAAGAGTTTATTATCAATTTCATATTTTAAAATATTAAAAATATTCAACTACACACAACAACCCTTAGAGTGTGTTTGGTTTAACAGAGAAAATAGAGGAGAAAAGGGCTTTAATGATCTCTTACTTGGTTTAGTGGGGAGAAGAGGAAGTTAGTAACCAATTAATTATCATTATATCCTTATATGTTAGATGGTTTTTATTTTCTAATTTTTCCTTATATAAATTAAATTTTCACCGTAAGCTTTACATAATTTATGTTTTCACTCTCATCCCAACATATTGTTAATATCAGTATAAAAAGATTAAATTTTTATTTTTTGAAAACTCATTTAAATATATATATTTTTTGCATCAAAAAATCCATTTAAATATATCAAATATTTATTTTAGTCAACTTAGACAATGAAGTTTTTTTGAAAGCTTGAGGGAATGGAGCTTGAGGCTACATTTGGAATATTAGAGATAGCTAAGAGTAAAATAGTCACAAAATTTGCAATTATATTCTCTTTCCAAAAAAAAAATTGGAGGGAAACAAAATGGGAGAGGGGGAAAATTGACTCCCCTCCCCCTCCAAATTTCTCAACTAAATGAAGGAGGGGGAGCTTCCCTCCCCCTCAAACTTCTAACCAAATATAAAGCCTATATTTAAATAGAGAAAAAAATAGGAGGAACAAAAAATTAGAAAAAAAATGGGGGAGTAAGCATATTTTTTTATTTAAATAGTAGGAGAAAATAAGAAGAAAAGAAAAATGGTGGAAAAAATATATACAGAAAACCCCTATATTTTCTTCTAAAATTAAGAGATTTTGGAGAAAAAATATATTTTTCAAAATTGTCCTAGAGATTACTTTATATTTATTGATGTCACTCTCCACCACAAATAGCACTCCGCCACCAGCCTCCACCACCAATTACAGCCCTCTGCTACTAGTTGCCACCATCCCCTATTGGTCATCAGCCACTAGCATTTGCAGCCCTCCACTACCAATCTCAGCCCTTTGTGGTTGGTTGCCACTAGCCACCACTCTCCTCCAATAGTCATCGGCCATCGCCATTTGCCACCCTTTGCCACCCTTCGCCACCAATCGCCATCCAAAAGTTTTAATTGTTGCATTACATTTATAATCTATTATTGTCATTGGGAAATAAAAATGGTTGGTAGTATAGGTGTTATTGTCATTTTGAAAAAAGTGGATTTTCTCTCTTCTGTTTTTTTTTTATCCAAATATATCTCTTTACTTTTCTTTCCTCTCCAATTTCTCTCCTTTCCATTTTTTCCTCCCCTTTCCTCTCTTTATCCAAACGAAGTTGCATAACGTTAAGTGGTCACTCGGTTGGAGGGAAGTTAAACTTAATTTCATAAAAGTAAACCAATTGTACTTGCTTGGTTGGTTAAAAAAAAAAAAAAAGTTTCCAGGAAACCCAACTTTCTGAAAAACTAAGGAAATAACTTACTGAGTAAAACTCATGAGTTCTACTTTCCGTCCCCATCGTTGTCTTCAATGTTGGCATCTCCTCCTGCTTCAGTCGCAATTCTCTTCAATGGCAATTGTCTGGCATCTTCTGTAACAAAGAAATAGGTAGTCTATCTGCAATATTGCATCAAAAGAACTCTGTTTAAATCTCCGGCGTCTTCTGTGATTGAAATATTTCATTTGCGTTGATTTCCTTTTTAACACGTTACTGAAAAAAATAAATACGATTGTTGTCTTGTGAAAAGAAGAAAAATAATAGTGTTACGTCTTTAATATTAAAAATAATATGTTTATTTAAAAATAATTTAAACTTCCCTAAGAAATGAAAAATAGAACAAGCAAATCAATTATAAATTTTCTGAAAACTTAACTAACTTCTTAGGAAGTATATAATAAATTAAACCAAACTATCCCTTAATTAACTTCTTAGGAACTATAAATATTCAAGCATGCTCTTAAAGTAACTTAACTATTAAGTGCTTTATCTCTCATATTTATATTGCATTATATATTTCCATTATAGTTCTAACTATATACATATATTCTCTATTTTAAAAAATATGTGTAACCTGACCACCGAGAAGCTAAAGGAATTAAAAATAGGTTCATCAAAATCAAAATTTTAAATGTTAAAGTAGTAATTTTTCAAATTGATAGAAAAGTACGAGTCCACCAACAACCGGAAGTCATATCCCACTAGAAAAGTACACCAATTGACATAATTAGAATTTTTTTTTGGGAGAATTTAGGACCACATTAATTAGAAAACAGTGCATGCATGCCTTGGATCACACGGTACCCTGTTGGCCTGTGATAATGAAAGCGGATTACCATCAACCTGGACACTATTGTAATTTCATTGAATCCATGTGCTTTTATTATTTTAGTTTATATATATATATATATACTACCTCCGGTCCAAAATATAAGAAATTTTTTAAAATTTTTCTTTGGTTCATAATATAAGGTGTTATATAATATTTAGTAGTAGTTTTCCTTTTTTACCCATATTCATTGATGACTAGTTTCATAATTTGTAATTGAAAATAGTGGAAACAACTTTAATTATTAGTAATTAATAAGGGTAAAAATAGGATGTTGAGCTTTTTTTAGAAGTTTAAGAGTGTAATCAACTTTTCTTAATATGTGTGAAGTAGTTGGAAACCCCTTATATTTTAGACCGGAAGGAATATATATATCTATACTAATTAAAGTTATAGTAATACAAATGCATATATATATAAATATATATATACATATATATATATATATGTAGGGGGATGGGAGGAAAATTACTTTTATAATGTCCAAAAGTAGTTATCCCAAAACAAAAAAAAGGAAAGTTCTCCTTTTATATATATATATATATATGTATAAGTATAAATATAAGAGAAATTTTTCAAGAAGTGTTAGTCCTACATGCAGAAGTTAGGATCATTTAAATATAATGTTTCATATTAATTTCTTATCAGGTTTTGACATATAAATATGCGTTTTACCACTCCCATCGCATGAGATTGAGTCTTTCGACCAATACATATATCATAATTTTAGGAAAGAACTTGAAAACAATTTATAAAAAAAAAAACAATCAATTGGATCGATCAAATGGAAAAGACTTGGTATTCAATTAATTTAGACCAATAGTATTGAATATTAGATAGTGATACCAACCACAAAAATAACACTTGAATTTAATTTAAAATGAATAGATCGATATTATATATGTGTTAAATCATGTAGTTCACGACTTTCTGATCTAGATATTATAGCGGACTAGAATTGAGACGATGAAACATCAAATCAATGCTCTGTCTCAGCAAATTCATATGTCACACCTGGCATGGTTTCCGACGTTCACTTATGATTTTTGTTTTCCTTTTGCCTGATTTATAGTTCCAAATCAATTTCAGCCAAACAAATAGCCCAGATTAATTTTCCCGGAAAAGGGAGGGAACGGCGAGAAAATACTCGTGCGTAGACTCTTATAGTTACCATGCATCACTATCACAGATCAAATCGGTTCTTCTTCTACAGAAACGTGGCAGAGTGAATGTCTAGTCCATTACACCCTAGAAAAGCGCAAATTTGGAAGCCATTGATGCTTACAAAAACCATATCTGTTAGGATATCCAATTTTCCACCCGCGTTTTGACACTTGCCAAACAAGGTCCCCACGCTGACTGAGGTTATCTCTCACGGAACTGTCCTTCATTATCACCATTAATATCAAAAGAAAGGCGGCACTATTTCTTTCTCTGTTAAATAATATGAATAAGAAAATCCTAACTCAATGTAAACCCTAGTTATCCAAGCACCATTATAAAAGCCATCCATCGATCTCCTGTGCTTTATTATGCTCATCCATCTGCAAAACCAAACCAACCTTTCAGCATAACTTCTCTCTCTCTCTCTCTCTCAATCTCATTTGAGATTTTTCATTACTGTTCTATTCTAGGCCTTCAAGCTATCCCTTCTTCTTCTTCTTCTTCATCATCATCGTCCTGTGCTTCAAATCTCCATAACAATGGCGAATTCACGCATTGCGAGGTTCATCATGGAGGAGGCTCCACCACAGTATGTGACTGTGATAAGGCACAGAACATCAAAGATGCTTGACACAATTACTGAAGAGGATCAGAGGGAAATCAGCAGCCCAAACAATAACAATCATCACTCTCATAATTCTTCTTCTTCTTGCTCTTCATCTTTACTCCCTAAAAGTTCATCAGCATCTTCAGTTTCGATTCCAAGAGCTGATTCCAAGTCCTTCCTCAAGGAGGTCCATAGATCTCTCTCCAATTTGAATCACTGAGATGGTGAGAAAATTGAAGTAGCTAGCTCTTGAAGAGACAATCCAGTGTAAATCAACGAATGTCGCTCGTATTCAGTAGTGATATATATATATATATATATATACTAGGTTCAGGCCCCTCCTTTCCCCAAAAAAAAAAAAAAAAGTACTTGGTGGCTCTTTTTTACGATAAGCCATATCACAAAAAAGGAGAGTGATAACCAAATAAGAAAATTATATTATATGTAATGTAATTCACTCTTCTTTTTATGTATTTATCATCTTTTTATGGTCAGATTATCATCTTTTGTTTTTAACTGTACTACATGCAATTATTTCTTCGTTGGCCAAAAAAAAAATATATACACACACACAAATGCATGTAGTTATTCCTTCAGACAACCTAAATTGATCGTGGAGTTAATTAATGTTCTAGAATTCCATCTTCTGATTTCTCTCTTTCACCAGCCATTCTTGGGCAGTACTACTACTACATATAATGTGAATATGAACTATACTCGCAATTTTCAATGAGTTTGTCATACAAAATTTCAGTATATATGGCATATGCGTACAAATATCAACTAATTAATTAACGACGGACACTTCAGTATTATGTTATATATATATATATATATATAACTGGAGGCATTTGACAAATACCACGAATTAATGTATAGACGTCTGTGTGAAAATTCGGAATTGCTCTATAATTGAGGTCCGGAGAAGAAAATTAAACCCAGTCATTTCTCGATTTAATAGATACATTTTCAAGTGTTGAAAAATTTCATATATTTTTTATGAGTGAACCATTTTTGTTTGAAATTTAGAATCTAACATGCATTTTCACAAAGTTCAACATGAATGGATCTTCATAGTATATAATAAATCAGGTTTTAAACACTTCTTTCATCCCATTTTATTTGTCATTTTAAATATTTTTAAGTGCCCCATTTTATTTGTTATTTTAGAAAATCAATGAAAAATTAATTTTTTTAATTATACCCTGGAGCAATTAATAGTATGTAGTTTTTAGGTTGTAATTTAATACTCTAGAAAGGAGGAATAATTAAAAATAATTTAGTAAAATTATATTATTCATTATATTATTTATTGTCTTTCTAAATCCTTATGCCAAAATCTCAAATAACAAATAAAATGAGATAGAGGGAGTATATGGTACAATTAACTATAATTTACTTCTTAAATGCGTCACAAATTGAAAATATTGTCCAAAAATGCCCCTAATTAAATGGTGGAACTTCTATCCAATTTAAATTTCTGCCAATTAAATGGCTGCCTGTGATTGTTTATTATATTTAATGAAGGGCAAATAATTTAATGCACCAAACATTTATAATTATTATATCTTATAATTTGGACCAAAATAACTCTCATAATTCCCTTATATTCAAGACATGAGGAAGGGAGTACACAGTATAGCTTCCTACAAGTTTTATAGTAAATATTCCTTCGATTTTTAATATAAGATCTTTTTAACCGAATCATACGGATTAATAATGAGAATTAAAATTAATAAATTACCTCAATTTCTCTTAAAATTACAACATTTTACCAAAACTACCCTTATTTAATATTTCTCTCTCTCTCTCTGGAATACATTAAATAGAGACTTTTTTGAAAATATATAATAAATATTACCTCGTATACTGTAAATGGTCCTATATTTCGGATTAGGGCAAAATGCCCTATATTTAGAACTGGAGGGAGTATATTGAATGAATTGAATGGTTTAATCATGCTTTAAAACTAGATTAAATATAGTTCTTTTTTCTTAAATAGAATTGGATTATGTAACAAATATAAATAAAAGTAGAACAGAAAATAAAATCCATTAATCATCACGAAATGGATTATTTTGGAAAATCAAAGAAGCAAAATCTCTTTTTTCTTTTCCAGAAAAATCTCATTAGTTACATCACAAAATTCAGGTCTTTTACTTAATTGGTTGATTAGAAATTTTTTTCGTTAATTTAGAATTTAATCTTTTCTAGAACACTCACTACTTAATTTAGTGGTGATTGTGATCATGCTATTGAAAATCACTCACTGACTATTTATGGACCAAATACAAACTTGATAAGAGAAAGCTATAAATAACATACCTCTCTGACTATCATAAATTAACGATTATAATTGCACACTATGAATAATATTCAAACCAAAAAACAGATCTTGGAGGCTTTTTTTTTTTGGGGGGGGGGTGTGGAGGAGTGGAATATATCACGATATAAATAGGCACAATTCCTTTTTTCTTTTTTGGTGTGTGTCGGTGGGGAGATAGGAACAGTTATTTAATGCATATCATTAATGGCCAGCTGAGTTTGCTGGACTGCAATTACCGCATAAAGTTTCTTTCACATCAAGAAAAGTGTCATCCATTTTTTTATAATTATCTATTATTTAAGATTATTATACCATATTCAAGCTCAGGTTTAAATAGAAAAAATTCTCCCAACATAATTTTCTTTTAATTACAAAACTTAAACTTAAAATTTTACTTAAAAAGTGTTAGAGTCTGTTATAAGTGAACCGAACTATCATTGTTAATTGATAAAGTATTATCAACATTTTTATTATAGAGGGCAAGGTTAAAACTTGAGTACAACAGCGAGATCGAACTCGAAACCAATCATGAGCTATTCTCCAGATCTAATGCCTCAGCCAGTAATTTCCATTGTAGAAACTTCCATTGTTGGTTCATTTGGTTGAATGTATTCTCCAGGAATTGCTGCGAGATTCTCTCTCTAACCAATAAGCTATTCCTTTATGTGACAGTGAATAAGCAGCTATTCCCCTACATGCTCTTTAGCATTCTCCTTGTTTGCTCGAGAAGTCTCTGAACCGTTCTTGGATTTCTTTCGGGCTTCAGAAACCATCTCTTTAAATTTTTCAGCGCTGCATCAGAAAATTAGGAACATAAAGAGGATTTAATGACACGTGATGCGACTGCACCAGGGCAAAAAGGAAAAGATCATCAAGAAACATCTGATTTTGTCCAAGTTAAATACATCTGGCAAGAAATTATGTTCTCTCAACCAAATCAATGCAATACTATATTCCCATGCGTTTCCCGGGTAACAAGGCTGCAGACGATCAGCATTGGCATACTGAATACTGATAAAAAAAGAAAAAGGTACAAAAAGCGTCCATGAGAAGAATCACTCTCGTAAAAGTCAAGACATATTTCCCTTTTTTTTTACCATGAAGAATAAGTAAAACCAAAAAGAACCTATTGTTAAGTCTAATGTCTGTGGCCTGCGGAATAATTCAGCGCATTGCATTCAGTGATTGCTGAGAAATTTATCGAGTTTATATAAACCAAAATAGACATAACATTTACCAGATTGGTAAGAAGCGTGAAGTTCTTCAATCGGAACAGTGTGCTCACAGCAAGAACTATTATCAGCCTTCAGCAACAACTTCTTAAATTGTCGAGCCTGCCAAATGATGCACGAGTTCACACCATTTTGAGGAGGGTGCATTTGTCAAATGTCAAGAGCAGTATGAGAAATTATATATACTCTTTTCCCTTGCAAGTTTTGGGAGATAGGCTAAAAACACCTTTGAGAAAAAAGCCAAAGGGCACCAACAGATCCCTTCCCAGTAGCAGTTAATCAAACCCAAAAATATAGATAATAATTAGATTTAAGCTTGAACATATACCTTTCTAAGAAAACTAAAAATGCGACTACTTCCATAGGATCCAAAGACGTACAACATGGATTTAGCACGAACAATAGTTAGCAAAGTTAAAAGAAACTACTAGAACCAACCATGACTGAAACAAGATAACTTCATACCTCATCTTTGGACATTAGTGTGAAACAACGCCCAGTCTGGCCAGCTCTTGCTGTCCTGCCAGCTCGATGAACATAAGTCTTTATGTATTTGGGCATGTCATAATTAATGACATTTCTCACCCCTTCAACATGCATTCCACGGGTCATTGCACCAGAGGACACAAGCACTTGAAACTCCCCTTCCCGAAATCCCTTCAATGTCTTACTGCACGTAGAATTTCATTTTCATAACCATCTAATCCTGTTGAATAAAAGGATGCAGAAAAATAAAAAATAAAGTGGCCCAATATTTGAACTGTAACCTGTATTCATAGCGACAAATGAAATACAGGACCATGTAGGTTTGGGCAGACAGCAAATATATATATATATATATATGATTATTATTGTAAATAATTTGAGCATTACTGTTCATCCAAACAATTTTAACCCTTTCAATAGAAGGAAAAAGTGACTCATTCCTTTCAAAGACATTGCACATCTCATAATCCTATCATCTATAATTTCTTTCTTTCTTTCCTAACTCACCAAATTTGATCAATTTTCAAATATAGTCTTTAATAGAAAAAAGTGATCCTATAGTTTCTTTCCCCAACTTATCTAGTTCCTTGATTTAAGGTCATCCATAAGGCATCTCTTATGGTCTTCTCTCCCCTCCAAACACCCCCCCCCCCCAAAAAAAAAAAAAAAAAGGAAAACAAACAAAATTTTCATATTTTCTCCCATTTCCTTTTTCCTGCGTCAACTCACCCACACATTCACTGAGCCTTGATAAAATAGGCAACACATGTGCCTGCATGGTTTCTACTTAAAAGCACAAGATTGCACCTTTGTCCAGGCAGGGTTTATATAACCATGAACTGGATTTAGATTAGAAAATAATAGTTAATAGGAAGGAGTCATGTGCGCAGTTGTATTTTGGCTACAATATATAATTTCTTCAACTCCATTCAAGAAATGCCCATGTTTCCAAAAGGCATTCCAAAGCATATCCAAGACTCCATGTGGTGGAATTGTCACAATTTATGACTTGTGAAGTTTCTAGTGCAACAAGTATTTCATCATGTTAAGTGTCACACGACATCGTGCACAGTTCAAAATACATTTTACAGTAAAATAGTGTACTTACCTTCTTAAACGTGAAGTTGAAGACCAGAATACTCCTTGTTCTTAATTTGAGGATCACTAAAATAGTTCAGTAATTTGCACAGACGATGAGTTGAATCCACAGATTTCGTAAAAGCTATGCATTTTTCTCCTCCCAATGTTTTTAAAAGGGCAGCCAAATACAAGGGTTTGACCTTTGTTGCACAGATCTACACACACAAAATGAAAAATCAGAATTCAAAATTGTGAGGAGCCATCAAGTGCTCAGTATCACTCGAGTTATGTTTCACATTGCATTTTACGCACCCCCTTTCCCCCAATGCCCTTGCACGTACAGTGTGGCCCGCAATATCCTAAATTCCTAATCCATGTTTGGTGCTTGAGAATGTTGACAATTGGTGGGACAAATTAACTCATCAACCTCTACATCCGATCATACTGAGATCAAATAATCCTGTGGGAGATCTAGGATAAATTATCCAGATATTACACTCAAGAGAAAACTTAAAAATGGCTGCATGCTGCAAGAATGATGAAACTTTCAGAAGCTGCACGATCAGTAAGACCATGAAGTGCTAGATTTCACTGTTCACTATTCATACACTTCAGATATTTGCAGACTCTAATTGTGATCCATCTTAGGACAAAGACCACCAATAAGACAGGCCACAAACTCACAGGTGTCTCAATTTAGTCCTTAGCAACTCCACTCAACAATTGTAAGTCCTATGTCAACCGTATCATATCAAGACAAAAATCTAAATCCACCTATAGCCCCAACTATTTTCCCCATTTTCTAATTGTTTTTTCCTTTGGTTAAAAAGGCAGCCCATGACCTAGGGAGTGAGTGTGCAGGGTGTAAGGATTAAGTGCTGTTAGGTTAACATAGGAAGTTCCAACAAGAAATCATGATCCTGACAAGTAGCCACTGTAAGAGAATCTTGCATCTTTCCTCCATCAAAATTCCAACAATCATCGCAACAAACCAATTCTACACCTTGCTTTGAAAAGACTGATCAATCAAACTCTGCTAAAAATTAATAAAAACTAACATAAAGAGAAAATTACTTGATCAACTAGAACAAAATTTCACCAGATCTTCGTGGAAGCAAAAGCAGACTTTCATAAACCTGATGAATTTACCAGTTCAGTCCTATAAATAATTCCAAAGAATATTTACCATTCCAAAGAAGGATGTTTACTCACATTGATGAGGGAAAAGGGCCCAAAGAAGCAAAAGGGGAAAAAAAAAGCTACACATTACAATCATACAACATAGTTTGAAGACAAGGAAACTGAAAGCAAGCAGCTAAACTAATTTTTGGAAATCGATTGATACAAGAATGATTCCAGTTTAAATGAATTCATGCTAAAAAATTCATAGATTTAGTATTCATGTTTTAATGTCATACCAGTTTAAGTGATTCCAAATTTTCTGGAAGCCTATAACGCATTTGCCCAGCTTTCAAGAATATTGGGTGATGCAGATCAAGTTGAACAAGCTTGCCCGGGTCCTGGGTTATTGTTGCAGATAGAACCATCTTTGCCAACCAGGGTTAAGGTTTATCTTTAAATCCCCTCTCAATACCACTGCAGAAAATAAAAATAAATATTATGAAAAAATAAATATGTAAGCAATTATTTCTCTCTCATATTGAAAGGGAGAAAGTATAACACAGAGGCAAGCAAATTATAGTCCCTAACAAAGTATATAGTATAATAATAAAACTTAAAAGACACTAAGATGTCAATAATTCAAGAAGTGGCAATATTCTAGTATCATTGACCCAAGACTATTGTTAGAAACTTCATGTCTCACTAAAACTATATATGCATCAGTGCAAGTATAATGACAGGCATCTAGAAGGATTCATAATTCATAAACTAGACTAGATCGCTTAAAAATATAGTTAAGGCCAACATATACTGACAATTATCTTCACAGGACTTAAATTACTTCTTGTGGTAGAGAATGGTTCATTCACTCTTTTCTTCTAGCCTCTCAAATATTCAGAAACAGCCCACATAGCACAGTCTAACTGTGAACCCAGACAGTAAGATCTCTTAAATAAACCCCATTATGAACATAACATTGTAATTATAAATACATAATAATATATAAAATTAACAGAGCAACTGACAGGGCAATCTCTAGTTTGTATTTTTTGGAAACATTTCTTCTAGCTAACATAGTCATTAACAATGAACTAATTAACAGAATCAACGTAACCAACCAGCGGTCACCATTTGACCCAGATTAAAAATAATAATAATAATAATAATAATAATAATAATAATTAAAAAAAAATCTTCAAAATCGTGTCTACTACTGGGTAAGACAATTTGTCCATGATCAGAATCCTTAAAAGGCAGGTAAATGAACTTGGAACTTACCATCTCCTTCTAGTGCTTAACGCACTAAATGAATCAAGAAAAAAAGAACCAGCTGGATATTCTTGTCCTTAGATCGAGTCAGTTCCAGCACAGGAGGTAACCAGGATTGGTAGGCCTCCCGAAGAAGTCGATCTGTTTCATCAACCACCTGGCATAATTTACCTTGTTCACATAGGTCTATGTATAAGGAAAGACTCCAGCTTAAAGTAAGTCAACACTTCAGGAAAAAAAAAAAATTCTAAATAGGAGACATGATAACCATGTCCATTACTTTCATAGTCAAATTAGCTTCCATCCCAGAATAGCATGATAAATAAATCTAATAAAATGATTAGTCCAGTGTGTTCCTTTGTTTCCTATTGGCTTTAGGGGTTCTTTTAGCAAGAAGGTAGACTTCTACAGATATCTTTCATATTTGACTATGGCCTCCTACATTGTTTCCATAACCAACTTTGAAAGATACTATACTGCAATGGAACAAGTCTTTATAACATTGTGTTTCATTTAGTTGTCAGGTATTTTTATCTCTCTTTAAATGAATTATTATACTCACCCCTATTCTTTCTTGTCATTTGATAACATCCCTTTTGCAACAAAAAATGAAAAATAAAATCAAGAAGCTTAATACAAATATGAGAGGTAATAAGTATCCCCAACTTACGAGATAATAAAGATGCTCAAGCATGAACCCTTTAGTAGTATTGATGTGATCCATCAGCCTTCCAGGGATAGCTACTAATATATCCACCTTACTTTGGAACCCAAGTTGGTACTGAAGTGATATATCTTCTGGATCATAGCACATGCCTGCCTCATATCCTGGTATATCCACAAGCCTAGAAATCTCCTCAGCTATTGAAGATTGACCAACAGCCAAGCCAACATGTAAACCTAGTGGAGAAGCAATGGCATCAAAAACTTCTTTAACCTGAAGTGACAAGAGAAATTAGAAATAATGTAATGACTCGTTTTAATGACAAAATGGAATATTAATCCTTGATTTCACATTAACATAAATAGAAATGAAATGCACAGGGCTGATATATAAAAGAACATATATGAGATTGCTAGGTTGAATAATTAGCATTGCAAAGAAAAACCAAAAATTAAAAAAATAAAAAAAAAGACATAGAGGACAGTATCTAACCTGTAAGGCAAGATCACAAGTCGGCACCACCACTAAAGCTCACAAGCATTTTACAACACGGTTTGACAGCATTTGCACAATTGGCAAAGCACAAGCTAACATTTTCCCACTTCCAGTGGGAGAATTTATACAAAGGTCTCGTTCAAAATTACCAGGGCCAATTGTCTCTTGCCAAACTGCAGCTTGCACTGGAAAGAGCCTAGAGATGCCCATATTCTGCAATGCCAACTTCAACCTGGATATAATAATAAAATAAAACAAGGTGAACTGGAATTAAAGATAATGAGAAAATTAAGAGTAGCATCACATATGGACTAATAGAACGCTTAGCCTTCACAAGAAACAGAATCAACTTTGTTTTGTTCCAAAGATGAAAAATGATATAGGAGAGGGAATGAGATATTCTCTGAACCCAAATTGGAGGAGATTAAAACAGTCAAAAAGCATTAGATCTTATCTTGGATATTAGGATTTTGCAAGATAAGAATGATTACATAACAGTGAAGATCTTACATTGGACCTTCAAAAAAATTCATATTTTGGTTCAGGTTCTTTCCCATCACAGTGCCCAGCTCCCAATAGCACATGCAATCCATTGCCCATGAACCAATATGAGTGCAAATCCTCAGCTAAACACGCAGTCTTAATGAAGGTCATCATGTCCATGCCAAATTACAATCATTCATTCAGTGCCATATTTTGTATCAACTTTCATGTGTACGTCTTTATTATTTGTCCAAAAAAAATCTATACTGGCTTATATAAATCAAATCTAGGTTATGATATTATCCTCTTATATTAAAACAAGAGACAAGAACATAATACATCATATCAATCCTACAACGTCAGCAAGAGAATTTCCCCTTCCTTTCCCTTCCCTTCTTGAATTACCCTAAGCAGAAGACTACATTCTGCTACAGCCAAATGCATCAAAGGACTGCAAAGAGAGTAAGTGCCCAGAGAGTTTGAACATAGAGCAATTTTATGATGACAGTTTATTGATCATTCGTGCAACGTGTTATAGAAAATCAATATACGTCAATAAAAATAACATCCCCACAGACCGGAAGGCTGGATTGATATGAGCCCACCCAATAGCTAGTTACTTCAAAAATCAGACAGTCTATGAGCTATGCTTAACAATGAGAAGAGAAACGGAACACGAAAACTAGATGAAAATTAACCCAAAGAAGAAAATGCAACCTCCGAACAAGACCCTGAAGGCTCTAATTCGGCATTCTATTACATCAACAAGTCATTAAAAAGTCGTCTTTTACATTCACTATCTCTAACCGTGGCAGAAGAAGAAATTAAAAATCTTAGTGAGGAAAAAATGACAGAGTAACACTTGTCTCTATTACTCATATTGAAGAGTCAAAATGAAACGATGTGAAGCATAACTGAAGATAAAACTGCAAACAAGTAGGCAAGATAGTAGGTGGGTACTTGGGATCAAAGCAAGGAACGCGTTCAAGAGGGCATTCTTCAGATAGAGTGACATCAACAGGGTCCCGCATCCATCGCAGAACGGGCGCGCTTTGCTTCCGTTCGTCCATCTCGACTTTCTTCAAAACGAAAACCCTTCACCGTTCCCTCAACCGCGATGGGGTTTAACCGTTGGAAGGAGAAAAGCGTACGAAGTTATACGGCGTCGTTTTAAAAAGAATTCGAAATGAAGAGGGTTCTCTCTGGACCAGAAAATGAAGATTTAAGAAGATAAATTGGATGGATTGGAAGATAGAATTAGAAAAAGAGCAAAGTGCATTGCATTAAGAAAAAACAAAAAGAGTTACCAATTATGGTTGGGTAGAGTAAAACTAGAAGAGACTTGGGGCATGTTTGATTAGTGTTTTCAGAATAACTTTTTGTTTTTAAAAGCAGAAAAATAAAAAAATCTGTCTGATAAACTTGTTTTTTATAAAATATTTTAAAAAATAAAAAAATAAAATAATAAAAAACTCAGAATATTTTTAACGTATTTTGTACTTTTAATTTTAAAAAATATAAGAAAAGGTGAAAAATACTTACCTTATTAATGGTAAAATTATTAATTTTGAATAACCAATTTAACACTTACTAATTATAATTTTGGAAATAATTATTTAAACTGTTTTTATTTTATTTTATTGTTCCTAAAATTTGTTCTAGAAAATAATTCTGTAAAACTGTTTTGAGAATATAAAATACATTCAAACAAACCCTTGATTTCTCCGGTAGAATCTTATGTTAGAAGCTGGCCAAAATTTTTTGGGAAAATCACTATTAAATCCCAAAATTCTAAAATAATTATTACCGAGTCTCATGACCCTAAAATACTATAATGAAGTCCCATTGGTCCTTTAATATTAAAAAATAAAAAATGAAATTACTTAAATGCCCTTCAGTAACTTGGACATAAAATATTGCTCCCTAGTTTAGAGACCACGACTAAATCATTCTCCCTCCTCCCTCCAAGTTTCCTGCCACTCTTTGGTCACCATGGAAGTCGAAGAGAATAGAGATTAAAGAATCTCTTTAGCGATCAAGGAAGTTGGAAGCATTCTTCTACCTTCTCGTAGCTTTAGTGAGGTAAATCTGTAAGTTTGAATCGTCTTCATACTTTGCCCTATTATTTTCTCACTCTAAACTAGTTATTCTTCCTCTTACTCTCTCTCTCTCTCTCTGTGAACAATGTTGTAAAATGACTCTCTTTTTCTATCAATAACGTTGGAAAATGATATTCGGTATTGGATATTGTGTATTAGATACCGGGTAAAGCTATTAACATTGAAAACAAAGATCAGATAATGGGTATTGAACATGTTGTAGCGATATTATTTTCCAATGTTGTTTGATTGTGAATTCATGGTCTTAGTATTAATGTTTAATAGTGCTGATCTGATGTGACAAATTGTAAAGTTACTATTAAATTGTGGAAGACTTATTAGTAAATAGTAGAATATTAGTTGAGAATTTTAAAATGAGTTCAAGTGTTAAAAATTGGAAACTATAGTAATAAATAGTTGAATATCGTTTAAGAATTGTGAAAAAAAGTTTAAGTGTTAAAAATTGGAAACTATAATAGTAAATAACGGAATTATAGTTGTGAATTCGTAATTGGCTATTAGTTGAGAATGATTTGATTATAAGTGTTGAAATTTTAACATATTTCACTCTGTTTGATATACATAGGATGACAAGTGGTTCATCAAAATAAATTTTTTGTTATTTTCACTGTGGTAGAGAAATTGTTAAGGACTTAAATGGGATGATACATTATGGTAGAGGGAGATCAAATGGAGGATTAATTAAAGAAAGAATGTTTCTGGAAGAACTGATAAGAATGATATCATCATACATAAATTCTGATATTAATGGAGTGGAGTTGAAATACACATTAAAGTTTGATGACACTACATTTTTGTACCTTGCATATGATAGAGGGGTAGAACAACTAATCAAGTTCAATGATAATGTTGCTCATATATACATAATTGGGAAGGGACACCAAAATATGGAGAGAACAATAGACTTATCTTAAGGGTAAGTTTTGACATCTACTTAAATTTAATGATCATGCTATTATACTGAAGAGTAATGAATTTAAATTGAATGAAAATTCAGGATGGAGCAATTAGTTGGAAACTTACATTTAGGCTCTCCACCTAGCTTTGAGCTTGATCATCTACCATGTGCAATATCAAGTGCACCATCAATGATGGCTCAACCAAATGTAACAAAATGGAATGATGGGTTGGTGGGATCAAGACAAATTTTTCCTTTTGTTATTGCCTTGAGACAAGCAATATACAAGTATAGCATCAAACATAAGTTTGACTATTCATCTTCGAAGAATTGTTGTGAAAAAATTATTGTGAATTGCACAATAGAAATATGCAAATTGAAGCTTACAGTTTATGCAATGGAAAAGTCAACACTATTCATGAGAGTTGTCAAATTTCACAATTAGCACATTCATTCAGCACAAGACAACTTAGTAGTTTCTCACAAACCAAGCTAAACACTAATAGTATCTATCATTATTGAAGAATTGAGGTGTAATTTAACAAATCTCCCAACCAAATTATAACTGACCTATTTAGAGAGTATGGATTAAGCCTAACTTATAGTCAAGCCTAGATGGTCAAAGAGAGAGCCATGGACAAAATACATGGGCTTTGAGAGCAATCATATTATCTAGTTCCTTGGTTGTGCAATAGATTGACTGAAATATACCCACACATTGTAGTGAAATGGGTGGCAAGTAATAACAACAAATTTGTAAGATTGTTTATTGCATATGGGTATTGTGTCAAAGGCTTATTGCTTGGTGCCATAATAACTTTGTTGGTAGCTTCAACATATGATGCAGACAACACCTTGTTTCCAATGGCCTATGCTATAGTGGAGGGGAAACACTTGATGATTGGACATGGTTTTTTTCACAACATTAAAGAAATTACTGGTTCTGAAATACCTATAGTTTATGATAGAAAAATGCTATTATTGGTGCTAGTAGATAAATCTTTTTTTTAGGGTGGAGGGAAGACATGAATGTTGTTATCATCATGTCAAAGAGAATTTTAGCTAAAAGGTCAACAAAGTTTGCAAAGGAAGGAAAGCTAAGGAAGACGCATCAAAGCTACTTGATGCCATTGCTTATGCACGACTTGAGTGTGATTTTCGAAAGCTATGGGAAATTTAAGGGCATTCTCTCTAGTTTTGATGGTGATGTTGATAGGTGGGTATTAACACAGTTCTCATTCTTGTGGTAGGATAATATAACAACTAATGTGGCTGAATCATACAATTCATGGATACTTGATAAGAGGAGGCACCATGTTTTTATGTTGATTAATGAGCATATAGACAAGTTAACAAAGAAGTTTGTTGCATGTAAACAAGCAATGAGTAAGTGGAGAAATGGAGTTAGTCTGAACATGGAGAAACAAATACAAAAGAATGTTTTGAAGGCAAAAATTATGCTAGCTGAGTATTGTGGTAGAAACGAGATAATAGTGTGAGTTGATTTAGTGAATTTAGTTGTAAACGTAGTATTATAGGAATGCACATGCAAAGGTTTGGCAAATGATTGGAATTCCTTATCCACATGCTTGTGCAACTATTAGAAAAGTTTATGGTTACATTTATAATTTTGTGCATGAATGCTACCTCCCCAGCTCACATGGCAACATCTATAATGAGTATAAAACATAGGAAGTGACACAACCTTCTTGTTCTTTTGTTAAAGTAGTCCATATAAAATCATGAAACATTAGCATAAAATCCTTCAGCAATAAATGTAAAATCAGGGAACAAGCATATAAAAAACCGAAGCTAACACATTTATTATATATTTGAGTTCAAGTGGTTCTTGTATAATCCCAAATTATGAGTATAAAATCCTTGGCAATAAGTGTAAAATCAGGGGGCAAGTGTATAAAAAACTATTATAAGTGGCATGAACTGAAAAAATATTCTTTACATCATCCAGTCATATGGCATAAATGCCATTCCATCATGTAGTCATAGAAAATTCTTTATGTCATCTAGTCATATGTCATAAATGCCATTCCAAATTGTTACATCATCCATTACAAGTAGTACTTGTAAAATCTTTCAATCATCCAATCATATCACTATATTCTGATCAGATTCATTCCCTAAATAGTTCATTCCTTAACTATTGTATTAGAACATCTAACAAAACTATTGACTTTCATTCGCTATTATCGCTTTGACTAGATGATATAAGCACATTCATTTCATCATGAACCTTGTTCTAGAGATGATTAACTAATCACCACACTAGGTCACACCGAAATTCCATATATTATTTTTGCACAAGAATTAGGAAATTAATATTCAAAGTGAAGAAATTAGAAGTTAGTGGGAAGTAATTAAATTTGCTTACATTTGAGTATGCCTTCATGGTATATTTCCCTTTTTTCTTATTACACCACTCTTGTAAGCACTTCATGATGTGTAGACCACAATCAAACCTACATATTCAAAATAAATTCACTTCCATTCACTTACATCCATAAATAAAATGTTAAACTTATGTACAATCTTCCTTACATATTTCTTCATTTAGGCACGAAGGCAAACACCACTTCAAGCTTCGGGGGATTAGGATATTGACTTGACTTCATAGTGTGTAGTATCACTTGGAATGATTCCTTCTATAGTATAAATTACAAACATTATCAACATTTGGACATATCAGCACATAAGGATGAAATTGCACAGTTCAAGTATAACAGGGTGTAAACCACTAAATGTGCCAACTTATTTTTCTCTTTACATGTCTTAGACATGTCAAGCAATGAATCAATTATATATAATCTATTACCTTTTAGATGAAGACAATAACAACACTAATGATCAGCAAATAGTACAGGTGCAAAAATGAATTCACAATTAGCGATATTATATCTAACATGTTATAGCAATATCATGTGCAACACATCATCAACTTCCCATGCAAGTCTTCTCCAAATAATTTTTTACACAATTACAGAACTAATATGAGAAAACCATAATACTAGACTAATATGCAAGCTATCATTAACACCAAAAAAACTAGCCATGAACTCATAATCCAAAATGTGGAGACTAACGACATTACTTTCACTCATTTGATTAGCAACTAAAATTTAGCAATCATAGGAATAATCTACACAAGGATGACAATGTCAATACAATAAAAAATCCATAAATTCAATAAACCACTTAATAAATACAATCAAACTCATTGATTCTTTAATCTATTTTTTGTAACCTAAATGAGGAAAATTATACTTATGTAGGACGTAATTGTGCATATCAACAACAACCTTGTGGAACTATAATTAGTGATGTAGAAAAAATGGGTATCAATTTTAAATGTTATCGATGCCTTTCTTTATCACCTAACTGTTGTAGAAAAGGTGACATCTTTATGGCTTTCCTCCTACTTTGAGATCTCTTGACCTAGGGATTATTTGAAGGTTTCCTCTTTATCCCATGTTCACTCATAGATGAATCTTTTGATCTTTTTTTCATCATTATCATCATCTCCATCATTTTCTGCATCATTTTTTCCAGAGTTACCTTCATCATTGTCTTCATCTTCTTCTTTCTCATCTTCCCATCTTCATTATTAAATTTCTCTTCCTTTCCATCTTGTACATCCTCCCTATCTCCTTTTTTAGATTCTTCATCTTGTTCTTTTACTTTGCCTTCCCTTTCATCTTCAAATTCTCCATCCCCTTCTTCTCCTCCATTGACACAAGAGAGGGTCACATATTTATCCTCTTTTTCTTCTTATATTAAATTAATAGGATAGTAGCTTCCCATAAGATTGGTGTAACAACCCTCATTACACTATACTAAACTTAGTCTCGAGCTAATGGAAAGTGTATTTGTTGATATATGAAGTACTAGAGGAACCAGGACGAAGGAAGATTAAAGAGGAGATAGAGGCACTCCATGCCACGGTTAGATATAGGGCCACCATGGTGAAAGAATCAGGAAGGGCAATAAAGTCTCATGCTGCAACGAGCTTATAGTTCGTCACAACTCGATATCAAAAACTTGTTTAAATCATGTGAGATCCCATCGAACAAAATGAAAAGAAATTGAGGAAGGAAGCATTTTTCTTTGCTAGGGCTTCACGAATCCGACTTGGGGAAGCCAATTTTGGACTTTAGGAGCATAATCATTGGTTGGTAAGTGATTTCTGCTTTCCCTCTTCTTTTCTCTCTCCAATTTTTGAGGTAATTTTTGGATATATGCATGTGGGTTTGAGTTTGGCTTAATTTTACTAATTAAAAAGGGGTAAAGAGATAACAGAAGTATTGTTTAGTGTTGTTAAGGCTTGGGTGTGAGTTTTAGAGGGATTATATAGGATTTGTACTAAACCCTAGGTTGTTTTTGGTTAAAGATGTATAAAGTCTGAATTGTATGTGAATAATTATAATTAGGATAGTCATTTGGAGCTCATTGATATGTGTTTATGTTGTTGAAACCTTGGGTAAAGTTTGAATGGTTGAATTATGGATTTTAGTTAAATTATGCATTGTGTTAATTAAAGGTATTATGACATTGTAGTAGTTATTTGATCGATTGGAGGAGTTCAATTCATTGTTGGTGGTCTAAAGGCTTGTGAGAACCCATGTGTGTGGTGTCGACAATTCAAGGTAACCGGGTGTATATGTATGTATGTTATTTATTAATTTTGTATTTATATATATATATATGCATGTTTCTTTTCATACCACGATGTTATTTATGTGTATGTGTGGCCTTTTTCACATCATGGTATGTACACGGCTAGAAACAATATGTGACTTTGATCATTGTCCCTTGTATGTGATGTTGATATCATGGCATTATATATATGTAAGAATTGTGAACATATCCATGTGATTACATGCTAACATGACATTGATGATTATGATAATGATGATGATTGTATAGTAATATCTTAGCACGACATGGAACATTATTATCGCATTGAGCATAGTAAGATATGGTGGATTGGGTGATGATGATGAGATGAGATATGATATGATGATATAATAAAACATTTTTGCCATTAAATTCTCTCCTATTGCCAGGAGAGCAAGGTGACAGTGAATTGCATCTTTCCTAAATCACCACTAATTTGGGTAGTTCAGGAGAAAGAGAGCCACGGTCTAAGTATTAGTGTGACCTTTGACCGAGTTGCATTAGTATGAGGTAAACTTAGTGATGTCCCCAAATTAGTATTCACCAGCTATTGGAAGAGAATTATCTATCAGGAATGTCTTGTGATGACATTAGCCTATGGATCTAGCCATGTTTGAGGAAGACATTCATACCATGCCATTCTACATTTGCATTGCATCATATGCATATATGTATAGGTGTGTTGATATTTGTTGTATATGTGTATTTTCCCGGTTAGTAAGACTTTGCCTCACACTCTCCATGATTAACATTCAAGCAAAGACTCTGGTACTGGTTTGGAGAAGACTAAGGAGTCATAAGCCTCTCTGCTTTCAGGAATAATAAGTGTAACTGGTAGTTTTATCATTCAGTTTATGTAATGTATTCTGCCAAGGCGAGTAGTGCTTCTTGTTTCACCTATTTTGTGTATTCCTAGGAGTATAGTGGTGTATGTGATTATATGATGAGGTATGATTGTATGTCCCTGAATGATTTATATGTATATAATGTGATTCTAGACCCCGATATAGGTCATTGTGTGTTGGGTATGTTGGAGTGTGTTGTTGAGCCTAGATGATCGTATGTGTAAACCTAAAATGGTTTTGGACCTTGCATGTGTGATTTGGGGCATATACCCTATTAGGTGGGATTGGGATTCAATGGGGTCAAAACCTAGATGAGTAGTTTCTTCAGGGCGAAACCTCCTTAGACAAGTCATTTTTGTCAAATGAGACTTGTGTGGATGGTCCATAGTTGCCAAGATGCCTTTGGCAGTAATTGGAGCATTTAAGGTTTGAGTTTTGGTAAAAAAGTGGCCAAAATAGTGTTGGGTGTCCAAAATCTCTATACAGAGATGGATTCAAGTGGAATTAGTGTCTATGGATAGATTGGAGTAAGGGTAACCTATAGGAATTGGAATCAGGTCATTTGAAGATCGAAGCACAAAGTTATGTGCATTGGAAGTTCATTGGAAAAATCAGCAATTTGCTGATTTGGTATCAGTACTTGACATCGTGGTGCTAGCCTTTGCTGTCAGTTTTTCTCTCAAGCTAAGAGCTTACTCACCGCGGCGATATGATCTCAAGCAGCAACATTATCCTTTATTTCTCTTATTGTTACTGTTGGTCTCCTTTTTTTTATAGGTTTTTGTCTTTGGTCTTAAGATGTTACAATTGGCATGCAATTGAAATAGTTCTTGCCGAATTTCACTTACAAATATGCTAATCCATCCTACACTTGTGTGATTCCCTGCAATAAACCCACCACCTCATCACGTGTAAGAATTATATATATATATATGTATATATGAAAAATCAAACTTTTTGTCAATCAGCTTACTAGATGTGTGAACCCCTTTGGTAGAGCCAAACTGGAGGTCTTGCCATTAGAACACAGTTTTAGAATTCCATTAACACTTTTTCTTTCTCTCTTACCACGATTCTCTATCTTTGTACTATCCTAATATTGTAGGATAGCTTGATTACCAAGTGTGAAAGCATCACCAAGATAGGAATGTTGGAAAAAGAATATCTGAAAAATGATAAAAATATTATTACATAACAAAAATATAATTGAAAACATAAAAGTTTTTTATATACCATACTAGGAGGAAGAAGATGCAACCTCCAAATGCCGTCTTCTTCTTCTTCCCCTCACACATAGAGTCCTTGTATGATGACACCTTTCTTACAAGTTTTGACAACACATATGAAGACCAATCCCACTCTCTCCATTGATCCTTCCCACAAATTGCCTTAATGATCCGATCACTCACTTTGGTACTTGAAGTAGGATAAAGAAGTGTACCTAGAGTGAATAACATGAAGAAGGTCTCAAAGTTTTTCTATTCATTTCCATTCATAATCATATTTTTCATATCACCTAAGGGCTTTTTTTTTTCAAATTTTCCCTTCATGTCCTCAAACATTTTTGCTTTTACCATCTAAAACAATTGGTTTCCCACCATATGGTATGCCAAGTATTGAATGCATTAAATGCACATCTTTTGTAGTTATTAAAAGTTGGCTGCCTCTAATTACAAAGGTTGATATTGGGTATAAAAGGTAATCATGGGTTGTTCACATATTTCCCTTGCAATTGATTGCAACTGAAGTCTAAAAGTGGCCAAAATCTCATAGCTTCCACCTTTTTCCTTATCTTTCATTGTTATTAAAGAAGTCCACCAATTCCTCAAATTGGGAAGGTAAGCATCATGTATGAAAAGGTGGTCCACCATTTGTTGGTTGTCCTCCTTCTCCTTTCTTGTCATATACTTTTTTCTTTGCATTAGATAGCTTCTTCCATGCTTTTGAAATCACCAGATTTGAAAGTTTTGCATCCTTATGCTTCCCTTTGTTTTTCTTGAAAGATTTTTGTCTACACAACAAAGACAATATATAAAACACATTATAAAGATCATGACCCCACTACTTTGAGGCAAATAGCAAGTTTTCATTACCTTAACTTATATATTTCAGACATTTTACATCATTTATCCTTTGTCATTGTCAATATAGTGATCTAAACTTAACAAAAAAAATTTATCAATTTAGAATTATGATTAAGTATTTAACATAATAATTAAAACTCCACAAGACTTGATAGTTCATTTAAATTTGTTCTCACAAATAAACAACTTCCATTATCACAACACAAGTAAGCCTAATTGATATTCAATCAATTTAGTTCAATCATAACACAAGGGTTTTACAATAGTTTAATTAGTAAACAACCCTTTTATAATTTTACATCTAACATTTATTATTAGATAAAAAAATAAAGCTACACCTCTTGGCCTTTCCATCTCCATTGCCAATTAGAACTTAGAAGTAATAGTAGACAATGTGGAGGACGAATTAGCAATTGGAACTCAGCAAAAATGGTAACTCAAGTTTGCAATCTCTCAAAGCACAGTCTAGAGCTACTAATCAATAATAAAAGGTATCTTAAAAATTATCCTTGCCTTCCTCTATTTCATATTACTAGATTTAATTATAGAGAGTTCATCGTGTATCTATACTAAAAGAGAATAGAGAGCAATATATATACGAGTATCTAAACTCAAATGCACAAAACACTAAAATCACACAACCCATATCCATGAACCATAACACTTCAAAACAGAAGAAAGTAAGGGAGAGAGAAACTATTCACCTATCATTAATGATGTGAATGACATCAAGGAGAAGCAAAGTTGAAAATGATGTTTAGGGATTCTGAGGATGGTACAAACGATGTGAAGGATGACTTTGGTGACTCAGGATATAAATGGCGTGAAGAACGGTTTTGGTGCCTCAAGATATGAATAGTATCAAGGAGGAATTTGGTGACTTAGGATGTGAACGGCGTGACCAGTGATAATTTTTCAATGATGAAGGACAATTTTGGATGACTAAGAACTAGCAATGATCAATGACTGAGGTTTGCAGGGGAAGATTTAGGGCATAATATGATTTTACCTGTAAACTAAAATGAGGGAAGGTAGTTTAGTAACTTCATCCTAATTTCCTTTTCAATTAAGGACCAATAGGACTTTATTGTAGTATTTTAGGGTTGTAGGATTGATAATAATTATTTTAGGGTTTTGATAGTGATTTTCTCAAATTTTTTTCACGTTAAAACATTATGGTGACAAAATTCATATATGTTGCTTTTAATAAAGGTCAATCAACTAGATTATATCTAAAATCGGGTTTACCTCCTTTATTTTCACATTTTGTCATTTCTTCTGATAAAGAGAGTTCTAGATTGCTTTCGACCTCAAAAAAAAATCCAACCTATAGCTATAGAACCTTAGTCCCTTATAGCCTGTTTAATTTACTCATCTGGGGTGTTATGTGAAGTGATGGACTTTATATCACCTTAGTGGTAGTGTTTGGTTATGCATAGTACATATAAATGACATTACATAATGTAATGTAGATAACCTCAATTGATGTAATAGTCTTCACTCTCATTTTGCTAAGTGACCTCCTTTACCTCACTATAATCATTTGTTAAAGACCAAAAATACACATCTCACACCTCCTCCCCACCTTTGTTCTCCCACCCACAGGAAACCCTCCCTCCCTCACCTAAGTACATTCATCCTTCTATCCCAGTCTGTCCTTATCCTCCATCAGTTGTCGTTTGTCCTCATCCTCTATCCTCAACCTTCATGCTTCAAACACAATTGGTCCTCCAATTTCATCTTCAAACATCATCTTTAGATTTGCATGATCTCCTTGTCCTTCGAACTCAACCTTCATCCTCCCCCTCTGTTTGTCTTGAGCAAACGGTAGTGAACCTTGCTCCTTTTCATTCATCAGATTTAATGGCCTCCAATACTAATGAACTCCAGATTTGGGTTCATCTTCCCAAATCTTCAATTTCAACAATGAATTTTGTTTATTTGTGTTAGATTGTTGATATACATAGAAATAAAAGTTTGAGAGAGTATACTATCAAGTTTTAAACGTGAAGGGAGTTCTCTATGCATAACTAAAACTTTAAGGGAGTTTTATATATTTTATCCTTTTTCCCTTAAAAAAAACCCTTAGTTGATGGCCTTCTCTGTCTTCTTCAACATTGACCTTTGATGAAAGTGACAAAGGACACTAATGACAAATCTTCTTCAATAGTTGATTTGTGGCAATAAAAGTGATGATGGAAGGCAATAGAGGAAGGTCAAATCTGGTGGGTGAATGCAAAAGTGTAACTTACCACCATCAAGATCCACCACTGACGAACTTATCATCATCCATCTCTATAACACTATTATTTTCAGCATTCATAGATTTGATAATGTTATGCATGGTCATTAGAAATTTTTTAAGCAAGCTTTAAGGTTCCCTTTGCAATTTGATGGAGAGACTATTGGAGGTTGATGGAGAGTTCTATAATGAATGTTGTAAGCTTCGCCATCATCCAGCACTCCACCAATTGAGAAAGGGTTGAGAGAGTAAGCATTCAGAGAATTTAGAAATTTGAGTGTTTATTATAAGTAAAATAGTCAACAAAATTTGCTTTTCCAGGATCAACCCATTTTCCATAACACCATTGAAGGAAGATAAATTCTAGTATTTAGGGGAAAATACCTTTCTTGGGAAGCATCAATCCTACACACCAAACCAAGTAATTTTATCTCTCCCACTTCCTCTCCCTTTCCATTGCTCTAATCCCGTTGTACTAAATAGATTGAAAGATCTTATTCCTACTTATTCTAGGTTCTTGGAAATGAACCAAATAGCCCCTTAGATGGTTAGATTTTTTTTTGTAAACAAAATGGAAATGAGGGAAGGCGTTCCCAATTCTCGGTAGGGCTCAAAATTCCAGTAATTTGAGGATTCGTCCTATACCTTCAATCGCTACTAAGGGTTCTAACACCTTGGATCTTGAGAACAGGTCAATGATTCAATTATTGTTTTTTTTAGGGTACTAAATCATGCCACATTTTCACCGGTAGGCCACAAAGAGAAAATGACTATTAAAATATCATAGTAGAAAAACACCTTCACCAACCTATAAATTTATAAGAAGTTACATGTGCATAATTTCGTATATGTGTTGTTTTATAATTAAGTTTTGAGTTGGATTCCAAGAGCTTGTTAGAGCCATAATAGGTTTCACATTTCAAAATGTACTTATAAAAATATTATATATTACTATTTATTAACAAGATTCTCATATCAATAGCAAAACTCAAATTCATGCATATTATGTTGAGCTTAAGGCCAATCAACTTTTTTAATATCAATCAGTTTCTGAAAGTTATATTTTCTAACTACTCTAAGTGAAATTGTATGAGTGAAAAAGCTCTCCCATTGTCGGTTTCTTTCATATACAAAATGATCATTATTGAGGCTTCATTGACATAAACATGTTTTTTTCACTAATTATAGATTGAAATAACTAGATAGATGCAATTAATAAACATTTAAGATTTTTTTGTAACATTTAAGATTTTAACACACAGCTTAAAAAATATAATTAATGCGTTAGAATTTATTTTAAATTTTCTAACATGTTCTTCGATAAATAGATAGATAAGAAATAGAAATTAATATCATTAATTTTTAAAATAGCAGATAAGTATATAATTGGAAAAATAGTACTCCCTTTGGTTCTAAATAGAGGGCATTTTGCTTTGGTTCTAAAAATAAGACCCTATTCAGAATACGAGATAATATTTATTACACATTTCAAAAATACCCCATTTAATTCATCTTAAAAAGAGATTAAATAAGGGTAGTTTTATAAAAAATGGCTTTATTTTTTAAAAAATTAAGGTAGTTAATTCCCTTCTTTAATCCGCGTGATTCGATTAAAATAATTTTATATTAAGAATTAAAGGGAGTAATCAATATTGTCTTAAAATTTGAAATTGACATATAAATAAAAAAGGAGAGTATCATGCTAAAACTTATCCCGACTATCATAATGAATAATGTATGGATAACAATGATAATGTTCCAGTTGAGTTTCCCACACTTTAAACATCCCATCATTATTGTAGTAAGAAATTTATTAGTATTCGTGTAGCACCCATGCAATGCAAAGGTTGCTTTTTCAAATGTACAATAATAAAAGCTATTATATATATATATATATTTATTTAATTGATACTCCTATAGCATTGGTCATCACCCATATATAATGGATTTGTTTTTTCTCTTAAGACAATATCTACAAGCCCTCTATAACTTTCTGCTTTAAGCTGTTTTTCATTGCTTCTAATAAAACCAAGTGTATGTGACTCTACCATTATATATTCATCTATAATAAATCGTTGGAAAAGTTCTCATTACTCAATATTGTTGATTCCTAATCTATCTAATCTTGAATCTTGTAAGCAAATACCCTTGCGATGCATGAGATACTTTCTTACATGTTTAATAATAATAAAAACTATTGTATATATGCTAAATCATATGTAGACTTATTGATTAATCCAATTATGAGTGTTTATATAGCCTCCAACAACTATAATTGTATATGAAAAGTAATATGATGTTGTATAATAGAAAAGAATTTAATTGTAGGAATTCATGTTCAAAACGCTATGAGTAAAGAATATTACACAATCAAATTGTAAGAGGTGCAACTGCACAAAAGTAGATGTTATCAATATATATTATTGAAAAGATTTTTGTATAAATAACATCCAATGTTTTGTTCATTGATCAATCATCATGATCTAAAATAAAGATTTTCAAACCATTTGTACCTCTCGCTCATGACACAGTAACATATAGTTGTCCATGCATGAAGATTAGTGGCGGAGCCACGCTATGGTGAGAGTAGGCATATGCCCACACTCAATATGGCAAAAATTATAAAAGTGGTATGTAAGTTTGATAATTTGCACTTTGTCTCCTAAGTATTTTGAACCCACCTAAGTTTTTTTTTTATTTAGATCAAAAACTATATGAGTACAAAAACTTTTTATATTTGTGATAATTAACTCAAGTTTAATAATTTTGAACCAAAATTTCAAACACATTAAAACCCAAACACTAAAAATCTATCATTATTGACTTTCTATTTTTAGAATCGATTTTTTTAGTAATAAACTAACCTAATTATTATAATATTATTTTTTTATTATTAATTTTAAATTAATTTGCCTCCACTGGTCCAAGTTCTTGGCTCTGCCACTGATAAAGATTGACATAATACAAACTTTGATAGTCATAGCACATGATAACATGTTCCGATATTGCCTGGAGTCAAATGGTGTGATAGTAATTCTTGAAATACATCTATTCAACCCCTCATTAGGACCAAAGACATCATCTTGATGATGAATTAAAAAAAAATCATTAGCCAAATAGTGTGAAATAAAAATGCATTTGGAAGCAATATCAAGATATAAGTAATAGGAAGAATGATAAGAAATCAATTAATGAGGATATGCGTACGAATCATATCGGCAACACAAAGGACAATGGGTTCGAATCATATCGGCAACACAAAGGACAATGGGTTCTATGTACAGTGATGAGAAACTGCAAGGAAAAGTCAAAATTGAAATACTAATAGGCAACAAATTGGAAAAAAATTGAACTTAGTTGTACCACACTAGTAATGAAATTTAATTATTTTTTATTTTTAAGAATCCTATAAATCAGGAATTTGGATATATAATGCCCAAAAAAAATGAAAGCATTTGTTTAAATTAGTTAATAATAATAATAATCAATTATGAAAATAAAATATTTTTTGCATTGTTGAATGTAACAATATTTCACATTAATTAATTTTAAATCTATTAATTAATTACACATCCATATTTTATTTCAAATTTATTTAGTGTTATTTGATCTAGATCTTTCTTAATTCGTATTAATTGGATAATTAACTGATTAAAAATATGTAATGCTGAAATTGGTCAATTTTATTTATTATACTTCCTAATTGTTGAATCAAATTTATTATCAATTCAAAATCCTTATTAGTTAAAAAAATAAAAATTTAATGATAGAAAAAGTTTGATGTAATTCAGGAAGTTACTTCCTAATTATTTATATTTTACTTTCAAATTTTTAAGTATTAGATTTTTTAGAAAGAACCTCAAGTGTTATAATAGAAACATAAAGAAAATGAAAAACCACATATTGATATTTTATAATAGAAACATCGCAATCAACAGCTTAGATTGATTTTTTTTTCTTTTAATTGTTTGAATGAAAAAAAAAATCCTTTCCATTCTTTGCAACTCTATCACATACAGTACAGCACAATTTTTTTCTGTAAAAAAAAATAGCACAATTCACGTTACAAAATTTGAGTAACATCATATCATAGTATGTGTGTATATATATAAAAGAAAACCTGCTACAAAATCATATACAATAATCATGGCTAAAAAATTTGTAAAATAAATACGTGCTCTACAACAGTACAATGGATCAATGGATCATGGTTTTTATTTAAACGATGATCTCACGCAAAACAATTTCAAAATTTTCCACCAATGATCTCAAAGCAAATATAATATTTAATGGATGAGGATATA
This sequence comes from Adenanthera pavonina, assembly GCA_026686845.1. Lineage (NCBI taxonomy): Eukaryota > Viridiplantae > Streptophyta > Magnoliopsida > Fabales > Fabaceae > Adenanthera > Adenanthera pavonina. The sequence goes on from JAIVEN010000018.1 coordinate 18,060,142, forward strand.
CGAATGAATAAAATGGGCAACATGTTAGGTTCTATTTATTAGACTAAGAAAGGGTGGGAAAACTTTAAATTTGAATTTTAAAATTTGAAATACTAACAATTTATACTGGAAAAATAAATTTAGGAATTTTACAGTTTATATATATAAAAATCATTGTTAATTAACCTAATAAGATGGCAGTGCAATTGGTTTCTGTGTATACAAAAATTTGAATTTGAATAATTTGGTTTGGATTTAACATATATATATATATATTATATATATATATATATATGAATATGCATAAAAACGTTTTGAATTATAGGATAAATTGCATAAAAATTGGAGGTGATTCAAATATGATTCGATCGGGAGGTTAAGATCATTATCTAATATATATATATATTTTCAATCAAATCTATATTTAATATTCTTATAAAATACGTAGAATTCTAGTATACATTTTATAAAATATAATTTTATAAAGTACGTTGAATTTTCATAAAGTTCGTTGAATTTAAAATTAAATTGATAACCAAGTAATCTCAGTCAACTTTGTTATCTCTCCATAAAAGTGAGAAAAATACGTGTTCCTAATTTTACAAGATTTTCTTACATCAAGTCACAGTTAACAATTTTCCTTAATTTACAGTTACAGTTACAGTTACAGAGTCGCAGTATTACAGCCTTTCTCAATTGGAATCCCAGCTAAACCAAGGAATATTCTCAATTGATGAAGCAGAACAACTACTCCCAACAATCGAAAAGTGAAAAAATAGACAGTTCAGAACAAAATCGATTCAAGAAATAAACTGGTAAATTTGACTTTAAAATTAAATTAAATTTAAAATTATTTTGATATGTATGAATATTTTATTTCAACCAATTATATTTTTATTGTTATTGAATTTGTTTCTTGTTTATCCAAGAAAGATAATTGATGATGAATATATAAAAATTGATAATGAATACATAAAAATATCTTACCCTCAAATAAATACTGTTAATAATTTTTGAATGATTCCTCGACATCACTTTCACTACTTTTAGAATTTTTTTTGGTTAGTTGTACAAAAATTTATTTACATGCATTATTTAACTTAATATATTTAAAAATTTTCCTAAATCAAATATTGAATTCAAATATGTACTCATAAATTTTATTATATTATACTTTAGTTAGTTAGTAAATTTTCTTAAGCTTATTCATAATATATTTAAATCATATATAGTTATCTAATTTAAAAAGATAACTAATAATTTTTTCTAGATTGAGTCAAAATATAATTTAAATATTATAGCTAAAATTTATATATTGAAATACAACTAAAATCAAAATTAACATAAATTTAACATTTTTTACACGGCAAATATAATTTTTGTATATATCACATACAACTTTTTGCTTATTTTCATATACGGTTGGCAAATTTTATGGGATGTGAATTTAAAGTATAATTTTGAATTTGAATTATAGCTTACCTTAATTTTGAATTGGGCTTTTCCGAACCTATGAAAAAGTTGCTTTTTCCATTACTTATATATATATATATATAATAGATTTCTCCATCACACTAAGTTCAGAAAACTTACCTTTCTATTTTTTTTTATTTTCAACTTTTCATCATATACATATATATATATATGCCACTTCTAGAAAAAAAAAAGCGAAATAAACAAAATAAATGCAATTTACCTATCAAATACTTGTCAGCTACCTTCCCATTTAGAATATTAGTGAATGGTGAGAAATTCAAATCATATCGATGGATCAATCTATCATCACCTAATTTTTTTCACAGTAGTAAAAAACTAAAAGTTAACTATATATTTATATTGGTAGTACTAAATGATCCCTTGTTTTGCCCAATATTAAATCTTGAAATGTGATAGACACTACCCTAATTGAGTAAAGGCATAAACCTTTGAATAAATGATTTCTTTACAACGACATTTATGCGATTACCCTGCACACATGAAATAACATTTACAGCATATTTCCATTTGTAGACAGGAAATATTAGCAATTAAATTCTCATTAGCGACTACAAGTACATGAGGCACACATGATTTATTGATATTTAAACCCATAGTACCAACACTGAATGATGGGAGATGAGGTTGAAAGGTCGATTAAAATCAGTAAGCAATATAAAAACATATCACAAAGGAAGTTGTTAAATATTTATATATTCATCCTGCAACACCAAATCTATAAATTAGAAATCATCTTTGATCTTGTAATTTGACATCATCCACATTCTCACAATCCTAATCTTGATACTTCATTTGTCATGGAATTGATTGATAGCATGAACAGAGTCAAAGTTTTTTATCATGATATTTGGAAAAGTGGAGAAATGATGGAATATTAGTAAATATGAATGAATGTAATGAAATAGAATATTTGTGTGATTTATAGAGAATACGATGAGTGAAAAAGAACCAAATTTAAATTTGAAAAAATATCAATAATAGATTTAAGTATCCATAAAATTGAAATAAAAAAATAAATGAATTTAATAAATATTTAATTTTAAATTTGGCGTAAAAAGATCTAACCTAAGTACTTAAAATATCGATTGTGATATTTTTGGTGAGTACAATTATTTGTTGAGATTTATATATATAAATGTTGAATATAATTAGTTAGTTTGAAGTTTCCAAAATTATGAAAAAGCTGCGTTTTAGTTTGAACTTTCACGAACCTCCAAAAGAGCTATTTTTTTAATTGCTTATATATATATATGTTAGCAAGGCTGACTTCCCAAGAGGGGGGGTGAATTGGGAAGATTGAACTTTTTCTGCACAAAGTGAAGTAAGTGAAGATATCACAGTATAATGAAAACAACGTGTAAAACAGAGCAAGCTGAAAAGTAGAGATAAGGAGAAGAAAACTCAGTAATTTATTCTGGTTCGGTCTATCCACTTGACCTACATCCAGTCCCCAAGACACTTCTTGAGATTTGTCCACTATACAGCAAGAATTTCAACGGGCTTCGTGCTAAGGCCACAGTACACGAGTATGCTCTGTTTCTGAGCTCTCTCAAACTCTCCAAGCACTTTCACTATGTGCTTCCCAATCCCCTTGTGAATACCCCTCACAAGTAAATCTATCTCCCAGATGAAGAATAGATTAATTACAATGAAATAACTCTCTTGAAAAGAGTAGATATGAAAGTTTAAGTACTAGTATAGAAGTTGAGAGGGTAAAAGCTTTTTGAAGAAGATTCAACAGAAATTCGGTATATATATGTTTGATTCGTTACCCACAACTTCAAATGATATTGTATTTATAGATTTATGTCTCAAATATCCGTTAGAGACTAAATCTATTCGTTGGGGAAGTTATCCAACGGTTACTCTGAAAAACTATCCATTTACCAACCGCATTTAATGTTTCTGACATACTGAAATTCGAATTTTGGTTGGTCAACAGACGAATTTCGAAGGAACCAAAGGTTGAAGCTTCCAACGTTAAAATACGAAGTTCGTCTGTCCATAGAGTGAAATTCGAATTTTGAAACTTATAGAGTATTTTCTCAATGTGACATACGAATTTTCAAGAAGAAAGCTTTTCTGTAAATCGTGAACAGTGTTTTCAATTTTCTACAGTACCCTCGAAATTCGAATTTTGGATGCCCAAAATTCGTCTGTCCATTGAACGTTCAAAGAGGCACAGTAGTTTACTTTCTTCGAAATTCGAATTTTGACGTAGTGAAATTCGTCTGTCAGAGATCAATTTTGAGACTTAATTTCCTTTTGATTTCAGATGAACTCTATCATAGTTTCAGACGAATTTCTTTGGTTTTCACAAGTTGTGTTTTGTCTGAAATTTGAATTTTGAAACTGTAAAGTTCGTCTGTCCAAAAAGGCTTCTTTCAGACTTATATGAAAATTCGAATGTTTCAAAGTCAAAGTTCGTCTATCAGAGAGCATTTTTCAAACTCAATTTCTTCTTAATTTCAGATGAACTTTAACATAGCTTCAGACGAATTTCTTTGGTTTTCACAAATTGCATTTTGTCTGAAATTTGAATTTTGAAACTGTAAAGTTCGTCTGTCCAAAAAGGCTTCTTTCAGACTTATATGAAAATTCGAATTTTAAAAAACCAAAATTCGTCTGACAGAGAGACATCTCTTTAGACTTGTTCAGTTTAATCTCGAAATTCGAATGTCCTAAGGTAAAGTTCGAATTTCCAACTTGACAGTTTAGTTTGAACTTTCAACCTTCGTCTGTTTGTGGGTATTTTCCAAATATTTCAAGATTTAACATGAAATCAAAGTTTGAAAATATCTTTTCTTCAAATCAAAATCTTTTACCCAATCATAGCAAGAACTAAGACTCTACAAAAAATCTACCAGCAAATACTCATAAAATCTTCACTTGAGATAGCTTTGATCTCCTTTGATATCTTCAATCCAAGCTTTTGAGTGTTGGTTTAGAATCATCAAAACTCTTGTTTCAACATTCTCCCCCTTTTTGATGATGACAAAACAACTCACAAACTGGATTAGTACTTGGATTTGCTTTCACAAGCTCCCCCTCAACATATGCATAAGATATTAAATTAACAGATTAAGTGAAGAGATTTAAGGCACAAAAAAATATTGCAACAAAGAGATCCATTCATTTAATCAAGAGTTGCTTGTGCAGAAACAAATTAATCAAAGTTCAAACACAAAACACAAAATACAACAAGAGGACTCAAGCCTAATTTCTAAGCAATTCTACAATTATTTCTTCTTGGACTTGGTCTTCTTGCTGTAGGATTTCCCTTTCCCTTTCCTAGATTGCTCAGCAGAAGGCTTTCCAGTTTGCCCAGACTTCTCCCCCTTTTTGGCATCATCAGGAAGGCCAACAAAATCAGCTGGAGGAGGAATCTGAGAGACAGGAATAGCACGAAGTGGCACAGGCGCAAAGGGAATATCAGGCTGAACTGGTGCAGGAGGCTCAGCAGTCTCAGGACTAGATTCTTCATCTTCATCATCATCAGAGACCACAAGCAGCTCTTGCATTTCCTGTCTGGATAGAGCTAGCCGAGCTCTCTGTTCCTCTGACAGCCCATAAGCAGCAAGAGAAGAAGAGGCTGGTTCAGGAGGAGGAAACATTTCTTCAAGCCTTCTCCTTTGAGCTAGCAGAAGGGCATTGTGAGTAATAGCAGCAAAGTCAATAACAGGCACAATGCTCCTTTCCTCATTGAGTGCAGCTTGCAGAAATGGTGAAGCAGAAATGGATGCTACTAGCTGCTCAACTTGCTCAGACTCTTGGGTGGAAAGGATAGAGTCCTGAGCAACTGCTTCACTCTGCTCAATTGGGCTTGTTTCCTGCAGACCCTCTTCCTCCATGCCATAGTCCAAGGGTGGACCAGGACTTACCCCATTGCTGGAGGCCTTTGGCGTGCTAGTTGGTTCAGTCTCTTGCATACCAACACCAGGGATAGGAGAATCCAGCTCAAAAGGACTTGGAGGCACAGGAGATGGAGACAGAGTAGGCTCAGGGATACCAGGCTGAGGTGGAGCTGAAGTGGTAGGAATTGCATTTCTAATCTCTTCATAGGCATCAGCCACCACCTTCATATTCACAGCCAACTGATGGATCTGATCTTGTAGATGAGCAAATTTGGTGTTTTGCTCATCCCTAATGCTGAGAATGAGTGTTGACAGACTGTCAAACAACTCAGTGATCTTTGTTGGCTTGACCCGTGAGGAGGGAGTGGAAGGAGGGTGAGTAGGCCTGGAGGGAGATGGAATAGGCTGAGAAGGCTGAGGTACAGATCTGCTAGGAGCCTCAGAAGTGCCTTCTTGTTGGAGGGAAGCATCAGCAATAAAGAACAAGTCTTCAGATTTTCCTGCTCCCTTTCCAACCCATCGTCCTTCATCCTTTTCAATCCCCATTCTTTGCAGTTCTTCCTCTTTGAATGCCTCAGTGAGTTTTCCTTTCCCCTTTTCAATGTGCTGAATCCTAGCATGCTGCAGGATTCTTGAAATAATTGCTGCATAGGGGAGTGTGGAATCCTTCCTCTGATCTCTTGCTTTTATCATTCGCTGGAGAATGATATGACCCATATTGATCAGCTTCCCACGTATGATAGCAGTCATTACATGAGCCTCTGCCCTTGTTATCAAATTGAAGCTTCCACCTTTATTGAAAATGATTCTGGACACAATGTAGTGCAGAATCCTTACTTGTACACTTAAATCTGTGGGCTTCAACAGATTTATTGTGGGCCTATTCTCCCTTCTTCTGAACAAGGTGTCCAAGATAGTGCTCTCCTTGTAATATAGGAAGGGCTCTCCTTCTTCATCGGCTGTGCTAGCCTCATCCATATAACCAGAGGCTGTGATGTCAACTTTCAGCCCATCTTGACCTGGGATTTCCAACACCTCATTGAAGGTTTCATCAGCAAGCCAAATGGTCCTTGATCTCAAGGTGACCTCCCATTTCCTTTTCTTGCTGTTATATTTAAGAGAGGCATACCAAGTCTTCACTACCTCATCATCATATTTTTCAGCAATTTCCAATAGATTTCTATATTTTATCAACCAAATTGCAGCATCAAAGTTGTTGGATATCAGAAATTGTTCCATATTTACACAGTGAGGCTTGATTACCTTTTTGTTGGAAAACTTGGTAGTGTACTCTTCTTGAATCTCAGGAGTGTTCAACAGTGGTAGTGTAGTCAATTCGAACTCTCCAGATTCAGTATTGGAAGACGCAGAAGAGGCAGCAGCAGGGATAGAAGGTTCAGCGCTTTTTGAAGAGGAAGGTCCAGTTTTTTGAGATTCTGCTTTGGATGAAGATTTCTGGAGTTTAGACGGAGTAGCTTTACTGGGTTCGGCCTTTCTCTTAGATTTCTCTCCTTCCTTCGTAGCATATTGAGATTTGACATTCCTCTTTGGACGAGTCACAGCTTTTCCTGTTCCAGGAATTTTGACTCTTACCATTTCTCGGTTGAATGATGCAGAATGTGGTTGAGGATAGGTTTATGGGATGCGATTGGAAGTTTAAACGGTGAAGAATGATGATTTTTGGACAGGAGTTAAGAGAATTGAAGAGAGAATCATAACAGACTTAGAGAGGTTACAAATAGGGTTGAGTCTGTTCTCTGGAGAACCGTCGGATTTAACATATGTAACCGTCTGACAGACGAATTTTGAGGGGTCAAAATTCGAACTTCGGGCAGTTACAAGTTAAACCGTTCAGCAAAGCTTACTGACAGACGAATTTTTATCTGAAAGTTCGTCTGACAGTGGCTTGAAACAAGCAGTACTCGCACAACAGACGAATTTTGTTTCAACAAAGTTCGAATGTTGAAGTGAAAACAGCATCAACAATCAAAACCACAACCAATAGACGAATTAAGCATGCAGAGCATCATCTTTCAAGCATTCATCATGAAGAACATGATTCAACAGACGAATTTTGAACTGTAAATTCGAATTTTTCATTTTTTGTAAAGGTTGTCCAACAGTCGTATGTCAAGAAGTGATAATTCGTATAACAGTGATGGACAACCATATGTTTAAAAATTTTGTTCTTGAAAATTTGAACTTCCATATTCAACAGACGAATTTTGAGGCATTAGTGAGAACTGTTCCATAGTGTAACAGGTCAAAGTTCGTCTGTTGGTCACTTAAAATTCGAATGTTGACCACGTTGACCAGTATAAAAACACAGTTTTATGAAACAACATATATTTAACACCATTTCAAACATAAGCATCATCATTAAGAACTTACAGAGTGGATCCAGAACATAGGTTTTTCGTTGTTTACTTCACTTTCTGGTTGTTCCATTTTGATATGCTCAAATCTTTAAGAGTATAGCAGTTTAGTCTTGTGATGAGCACCTGCAACTTAAATTAAACTCTCTCCGATGCTGAAGTTAGAATTGATTTTAAGATTTAAAACTCTAAAAAGAGAATTTCATAAGTATAACTTACAATTCATTGGGATTTACCATTCCCAATTCTCTCCTTATTTTGCAATGCCTGTCTTCTGATAGAGGTTTTGTGAGTATATCAGCAAGTTGATCCTCTGTTGGGATGTATTCCAACTTAACTTCTCCTTTTAGAACGTGATCCCTTATGAAGTGATGCCTAACCTCAATATGTTTCGTCCTTGAGTGCATGACAGGATTCTTCAAGCTGCTGTTTCATCCAGATGACTTGGGCACAACAGCTTCCAGCTGCAACATACTCAGCTTCTGCAGTGGATAAGGCCACACTGTTTTGCTTTTTACTTAACCATGAAACCAGGGATCCTCCAAGAAACTGACAAGTTCCACTTGTGCTTTTTCTGTCAGTTTTGGATCCTGCAAAGTCAGCATCAGTGTATCCTTTGAGATCTTCTCCATTGCCTTTTGGATACCAAAGACCCATCTGTGATGTTCCAGTAAGATATCTAAAAATTCTTTTCATAGCTGTTGCATGGGTTTCTTTGGGGCATGATTGAAACCTTGCACACATGCAGACATTGAACATAATGTCAGGTCTGCTGGCAGTTAGGTACAGCAGGGATCCAATCATTCTTCTGTACACAGTAATGTCAAACATCTTCCCATTTTCATCCATGTCCAGTTTGGTTGCAGTAGCCATAGGTGTTCCCATTGGCTTAGCATTCTCCATTCCAAACTTCTTTAACAGCTCTTTTAGATACTTGGATTGACTGAGAAAGATACCATCATTAAGCTGTCTGATTTGCAATCCAAGGAAGAAATTGAGTTCACCCATCATAGACATCTCGAATTCTCCCTGCATTAACCTAGAAAATTCCTTGCAAAGAGTTTCATTAGTAGCACCGAAAATAATATCATCAACATAGATTTGGATAATTAGTAAATCTTTATTCTCTTTCTTAGTAAATAAAGTTGTGTCAACTTTGCCTATGTTAAACCCTTTTTCAGTCAGAAAATTGCTCAATCTTTCATACCATGCTCTGGGAGCTTGTTTTAATCCATAAAGAGCTTTCTTCAGTTTATAGACATGGTTTGGTTTTGTAGAATCCTCAAAACCTGGAGGTTGATCTACGTAAACCTCTTCCATGATATATCCATTCAGAAAAGCACTCTTTACATCCATTTGATATAGCAAAATATTTTTCATGCATGCATAAGCTAGTAGAATTCTTATAGCTTCTAATCTGGCTACTGGTGCAAAGGTTTCTTCAAAATCAATACCTTCTTCTTGATTATACCCTTTAGCAACTAATCTAGCTTTATTTCTGATTATAGTTCCAGATTCATCAAGTTTGTTTCTGAAAACCCATTTGGTACCAATAACAGGATGATTTTTGGGTCTTGGAACTAAATCCCAAACTTGATTTCTTTCAAATTGATTTAATTCATCTTGCATAGCCAAAATCCAGTAATCATCAGTTAAGGATTCTTCAGTACATTTGGGTTCAATTTGAGAAATGAAAGCACAGTTGAGCATCTATTCCCTTAACTGTTTTCTGGTTTTGACTTTCTCTTGAACATTCCCTATTACTTGATCAACAGGATGATTCCTTTGATATCTCCAAGCTCTAGGGAGTTCTTGAGATGTTTCTTCATTATTTTCATCAAACTCTTGCTCCTGAATATCTTCCTCTATGTTAACAGATTTAGATATCTTTGGAGGTTCAGTTTTACTTTCATCAGAGATGCCCAGTTTTTCAAAATTGAAATCAAGATCATCCTTATTAGTAACATGTTTTGAAACAGTTTCATTTTCAATGAAAACCACATGCACGGATTCTTCTACTGCATTTGATCCTTTATTAAAAACTCTATAAGCCTTACTCCTACTAGAATAGCCTAGAAATATACCTTCATTGGATTTGGCATCAAATTTACCTAGGTTTTCTTTGCCATTGTTGTGAATGAAGCATTTGCACCCGAACACATGGAGGTGTGACAGATTTGGCTTTCTTCCCTTGTACAGCTCATATGGAGTCTTCCCAAGGATTGGTCTGATGTAGGCTCGGTTAATGATGTAACTTGCTGTATTTACAGCATCAGCCCAGAACACTTGAGAGAGCTCCTTCTCATTCAGCATAGCTCTAGCCATTTCTCCAATGGTTCTGTTCTTCCTTTCTACCACTCCATTTTGTTGAGGAGTTCTTGGTGCTGAGAAGTTGTGGTCAATCCCATGCTCATTGCAGTACTCCAGGAAGTATGCATTTTCAAATTCTCCTCCATGGTCTGACCTGATAGATACAATAGAAATACCTTTCTCATTTTGCACTTTCTTAGCTAAGGTTACAAATGCATCAAAGGTATCACTTTTAGAAGAAAGAAATAATATCCAAGTAAATCTAGAATAATCATCAACAATTACAAGCACATACAGATTACCACCTAGACTCTTTACCCTAGAAGGTCCAATTAAGTCCATATGCAGCAATTCAAGTGGTCTCGTTGTGGTAACTATGTTTTTGGATTTGAAGGATCATTTAGTTTGTTTTCCTCTTAGGAACGCATCACATTCTTTATCCTTTTCAAAAGATATTTTTGGTAGACCAGTTACTAGCTCATTTTTAATCAGTTTAGACAGCTGATTCATGTTCACATGAGCTAATCTTCTATGCCATAGCCAACTATCATTATTCTGACTGATTAAGCATACAGAATCTAAAGGAGGAAGTTCATCAAGGTCAATAGTGTAGCAGTTACCATCCCTTTGAGCTTTGAGGATTACTCTGTGATCACTTTTTCTGATGACCAAGCAAAACTTTGAGTCAAACAGCACCCAGTTTCCTTTGTCACAAGTCTGACTTACGCTTAGTAAGTTGTGGTTGAGGCCAATCACAAACAGCACCTCTTCAATGGATGTTTCAGGATTTTTGCTCACAATGCCAATACCAACAATTTTACCATATTGATCACCTCCAAAGGTCACCTTTCCTCCTTTCTTGTCTCTAAGGGTGATGAACTTCTCCTTGTCACCAGTCATGTGACTTGAGTAGGCACTGTCCATATACCATTTGTTGCTTTTCTTAGCTTTGAGACAGACCTGCAAAACAATGTTTATGATTTCCTTTTAGGTACCCAAATTTGCTTGGGTCCTTTTTGGTCAGTATATTTTTCCCTAGATGCAGATGCAACTTTGGGAACCCATCCAACTTTCCTGCCAAGTCCATTTTTCCTCAAATTACAAGAACTGGAAATATGTCCTTTTTTGTTACAGAAATGACAGGTAGTGAAAGGACTGCTAGATTGAGATGCAGGAAGAAAGCAGTGCAGATAATACTTTTGTCTAGCATGCCTTGGTTGATCATATGTTTCAATGTGAGGTGATGCATTAACTTTCTTTTTATTGTTCTTAGCATGCACAAAATGTCTCATATATGCATTTTGATTTTTCTTCCTAATCTTTTCCTTGATAGCACATGGGTCATAGCCAAGACCAGCTTTTCCTTGTGATATTCTTTGGCTCCCCATCAAGGCAAACAGCATATCTTTACCTCTAGTGAGCCTAGACATGCTTTTGACTAAGTAATCATTAGTTTGTTTAAGTTCAGTGCATGAAGTACAACAAACAGATTCAGCAGTAGGTAAAGAAGTAATTTCAGAGATTGTGTTTTGAGATTCCAGCTTATTTATTTTCTTCTTTGCCAGTTTTAGTTCTTTAGCAACTTTAATGAAATCATCATGAAGCTCATGAAAAGCATCCAGTAATTCAGAATAGGAAGGTTCAGATTCATATATCTCTTCCTCCTGATCAGTGCTGTATGAGGGTGTAGCTTCTTCAGAGGCAAGTGCCATTAAACAAATGTTGGCAATTTCATCTTCATCTTCTTCTTCCTCATCTGAGCTGTTGCCCCATATGGATGAGATGTAGGCTTTCTTCTTTTTCCCTTTGTCAGCACCTTTCTTTTCTTTTTCTTGCTTCTTGAGGAATTGGGGGCAGTCCCATTTTATATGTCCCTGCTTCTTGCACTCATAGCAAGTCACAGGTTCTTTTGCCTCTTTCTTGCTTTCCCCAGCAGCTACCTTCTTGAAGAATCTCTTGTTCTTCTTCTTGCTGTAGAATCTTCCGAATTTTCTGACTATCATAGCCAGAGTTTCCTCATCCAGCCCATCCTCTTCGTCAGATTCTTCTTCCTTTTCATCAGCAGCTTTGAGGGCAAGGCCTTTCTTCTTTCTGTCCATCCCAGCTTCCTTCAGAGCTTTGATTTTTCCTTCATACTCTTCAAGGCTGCCAAAGAGAGCTGTGACAGAGGCCATTGATTCTCCTCTGGCTTCTTCTATTGCTGTCACCTTGGGCTGCCATTCCAGAGGGAGCGCTCTGAGAATTTTTCTTACTTTCTCTGATTGAGTGTATTCCTTTCCTAGGCTCTTTAGTTGATTCACAATTAGAATGAATCTCTTTTGGAGTTCTTTTATAGTTTCTCCTTCAGCCATCTTGAAGCTCTCATACTCTCCAATGCATGTGTTGAGTCTATTCTCCCTGACCCCAGATATCCCTTCATGTGCAATCTGCAGAGTGTCCCACATTCCTTTTGCAGTGGTGCATTGTGAGACCCTGTAGAATTTGTCCTGGTTCAGGGCACTGACTAAACAATGCTTTGCTTTAAAATTCAGTAGGACTCTCCTCCTGTCTTCATCATTCCATTCTGCTTCCAGCTTCTCTTTGTTTCTTCCATCTTCAGTTAGAGCCATTGGGACGAAATCTCCTTTATCAATGACTGACCAGATGTCAAGATCAATTGATTGGAGGTAGATCTGCATCCTCATCTTCCAGTACCCATAATGCTCTCCACTGAAGCCTGGTGGTCTGTTAGTGTTGTTCCCTTCAGGAAGTATACTCTCTCCAAAGCCAGCCATCTTTGTTCCCGGACTGTAAAATCCTTTGAATGGGAATTCGGGCTCTGATACCACTTGTTAGCAAGGCTGACTTCCTAAGAGGGGGGGTGAATTGGGAAGATTGAACTTTTTCTGCACAAAGTGAAGTAAGTGAAGATATCACAGTATAATGAAAACAACGTGTAAAATAGAGCAAGCTGAAAAGTAGAGATAAGGAGAAGAAAACTCAGTGATTTATTCTGGTTCGGTCTATCCACTTGACCTACATCCAGTCCCCAAGACACTTCTTGAGATTTGTCCACTATACAGCAAGAATTTCAACGGGCTTCTTGCTAAGGCCACAGTACACGAGTATGCTCTGTTTCTGAGCTCTCTCAAACTCTCCAAGCACTTTCACTATGTGCTTCCCAATCCCCTTGTGAATACCCCTCACAAGTAAATCTATCTCCCAGATGAAGAATAGATTGATTACAATGAAATAACTCTCTTGAAAAGAGTAGATATGAAAGTTTAAGTACTAGTATAGAAGTTGAGAGGGTAAAAGCTTTTTGAAGAAGATTCAACAGAAATTCGGTATATATATGTTTGATTCGTTACCCACAACTTCAAATGATATTGTATTTATAGATTTATGTCTCAAATATCCGTTAGAGACTAAATCTATTCGTTGGGGAAGTTATCCAACGGTTACTCTGAAAAACTATCCGTTTACCAACCGCATTTAATGTTTCTGATATACTGAAATTCGAATTTTGGTTGGTCAACAGACGAATTTCGAAGGAACCGAAGGTTGAAGCTTCCAACGTTAAAATACGAAGTTCATCTGTCCATAGAGTGAAATTCGAATTTTGAAACTTATAGAGTATTTTCTCAATATGACATACGAATTTTCAAGAAGAAAGTTTTTCTGTAAATCGTGAACAGTGTTTTCAATTTTCTACAGTACCCTCGAAATTCGAATTTTGGATGCCCAAAATTTGTCTGTCCATTGAACGTTCAAAGAGGCACAGTAGTTTACTTTCTTCGAAATTCAAATTTTGACGTAGTGAAATTCGTCTGTCAGAGATCAATTTTGAGACTTAATTTCCTTTTGATTTCAGATGAACTCTATCATAGTTTCAAACGAATTTCTTTGGTTTTCACAAGTTGTGTTTTGTCTGAAATTCGAATTTTGAAACTGCAAAGTTCGTCTGTCGAAAAAGGCTTCTTTCAGACTTATATGAAAATTCAAATGTTTCAAAGTCAAAGTTCGTCTGTCAGAGAGCATTTTTCAAACTCAATTTCTTCTTAATTTCAGATGAACTTTAACATAGCTTCAGACGAATTTCTTTGGTTTTCACAAATTGCATTTTGTCTGAAATTCGAATTTTGAAACTGTAAAGTTCGTCTGTCCAAAAAGGCTTCTTTCAGACTTATATGAAAATTCGAATTTTGAAAAACCAAAATTCGTCTGACAGAGAGACATCTCTTCAGACTTGTTCAGTTTAATCTCGAAATTCAAATGTCCTAAGGCAAAGTTCGAATTTCCAACTTGACAGTTTAGTTTGAACTTTTAAACTTCGTCTGTTTGTGGGTATTTTCCAAATATTTCAAGATTTAACATGAAATCAAAGTTTGAAAATATCTTTTCTTCAAATCAAAATCTTTTACCCAATCATAGCAAGAACTAAGACTCTACAAAAAATCTACCAACAAATACTCATAAAATCTTCACTTGAGATAGCTTTGATCTCCTTTGATATCTTCAATCCAAGCTTTTGAGTGTTAGTTTAGAATTATCAAAACTCTTGTTTCAACAATATATAATAGATAGATAGGTTTGATAACCAGCCAACACTTATTTAAGTGGAGTTATAAATTCAACAAAAAATAAAACATAATAAAAATCAATTACTAATTGCACTGGTATATCAGAAAATTCACCTGACATAAATATTTTTTCAACGCACATTAAAACAAAGGTTTCTAAATTCAGCTCTCTAAAAAAATGCTATTATATATGCTAATACACTTCTCAATTAATCGCGTTGTATATTAATAACATTTTTTTAATATTAATAAAAATTTATTTTGAATAAATATATATATATATATATATGAAAGTTTTATAAAAAAATGGTGGGGAAAAAGAGATTAAAATAGAGAGAAATCTAAGAAAAAAAATAATATCAAGAAATACCTATGAAGCACCGATATTTTAAAAAAATAAACGCATCATATACGATATGATATAATATGCGTGTCGTACTTGTGCATACGTATTCGTCCATATCATTTTGTATCCATCATAATGCTTCAAATTTTTATAATAAAATAACACCATTTAAAATTGTTATAAATATTTATTATTTATTTTAACACTTATAATATAATTTTTAAAATATTTAATACTCATTTTTAATGGGTATATTTATTAATTATATATATAAATAATTAAATAAATAATATTTTATATGTATAAATATCTCTACACATATATCCTAAAATTTTAAAAATTATCATATTTTTTGTATTATAGTGTATAATACCTACCACATCGGAAGAAAAAAACTGTGTATTTAATTTTTTTTCATATTCGCTTCTTATCATATTTTATCCTTTACTAGTAGCATCGGCTAGTTTGGCATGAAAGAATTGGTACATCTTGGCCAAAAGAAAAAAATATTTGGTATATAGATTTTTTTTTCCCACTCACTTTTCTATTAGAGCTCAGGAGCCAACGACAGATACACATTAGCCAAGTGAAGGCATGTTAATGGAACTTGATTTTCATATTGTGATATATATAATATATTAGCTTTTTGTTTTTTAAATTAGCTCTTAATAATTGATAGTATTATCAATTTCACCTTTCCAGATAATATAATATCATTTTTTAATTAGTTGGGAAGATTTTATCATGACAATTTATTAATAATACATTCTTATAGTATAAGACTCTCGTATGGATTTCGAGTCTTGAAATAATGTAATAAGCTTAATAACAATTTAAATGAAAATAAGGTTCATTCACCAGTCGAAACAAAAAAAAATAAATAGGGAAAAAACACATTCAAACCATGCCCCCATATATACCCAAACTTGTACATGATTAATACAAAAAATGAAACACAAACACTTGTGGCTTAAATAACCTATCACAATGTAATAAAAAATAATTTAGATCTACAAAGTTAATAGAGATGGATAAAGGAATATTTATTATAGCATAAATCATTGAAGAAATAAACTCAAATCAAAAGGTTAGCATCAGACGTGGATCTAAAAATGGACATGGAATATAGGTTGAACACAACTACCTTCTTTTATAAATAGACTCATAAAATATATGTAACAATTTTTCAACCTTCAGGAATCTCCAACTTTATTTTTCATATGACTTGTGTTCCTTTGATATTGGATTTCCAAGCTCAATATTGTTTAGAATAATTAAAACCAACTAAATTAACAGAATTTGATTGGATAATGAATTTAAGTGATTGTGATATTGTCAAATTTATTCAACGTGATACTCAGAAATCATATATCATTCATATAAAATAGAAAAAAGAATAAGAGTTGATTAATTATAAAGATATATCATTCATATATAAAATTATTAATTTTTAAAATATGTTGGAAAAAATAATTTTATTATAAAATATTATAATAATGACAATTAACTTTATATCACAATTAACTTCAAAAAATTACTAATTAAAATATTATACTCAAATTAGGTGTCGTATCAGTGTAGATAGCATTTTTACTTAAAATGCTATTAAATTAAAAAATATATTGGAAAAATATTATAATAGAAAAATTTTTTGATCTTTAACAGAGCAGTTATCTTATAAAGAATGGAGATTTTTTGTTATATTCGGCAATACTACATTTTTTAGAATATCTTTGAAAAAATATGTTATGTATATATGTGCCTAGTAATAGGAATCATATCGGTTAATATTAACCTTAGAAAAAGCAAATATGTTCATAATATGAAATTAAAAAAATATTCAAGCGAAATGATGGGGATCATTGGTACACGTTAGTTCACAAAAGAATATCACAAACTATTGTAAAAATTAAGATATTGCCTATTTAAATCCTATATATTAGCATATATAGGATTAAAAAATAAATATTTATACGAGATATCCATTTAAATTATTTTTAGTTAGTTAGACATTGTTTTTGAAACATATGAAAATTAAAATATTATGTTGCTTTTTGCTCTACTTTTACATATATATATATATATATATATAACAGATATATTAGCGAATCTTACTATTATGTAAATAATATTTTGTAGATCTTCGGATTTCAATTGATGTGCCAATATCATTACAATCAATAGAAATACACACTTATTACATTCTATTAGAAATGCCGGCTAGATGACAATTAAATGTACTAAACATATAAAATTAATTTATATTGAACGAATTAATATAAAGAGTGATTGGAGAAATTTATAATTTGAAATCACTTTTTCTTCTAAATGCTAATATGGTGGCATGAACTTCCAATTTTATATTATACTTTTATATATATATAATAGATGTTAAGATTTTGCATTAGTAAAAATATGAGAAATATTTTGAATATGAGTAATATTCAAAATGTCCCATTAACAAACATTAAATCTTTGTTAATAATATGATACAACTTGATAATGCTTTGACTGAATTCTTTAGCTTAATAAATTCACTTTGTTCATAATGAAAGATAAATAAGGATCAACTATTGCAGCTCATAACAAATACCAATTTATAACTACACAAAACAAATTAAATATAAACATCTAAGATGCCGTCTATATATTTACAGAGAAATTAAATAAAACAAAACTGTAGACGTAAACATATACATCAAATCAGATATCATCTTATGAATATTTGATTAGGGTACGAAAGGGAAAAAACCATTTTTCTCTGTCTTCAAACTGTCTTTGAGGGCTGCAGGCCAAATACAACAATTGATCCGTCTATCATATACCTCCTAATTAATCGTTAGGCAACATAATAATTCACAACATGGAAATAGTAATTGGCGTATCCAACAAACAACAGTATGAAATTGCTCTACAAATCAATATATCCAACATGAGGGATTAGATACACTAACAACATAAATCATGGTTAGAAACAGTTTTAGATCATACCTCAAGACAAATAACTCATTGGTATAGTACTTCTAACTTAGTGTGTGCCATCATCCCTATCCAAAGAAGGGGCAGCACTAAGGTTGATCAATAGGGCCTCCTGAGTATGATAACACCAAATTAATAATAAATAACATCAACACCCATAAGGGAATAAAAATTCAAAGGGCGTTAGAATCAAGAGCAACAGAATAAGGAGAGGGACGGAGAAACAACAATGCAACCGAAGGACCATCCAGCCTCAAGCATCATTCATCCATGGGATGTAATCGATTGAATGATCTGATTATTTATAGAAACACAGTGAAAGCTTTGAATGATTCAATCAAAGGGCATATGTTGCTATATAATTGGAGATTTATTGAGTTAACATCTTAGAAGTTACAAGAAATAAAAAAATATAAAATATCAATCGGAATTAAATTATTCTATATAATAAGCATCAAAATCTCGAAAGATAGAGGATCTTGAGATTTCAAATAGATATAATTATAAATAACACCCAACTATTAATTCAGATGATTTTAATGATTCTAAACAACAATAAGCTTGGAAATTAAATATCAAAGGAGTAAAAGTGATATGAAGACCAAAGTTAGACTTTTTGGAGTTTGAAGAGTTTTTATACACATTTGTTAGGAATTTCTTTGTAAAAGAAAGTAGTTAAGCTTTAAATGTTAATTATTCCGCTTATCCTGATATTAAATGAGGCATTTATCTTAATGATGGATGTTTAATTAGCTCATGGTTTCAAAATGGCTTTTATGAAAAGTTTTATCTTATGCGCATAACTCTTTGAGGTTATGGGGATAAAATCTCAACATCATGTTATTTCTAAGTGTTCTCTCTTAATTTTTATGAAAAGGTTTGAGATTATCCACATAACTAAAGTCTGCATCATGTTCTTGCTTCTGTCTAGCTCATTTTTGTGATAAGGTGCTTATCTTATTTGCATAAGAGTCTTAACAATAAAGATCACTTGTTCTATACTGCTCATTATGTGCATAACCTAGGGAGGTTATCTGCATAACATGTTACAAAACTCTTGGACCTCTTTCTGTTGATCTCGTTATCCACATCACCTTGGGAGGTTATCCTGATAACCTGTATTTTTTAAAAACTTAGTTTGTGTTGATTAAATATTATCTGAATAAGGAATAAAATCCTAAGAGTTTATTCTGATAATCCTCAAAGGTATCCAAGTTTGTGATACGTTATTCGAACAACTAAGTAGGTTTTCATGAAAATGTTCTTGAGTTAAAATTTAGTCATTCTAGAATGATTGTTATTCACATAACCTAGTTAGGTTATCTTTGAAATTAAGAGCCAATGGTCACCCGTTATTTACATAACCTAAGGAGATTATCAGCATAATCTCTGTCAAACGCATTTAATACGGTAAGTGAACAGCTATTTTTTGAGAGTAATGGCTAATTCTTGCTTTCATCGGATAGTTTGTGCATTGATCGTTGAACTTGTGGACACACTAGATAACGTGAACCTAAGAGGATCTCTACCTTTGAACCCACAACCAATACGTGATATGCGCACCCCAAGAATGCCTAACATAGGTCTGGTTGATCCACACAAAACCCTTGAACAAAAAAGAACAAGGACCCTGAGTGTTGAGACGCCACAAGGATGATCAAGCCTTGATAAGTCGGTAAGTTCGATGAAGAATTCAAGAGAAGAACACTCCTCTCAAATATGAAATTTCCAGAAAAATACTTTTTATTCAAATTCTGCAATCTGCCCACAAATGATGGAGAAAACAAACTGAAATAGGGTTTCCTTGCTAGCCTAAGGAAGGAAGAATCTAGGAAAGTAAAAGCAATTAATGATAGTCTTACAGCCTAGGAAATCATAAAAGATCAAAGCATTTATTACATAAGATCCTATTTTGACTAAAGAGCACTAAAGACCTAAAATTCATCCAAATACATTATTAAATAGCAAATCAGTATATTTGGCTCAAAATCAGCCTAATTAATGCTCCATGAGTCAGCCAATGTGTGCACTATGGATGAGGCCCCTTATTTAGTAGTAGTTTGGCCCAATAAGCTCTCAACAACTCTATCTTCAGCCCATATAATTTTCAGCACGTCCTCATTAGTTTTCAAGCTAGATTCTTGATGTATTTGCTTAGCCCAAATGTCTTGAATAAGCCCAATCAAAGCCTCTTTCATTCTTTTAGCTCTAGCCCTCGTAATTGGTCCAACTGGAACTTGCAATGGATCACTTGAAGAATTCGAGCCAGCTTGTCCACCATGATGAACCACATCATCTCCTCCCTCCTCAAAAGGATTCGACCTCGGATCATCACCTGCATCATAAGGAGATAAATCAGCAACATTAAAGGTAGCACTAACATTATACTCACCTGGGAGATCAATTTTGTATACATTATCATTGATCCTCTCAAGCACTTGAAATGGACCATCTCCACTTGGTGCTAGTTTAGACTTCCTTTGGGCTAGAAACCTCTCTTTCCTCATATACACCTACACCCAATAACCTGGTTCAAAAATCATGCGCCTTCTTACTTTGTTGGCCTTGGATGCATATTGCTCGTTTTTCTTTTCAATTTGTTGTTTTACCTTTTCATGCATTTGCTTCACCACTTTAGCTTTCTTTTTCCCATCAAGGCTCATCCTCTCATTAATAGGTAATGGTATCAAATCCAATGGTTTTAGTGGATTAAAACCATTTAGTATTTCAAAAGGAGAAAATTTAGTAGATGAATGCACACTCCTATTATATGCAAACTCAATGAATGGCAAACAATCTTCCTAATTCTTGAAATTCTTTTGAATCATAGTCCTAAGTAATTGAGTTAAAGTTCTATTGATAAGCTTAGTTTGCCCATCAGTTTATGGATGATAAGCTGTAGAAAACAACAATTTTAGTTCAAAGCTTTCCCCATAATACCCTAAAAAAATGACTAAGAAATTTTGTATCCCTACCAGAAACAATGCTTTGAGGAACACCATGAAGTGTCACAATTTCTTTAAAGAACAAATCAGCAATGTAAGTGGCATCATCAGATGTGTGACATGCAATAAAATGTGTCATTTTTGAAAATCTGTCAACAACTACAAATATGGAGTCCATCCCTCGCTTTGACCTAGGTAGCCCCAAAACAAAGTCCATAGATATGTCTACCCAAGGTTCACTAGGCACAGGTAAAGGTGTATACAAACCATGTGGTAGGACTTTAGATTTAGCCTTCTTGCATGTAATGCATCTATCACAAATTCTTTGCACATCACGTTTTATTTTTGGTCAAAAGAAATGTTCATGGAACACATCTAAGGTCTTTTTCACACCAAAATGTCCCATTAGTCCTCCCTATGTGCTTCTTTAATAGGTAATTCATGCATAGAACAATGAGGCACACAAAGCTTATTCTCTTTATACAAGTAACCATCAAGTCTATAAAACTTATCAAATGCTTTCTTTTCACATGCAACAAACACACCAGCAAAATCAGCATCATTGACATACAATTCCTTGATATATTCAAAACTAAGCAATTTTGCACTCAAGGAAGTAAGAAGAGTATACCTTCGAGATAAGGCATCTGCAACCATATTCTCTTTACCTTTCTTGTACTTGATGACATATGGAAATGTCTTAATGAATTCCAACCACCTAGCATGCCTATTGTTTAGCTTACCTTGACCCTTAATGTGCTTCAAGGATTGATGACCAATGTGAATGACAAATTGTT